>JALAZF010000617.1:2400000-3000000 GCA_022829125.1 Lathyrus tuberosus | reverse complement strand
TACCAGGTCTTGGACCGCGGATGGGTCTCAGTTTCTTCTTCGATCAAGCTCCATTAGCTTGAAAAGGGTAAACAAGCCTCCCCTCGTACCGGGTCTTGGACCGCGGACTGGTCTCAATTTCTTCTTCGATCAAGCTCCATTAGCTTGAATAGGGTAAACAAACCTCCCCTCGTACCGGGTCTTGGACCGCGGACTAGTCTCAGTTTCTTCTTTGATCAAGCTACATTAGCTTGAAAAGGGTAAACAAACCTCCCCTCGTACCGGGTCTTGGACCGCGGACAGATCTTAGTTTCTTCTTTGATCAAGCTCCATTAGCTTGAAAAGGGTAAACAAACATCCCCTCGTATCGGGTCTAGGACCACGGACTAGTCTCAATTTCTTCTTCGATCAAGCTGCATTATCTTGAAAAGGGTAGACAAACCTCCCCTCGTACCGGGTCTTGGACCGCGGACTAGTCTCAATATCTTCTTCGATCAAGCTCCATTAGCTTGAAAAGGGTAAACAAACCTCCCCTCGTTTCGGGTCTTGGACCGCGGACTGGTCTCAGTTTCTTCTTTGATCAAGCTACATTAGCTTGAAAACGGTAAACAAACCTCCCCTCGTACCGGGTCTTAGATCGATGATTGATCTCGGTTTCTTCTTTGAACAAGCTTCATTAGCTTCAAAGGGGTAAACAAACCTCCCCTCGTACCGGGTCTTGGACCGCGGACTGATCTCAGTTTCTTCTTTGATCAAGCAACATTAGCTTGAAAAGGGTAAACAAACCTCCCCTCGTATCGGATCTTGGACCGCAGACTGGTCTCAGTTTCTTCTTTGATCAAGCTCTACTATCTTGAAAAGGGTAAACAAACCTCCCATCGTACCGGGTCTTGGACCACGGACTGGTCTTAGTTTCTTCTTTGTCAAGCTCCATTCGCTTGAAAAGGGTAAACAAACCTCCCCCCGTACTTGGTCTTGGATCGCGGAGTGGTCTCAGTTTCTTTTTTGATCAAGCCCTATTAGCTTGAAAAGGGTAAACAAACCTCCCCTCGTATCGGGTCTTGGACCGCAGACTGGTATTAGTTTCTTCTTTGATATAGCTCCATTAGCTTGAAAAGGGTAAACAAGCCTCCCCTCGTACCGGGTCTTGGACCACAGACTGGTCTAAGTTTCTTCTTTGATCAAGCTCCATTAGCTTGAAAAAGGTAAACAAATCTCCCCTCGTACCGGGTCTTGGACCGTAGACTGGTCTCAATTTCTTCTCTGATCAAGCTCTACTAGCTTGAAAAGGGGAAACAAACCTCGCCTTGTACTGGGTATTGGACCGTAGACAGGCCTCAATTTATACTTTGATCAAGCTCTATTAGCTTGAAAAGGGTATACAGACCTCCCCTCGTACCAGGTCTTGGACCGCGGACTGGTCTTAGTTTCTTCTTTGATCAAGCTCCATTAGCTTGAAAAGGGTAAACAAACCTCCCCTCGTACCAGGTCTTGGACCGCGGACTGGTCTCAGTTTCTTCTTTGATCAAGCTCCATTAGCTTGAAAAGGGTAAACAAACCTCCCATTGTACAGAGTCTTGGAACACGAACTGGTCTTAGTTTCTTCTTTGATCAAGTTCCATTAGCTTGAAAAAGGTAAACAATCCTCCCCTCGTACCGGGTCTTGGACTACGGACTGGTCTCAGTTTCTTCTTTAATCAAGCTTCATTAGCTTGAAAAGGGTAAACAAACCTCTCCTCGTATCAGGTCTTGGACCGCAGACTGGTATGAGTTTCTTCTTTAATCAAGCTCCATTAGCTTGAAAAGGGTAAAAAAGCCTCCCCTCGTACCGGGTCTTGGACCGCAGACTGGTCTAAGTTTCTTCTTTGATCAAGCTCCATTAGCTTGAAAAAGGTAAACAAACCTCCCCTCGTACCAGGTCTTGGACCGCGGACTGGTCTCAGTTTCTTCTTTAATCAAGCTCCATTAGCTTGAAAAGGGTAAACAAACCTCCCCTTGTACAGAGTCTTGGACCACGAACTGGTCTTAGTTTCTTCTTTAATCAATTTCCATTAGCTTGAAAAGGGTAATCAAACCTCCCCTCGTACCAGGTCTTGGATCGCGGACTGGTCTCAGTTTCTTCTTCGATCGAGCTTCATTAGCTTGAAAAGGGTAAACAAACATCCCCTCGTATCGGGTCTTGTACCGCGGACTAGTCTCAATTTCTTCTTCGATCAAGCTCCATTAGCTTGAAAAGGGTAAACAAGCCTCCCCACGTACCGGGTCTTGGACCACGGACTGGTCTCAGTTTCTTCTTCGATCAAGCTCCATTAGCTTGAAAAGGGTAAACAAACCTCCCCTCGTTTCGGGTCTTGGACCGCGGACTGGTCTCAGTTTCTTCTTTGATCAAGCTACATTAGCTTGAAAACGGTAAACAAACCTCCCCTCGTACCGGGTCTTAGATCGATGACTGATCTCGGGTTCTTCTTTGATCAAGCTTCATTAGCTTCAAAGGGGTAAACAAACCTCCCCTCGTACCGGGTCTTGGACCGCGGACTGATCTCAGTTTCTTCTTTGATCAAGCAACATTAGCTAGAAAAGGGTAAACAAACCTCCCATCGTATCGGATCTTGGACCGCAGACTGGTCTCAGTTTCTTCTTTGATCAAGCTCTACTAGCTTGAAAAGGGTAAACAAACCTCCCATCGTACCGGGTCTTGGACCACGGACTGGTCTTAGTTTCTTCTTTGTCAAGATCCATTCGCTTAAAAAGGGTAAACAAACCTCCCCCCGGACTTGGTCTTGGATCGCGGAGTGGTCTCAGTTTCTTTTTTGATCAAGCAATATTAGCTTGAAAAGGGTAAACAAACCTCCCCTCGTACCGGGTCTTGGACCGCAGACTGGTATTAGTATCTTCTTTGATGAAGCTCCATTAGCTTGAAAAGGGTAAACAAGCCTCCCCTCGTACCGGGTCTTGGACCACAGACTGGTTAAGTTTCTTCTTTGATCAAGCTCCATTAGCTTGAAAAAGGTAAACAAACCTCCCCTCGTATCGGGTCTTGGACCGTAGACTGGTCTCAATTTCTTCTCTGATCAAGCTCTACTAGCTTGAAAAGGGTAAACAAACCTCGCCTTGTACTGGGTCTTGGACCGTAGACAGGCCTCAATTTATACTTTGATCAAGCTCTATTAGCTTGAAAAGGGTATACAGACCTCCCCTCGTACCAGGTCTTGGACCGCGGACTGGTCTTAGTTTCTTCTTTGATCAAGCTCCATTAGCTTGAAAAGGGTAAACAAACCTCCCCTCGTACTAGGTCTTGGACCGCGGACTGGTCTCAGTTTCTTCTTTGATCAAGCTCCATTAGCTTGAAAAGGGTAAACAAACCTCCCATTGTACAGAGTCTTGGAACACGAACTGGTCTTAGTTTCTTCTTTGATCAAGTTCCATTAGCTTGAAAAGGGTAAACAATCCTCCCCTCGTACCGGGTCTTGGACTACGGACTGGTCTCAGTTTCTTCTTTAATCAAGCTTCATTAGCTTGAAAAGGGTAAACAAACCTCTCCTCGTATCGGGTCTTGGACCGCAGACTGGTCTGAGTTTCTTCTTTAATCAAGCTCCATTAGCTTGAAAAGGGTAAACAAGCCTCCCCTCGTACCGGGTCTTAGACCGCAGACTGGTCTAAGTTTCTTCTTTGATCAAGCTCCATTAGCTTGAAAAAGGTAAACAAACCTCCCCTCGTACCGGGTCTTGGACCGTAGACTGGTCTTAATTTCTTCTCTGATCAAGCTCTACTAGCTTGAAAATGGTAAACAAACCTCGCCTTGTACTGGGTCTTGGACCGTGGACAGGTCTCAATTTATTCTTTGATCAAGCTCTATTAGCTTGAAAAGGGTATACAGACCTCCCCTCGTACCAGGTCTTGGACCGCGGACAGGTCTTAGTTTCTTCTTTGATCAAGCTCCATTAGCTTGAAAAGGGTAAACAAACCTCCCCTCGTACCAGGTCTTGGACCGCGGACTGGTCTCAGTTTCTTCTTTGATCAAGCTCCATTAGCTTGAAAAGGGTAAACAAACCTCCCATTGTACAGAGTCTTGGACCATGAACTGGTCTTAGTTTCTTCTTTGATCAAGTTCCATTAGCTTGAAAAGGGTAAACAATCCTCCCCGCGTACCAGGTCTTGGACCGCGGACTGGTCTCAGTTTCTTCTTCGATCGAGCTTCATTAGCTTGAAAAGGGTAAACAAACATCCCCTCGTATCGGGTCTTGGACCGCGGACTAGTCTCAATTTCTTCTTCGATCAAGCTCCATTAGCTTGAAAAGGGTAAACAAGCCTCCCCTCGTACCGGGTCTTGGACCACGGACTGGTCTCAGTTTCTTCTTCGATCAAGCTCCATTAGCTTGAAAAGGGTAAACAAACCTCCCCTCGTTTCGGGTCTTGGACCACGGACTGGTCTCAGTTTCTTCTTTGATCAAGCTACATTAGCTTGAAAACGGTAAACAAACCTCCCCTAGTACCGGGTCTTAGATCGATGACTGATCTCGGGTTCTTCTTTGATCAAGCTTCATTAGCTTCAAAGGGGTAAACAAACCTCCCCTCGTACCGGGTCTTGGACCGCGGACTGATCTCAGTTTCTTCTTTGATCAAGCAACATTAGCTAGAAAAGGGTAAACAAACCTCCCATCGTATCGGATCTTGGACCGCAGACTGGTCTCAGTTTCTTCTTTGATCAAGCTCTACTAGCTTGAAAAGGGTAAACAAACCTCCCATCGTACCGGGTCTTGGACCACGGACTGGTCTTAGTTTCTTCTTTGTCAAGCTCCATTCGCTTAAAAAGGGTAAGCAAACCTCCCCCCGTACTTGGTCTTGGATCGCGGAGTGGTCTCAGTTTCTTTTTTGATCAAGCAATATTAGCTTGAAAAGGGTAAACAAACCTCCCCTCGTACCGGGTCATGGACCGCAGACTGGTATTAGTATCTTCTTTGATGAAGCTCCATTAGCTTGAAAAGGGTAAACAAGCCTCCCCTCGTACCGGGTCTTGGACCACAGACTGGTCTAAGTTTCTTCTTTGATCAAGCTCCATTAGCTTGAAAAAGGTAAACAAACCTCCCCTCGTACCGGGTCTTGGACCGTAGACTGGTCTCAATTTCTTCTCTGATCAAGCTCTACTAGCTTGAAAAGGGTAAACAAACCTCGCCTTGTACTGGGTCTTGGACCGTAGACAGGCCTCAATTTATACTTTGATCAAGCTCTATTAGCTTGAAAAGGGTATACAGACCTCCCCTCGTACCAGGTCTTGGACCGCGGACTGGTCTTAGTTTCTTCTTTGATCAAGCTCCATTAGCTTGAAAAGGGTAAACAAACCTCCCCTCGTACCAGGTCTTGGACCGCGGACTGGTCTCAGTTTCTTCTTTGATCAAGCTCCATTAGCTTGAAAAGGGTAAACAAACCTCCCATTGTACAGAGTCTTGGAACACGAACTGGTCTTAGTTTCTTCTTTGATCAAGTTCCAATAGCTTGAAAAGGGTAAACAATCCTCCCCTCGTACCGGGTCTTGGACTACGGACTGGTCTCAGTTTCTTCTTTAATCAAGCTTCATTAGCTTGAAAAGGGTAAACAAACCTCTCCTCGTATCGGGTCTTGGACCGCAGACTGGTCTGAGTTTCTTCTTTAATCAAGCTCCATTAGCTTGAAAAGGGTAAACAAGCCTCCCCTCGTACCGGGTCTTGGACCGCAGGCTGGTCTAAGTTTCTTCTTTGATCAAGCTCCATTAGCTTGAAAAAGGTAAACAAACCTCCCCTCGTACCGGGTCTTGGACCGTAGACTGGTCTTAATTTCTTCTCTGATCAAGCTCTACTAGCTTGAAAATGGTAAACAAACCTCGCCTTGTACTGGGTCTTGGACCGTGGACAGGTCTCAATTTATTCTTTGATCAAGCTCTATTAGCTTGAAAAGGGTATACAGACCTCCCCTCGTACCAGGTCTTGGACCGCGGACTGGTCTTAGTTTCTTCTTTGATCAAGCTCCATTAGCTTGAAAAGGGTAAACAAACCTCCCCTCGTACCAGGTCTTGGACCGCGGACTGGTCTCAGTTTCTTCTTTGATCAAGCTCCATTAGCTTGAAAAGGGTAAACAAACCTCCCATTGTACAGAGTCTTGGACCATGAACTGGTCTTAGTTTCTTGTTTGATCAAGTTCCATTAGCTTGAAAAGGGGTAAACAATCCTCCCCTCGTACCGGGTCTTGGACTACGGACTGGTCTCAGTTTCTTCTTTAATCAAGCTTCATTAGCTTGAAAAGGGTAAACAAACCTCTCCTCGTATCGGGTCTTGGACCGCAGACTGGTCTCAGTTTCTGCTTTAATCAAGCTCCATTAGCTTGAAAAGGGTAAACAAGCCTCCCCTCGTACCGGGTCTTGGACCGCAGACTGGTCTAAGTTTCTTCTTTGATCAAGCTCCATTAGCTTGAAAAAGGTAAACAAACCTCCCCTCGAACTGGGTCTTGGACCGTAGACTGGTCTTAATTTCTTCTCTGATCAAGCTCTACTAGCTTGAAAAAGGTAAACAAACCTGGCCTGGTACTGGGCCTTGGACCGTGGACTGGTCTTAGTTTCTTCTTTGATCAAGCTCTACTAGCTTGAAAAAGGTAAACAAACCTCCCCTCGTACCGGGTCTGGGTCCGCAAACTGGTCTCAGTTTCTTCTCCGTTCAAGCTCCATTAGCTTGAAAAGGGTAAACAAGCCTCCCCTCGTACCGGGTCTTGGACCGCTGACCTGGTCTCAGTTTCTTCTTCGATCAAGCTCCATTAGCATCAAAAGGGTAAACAAACCTCCCCTCGTACCGGGTCTTGGACCGCGGACTGGTCTCAGTTTCTTCTTCGATCAAGCTCCATTAGCTTGAAAAGGGTAAACAAACCTCCCCTCATACCGGGTCTTGGACCACGGACTGGTCTCAGTTTCTTCTTTGATCAAGCTACATTATCTTGAAAAGGGTAAACAAACCTCCCCTCGTACCGGGTCTTAGACCACGGACTGGTCTTAGTTTCTTCTTTGTCAAGCTCTATTCGCTTGAAAAGGGTAAACAAACCTCCCTTCGTACTTGGTCTTGGATTGCGGAGTGGTCTTAGTTTCTTTTTTGATGAAGCCCTATTAGCTTGAAAAGGGTTAACAAACCTCCCCTCGTACCGGGTCTTGGACCGCAGACTGGTCTGAGTTTCTGCTTTAATCAAGCTCCATTAGCTTGAAAAGGGAAAAAAACCCTCCCCTCATACCGGGTCTTGGACCGCATACTGGTCTAAGTTTCTTCTTTGATCAAGCTCCATTAGCTTGAAAAAGGTAAACAAACCTCCCCTCGTACCGGGTCTTGGACCGTAGACTGATATTAATTTCTTCTCTGATCAAGCTCTACTAGCTTGAAAAGGGTAAACAAACCTCACCTCGTACTGGGTCTTGGACCGTGAACTGGTCTCAGTTTCTTCTTTGATCAAGCTCTACAAGCTTGAAAAAGGTAAACAAACCTCCCCTCGTACCGGGTCTTGGTCCGTAAACTGGTCTCAGTTTCTTCTTTGATCAAGCTCCATTAGCTTGAAAAGGGTAAATAAACCTCCCCTCGTACCGGGTCTTGGATCGGGGACTGGTCTCAGTTTCTTCTTTGATCAGGCTCTATTAGCTTGAAAAGGGTAAACAAACCTCCCCTCGTACCGGGCTTTGGACCGCGGACTAGTCTTAGTTTCTTCTTTGATCTAGCTGCATTAGCTTGAAAAGGGTAAACAAACCTCCCCTCGTACCAGGTCTTGGACTGCGGAATGGTCTCAGTTTCTTCTTCGATCAAGCTTCATTAGCTTGAAAAGGGTAAACAAACCTCCGCTCGTATCGGGTCTTGGACCGCGGACTAGTCTCAATTTCTTCTTCGATCAAGCTCCATTAGCTTGAAAAGGGTAAACAAGCCTCCCCTCGTATCGGGTCTTCGACAGCGGACTGGTCTCAGTTTCTTCTTCGATCTAGCTCCATTAGCTTGAAAAGGGTAAACAAACCTCCCCTCGTACCAGGTCATGGACCGCAGACTAGTCTCATTTTCTTCTTCGATCAAGCTCCATTAGCTTGAAAAGGGTAAACAAACCTCCCTTCCTATCGGGTGTTGGACCGCAGACTAGTCTCAATTTCTTCTTCGATCAAGCTCCATTAGCTTGAAAAAGGTAAACAAGCCTCCCCTCGTACTGGGTCTTGGACCGCGGACTGGTCTCCGTTTCTTCTTCGATCAAGCTCCATTAGCTTGAAAAGGATAAACAAACCTCCCCTCGTATCGGGTCTTGGACCGCGGACTGGTCTCAATTTCGTCTTTGATCAAGCTCCATTAGCTTGAAAAGGGTAAACAAACCTCCCCTCATACCGGGTCTTGGACGGCAGACTGGTCTCAGTTTCTTCTTTGATCAAGCTACATTAGCTTGAAAAGGGTAAACAAACTTCCCCTCGTACCGGTTCTTGGACCTTGGACTGATCTTAGTTTCTTCTTTGATCAAGCTCCATTAGCTTGAAAAGGGTAAACAAACCTCCCCTCGTACCGGATCTTGGACCGGAGACTGGTCTCAGTTTCTTCTTTGATCAAGCACTACTAGCTTGAAAAGGGTAAACAAACCTCCACTCGTACCGGGTCTTGGACCGCGGACTGATCTTAGTTTCTTCTTTGATCAAGCTTCATTAGCTTGAAAGGGGTAAAGAAACCTCCCCTCGTAACGGGTCTTGGACCGCGGACTGGTCTTAGTTTCTACTTTGATCAAGCTCTATTAGCTTGAAAAGGGTAAAAAAACCTCCCCTCGTACAGGGTCTTGGACCGCTAACTGGTCTTAGTTTCTTCTTTGATCAAGCTCCATTAGCTTCAAAAGGGTAAACAGACCTCCCCTCGTATCGGGTCTTGGACCGCGGACTGGTCTGAGTTTCTTCTTTAATCAAGCTCCATTAGCTTGAAAAGGGTAAACAACCCTCCCCTCGTACCCAGTCTTGGACCGCAGACTGGTCTAAGTTTTTTCTTTGATCAAGCACCGTTAGCTTGAGAAAGGTAAACAAACCTCCCCTCGTACCAGGTCTTGAACCGTAGACTGGTCTTAATTTCTTCTCTGATCAAGCTCTACTAGCTTGAAAAGGGTAAACAAACCTGGCCTCGTACTGGGTCTTGGACCGTGGACTGGTCTTAGTTTCTTCTTTGATCAAGCTCTACTAGCTTGAAAAAGGTAAACAAACCTCCCATCGTACCGAGTCTTGGTCCGCAAACTGGTCTCATTTTCTTCTTTGATCAAGCTCCATTAGCTTGAAATGGGTAAATAAACCTCCCCTCGTAAAGGGTCTTGGATCGCGGACTGCTCTCAGTTTCTTCTTTGATCAAGCTCTATTAGCTTGAAAAGGGTAAACAAACCTGCCCTCGTACCGTGTTTCGGACCGCGGACTAGTCTTAGTTTCTTCTTTGATCTAGCTGCATTAGCTTGAAAAGGGTAAATAAACCTCCCCTCGTAACGGGTCTTGGACCGCAGACTGGTCTCAGTTTCTTCTTCAATCAAGCTCCATTAGCTTGAAAAGGGTTAACAAACCTCCCCTCGTACCGGGTCTTGGACCGCGAAATGATCTCAGTTTCTTCTTCGATCAAACTCCATTAGCTTGAAAAGGGAAAACAAACCTCCGCTCGTACCGGGTCTTGGACCGCAGACTAGTCTCAATTTCTTCTTGGATCAAGCTCCATTAGCTTGAAAAGGGTAAACATGCCTCCCCTCATACTTGGTCTTGGACCGCAGAATCGTCTGAGTTTCTTCTTCGATCAAGCTCCATTAGCTTGAAAAGGGTAAACAAACCTCCCCTCGTACCGGGTCTTGGACCGCGGACTGGTCTCAGTTTCTTCTTTGATCAAGCTACATTAGCTTGAAAAGGGTAAACAAACCTCCCCTCGTACCGGGTCATAGACTACGAACTGGTCTTAGTTTCTTCTTTGTCAAGCTCTATTCGCTTGAAAAGGGTAAACAAACCTCCCCTCGTATCGGGTCTTGGACCACGTACTGGTCTAAGTTTCTTCTTTAATCAATCTCCATTAGGTTGAAAAGGGTAAACAACCCTCCCCTCGTACCGAGTCTTGGACCGCAGACTGGTCTAAGTTTCTTCTTTGATCAAGAACCAGTAGCTTGAAAAAGGTAAACAAATCTCCCCTCGTACCAGGTCTTGGACCGTAGACTGGTCTTAATTTCTTCTCTGATCAAGCTCTACTAGCTTGAAAAGGGTAAACAAACCTGGCCTCGTACTGGGTCTTGGACCGTGGACTGGTCTTAGTTTCTTCTTTGATCAAGCTCTACTAGCTTGAAAAAGGTAAACAAACCTCCCCTCGTACCGGGTCTTGGTCCGCAAAATGGTCTCAGTTTCTTCTTTGTTCAAGCTCCATTAGCTTGAAAAGGGTAAACAAACCTCCCCTCGTACCGGGTCTTGGATCGCGGACTGGTCTCAGTTTCTTCTTTGATCAAGCTCTATTAGCTTGAAAAGGGTAAACAAACCTCCCCTCGTACCGTGTTTTGGACCGCGGACTAGTCTTAGTTTCTTCTTTGATCTAGCTGCATTAGCTTGAAAAGGGTAAACAAACCTCCCCTCGTACCGGGGCTTGGACCGCGGACTGGTCTCAGTTTCTTCTTTGATCAAGCTCCATTAGCTTGAAAAGGGTAAACAAACCTCCCCATACCGGGTCTTGGACCGCGGACTGGTCTCAGTTTCTTCTTTATTCAAGCTCCATTAGCTTGAAAAGGGTAAACAAGCCTCCCCTCATACCGGGTCTTGGACCGCAAACTGGTCTAAGTTCCTTCTTTGATCAAGCTCCATTAGCTTGAAAAAGGTAAACAAACCTCCCCTCGTACCGGTTCTTAGACCGTAGACTGGTATTAATTTCTTCTCTGATCAAGCTCTACTAGCTTGATAAGGGTAAACAAACCTGGCCTCGTACTGGGTCTTGGGCCGTGGACTGGTCTTAGTTTCTTCTTTGATCAAGCTCTACTAGCTTGAAAAAGGTAAACAAACCTCCCCTCGTACCGTGTTTTGGACCGCGGACTAGTCTTAGTTTCTTCTTTGATCTAGCTGCATTAGCTTGAAAAGGGTAAACAAACCTCCCCTCGTACCGGGTCTTGGACCGCAGATTAGTCTCAGTTTCTTCTTCAATCAAGCTCCATTAGCTTGAATAGGGTAAACAAACCTCCCCTCGTACCGGGACTTGGACCGCGGAATGGTCTCAGTTTCTTCTTCGATCAAGCTCCATTAGATTGAAAAGGGAAAACAAACCTCCGCTCGTATCGGGTCTTGGACCGCAGACTAATCTCAATTTCTTCTTCGATCAAGCTCCATTAGCTTGAAAAGGGTAAACGAGCCTCCCCTCATACCCGGTCTTGGACCGCGGACTGGTCTCAGTTTCTTCTTCGATCAAGCTCCATTAGCTTGAAAAGGGTAAACAAACCTCCCCATACCGGTCTTGGACCGCGGACTGGTCTCAGTTTCTTTTTTTTATCAAGCTACATTAGCTTGAAAAGGGTAAACAAACTCCCCTCGTACCGGGTCTTAGACCACGGACTGGTCTTAGTTTCTTCTTTGTCAAGCTCTATTCGCTTGAAAAGGGTAAACAAACCTCCCCTCGTACTTGGTCTTGGATCGCGGAGTGGTCTTAGTTTCTTTTTTGATGAAGCCCTATTAGCTTGAAAAGGGTAAACAAACCTCCCCTCGTATCGGGTCTTGGACCGCAGACTGGTATTAGTTTCTTCTTTGATGAAGCTCCATTAGCTTGAAAAGGGTAAACAAACCTCCCCTCGTACCGGCTCTTGGACTACGGACTGGTCTCAGTTTCTTCTTTAATCAAGCTTCATTAGCTTGAAAATGGTAAACAAACCTCCCCTCGTATCGGGTCTTGGACCGCGGACTGGTCTGAGTTTCTTCTTTATTCAAGCTCCATTAGCTTGAAAAGGGTAAACAAGCCTCCCCTCATACCGGGTCTTGGACCGCAAACTGGTCTAAGTTCCTTCTTTGATCCACCTCCATTAGCTTGAAAAAGGTAAACAAACCTCCCCTCGTACCGGTTCTTAGACCGTAGACTGGTATTAATTTCTTCTCTGATCAAGCAATACTAGCTTGAAAAGGGTAAACAAACCTGGCCTCGTACTGGGTCTTGGACCGTGGACTGGTCTTAGTTTCTTCTTTGATCAAGCTCTACTAGCTTGAAAAAGGTAAACAAACCTCCCCTCGTACCGGGTCTTGGTCCGCAAACTAGTCTCAGTTTCTTCTTTGATCAAGCTCCATTAGCTTGAAAAGGGTAAATAAACCTCCCCTCGTACCGGGTCTTGGATCGCGGACTGGTCTCAGTTTCTTCTTTGATCAAGCTCTATTAGCTTGAAAAGGGTAAACAAACCTCCCCTCGTACCGTGTTTTGGACCGCGGACTAGTCTTAGTTTCTTCTTTGATCTAGCTGCATTAGCTTGAAAAGGGTAAACAAACCTCCCTCGTACCGGGTCTTGGACCGCAGACTAGTCTCAGTTTTCTTCTTCAATCAAGCTCCATTAGCTTGAATAGGGTAAACAAACCTCTCCTCGTACCGGGTCTTGGACCGCGGAATGGTCTCAGTTTCTTCTTCAATCAAGCTCCATTAGATTGAAAAGGGAAAACAAACCTCCGCTCGTATCGGGTCTTGGACCGCAGACTAATCTCAATTTCTTCTTCGATCAAGCTCCATTAGCTTGAAAAGGGTAAACAAGCCTCCCCTCATTCCGGGTCTTGGACCGCGGACTGGTCTCAGTTTCTTCTTCGATCAAGCTCCATTAGCTTGAAAAGGGTAAACAAACCTCCCCTCGTACCGGGGCTTGGACCGCGGACTGGTCTCAGTTTCTTCTTCGATCAAGCTCCATTAGCTTGAAAAGGGTAAACAAACCTCCCCATACCGGGTCTTGGACCGCGGACTGGTCTCAGTTTCTTCTTTATTCAAGCTCCATTAGCTTGAAAAGGGTAAACAAGCCTCCCCTCATACCGGGTCTTGGACCGCAAACTGGTCTAAGTTCCTTCTTTGATCAAGCTCCATTAGCTTGAAAAAGGTAAACAAACCTCCCCTCGTACCGGTTCTTAGACCGTAGACTGGTATTAATTTCTTCTCTGATCAAGCTCTACTAGCTTGAAAAGGGTAAACAAACCTGGCCTCGTACTGGGTCTTGGGCCGTGGACTGGTCTTAGTTTCTTCTTTGATCAAGCTCTACTAGCTTGAAAAAGGTAAACAAACCTCCCCTCGTACCGGGTCTTGGTCCGCAAACTAGTCTCTGTTTCTTCTTTGATCAAGCTCCATTAGCTTGAAAAGGGTAAATAAACCTCCCCTCGTACCGGGTCTTGGATCGCGGACTGGTCTCAGTTTCTTCTTTGATCAAGCTCTATTAGCTTGAAAAGGGTAAACAAACCTCCCCTCGTACCGTGTTTTGGACCGCGGACTAGTCTTAGTTCTTCTTTGATCTAGCTGCATTAGCTTGAAAAGTGTAAACAAACCTCCCCTCGTACCGGGTCTTGGACCGCAGACTAGTCTCAGTTTCTTCTTCAATCAAGCTCCATTAGCTTGAATAGGGTAAACAAACCTCTCCTCGTACCGGGTCTTGGACCGCGGAATGGTCTCAGTTCTTCTTCAATCAAGCTCCATTAGATTGAAAAGGGAAAACAAACCTCCGCTCGTATCGGGTCTTGGACCGCAGACTAATCTCAATTTCTTCTTCGATCAAGCTCCATTAGCTTGAAAAGGGTAAACAAACCTCCCCTCATACCGGGTCTTGGACCGCAGACTGGTCTCAGTTTCTTCTTCGATCAAGCTCCATTAGCTTGAAAAGGGTAAACAAACCTCCCCTCGTACCGGGGCTTGGACCGCGGACTGGTCTCAGTTTCTTCTTCGATCAAGCTCCATTAGCTTGAAAAGGGTAAACAAACCTCCCCATACCGGGTCTTGGACCGCGGACTGGTCTCAGTTTCTTTTTTGATTAAGCTACATTAGCTAGAAAAGGGTAAACAAACCTCCCCTCGTACCGTGTCTTAGACCACGAACTGGTCTTAGTTTCTTCTTTGTCAAGCTCCATTCGCTTGAAAAGGGTAAACAAACCTCCCCTCGTACTTGGTCTTGGATCGCGGAGTGGTCTTAGTTTCTTTTTTGATGAAGCCCTATTAGCTTGAAAAGGGTAAACAAACCTCCCCTCGTATCGGGTCTTGGACCGCAGACTGGTATTAGTTTCTTCTTTGATGAAGCTCCATTAGCTTGAAAAGGGTAAACAAACCTCCTCTCGTACCTGCTCTTGGACTACGGACTGGTCTCTGTGTCTTCTTTAATCAAGCCTCATTAGCTTGAAAATGGTAAACAAACCTCCCCTCGTATCGGGTCTTGGACCGCGGACTGGTCTGAGTTTCTTCTTTATTCAAGCTCCATTAGCTTGAAAAGGGTAAACAAGCCTCCCCTCATACCGGGTCATGGACTGCAGACTGGTCTAAGTTTCTTCTTTGATCAAGCTCCATTAGCTTGAAAAAGGTAAACAAACCTCCCCTCGTACCGGTTCTTAGACCGTAGACTGGTATTAATTTCTTCTCTGATCAAGCTCTACTAGCTTGAAAAGGGTAAACAAACCTGGCCTCGTACTGGGTCTTGGACCGTGGACTGGTCTTAGTTTCTTCTTTGATCAAGCTCTACTAGCTTGAAAAAGGTAAACAAACCTCCCCTCGTACCGGGTCTTGGTCCGCAAACTAGTCTCAGTTTCTTCTTTGATCAAGCTCCATTAGCTTGAAAAGGGTAAATAAACCTCCCCTCGTACCGAGTCTTGGATCACGGACTGGTCTCAGTTTCTTCTTTGATCAAGCTCTATTTGCTTGAAAAGGGTAAACAAACCTCCCCTCGTACCGTGTTTTGGACCGCAGACTAGTCTTAGTTTCTTCTTTGATCTAGCTGCATTAGCTTGAAAAGGGTAAACAAACCTCCCCTCGTACCGGGTCTTGGACCGCAGACTAGTCTCAGTTTCTTCTTCAATCAAGCTCCATTAGCTTGAATAGGGTAAACAAACCTCCCCTTGTACCGGGTCTTGGACCGCGGAATGGTCTCAGTTTCTTCTTCGATCAAGCTCCATTAGCTTGAAAAGGGTAAACAAACCTCCCCTCGTACCGGGGCTTGGACCGCGGACTGGTCTCAGTTTCTTCTTCGATCAAGCTCCATTAGCTTGAAAAGGGTAAACAAACCTCCCCATACCGGGTCTTGGACCGCGGACTGGTCTCAGTTTCTTTTTTGATCAAGCTACATTAGCTTGAAAAGGGTAAACAAACCTCCCCTCGTACCGGGTCTTAGACCACGGACTGGTCTTAGTTTCTTCTTTGTCAAGCTCTATTCGCTTGAAAAGGGTAAACAAACCTCCCCTCGTACTTGGTCTTGGATCGCGGAGTGGTCTTAGTTTCTTTTTTGATGAAGCCCTATTAGCTTGAAAAGGGTAAACAAACCTCCCCTCGTATCGGGTCTTGGACCGCAGACTGGTATTAGTTTCTTCTTTGATGAAGCTCCATTAGCTTGAAAAGGGTAAACAAACCTCCTCTCGTACCGGCTCTTGGACTACGGACTGGTCTCTGTTTCTTCTTTAATCAAGCCTCATTAGCTTGAAAATGGTAAACAAACCTCCCCTCGTATCGGGTCTTGGACCGCGGACTGGTCTGAGTTTCTTCTTTATTCAAGCTCCATTAGCTTGAAAAGGGTAAACAAGCCTCCCCTCATACCGGGTCATGGACTGCAGACTGGTCTAAGTTTCTTCTTTGATCAAGCTCCATTAGCTTGAAAAAGGTAAACAAACCTCCCCTCGTACCGGTTCTTAGACCGTAGACTGGTATTAATTTCTTCTCTGATCAAGCTCTACTAGCTTGAAAAGGGTAAACAAACCTGGCCTCGTACTGGGTCTTGGACCGTGGACTGGTCTTAGTTTCTTCTTTGATAAAGCTCTTCTAGCTTGAAAAAGGTAAACAAACCTCCCCTCGTACCGGGTCTTGGTCCGCAAACTGGTCTCAGTTTTTTCTTTGATCAAGCTCCATTAGCTTGAAAAGGGTAGATAAACCTCCCCTCGTACCGAGTCTTGGATCGCGGACTGGTCTCAGTTTCTTCTTTGATCAAGCTCTATTAGCTTGAAAAGGGTAAACAAACCTCCCCTCGTACCGTGTTTTGGACCGCAGACTAGTCTTAGTTTCTTCTTTGATCTAGCTGCATTAGCTTGAAAAGGGTAAACAAACCTCCCCTCGTACCGGGTCTTGGACCGCAGACTAGTCTCAGTTTCTTCTTCAATCAAGCTCCATTAGCTTTAATAGGGTAAACAAACCTCCCCTTGTACCGGGTCTTGGACCGCGGAATGGTCTCAGTTTCTTCTTCGATCAAGCTCCATTAGATTGAAAAGGGAAAACAAACCTCCGCTCGTATCGGGTCTTGGACCGCAGACTAATCTCAATTTCTTCTTCGATCAAGCTCCATTAGCTTGAAAAGGGTAAACAAGCCTCCCCTCATACCGGGTCTTGGACCGCGGACTGGTCTCAGTTTCTTCTTCGATCAAGCTCCATTAGCTTGAAAAGGGTAAACAAACCTCCCCTCGTACCGGGGCTTGGACCGCGGACTGGTCTCAGTTTCTTCTTCGATCAAGCTCCATTAGCTTGAAAAGGGTAAACAAACCTCCCCATACCGGGTCTTGGACCGCGGACTGGTCTCAGTTTCTTTTTTGATCAAGCTACATTAGCTTGAAAAGGGTAAACAAACCTCCCCTCGTACCGGGTCTTAGACCACGGACTGGTCTTAGTTTCTTCTTTGTCAAGCTCTATTCGCTTGAAAAGGGTAAACAAACCTCCCCTCGTACTTGGTCTTGGATCGCGGAGTGGTCTTAGTTTCTTTTTTGATGAAGCCCTATTAGCTTGAAAAGGGTAAACAAACCTCCCCTCGTAACGGGTCTTGGACCGCAGACTGGTATTAGTTTCTTCTTTGATGAAGCTCCATTAGCTTGAAAAGGGTAAACAAACCTCCCCTCGTACCGGCTCTTGTACTACTGAATGGTCTCAGTTTCTTCTTTAATCAAGCTTCATTAGCTTGAAAATGGAAAACAAACCTCCCCTCGTATCGGGTCTTGGACCGCGGACTGGTCTGAGTTTCTTCTTTATTCAAGCTCCATTAGCTTGAAAAGGGTAAACAAGCCTCCCCTCATACCGGGTCTTGGACCGCAGACTGGTCTAAGTTTCTTCTTTGATCAAGCTCCATTAGCTTGAAAAAGGTAAACAAACCTCCCCTTGTACCGGTTCTTAGACCGTAGACTGGTATTAATTTCTTCTCTGATCAAGCTCTACTAGCTTGAAAAGGGTAAACAAACCTCACCTCGTACTGGGTCTTGGACCGTGAACTGGTCTCAGTTACTTCTTTGATCAAGCTCTACTAGCTTGAGAAAGGTAAACAAACCTCCCCTCGTACCGGGTCTTGGTCCGCAAACTGGTCTCAGTTTCTTCTTTGATCAAGCTCCATTAGCTTGAAAAGGGTAAATAAACCTCCCCTCGTACCGGGTCTTGGATCGCGGACTGGTCTCAGTTTTTTCTTTGATCAAGCTCTATTTGCTTGAAAAGGGTAAACAAACCTCCCCTCGTACCGGGCTTTGGAACGCGGACTAGTCTTAGTTTCTTCTTTGATCTAGCTGCATTAGCTTGAAAAGGGTAAACAAACCTCCCCTCGTACTGGCTCTTGGACCGCGGAATGGTCTCAGTTTCTTCTTCGATAAAGATCCATTAGCATGAAAAGGGTAAACAAACCTCCGCTCGTATCGGGTCTTGGACCGCGGACTAGTCTCAATTTCTTCTTCGATCAAGCTCCATTAGCTTGAAAAGGGTAAACAAGCCTCCCCTCGTACCGGGTCTTGGACAGCGGACTGGTCTCAGTTTCTTCTTCGATCTAGCTCCATTAACTTGAAAAGGGTAAACAAACCTCCCCTCGTACCAGGTCTTGGACCGCAGACTGGTCTCAGTTTCTTCTTCGATCAAGCTCCATTAGCTTGAAAAGGGTAAACAAACCTCCCTTCGTATCGGGTCTTAGACCGCGGACTAGTCTCAATTTCTTCTTCGATCAAGCTTCATTAGCTTGAAAAGGGTAAACAAGCCTCCCCTCGTAACGGGTCTTGGATCGCGGACTAGTCTCAGTTTCTTCTTCGGTCAAGCTCCATTAGGTTGAAAAGGGTAAACAAACCTCCCCTCGTACCAGGTCTTGGACCGTGGACTGGTCTATGTTTCTTCTTTGATCAAGCTACATTAGCTTGAAAAGGGTAAACAAACTTCCCCTCGTACCGGTTCTTGGACCTCGGACTGATCTTAGTTTCTTCTTTGATCAAGCTTCATTAGCTTGAAAAGGGTAAACAGACCTCCCCTCGTATCGGGTCTTGGACCGCGGACTGGTCTCAGTTTCTTTTTTGATCAAGCTCTATTAGCTTGAAAAGGGTATACAGACTTCCCCTCGTACCGAGTCTTGGACCGCGAACCAGTCTCAGTTTTTTCTTTGATCAATCTCTATTGGTTTGAAAAGGGTATACAGACCTCCCCTCGTACCGGGTCTTGGACCGCGGACTAGTCTCGGTTTCTTCTTTGATCAAGCTCCATTAGCTTGAAAAGGGTAAACAAACCTCCCCTCGTACCGGGTCTAGGACAGCGAACTGGTCTCAATTTCTTTTCTGATCAAGCTCTACTAGCTTGAAAAGGGTAAACAAACCTCGCCTTGTACTGGGTCTTGGACCGTGGACTGGTCTCAGTTTCTTCTTTGATCAAGCTCTGCTAGCTTGAAAAAGGTAAACGAAGCTCCCCTCGTACCGGGTCTTGGTCCGCAAACTGGTCTCAGTTTCTTCTTTGATCAAGCTCCATTAACTTGAAAAGGGTAAATAAACCTCCCCTCGTACCGGGTCTTAGATCGCGGACTGGTCTCAGTTTCTTCTTTGATCAAGCTCCATTAACTTGAAAAGGGTAAATAAACCTCCCCTCGTACCGGGTCTTGGATCATGGACTGGTCTCAGTTTCTTCTTTGATCAAGCTCTATTAGCTTGAAAAGGGTAAACAAACCTCCCATCGTACCGGGTTTTGGACAGCGGACTAGTCTTAGTTTCTTCTTTGATCTAGCTGCATTAGCTTGAAAAGGGTAAACAAACATCCCCTCGTACCGGGTTTTGGACCGCGGACTGGTCTCAGTTTCTTCTTCGATCAAGCTCCATTAGCTTGAAAAGGGTAAACAAACCTCCCCTCGTACCAGGTCTTGGACCCCGGAATGGTCTCAGTTTCTTCTTCGATGAAGCTTCATTAGCTTGAAAAGGGTAAACAAACCTTCCCTCGTACGGGGTCTTGGACCTTTGATTGGTCTCAGTTTCTTCTTTGATCATTCTCTATTAGCTTGAAAAGGGTAAACAAACCTCCCCTCGTACCGGGTCTTAGACCGCAGACTGGTCTCATTTTCTTCTTTCATCAAGCTCCATTAGCTTGAAAAGGGTAAACAAACCTCCCCTCGTATCGGGTCTTGGACCGCGGACTGGTCTCATTTTCTTCTTTGATCAAGCTCCATTAGCTTGAAAAGGTTAAACAAACCTCCCCTCGTACCACGTCTTGGACCGCGGAATGGCCTTAGTTTCTTCTTTGATCAAGCTCCATTAGCTTGAAAAGGGTAAACAAACCTCCCCTCGTACTGGGTCTTGGACCGAGGACTGGTCTCAGTTTCTTCTTTGATCAAGCTCTATTAGCTTGAAAAGGGTAAATAAACCTCCCCTCGTAACGGGTCTTGGACTGCGGACTGGTCTCAGTTTCTTCTTTGATCGAGCTCCATTAGCTTTAAAAGGGTAAATAAACCTCCCCTCGTACCGGGTCTTGGATCATAGACTGGTCTCAGTTTCTTCTTTGATCAAGCTCAATTATCTTGAAAAGGGTAAACAAACCTCCCCTCGTACCGGGTTTTGGACCGCGGACTAGTCTTAGTTTCTTCTTTGATCTAGCTGCATTAGCTTGAAAAGGGTAAACAAACATCCCCTCGTGCCGGGTCTTGGACCGCAGACTGGTCTCAGTTTCTTCTTCGATCAAGCTCCATTAGATTGAAAAGGGTAAACAAACCTCCCCTCGTACCAGGTCTTGGACCCCGAAATGGTCTCAGTTTCTTCTTCGATGAAGCTTCATTAGCTTGAAAAGGGTAAACAAACCTTCCCTCATACGGGGTCTTGGACCGCAGATTGGTCTCATTTTCTTCTTTGATCAAGCTCCATTAGCTTGAAAAGGGTAAACAAACCACCCCTCGTACCGGGTCTTGGACCGCGGACTGATCTCAGTTTCTTCTTTGATCAAGATCCATTAGCTTGAAAAGGGTAAACAAACCTCTCCTCATACCAGGTCTTGGACCGCAGACTAGTGTCAGTTTCTTCTTTGATCAAGCTCCATTTGCTTGAAAAGGGTAAACAAACCTCCCCTCGTATCGGGCCTTGGACAGCGGACTGGTCTCATTTTCTTCTTTGATCAAGCTCCATTAGCTTGAAAAGGTTAAACAAACCTCCCCTCGTACCACGTCTTGGACCGCGGAATGGCCTTAGTTTCTTCTTTGATCAAGCTCCATTAGCTTGAAAAGGGTAAACAAACCTCCCCTCGTACTGGGTCTTGGACCGAGGACTGGTCTCAGTTTCTTCTTTGATCAAGCTCTATTAGCTTGAAAAGGGTAAATAAACCTCCCCTCGTAACGGGTCTTGGACTGCGGACTGGTCTCAGTTTCTTCTTTGATCGAGCTCCATTAGCTTTAAAAGGGTAAATAAACCTCCCCTCGTACCGGGTCTTGGATCATAGACTGGTCTCAGTTTCTTCTTTGATCAAGCTCAATTATCTTGAAAAGGGTAAACAAACCTCCCCTCGTACCGGGTTTTGGACCGCGGACTAGTCTTAGTTTCTTCTTTGATCTAGCTGCATTAGCTTGAAAAGGGTAAACAAACATCCCCTCGTACCGGGTCTTGGACCGCAGACTGGTCTCAGTTTCTTCTTCGATCAAGCTCCATTAGATTGAAAAGGGTAAACAAACCTCCCCTCGTACCAGGTCTTGGACCCCGAAATGGTCTCAGTTTCTTCTTCGATGAAGCTTCATTAGCTTGAAAAGGGTAAACAAACCTTCCCTCATACGGGGTCTTGGACCGCAGATTGGTCTCATTTTCTTCTTTGATCAAGCTCCATTAGCTTGAAAAGGGTAAACAAACCACCCCTCGTACCGGGTCTTGGACCGCGGACTGATCTCAGTTTCTTCTTTGATCAAGATCCATTAGCTTGAAAAGGGTAAACAAACCTCTCCTCATACCAGGTCTTGGACCGCAGACTAGTGTCAGTTTCTTCTTTGATCAAGCTCCATTTGCTTGAAAAGGGTAAACAAACCTCCCCTCGTATCGGGCCTTGGACAGCGGACTGGTCTCATTTTCTTCTTTGATCAAGCTCCATTAGCTTGAAAAGGTTAAACAAACCTCCCCTCGTACCAGGTCTTAGACCGCGGACTGGTGTTAGTTTCTTCTTTGATCATGCTCCATTAGCTTGAAAAGGGTAAACAAACCTCCCCTCGTACTGGGTCTTGGACCGCGGACTGGTCTTAGTTTCTTCTTTGATCAATCTCCAATAGCTTGAAAAGGGTAAATAAACCTCCCCTCATAACGGGTCTTGGACTGCGGACTGGTCTCAGTTTCTTCTTTGATCGAGCTCCATTAGCTTTAAAAGGGTAAATGAACCTCCCCTCGTACCGGGTTTTGGATCGCGGACTGGTCTCAGTTTCTTCTTTGATTAAGCTCTATTAGCTTGAAAAGGGTAAACAAAGCTCCCCTTGTACCGGGTTTTGGACCGCGGACTGGTCTCAGTTTCTTCTTCGATCAAGCTCCATTAGCTTGAAAAGGGTAAACAAACCTCCCCTCGTACCAGGTCTTGGACCCCGGAATGGTCTCAGTTTCTTCTTCGATGAAGCTTCATTAGCTTGAAAAGGGTAAACAAACCTTCCCTCGTACGGGGTCTTGGACCTTTGATTGGTCTCAGTTTCTTCTTTGATCATTCTCTATTAGCTTGAAAAGGGTAAACAAACCTCCCCTCGTACCGGGTCTTAGACCGCAGACTGGTCTCATTTTCTTCTTTCATCAAGCTCCATTAGCTTGAAAAGGGTAAACAAACCTCCCCTCGTATCGGGTCTTGGACCGCGGACTGGTCTCATTTTCTTCTTTGATCAAGCTCCATTAGCTTGAAAAGGTTAAACAAACCTCCCCTCGTACCACGTCTTGGACCGCGGAATGGCCTTAGTTTCTTCTTTGATCAAGCTCCATTAGCTTGAAAAGGGTAAACAAACCTCCCCTCGTACTGGGTCTTGGACCGAGGACTGGTCTCAGTTTCTTCTTTGATCAAGCTCTATTAGCTTGAAAAGGGTAAATAAACCTCCCCTCGTAACGGGTCTTGGACTGCGGACTGGTCTCAGTTTCTTCTTTGATCGAGCTCCATTAGCTTTAAAAGGGTAAATAAACCTCCCCTCGTACCGGGTCTTGGATCATAGACTGGTCTCAGTTTCTTCTTTGATCAAGCTCAATTATCTTGAAAAGGGTAAACAAACCTCCCCTCGTACCGGGTTTTGGACCGCGGACTAGTCTTAGTTTCTTCTTTGATCTAGCTGCATTAGCTTGAAAAGGGTAAACAAACATCCCCTCGTGCCGGGTCTTGGACCGCAGACTGGTCTCAGTTTCTTCTTCGATCAAGCTCCATTAGATTGAAAAGGGTAAACAAACCTCCCCTCGTACCAGGTCTTGGACCCCGAAATGGTCTCAGTTTCTTCTTCGATGAAGCTTCATTAGCTTGAAAAGGGTAAACAAACCTTCCCTCATACGGGGTCTTGGACCGCAGATTGGTCTCATTTTCTTCTTTGATCAAGCTCCATTAGCTTGAAAAGGGTAAACAAACCACCCCTCGTACCGGGTCTTGGACCGCGGACTGATCTCAGTTTCTTCTTTGATCAAGATCCATTAGCTTGAAAAGGGTAAACAAACCTCTCCTCATACCAGGTCTTGGACCGCAGACTAGTGTCAGTTTCTTCTTTGATCAAGCTCCATTTGCTTGAAAAGGGTAAACAAACCTCCCCTCGTATCGGGCCTTGGACAGCGGACTGGTCTCATTTTCTTCTTTGATCAAGCTCCATTAGCTTGAAAAGGTTAAACAAACCTCCCCTCGTACCACGTCTTGGACCGCGGAATGGCCTTAGTTTCTTCTTTGATCAAGCTCCATTAGCTTGAAAAGGGTAAACAAACCTCCCCTCGTACTGGGTCTTGGACCGAGGACTGGTCTCAGTTTCTTCTTTGATCAAGCTCTATTAGCTTGAAAAGGGTAAATAAACCTCCCCTCGTAACGGGTCTTGGACTGCGGACTGGTCTCAGTTTCTTCTTTGATCGAGCTCCATTAGCTTTAAAAGGGTAAATAAACCTCCCCTCGTACCGGGTCTTGGATCATAGACTGGTCTCAGTTTCTTCTTTGATCAAGCTCAATTATCTTGAAAAGGGTAAACAAACCTCCCCTCGTACCGGGTTTTGGACCGCGGACTAGTCTTAGTTTCTTCTTTGATCTAGCTGCATTAGCTTGAAAAGGGTAAACAAACATCCCCTCGTACCGGGTCTTGGACCGCAGACTGGTCTCAGTTTCTTCTTCGATCAAGCTCCATTAGATTGAAAAGGGTAAACAAACCTCCCCTCGTACCAGGTCTTGGACCCCGAAATGGTCTCAGTTTCTTCTTCGATGAAGCTTCATTAGCTTGAAAAGGGTAAACAAACCTTCCCTCATACGGGGTCTTGGACCGCAGATTGGTCTCATTTTCTTCTTTGATCAAGCTCCATTAGCTTGAAAAGGGTAAACAAACCACCCCTCGTACCGGGTCTTGGACCGCGGACTGATCTCAGTTTCTTCTTTGATCAAGATCCATTAGCTTGAAAAGGGTAAACAAACCTCTCCTCATACCAGGTCTTGGACCGCAGACTAGTGTCAGTTTCTTCTTTGATCAAGCTCCATTTGCTTGAAAAGGGTAAACAAACCTCCCCTCGTATCGGGCCTTGGACAGCGGACTGGTCTCATTTTCTTCTTTGATCAAGCTCCATTAGCTTGAAAAGGTTAAACAAACCTCCCCTCGTACCAGGTCTTAGACCGCGGACTGGTGTTAGTTTCTTCTTTGATCATGCTCCATTAGCTTGAAAAGGGTAAACAAACCTCCCCTCGTACTGGGTCTTGGACCGCGGACTGGTCTTAGTTTCTTCTTTGATCAATCTCCAATAGCTTGAAAAGGGTAAATAAACCTCCCCTCATAACGGGTCTTGGACTGCGGACTGGTCTCAGTTTCTTCTTTGATCGAGCTCCATTAGCTTTAAAAGGGTAAATGAACCTCCCCTCGTACCGGGTTTTGGATCGCGGACTGGTCTCAGTTTCTTCTTTGATTAAGCTCTATTAGCTTGAAAAGGGTAAACAAAGCTCCCCTTGTACCGGGTTTTGGACCGCAGACTAGTCTCAGTTTCTTCTTCGAACAAGCTCCATTAGCTTGAAAAGGGTAAACAAACCTCCCCTCGTACCGGGTCTTGTACCGCGGAATGGTCCCAATTTCTTCTTCGATCATATTCCATTAGCTTAAAAATAGTAAACAAACCTTCCCTCGTACGGGGTCTTGGACCGTAGATTGGTCTCAGTTTCTTCTTTGATCATTCTCCATTAGCTTGAAAAGGGTAAACAAACCTCCCCTCATACCGGGTCTTGGACCGCAGACTGGTCTCATTTTCATCTTTGATCAAGCTCCATTAGCTTGAAAAGGGTAAACAAACCACCCCTCGTACCGGGTCTTGTACCGCGGACTGATCTAAGTTTCTTCTTTGATCAAGATCCATTAGCTTGAAAAGGGTAAACAAACCTCTCCTCATACGAGATCTTGGACCGCGGACTAGTTTCAGTTTCTTCTTTGATCAAGCTCCATTAGCTTGAAAAGGGTAAACAAACCTCCCCTGGTATCGGGTCTTGGACCGCAGACTGGTCTCATTTTCATCTTTGATCAAGCTCCATTAGCTTGAAACGGGTAAACAAACCTCCCCTCGTACCGGGTCTTGGACCGCAGACTGGTCTCATTTTCTTCTTTGATCAAGCTCCATTAGCTTGAAAAGGGTAAACAAACCACCCCTCGTGCCGGGTCTTGGACCGCAGACTGATCTCAGTTTCTTCTTTGATAAAGATCCATTAGCTTGAAAAGGGTAAACAAACGTCTCCTCATACCAGGTCTTGGACCGCGGACTAGTGTCAGTTTCTTCTTTGATCAAGCTCCATTAGCTTGAAAAGGGTAAATAAACCTCCCCTCGTATCGGGTCTTGGACCGCGGACTGGTCTCATTTTCTTCTTTGATCAAGCTCCATTAGCTTGAAAAGGTTAAACAAACCTCCCCTCGTACCAGGTCTTGGACCGCGGACTGGTCTCAGTTTCTTCTTTGATCGAGCTCCATTAGCTTTAAAAGGGTAAATAAACCTCCCCTCGTACCGGGTCTTGGATCATAGACTGGTCTCAGTTTCTTCTTTGATCAAGCTCAATTATCTTGAAAAGGGTAAACAAACCTCCCCTCGTACCGGGTTTTGGACCGCGGACTAGTCTTAGTTTCTTCTTTGATCTAGCTGCATTAGCTTGAAAAGGGTAAACAAACATCCCCTCGTACCGGGTCTTGGACCGCAGACTGGTCTCAGTTTCTTCTTCGATCAAGCTCCATTAGATTGAAAAGGGTAAACAAACCTCCCCTCGTACCAGGTCTTGGACCCCGAAATGGTCTCAGTTTCTTCTTCGATGAAGCTTCATTAGCTTGAAAAGGGTAAACAAACCTTCCCTCATACGGGGTCTTGGACCGCAGATTGGTCTCATTTTCTTCTTTGATCAAGCTCCATTAGCTTGAAAAGGGTAAACAAACCACCCCTCGTACCGGGTCTTGGACCGCGGACTGATCTCAGTTTCTTCTTTGATCAAGATCCATTAGCTTGAAAAGGGTAAACAAACCTCTCCTCATACCAGGTCTTGGACCGCAGACTAGTGTCAGTTTCTTCTTTGATCAAGCTCCATTTGCTTGAAAAGGGTAAACAAACCTCCCCTCGTATCGGGTCTTGGACAGCGGACTGGTCTCATTTTCTTCTTTGATCAAGCTCCATTAGCTTGAAAAGGTTAAACAAACCTCCCCTCGTACCAGGTCTTAGACCGCGGACTGGTGTTAGTTTCTTCTTTGATCATGCTCCATTAGCTTGAAAAGGGTAAACAAACCTCCCCTCGTACTGGGTCTTGGACCGCGGACTGGTCTTAGTTTCTTCTTTGATCAATCCCCAATAGCTTGAAAAGGGTAAATAAACCTCCCCTCATAACGGGTCTTGGACTGCGGACTGGTCTCAGTTTCTTCTTTGATCGAGCTCCATTAGCTTTAAAAGGGTAAATGAACCTCCCCTCGTACCGGGTTTTGGATCGCGGACTGGTCTCAGTTTCTTCTTTGATTAAGCTCTATTAGCTTGAAAAGGGTAAACAAAGCTCCCCTTGTACCGGGTTTTGGACCGCAGACTAGTCTCAGTTTCTTCTTCGAACAAGCTCCATTAGCTTGAAAAGGGTAAACAAACCTCCCCTCGTACCGGGTCTTGTACCGCGGAATGGTCCCAATTTCTTCTTCGATCATATTCCATTAGCTTAAAAATAGTAAACAAACCTTCCCTCGTACGGGGTCTTGGACCGTAGATTGGTCTCAGTTTCTTCTTTGATCATTCTCCATTAGCTTGAAAAGGGTAAACAAACCTCCCCTCGTACCGGGTCTTGGACCGCAGACTGGTCTCATTTTCATCTTTGATCAAGCTCCATTAGCTTGAAAAGGGTAAACAAACCACCCCTCGTACCGGGTCTTGGACCGCGGACTGATCTAAGTTTCTTCTTTGATCAAGATCCATTAGCTTGAAAAGGGTAAACAAACCTCTCCTCATACGAGATCTTGGACCGCGGACTAGTTTCAGTTTCTTCTTTGATCAAGCTCCATTAGCTTGAAAAGGGTAAACAAACCTCCCCTGGTATCGGGTCTTGGACCGCAGACTGGTCTCATTTTCATCTTTGATCAAGCTCCATTAGCTTGAAACGGGTAAACAAACCTCCCCTCGTACCGGGTCTTGGACCGCAGACTGGTCTCATTTTCTTCTTTGATCAAGCTCCATTAGCTTGAAAAGGGTAAACAAACCACCCCTCGTGCCGGGTCTTGGACCGCAGACTGATCTCAGTTTCTTCTTTGATAAAGATCCATTAGCTTGAAAAGGGTAAACAAACGTCTCCTCATACCAGGTCTTGGACCGCGGACTAGTGTCAGTTTCTTCTTTGATCAAGCTCCATTAGCTTGAAAAGGGTAAATAAACCTCCCCTCGTATCGGGTCTTGGACCGCGGACTGGTCTCATTTTCTTCTTTGATCAAGCTCCATTAGCTTGAAAAGGTTAAACAAACCTCCCCTCGTACCAGGTCTTGGACCGCGGACTGGTCTTAGTTTCTTCTTTGATCAAGCTCCATTAGCTTGAAAAGGGTAAACAAACCTCCCCTCGTACTGGGTCTTGGACCGCGGACTGGTCTCAGTTTCTTCTCTGATCAAGCTCTATTAGCTTGAAAATGGTAAATAAACCTCCCCTTGTAACGGGTCTTGGACTGCGGACTGGTCTCAGTTTCTTCTTTGATCGAGCTCCATTAGCTTTAAAAGGGTAAATAAACCTCCCCTCGTACCGGGTCTTGGATCATGGACTGGTCTCAGTTTCTTCTTTGATCAAGCTCTATTAGCTTGAAAGGGGTAAACAAACCTCCCCTCGTACCGAGTTTTGGACCGCGGACTAGTATTACTTTCTTCTTTGATCTAGCTGCATTAGCTTGAAAAGGGTAAACAAACATCCCCTCGTACCGGGTCTTGGACCGCAGACTGGTCTCAGTTTCTTCTTCGATCAAGCTCCATTAGCTTGAAAAGGGTAAACAAACCTCCCCTCGTACCAGGTCTTCGACCCCGGAATGGTCTCAGTTTCTTCTTCGATGAAGCTTCATTAGCTTGAAAAGGGTAAACAAACCTCCCCTCGTACTGGGTCTTGGACCGCGGACTGGTCTCATTTTCTTCTTTGATCAAGCTCCATTAGCTTGAAAAAGGTAAACAAACCACCCCTCGTACCGGGTCTTGGACCGCGGACTGATCTCAGTTTCTTCTTTGATCAAGATCCATTAGCTTGAAAAGGGTAAACAAACCTCTCCTCATACCAGGTCTTGGACCGCGGACTAGTGTCAGTTTCTTCTTTGATCAAGTTCCATTAGCTTGAAAAGGGTAAACAAACCTCCCCTCGTATCGGGTCTTGGACCGCAGACTGGTCTCATTTTCATCTATGATCAAGCTCCATTAGCTTGAAACGGGTAAACAAACCTCCCCTCGTACCGGGTCTTGGACCGCAGACTGGTCTCATTTTCTTCTTTGATCAAGCTCCATTAGCTTGAAAAGGGTAAACAAACCACCCCTCGTGCCGGGTCTTGGACCGCAGACTGATCTCAGTTTCTTCTTTGATGAAGATCCATTAGCTTGAAAAGGGTAAACAAACGTCTCCTCATACCAGGTCTTGGACCGCGGACTAGTGTCAGTTTCTTCTTTGATCAAGCTCCATTAGCTTGAAAAGGGTAAATAAACCTCCCCTCGTATCGGGTCTTGGACCGCGGACTGGTCTCATTTTCTTCTTTGATCAAGCTCCATTAGCTTGAAAAGGTTAAACAAACCTCCCCTCGTACCAGGTCTTGGACCGCGGACTGGTCTTAGTTTCTTCTTTGATCAAGCTCCATTAGCTTGAAAAGGGTAAACAAACCTCCCCTCGTACTGGGTCTTGGACCGCGGACTGGTCTCAGTTTCTTCTCTGATCAAGCTCTATTAGCTTGAAAATGGTAAATAAACCTCCCCTCGTAACGGGTCTTGGACTGCGGACTGGTCTCAGTTTCTTCTTTGATCGAGCTCCATTAGCTTTAAAAGGGTAAATAAACCTCCCCTCGTACCGGGTCTTGGATCATGGACTGGTCTCAGTTTCTTCTTTGATCAAGCTCTATTAGCTTGAAAGGGGTAAACAAACCTCCCCTCGTACCGAGTTTTGGACCGCGGACTAGTCTTACTTTCTTCTTTGATCTAGCTGCATTAGCTTGAAAAGGGTAAACAAACATCCCCTCGTACCGGGTCTTGGACCGCAGACTGGTCTCAGTTTCTTCTTCGATCAAGCTCCATTAGCTTGAAAAGGGTAAACAAACCTCCCCTCGTACCAGGTCTTGGACCCCGGAATGGTCTCAGTTTCTTCTTCGATGAAGCTTCATTAGCTTGAAAAGGGTAAACAAACCTCCCCTCGTACTGGGTCTTGGACCGCGGACTGGTCTCAGTTTCTTCTTTGATCAAGCTCCATTAGCTTGAAAAAGGTAAACAAACCACCCCTCGTACCGGTCTTGGACCGCGGACTGATCTCAGTTTCTTCTTTGATCAAGATCCATTAGCTTGAAAAGGGTAAACAAACCTCTCCTCATACCAGGTCTTGGACCGCGGACTAGTGTCAGTTTCTTCTTTGATCAAGTTCCATTAGCTTGAAAAGGGTAAACAAACCTCCCCTCGTATCGGGTCTTGGACCGCGGACTGGTCTCATTTTATTCTTTGATCAAGCTCCATTAGCTTGAAAACGTTAAACAAACCTCCCCTCGTACCAGGTCTTGGACCGCGGACTGGTCTTAGTTTCTTCTTTGATCATGCTCCATTAGCTTGAAAAGGGTAAACAAACCTCCCCTCGTACTGGGACTTGGACCGCGGACTGGTCTCAGTTTCTTCTTTGATCAAGCTCCAATAGCTCAAAAAGGGTAAATAAACCTCCCCTCATAATGGGTCTTGGACTGCGGACTGGTCTCAGTTTCTTCTTTGATCAAGCTCCATTAGCTTTAAAAGGGTAAATAAACCTCCCCTCGTACCGGGTCATGGATCGCGGACTGGTCTCAGTTTCTTCTTTGATCAAGCTCTATCAGCTTGAAAAGGGTAAACAAACCTCCCCTTGTACCGGGTTTTGGACCGCAGACTAGTCTCAGTTTCTTCTTTGATCAAGATCCATTAGCTTGAAAAGGGTAAACAAACCTCTCCTCATACCAGATCTTGGACCGCGGACTAGTTTCAGTTTCTTCTTTGCTCAAGCTCCATTAGCTTGAAAAGGGTAAACAAACCTCCCCTCGTACCGGGTGTTGGACTGCGGACTGGTCTCATTTTCTTCTTTGATCTAGCTCCATTAGCTTGAAAAGGTCAAACAAACCTCCCCTCGTACAAGGTCTTGTACCGCGGACTGGTCTCAGTTTCTTCTTTGATCAAGCTCCAATAGCTTGAAAAGGGTAAATAAACCTTCCCTCGTAACAGGTCTTGGACTGCGGACTGGTCTCAGTTTCTTCTTCGATCAAGCTCCATTAGCTTGAAAAGGGTAAACAAACCACCCCTCGTGCCGGGTCTTGGACCGCAGACTGATCTCAGTTTCTTCTTTGATAAAGATCCATTAGCTTGAAAAGGGTAAACAAACGTCTCCTCATACCAGGTCTTGGACCGCGGACTAGTGTCAGTTTCTTCTTTGATCAAGCTCCATTAGCTTGAAAAGGGTAAATAAACCTCCCCTCGTATCGGGTCTTGGACCGCGGACTGGTCTCATTTTCTTCTTTGATCAAGCTCCATTAGCTTGAAAAGGTTAAACAAACCTCCCCTCGTACCAGGTCTTGGACCGCGGACTGGTCTTAGTTTCTTCTTTGATCAAGCTCCATTAGCTTGAAAAGGGTAAACAAACCTCCCCTCGTACTGGGTCTTGGACCGCGGACTGGTCTCAGTTTCTTCTCTGATCAAGCTCTATTAGCTTGAAAATGGTAAATAAACCTCCCCTCGTAACGGGTCTTGGACTGCGGACTGGTCTCAGTTTCTTCTTTGATCGAGCTCCATTAGCTTTAAAAGGGTAAATAAACCTCCCCTCGTACCGGGTCTTGGATCATGGACTGGTCTCAGTTTCTTCTTTGATCAAGCTCTATTAGCTTGAAAGGGGTAAACAAACCTCCCCTCGTACCGAGTTTTGGACCGCGGACTACTCTTACTTTCTTCTTTGATCTAGCTGCATTAGCTTGAAAAGGGTAAACAAACATCCCCTCGTACCGGGTCTTGGACCGCAGACTGGTCTCAGTTTCTTCTTCGATCAAGCTCCATTAGCTTGAAAAGGGTAAACAAACCTCCCCTCGTACCAGGTCTTGGACCCCGGAATGGTCTCAGTTTCTTCTTCGATGAAGCTTCATTAGCTTGAAAAGGGTAAACAAACCTCCCCTCGTACTGGGTCTTGGACCGCGGACTGGTCTCAGTTTCTTCTTTGATCAAGCTCCATTAGCTTGAAAAAGGTAAACAAACCACCCCTCGTACCGGGTCTTGGACCGCGGACTGATCTCAGTTTCTTCTTTGATCAAGATCCATTAGCTTGAAAAGGGTAAACAAACCTCTCCTCATACCAGGTCTTGGACCGCGGACTAGTGTCACTTTCTTCTTTGATCAAGTTCCATTAGCTTGAAAAGGGTAAACAAACCTCCCCTCGTATCGGGTCTTGGACCGCGGACTGGTCTCATTTTATTCTTTGATCAAGCTCCATTAGCTTGAAAACGTTAAACAAACCTCCCCTCGTACCAGGTCTTGGACCGCGGACTGGTCTTAGTTTCTTCTTTGATCATGCTCCATTAGCTTGAAAAGGGTAAACAAACCTCCCCTCGTACTGGGACTTGGACCGCGGACTGGTCTCAGTTTCTTCTTTGATCAAGCTCCAATAGCTCGAAAAGGGTAAATAAACCTCCCCTCATAACGGGTCTTGGACTGCGGACTGGTCTCAGTTTCTTCTTTGATCAAGCTCCATTAGCTTTAAAAGGGTAAATAAACCTCCCCTCGTACCGGGTCATGGATCGCGGACTGGTCTCAGTTTCTTCTTTGATCAAGCTCTATCAGCTTGAAAAGGGTAAACAAACCTCCCCTTGTACCGGGTTTTGGACCGCAGACTAGTCTCAGTTTCTTCTTTGATCAAGATCCATTAGCTTGAAAAGGGTAAACAAACCTCTCCTCATACCAGATCTTGGACCGCGGACTAGTTTCAGTTTCTTCTTTGATCAAGCTCCATTAGCTTGAAAAGGGTAAACAAACCTCCCCTCGTACCGGGTGTTGGACTGCGGACTGGTCTCATTTTCTTCTTTGATCTAGCTCCATTAGCTTGAAAAGGTCAAACAAACCTCCCCTCGTACAAGGTCTTGTACCGCGGACTGGTCTCAGTTTCTTCTTTGATCAAGCTCCAATAGCTTGAAAAGGGTAAATAAACCTTCCCTCGTAACAGGTCTTGGACTGCGGACTGGTCTCAGTTTCTTCTTCGATCAAGCTCCATTAGCTTGAAAAGGGTAAACAAACCACCCCTCGTGCCGGGTCTTGGACCGCAGACTGATCTCAGTTTCTTCTTTGATAAAGATCCATTAGCTTGAAAAGGGTAAACAAACGTCTCCTCATACCAGGTCTTGGACCGCGGACTAGTGTCAGTTTCTTCTTTGATCAAGCTCCATTAGCTTGAAAAGGGTAAATAAACCTCCCCTCGTATCGGGTCTTGGACCGCGGACTGGTCTCATTTTCTTCTTTGATCAAGCTCCATTAGCTTGAAAAGGTTAAACAAACCTCCCCTCGTACCAGGTCTTGGACCGCGGACTGGTCTTAGTTTCTTCTTTGATCAAGCTCCATTAGCTTGAAAAGGGTAAACAAACCTCCCCTCGTACTGGGTCTTGGACCGCGGACTGGTCTCAGTTTCTTCTCTGATCAAGCTCTATTAGCTTGAAAATGGTAAATAAACCTCCCCTCGTAACGGGTCTTGGACTGCGGACTGGTCTCAGTTTCTTCTTTGATCGAGCTCCATTAGCTTTAAAAGGGTAAATAAACCTCCCCTCGTACCGGGTCTTGGATCATGGACTGGTCTCAGTTTCTTCTTTGATCAAGCTCTATTAGCTTGAAAGGGGTAAACAAACCTCCCCTCGTACCGAGTTTTGGACCGCGGACTAGTCTTACTTTCTTCTTTGATCTAGCTGCATTAGCTTGAAAAGGGTAAACAAACATCCCCTCGTACCGGGTCTTGGACCGCAGACTGGTCTCAGTTTCTTCTTCGATCAAGCTCCATTAGCTTGAAAAGGGTAAACAAACCTCCCCTCGTACCAGGTCTTGGACCCCGGAATGGTCTCAGTTTCTTCTTCGATGAAGCTTCATTAGCTTGAAAAGGGTAAACAAACCTCCCCTCGTACTGGGTCTTGGACCGCGGACTGGTCTCAGTTTCTTCTTTGATCAAGCTCCATTAGCTTGAAAAAGGTAAACAAACCACCCCTCGTACCGGGTCTTGGACCGCGGACTGATCTCAGTTTCTTCTTTGATCAAGATCCATTAGCTTGAAAAGGGTAAACAAACCTCTCCTCATACCAGGTCTTGGACCGCGGACTAGTGTCAGTTTCTTCTTTGATCAAGTTCCATTAGCTTGAAAAGGGTAAACAAACCTCCCCTCGTATCGGGTCTTGGACCGCGGACTGGTCTCATTTTATTCTTTGATCAAGCTCCATTAGCTTGAAAACGTTAAACAAACCTCCCCTCGTACCAGGTCTTGGACCGCGGACTGGTCTTAGTTTCTTCTTTGATCATGCTCCATTAGCTTGAAAAGGGTAAACAAACCTCCCCTCGTACTGGGACTTGGACCGCGGACTGGTCTCAGTTTCTTCTTTGATCAAGCTCCAATAGCTCGAAAAGGGTAAATAAACCTCCCCTCATAACGGGTCTTGGACTGCGGACTGGTCTCAGTTTCTTCTTTGATCAAGCTCCATTAGCTTTAAAAGGGTAAATAAACCTCCCCTCGTACCGGGTCATGGATCGCGGACTGGTCTCAGTTTCTTCTTTGATCAAGCTCTATCAGCTTGAAAAGGGTAAACAAACCTCCCCTTGTACCGGGTTTTGGACCGCAGACTAGTCTCAGTTTCTTCTTTGATCAAGATCCATTAGCTTGAAAAGGGTAAACAAACCTCTCCTCATACCAGATCTTGGAACGCGGACTAGTTTCAGTTTCTTCTTTGATCAAGCTCCATTAGCTTGAAAAGGGTAAACAAACCTCCCCTCGTACCGGGTGTTGGACTGCGGACTGGTCTCATTTTCTTCTTTGATCTAGCTCCATTAGCTTGAAAAGGTCAAACAAACCTCCCCTCGTACAAGGTCTTGTACCGCGGACTGGTCTCAGTTTCTTCTTTGATCAAGCTCCAATAGCTTGAAAAGGGTAAATAAACCTTCCCTCGTAACAGGTCTTGGACTGCGGACTGGTCTCAGTTTCTTCTTCGATCAAGCTCCATTAGCTTGAAAAGGGTAAACAAACCTCCCCTCGTACCGGGTCTTGGACCGCGGAATGGTCTCAGTTTCTTCTTCGATCAAGCTCTATTAGCTTGAAAAGGGTAAACAAACCTTCCCTCGTACGGGGTCTTGGACCGTAGATTGGTCTCAGTTTCTTCTTTGATCATTCTCCATTAGCTTGAAAAGGGTAAACAAACCTCCCCTCGTACCGGGTATTGGACCGCAGACTGGTCTCATTTTCTTTTTTGATCAAGCTCCATTAGCTTGAAAAGGGTAAACAAACCACCCCTCGTACCGGGTCTTGGACCGCGGACTGATCTCAGTTTCTTCTTTGATCAAGATCCATTAGCTTGAAATGGGTAAACAAACCTCTCCTCATACCAGGTCTTGGACCGCGGACTAGTGTCAGTTTCTTCTTTGATCAAGCTCCATTAGTTTGAAAAGGGTAAACAAACCTCCCCTCATATCGGGTCTTGGACCGCGGACTGGTCTCATTTTCTTCTTTGATCAAGCTCCATTAGCTTGAAAAGGTTAAACAAACCTCCCCTCGTACCAGGTCTTGGACCGCAGACTGGTCTTAGTTTCTTCTTTGATCAGGCTCCATTAGCTTGAAAAGGGTAAACAAACCTCCCCTCGTATTGGGTCTTGGACCGCGGACTGGTCTCAGTTTCTTCTTTGATCAAGCTCCAATAGCTTGAAAATGGTAAATAAACCTCCCCTCGTAACGGGTCTTGGACTGTGGACTGGTCTCAGTTTCTTCTTTGATCAAGCTCCATTAGCTTTAAAAGGGTAAATAAACCTCCCCTCGTACCGGGTCATGGATCGCGGACTGGTCTCAGTTTCTTCTTTGATCAAGCTCTATCAGCTTGAAAAGGGTAAACAAACCTCCCCTTGTACCGGGTTTTGGACCGCAGACTAGTCTCAGTTTTTTCTTTGATCAAGATCCATTAGCTTGAAAAGGGTAAACAAACCTCTCCTCATACCAGATCTTGGACCGCGGACTAGTTTCAGTTTCTTCTTTGATCAAGCTCCATTAGCTTGAAAAGGGTAAACAAACCTCCCCTCGTACCGGGTCTTGGACCGCAGACTGGTCTCATTTTCTTCTTTGATCAAGCTCCATTAGCTTGAAAAGGGTAAACAAACCACCCCTCGTGCCGGGTCTTGGTCCGCAGACTGATCTCAGTTTCTTCTTTGATAAAGATCCATTAGCTTGAAAAGGGTAAACAAACGTCTCCTCATACCAGGTCTGGGACCGCGGACTAGTGTCAGTTTCTTCTTTGATCAAGCTCCATTAGCTTGAAAAGGGTAAATAAACCTCCCCTCGTATCGGGTCTTGGACCGCGGACTGGTCTCATTTTCTTCTTTGATCAAGCTCCATTAGCTTGAAAAGGTTAAACAAACCTCCCCTCGTACCAGGTCTTGGACCGCGGACTGGTCTTAGTTTCTTCTTTGATCAAGCTCCATTAGCTTGAAAAGGGTAAACAAACCTCCCCTCGTACTGGGTCTTGGACCGCGGACTGGTCTCAGTTTCTTCTCTGATCAAGCTCTATTAGCTTGAAAATGGTAAATAAACCTCCCCTCGTAACGGGTCTTGAACTGCGGACTGGTCTCAGTTTCTTCTTTGATCGAGCTCCATTAGCTTTAAAAGGGTAAATAAACCTCCCCTCGTACCGGGTCTTGGATCATGGACTGGTCTCAGTTTCTTCTTTGATCAAGCTCTATTAGCTTGAAAGGGGTAAACAAACCTCCCCTCGTACCGAGTTTTGGACTGCGGACTAGTCTTACTTTCTTCTTTGATCTAGCTGCATTAGCTTGAAAAGGGTAAACAAACATCCCCTCGTACCGGGTCTTGGACCGCAGACTGGTCTCAGTTTCTTCTTCGATCAAGCTCCATTAGCTTGAAAAGGGTAAACAAACCTCCCCTCGTACCAGGTCTTGGACCCCGGAATGGTCTCAGTTTCTTCTTCGATGAAGCTTCATTAGCTTGAAAAGGGTAAACAAACCTCCCCTCGTACTGGGTCTTGGACCGCGGACTGGTCTCATTTTCTTCTTTGATCAAGCTCCATTAGCTTGAAAAAGGTAAACAAACCACCCCTCGTACCGGGTCTTGGACCGCGGACTGATCTCAGTTTCTTCTTTGATCAAGATCCATTAGCTTGAAAAGGGTAAACAAACCTCTCCTCATACCAGGTCTTGGACCGCGGACTAGTGTCAGTTTCTTCTTTGATCAAGTTCCATTAGCTTGAAAAGGGTAAACAAACCTCCCCTCGTATCGGGTCTTGGACCGCGGACTGGTCTCATTTTATTCTTTGATCAAGCTCCATTAGCTTGAAAACGTTAAACAAACCTCCCCTCGTACCAGGTCTTGGACCGCGGACTGGTCTTAGTTTCTTCTTTGATCATGCTCCATTAGCTTGAAAAGGGTAAACAAACCTCCCCTCGTACTGGGACTTGGACCGCGGACTGGTCTCAGTTTCTTCTTTGATCAAGCTCCAATAGCTTGAAAAGGGTAAATAAACCTCCCCTCATAACGGGTCTTGGACTGCGGACTGGTCTCAGTTTCTTCTTTGATCAAGCTCCATTAGCTTTAAAAGGGTAAATAAACCTCCCCTCGTACCGGGTCATGGATCGCGGACTGGTCTCAGTTTCTTCTTTGATCAAGCTCTATCAGCTTGAAAAGGGTAAACAAACCTCCCCTTGTACCGGGTTTTGGACCGCAGACTAGTCTCAGTTTCTTCTTTGATCAAGATCCATTAGCTTGAAAAGGGTAAACAAACCTCTCCTCATACCAGATCTTGGACCGCGGACTAGTTTCAGTTTCTTCTTTGATCAAGCTCCATTAGCTTGAAAAGGGTAAATAAACCTCCCCTCGTACCGGGTGTTGGACTGCGGACTGGTCTCATTTTCTTCTTTGATCTAGCTCCATTAGCTTGAAAAGGTCAAACAAACCTCCCCTCGTACAAGGTCTTGTACCGCGGACTGGTCTCAGTTTCTTCTTTGATCAAGCTCCAATAGCTTGAAAAGGGTAAATAAACCTTCCCTCGTAACAGGTCTTGGACTGCGGACTGGTCTCAGTTTCTTCTTCGATCAAGCTCCATTAGCTTGAAAAGGGTAAACAAACCTCCCCTCGTACCGGGTCTTGGACCGCGGAATGGTCTCAGTTTCTTCTTCGATCAAGCTCTATTAGCTTGAAAAGGGTAAACAAACCTTCCCTCGTACGGGGTCTTGGACCGTAGATTGGTCTCAGTTTCTTCTTTGATCATTCTCCATTAGCTTGAAAAGGGTAAACAAACCTCCCCTCGTACCGGGTATTGGACCGCAGACTGGTCTCATTTTCTTCTTTGATCAAGCTCCATTAGCTTGAAAAGGGTAAACAAACCACCCCTCGTACCGGGTCTTGGACCGCGGACTGATCTCAGTTTCTTCTTTGATCAAGATCCATTAGCTTGAAATGGGTAAACAAACCTCTCCTCATACCAGGTCTTGGACCGCGGACTAGTGTCAGTTTCTTCTTTGATCAAGCTCCATTAGTTTGAAAAGTGTAAACAAACCTCCCCTCATATCGGGTCTTGGACCGCGGATTGGTCTCATTTTCTTCTTTGATCAAGCTCCATTAGCTTGAAAAGGTTAAACAAACCTCCCCTCGTACCAGGTCTTGGACCGCAGACTGGTCTTAGTTTCTTCTTTGATCAAGCTCCATTAGCTTGAAAAGGGTAAACAAACCTCCCCTCGTATTGGGTCTTGGACCGCGGACTGGTCTCAGTTTCTTCTTTGATCAAGCTCCAATAGCTTGAAAATGGTAAATAAACCTCCCCTCGTAACGGGTCTTGGACTGCGGACTGGTCTTAGTTTCTTCTTTGATCAAGCTCCATTAGCTTTAAAAGGATAAATAAACCTCCCCTCGTACCGGGTCTTGGATCGCGGACTGGTCTCAGTTTCTTCTTTGATCAAGCTCTATTAGCTTGAAAAGGGTAAACAAACCTCCCCTCGTACCGGGTTTTGGACCGCAGACTAGTCTCAGCTTCTTCTTCGATCAAGCTCCATTAGCTTGAAAAGGGTAAACAAACCTCCCCACGTACCGGGTCTTGGACCGCGGAATGGTCCCAGTTTCTTTTTCGATCAAGCTCCATTAGCTTGAAAATGGTAAACAAACCTTCCCTCGTACGGGGTCTTGGACCGTAGATTAGTCTCAGTTTCTTCTTTGATCATTCTCCATTAGCTTGAAAAGGGTAAACAAACCTCCCCTCGTACCGGGTATTGGACCGCAGACTGGTCTCATTTTCTTCTTTGATCAAGCTCCATTAGCTTGAAAAGGGTAAACAAACCACCCCTCGTACCGGGTCTTGGACCGCGGACTGATCTCAGTTTCTTCTTTGATCAAGATCCATTAGCTTGGAATGGGTAAACAAACCTCTCCTCATACCAGGTCTTGGACCGCGGACTAGCGTTAGTTTCTTCTTTGATCAAGCTCCATTAGTTTGAAAAGGGTAAACAAACCTCCCCTCATATCGGGTCTTGGACCGCGGACTGGTCTCATTTTCTTCTTTGATCAAGCTCCATTAGCTTGAAAAGGTTAAACAAACTTCCCCTCGTACCAGGTCTTGGACCGCAGACTGGTCTTAGTTTCTTCTTTGATCAAGCTCCATTAGCTTGAAAAGGGTAAATAAACCTCCCCTCGTATTGGGTCTTGGACCGCGGACTGGTCTCAGTTTCTTCTTTGATCAAGCTCCAATAGCTTGAAAATGGTAAATAAACCTCCCCTCGTAACGGGTCTTGGACTGCGGACTGGTCTCAGTTTCTTCTTTGATCAAGCTCCATTAGCTTTAAAAGGGTAAATAAACCTCCCCTCGTACCGGGTCTTGGATCGCGGACTGGTCTCAGTTTCTTCTTTGATCAAGCTCTATTAGCTTGAAAAGGGTAAACAAACCTCCCCTCGTACCGGGTTTTGGACCGCAGACTAGTCTCAGCTTCTTCTTCGATCAAGCTCCATTAGCTTGAAAAGGGTAAACAAACCTCCCCACGTACCGGGTCTTGGACCGCGGAATGGTCCCAGTTTCTTTTTCGATCAAGCTCCATTAGCTTGAAAATGGTAAACAAACCTTCCCTCGTACGGGGTCTTGGACCGTAGATTGGTCTCAGTTTCTTCTTTGATCATTCTCCATTAGCTTGAAAAGGGTAAACAAACCTCCCCTCGTACCGGGTCTTGGAACGCAGACTGGTCTCATTTTATTCTTTGATCAAGCTCCATTAGCTTGAAAAAGGTAAACAAACCACCCCTCGTACCGGGTCTTGGACCGCGGACTGATCTCAGTTTCTTCTTTGATCAAGATCCATTAGCTTGGAATGGGTAAACAAACCTCTCCTCATACCAGGTCTTGGACCGCGGACTAGTGTCAGTTTCTTCTTTGATCAAGCTCCATTAGTTTGAAAAGTGTAAACAAACCTCCCCTCATATCGGGTCTTGGACCGCGGATTGGTCTCATTTTCTTCTTTGATCAAGCTCCATTAGCTTGAAAAGGTTAAACAAACCTCCCCTCGTACCAGGTCTTGGACCGCAGACTGGTCTTAGTTTCTTCTTTGATCAAGCTCCATTAGCTTGAAAAGGGTAAACAAACCTCCCCTCGTATTGGGTCTTGGACCGCGGACTGGTCTCAGTTTCTTCTTTGATCAAGCTCCAATAGCTTGAAAATGGTAAATAAACCTCCCCTCGTAACGGGTCTTGGACTGCGGACTGGTCTTAGTTTCTTCTTTGATCAAGCTCCATTAGCTTTAAAAGGATAAATAAACCTCCCCTCGTACCGGGTCTTGGATCGCGGACTGGTCTCAGTTTCTTCTTTGATCAAGCTCTATTAGCTTGAAAAGGGTAAACAAACCTCCCCTCGTACCGGGTTTTGGACCGCAGACTAGTCTCAGCTTCTTCTTCGATCAAGCTCCATTAGCTTGAAAAGGGTAAACAAACCTCCCCACGTACCGGGTCTTGGACCGCGGAATGGTCCCAGTTTCTTTTTCGATCAAGCTCCATTAGCTTGAAAATGGTAAACAAACCTTCCCTCGTACGGGGTCTTGGACCGTAGATTAGTCTCAGTTTCTTCTTTGATCATTCTCCATTAGCTTGAAAAGGGTAAACAAACCTCCCCTCGTACCGGGTATTGGACCGCAGACTGGTCTCATTTTCTTCTTTGATCAAGCTCCATTAGCTTGAAAAGGGTAAACAAACCACCCCTCGTACCGGGTCTTGGACCGCGGACTGATCTCAGTTTCTTCTTTGATCAAGATCCATTAGCTTGGAATGGGTAAACAAACCTCTCCTCATACCAGGTCTTGGACCGCGGACTAGTGTTAGTTTCTTCTTTGATCAAGCTCCATTAGTTTGAAAAGGGTAAACAAACCTCCCCTCATATCGGGTCTTGGACCGCGGACTGGTCTCATTTTCTTCTTTGATCAAGCTCCATTAGCTTGAAAAGGTTAAACAAACTTCCCCTCGTACCAGGTCTTGGACCGCAGACTGGTCTTAGTTTCTTCTTTGATCAAGCTCCATTAGCTTGAAAAGGGTAAATAAACCTCCCCTCGTATTGGGTCTTGGACCGCGGACTGGTCTCAGTTTCTTCTTTGATCAAGCTCCAATAGCTTGAAAATGGTAAATAAACCTCCCCTCGTAACGGGTCTTGGACTGCGGACTGGTCTCAGTTTCTTCTTTGATCAAGCTCCATTAGCTTTAAAAGGGTAAATAAACCTCCCCTCGTACCGGGTCTTGGATCGCGGACTGGTCTCAGTTTCTTCTTTGATCAAGCTCTATTAGCTTGAAAAGGGTAAACAAACCTCCCCTCGTACCGGGTTTTGGACCGCAGACTAGTCTCAGCTTCTTCTTCGATCAAGCTCCATTAGCTTGAAAAGGGTAAACAAACCTCCCCACGTACCGGGTCTTGGACCGCGGAATGGTCCCAGTTTCTTTTTCGATCAAGCTCCATTAGCTTGAAAATGGTAAACAAACCTTCCCTCGTACGGGGTCTTGGACCGTAGATTAGTCTCAGTTTCTTCTTTGATCATTCTCCATTAGCTTGAAAAGGGTAAACAAACCTCCCCTCGTACCGGGTATTGGACCGCAGACTGGTCTCATTTTCTTCTTTGATCAAGCTCCATTAGCTTGAAAAGGGTAAACAAACCACCCCTCGTACCGGGTCTTGGACCGCGGACTGATCTCAGTTTCTTCTTTGATCAAGATCCATTAGCTTGGAATGGGTAAACAAACCTCTCCTCATACCAGGTCTTGGACCGCGGACTAGTGTTAGTTTCTTCTTTGATCAAGCTCCATTAGTTTGAAAAGGGTAAACAAACCTCCCCTCATATCGGGTCTTGGACCGCGGACTGGTCTCATTTTCTTCTTTGATCAAGCTCCATTAGCTTGAAAAGGTTAAACAAACTTCCCCTCGTACCAGGTCTTGGACCGCAGACTGGTCTTAGTTTCTTCTTTGATCAAGCTCCATTAGCTTGAAAAGGGTAAATAAACCTCCCCTCGTATTGGGTCTTGGACCGCGGACTGGTCTCAGTTTCTTCTTTGATCAAGCTCCAATAGCTTGAAAATGGTAAATAAACCTCCCCTCGTAACGGGTCTTGGACTGCGGACTGGTCTCAGTTTCTTCTTTGATCAAGCTCCATTAGCTTTAAAAGGGTAAATAAACCTCCCCTCGTACCGGGTCTTGGATCGCGGACTGGTCTCAGTTTCTTCTTTGATCAAGCTCTATTAGCTTGAAAAGGGTAAACAAACCTCCCCTCGTACCGGGTTTTGGACCGCAGACTAGTCTCAGCTTCTTCTTCGATCAAGCTCCATTAGCTTGAAAAGGGTAAACAAACCTCCCCACGTACCGGGTCTTGGACCGCGGAATGGTCCCAGTTTCTTTTTCGATCAAGCTCCATTAGCTTGAAAATGGTAAACAAACCTTCCCTCGTACGGGGTCTTGGACCGTAGATTGGTCTCAGTTTCTTCTTTGATCATTCTCCATTAGCTTGAAAAGGGTAAACAAACCTCCCCTCGTACCGGGTCTTGGAACGCAGACTGGTCTCATTTTATTCTTTGATCAAGCTCCATTAGCTTGAAAAAGGTAAACAAACCACCCCTCGTACCGGGTCTTGGACCGCGGACTGATCTCAGTTTCTTCTTTGATCAAGATCCATTAGCTTGAAAAGGGTAAACAAACCTCTCCTCATACCAGGTCTTGGACCGCGGACTAGTGTCAGTTTCTTCTTTGATCAAGCTCCATTAGCTTGAAAAGGGTAAACAAACCTCCCCTCGTATCGGGTCTTGGACCGCGGACTGGTCTCATTTTCTTCTTTGATCAAGCTCCATTAGCTTGAAAACGTTAAACAAACCTCCCCTCGTACCAGGTCTTGGACCGCGGACTGGTCTTAGTTTCTTCTTTGATCATGCTCCATTAGCTTGAAAAGGGTAAACAAACCTCCCCTCGTACTGGGACTTGGACCGCGGACTGGTCTCAGTTTCTTCTTTGATCAAGCTCCAATAGCTTGAAAAGGGTAAATAAACCTCCCCTCATAACGGGTCTTGGACTGCGGACTGGTCTCAGTTTCTTCTTTGATCGAGCTCCATTACCTTTAAAAGGGTAAATAAACCTCCCCTCGTACCGGGTCTTGGATCGCGGACTGGTCTCAGTTTCTTCTTTGATCAAGCTCCATTAGCTTGAAAAGGGTAAACAAACCTCCCCTTGTACCGGGTTTTGGACCGCAGACTAGTCTCAGTTTCTTCTTTGAACAAGATCCATTAGCTTGAAAAAGGTAAACAAACCTCTCCTCATACCAGATCTTGGACCGCGGACTAGTTTCAGTTTCTTCTTTGATCAAGCTCCATTAGCTTGAAAAGGGTAAACAAACCTCCCCTCGTACCGGGTGTTGGACTGCGGACTGGTCTCATTTTCTTCTTTGATCTAGCTCCATTAGCTTGAAAAGGTCAAACAAACCTCCCCTCGTACAAGGTCTTGTACCGCGGACTGGTCTCAGTTTCTTCTTTGATCAAGCTCCAATAGCTTGAAAAGGGTAAATAAACCTTCCCTCGTAACAGGTCTTGGACAGCGGACTGGTCTCAGTTTCTTCTTCGATCAAGCTCTATTAGCTTGAAAAGGGTAAACAAACCTCCCCTCGTACCGGGTCTTGGATCGTGGAATGGTCTCAGTTTCTTCTTCGATCAAGCTCCATTAGCTTGAAAAGGGTAAACAAACCTTCCCTCGTACGGGGTCTTGGACCGTAGATTGGTCTCAGTTTCTTCTTTGATCATTCTCCATTAGCTTGAAAAGGGTAAACAAACCTCCCCTCATACCGGGTATTGGACCGCAGACTAGTCTCATTTTCTTCTTTGATCAAGCTCCATTAGCTTGAAAAGGGTAAACAAACCACCCCTCGTACCGGGTCTTGGACCGCGGACTGATCTCAGTTTCTTCTTTGATCAAGATCCATTAGCTTGAAAAGGGTAAACAAACCTCTCCTCATACCAGGTCTTGGACCGCGGACTAGTGTCAGTTTCTTCTTTGATCAAGCTCCATTAGCTTGAAAAGGGTAAACAAACCTCCCCTCGTATTGGGTCTTGGACCGCGGACTGGTCTCAGTTTCTTCTTTGATCAAGCTCCAATAGCTTGAAAATGGTAAATAAACCTCCCCTCGTAACGGGTCTTGGACTGCGGACTGGTCTCAGTTTCTTCTTTGATCAAGCTCCATTAGCTTTAAAAGGGTAAATAAACCTCCCCTCGTACCGGGTCTTGGATCGCGGACTGGTCTCAGTTTCTTCTTTGATCAAGTTCTATTAGCTTGAAAAGGGTAACCAAACCTCCCCTCGTACCGGGTTTTGGACCGCAGACTAGTCTCAGCTTCTTCTTCGATCAAGCTCCATTAGCTTGAAAAGGGTAAACAAACCTCCCCACGTACCGGGTCTTGGACCGCGGAATGGTCCCAGTTTCTTTTTCGATCAAGCTCCATTAGCTTGAAAATGGTAAACAAACCTTCCCTCGTACGGGGTCTTGGACCGTAGATTGGTCTCAGTTTCTTCTTTGATCATTCTCCATTAGCTTGAAAAGGGTAAACAAACCTCCCCTCGTACCGGGTCTTAGACCGTGAAATGGTCTCAGTTTCTTCTTTGATCAAGCTCCATTAGCTTGAAAAGGTCAAACAAACCACCCCTCGTACAAGGTCTTGGACCGCGGACTAGTCTCAGTTTCTTCTTTGATCAAGATCCAATAGCTTGAAAAGGGTAAACAAACCTTCCCTCGTAACAGATCTTGGACAGCAGACTGGTCTCAATTTCTTCTTCGATCAAGCTCCATTAGCTTGAAAAGGGTAAACAAACCTCCCCTCGTACCGGGTCTTGGACCTCGGAATGGTATCAGTTCTTCTTCGATCAAGCTCCATTAGCTTGAAAAGGGTAAACAAACCTTCCCTCGTACGGGGTCTTGGACCGTACATTGGTCTCAGTTTCTTCTTTGATCATTCTCCATTAGCTTGAAAAGGGTAAACAAACCTCCCCTCGTACCGGGTCTTGCACCGCAGACTGGTCTCATTTTCTTCTTTGATCAAGCTCCATTAGCTTGAAAAGTGTAAACAAACCACCCCTCGTACCGGGTCTTGGACCGCGGACTGATCCCAGTTTCTTCTTTGATCAAGATCCATTAGCTTGAAAAGGGTAAACAAACCTCTCCTCATACCAGGTCTTGGACCGCGGACTAGTGTCAGTTTCTTCTTTGATCAAGCTCCATTAGCTTGAAAAGGGTAAACAAACCTCCCCTCGTATCGGGTCTTGGACCGCGGACTGGTCTCATTTTCTTCTTTGATCAAGCTCCATTAGCTTGAAAACGTTAAACAAACCTCCCCTCGTACCAGGTCTTGGACCGCGGACTGGTCTTAGTTTCTTCTTTGATCATGCTCCATTAGCTTGAAAAGGGTAAACAAACCTCCCCTCGTACTGGGACTTGGACCGCGGACTGGTCTCAGTTTCTTCTTTGATCAAGCTCCAATAGCTTGAAAAGGGTAAATAAACCTCCCCTCATAACGGGTCTTGGACTGCGGACTGGTCTCAGTTTCTTCTTTGATCGAGCTCCATTAGCTTTAAAAGGGTAAATAAACCTCCCCTCGTACCGGGTCTTGGATCGCGGACTGGTCTCAGTTTCTTCTTTGATCAAGCTCCATTAGCTTGAAAAGGGTAAACAAACCTCCCCTTGTACCGGGTTTTGGACCGCAGACTAGTCTCAGTTTCTTCTTTGAACAAGATCCATTAGCTTAAAAAGGGTAAACAAACCTCTCCTCATACCAGATCTTGGACCGCGGACTAGTTTCAGTTTCTTCTTTGATCAAGCTCCATTAGCTTGAAAAGGGTAAACAAACCTCCCCTCGTACCGGGTGTTGGACTGCGGACTGGTCTCATTTTCTTCTTTGATCTAGCTCCATTAGCTTGAAAAGGTCAAACAAACCTCCCCTCGTACAAGGTCTTGTACCGCGGACTGGTCTCAGTTTCTTCTTTGATCAAGCTCCAATAGCTTGAAAAGGGTAAATAAACCTTCCCTCGTAACAGGTCTTGGACAGCGGACTGGTCTCAGTTTTTTCTTCGATCAAGCTCCATTAGCTTGAAAAGGGTAAACAAACCTCCCCTCGTACCGGGTCTTGGACCGTGGAATGGTCTCAGTTTCTTCTTCGATCAAGCTTCATTAGCTTGAAAAGGGTAAACAAACCTTCCCTCGTACGGGGTCTTGGACCGTAGATTGGTCTCAGTTTCTTCTTTGATCATTCTCCATTAGCTTGAAAAGGGTAAACAAACCTCCCCTCATACCGGGTATTGGACCGCAGACTGGTCTCATTTTCTTCTTTGATCAAGCTCCATTAGCTTGAAAAGGGTAAACAAACCACCCCTCGTACCGGGTCTTGGACCGCGGACTGATCTCAGTTTCTTCTTTGATCAAGATCCATTAGCTTGAAAAGGGTAAACAAACCTCTCCTCATACCAGGTCTTGGACCGCGGACTAGTGTCAGTTTCTTCTTTGATCAAGCTCCATTAGTTTGAAAAGGGTAAACAAACCTCCCCTCATATCGGGTCTTGGACCGCGGACTGGTCTCATTTTCTTCTTTAATCAAGCTCCATTAGCTTGAAAAGGTTAAACAAACCTCCCCTCGTACCAGGTCTTGGACCGCAGACTGGTCTTAGTTTCTTCTTTGATCAAGCTCCATTAGCTTGAAAAGGGTAAACAAACCTCCCCTCGTATTGGGTCTTGGACCGCGGACTGGTCTCACTTTCTTCTTTGATCAAGCTCCAATAGCTTGAAAATGGTAAATAAACCTCCCCTCGTAACGGGTCTTGGACTGCGGACTGGTCTCAGTTTCTTCTTTGATCAAGCTCCATTAGCATTAAAAGGGTAAATAAACCTCCCCTCGTACCGGGTCTTGGATCGCGGACTGGTCTCAGTTTCTTCTTTGATCAAGTTCTATTAGCTTGAAAAGGGTAAACAAACCTCCCCTCGTACCGGGTTTTGGACCGCAGACTAGTCTCAGCTTCTTCTTCGATCAAGCTCCATTAGCTTGAAAAGGGTAAACAAACCTCCCCACGTACCGGGTCTTGGACCGCGGAATGGTCCCAGTTTCTTTTTCGATCAAGCTCCATTAGCTTGAAAATGGTAAACAAACCTTCCCTCGTACGGGGTCTTGGACCGTAGATTGGTCTCAGTTTCTTCTTTGATCATTCTCCATTAGCTTGAAAAGGGTAAACAAACCTCCCCTCGTACCGGGTCTTAGACCGTGAAATGGTCTCAGTTTCTTCTTTGATCAAGCTCCATTAGCTTGAAAAGGTCAAACAAACCACCCCTCGTACAAGGTCTTGGACCGCGGACTAGTCTCAGTTTCTTCTTTGATCAAGATCCAATAGCTTGAAAAGGGTAAACAAACCTTCCCTCGTAACAGATCTTGGACCGCAGACTGGTCTCAATTTCTTCTTCGATCAAGCTCCATTAGCTTGAAAAGGGTAAACAAACCTCCCCTCGTACCGGGTCTTGGACCTCGAAATGGTATAAGTTCTTCTTCGATCAAGCTCCATTAGCTTGAAAAGGGTAAACAAACCTTCCCTCGTACGGGGTCTTGGACCGTACATTGGTCTCAGTTTCTTCTTTGATCATTCTCCATTAGCTTGAAAAGGGTAAACAAACCTCCCCTCGTACCGGGTCTTGGACCGCAGACTGGTCTCATTTTCTTCTTTGATCAAGCTCCATTAGCTTGAAAAGTGTAAACAAACCACCCCTCGTACCGGGTCTTGGACCGCGGACTGATCCCAGTTTCTTCTTTGATCAAGATCCATTAGCTTGAAAAGGGTAAACAAACCTCTCCTTATACCAGGTCTTGGACCGCGGACTAGTGTTAGTTTCTTCTTTGATCAAGCTCCATTAGCTTGAAAAGGGTAAACAAACCACCCCTCGTACCGGGTCTTGGACCGCGGACTGGTCTCATTATCTTCTTTGTTCAAGCTAGATTAGCTTGAAAAGGTCAAACAAACCTCCCCTCGTACCAGTCTTGGACCGCGGACTGGTCTCAGTTTCTTCTTTGATCAAGCTCCATTAGCTTGAAAAGGGTAAACAAACCCCCTTCGTTGCGGGTCTTCGACCGCGGACTGGTCTCAGTTTCTTATTTGATAAAGTTACATTAGCTTGAAATGGGTAAACAAACCTCCCCTCGTACCGGGTCTTTGACCGTGGACTGATTTCAGTTTCTTCTATGATCAAGCTCTATTAGCTTGAAAAGGGTAAACAAACCTCCCCTCATACCGGGTCTTGGACCGCAGACTGATCTCAGTTTCTTCATTGATCAAGCAACATTAGCTTGAAAATGGTAGACAAACCTCCCCTCGTATCGGATCTTGGACCGCGGTCTGATCTCAGTTTCTTCTTTGATCAAGCTCTACTTGCTTGAAAAGGGTAAACAAACCTCTCCTCGTACTAGGTCTTGGACCGCGGGCTGGTCTCAGTTTCTTCTTTGTCAAGCTCCATTAGCTTGAAAAGGGTAAACAAACCTCCCCTCGTACCGGGTCTTGGACCGCAGACTGGTCTAAGTTTCTTCTTTGATCAGGCTCCATTACTTGAAAAGGCTAAACAAACCTCCCTTCGTACAGGGTCTAGGACCGCGGACTGGTCTCAATTTCTTCTTTGATCAAGCTCAACTAGCTTGAAAAAGGCAAATAAACCTCCCCTCGTACTGGGTCATGGACCGTGTGTAGCGAGCGATTTTGGACGCGGTTCTTAAGCGCTGGTCGCTCTCTGCGGTTTGAGCTTTGATTACAGGTCAATTCATTTTTTATCCTATTGTGAGCTGAATAAGGAAGGGAAATAGATGTCTCCAACTAACCCTGCTTGCATACTGAGTTTAAACAGCGGTCTGTTAGGTTACGGATGCTATCAATGTGGGGGGCCTTTGTACTGGTTATTTGTATTTTCGCCAATACTGTTTTCTTTCTTTTTTACCTGGGCAGAAGGTTTCTGGCGGGGAACAAGGATTAGGATGTTAGGACTGATGCTTTTGAATTACTGCTTTTGATTGATGGAGATACGGGATTTGGGTTTTTTGTTGATTGTGCTCGCTAAGATCTTTTCTTTCAATCTTATGCCTACGTATTCCCGTTTACCGAAACAGGGAAATCAGAGCGTTCGTAGTTCCTCCTATTCTATGGGAGGAAATGGGTGATTTGGTGTCTTGTTCAAAGCCCAAGACGTGAAGCGAAAGGTGGTTTGTATCTTGTTCAAAGCCCAAGATGTGAAGCTGAAAGGTCTATTTGTGTCTTGTTCAAAGCCCAAGACGTGAAGCTGAAAGACCTCGGCTTTAGAGAGAATTTGTCATCTCTAAAGAGAGGAGAAGGAGAATTACTTTAACTGGGATACGCGGATCCGAGCAATGCCATAATTTTCGAAGAAAGGGTTTTAACCTGAAGGAGAAGACTTTAACTCAGTGTAGAGCAATGCCATCTTTCCTTAGGAATTTCTCATGCTAAAAGAGGGACAGTGGCGTGGATATAGATGATCCAGAGGCTTGCCGCTTACAGCGATTAGATGAAGGGAAAGGAGTTGTTGATGTTTGTGTACTGTGAACGAGGCACAACTTTGATGCTAAAAGGTTGATTGGATCAACCAGTGGTTTTTCTTATACAAAGCCTAAGAGGAGGCTAATTTCCGCTAGGAAAATCATTATACAAAGCCTAAGAGGAGGCTAATTTGTGTCCCGTACAAAGCCCGAGAGAGAGGCTAAAAGTTTTTGACCCGACGATGGAGTCTTTGTGTCTCGTACGAAGCCCGAGATGGAGGCTAAAAGATTTTTTACTCGACGATAGAGTCTTTTGGTATCTCGTATAAAGCTCGAGATGGAGGCTATTGTTTGTTTGACTCAACGAGGGAGTCTTTATGTGTCTCGTACAAAGCCCGAGAGAGAGGCTAAAACGTTGTTTGACTCCGCTGGGGAGAATCATTGTACAAAGCCCAAGAGGAGGCTATGTCAGTTAAGTGACAGGTCCAGTATACTGATTTTGAAAGAGAAAATCAGTTCTTATATGAGCATCACTGTACTCATGGGTTAGATCTGAGGATCGGGGTTGTTTCCTTTTCTTTGAGGAAGCGGGAAATCCAAAGGGTGTTGAGACTGTCCGAATCTGCGGGTTTCCTTCCTATTTAACGAAGGGGTCACTTGAGAATGTCTTTTGAGACTCAAGGAAGTTAGACTGTCCGTGTCTAGAGTTTTATCTTTTGTACTATGCTTTGAGAAACAGTAGTAGACTCTATGAAAGGACTGTTCTATGAGGATGACTAGGTTCTGTTCCTATACCTCTAGGAGGTCGTCGGGACAATTTGTACGAAGCCCAAGAGGAGGCTGGAAACTTTTAAGAAGCCGACGGGTCCTTGTACGAAGCCCAAGAGGAGGCTATCATTCCCGGAGGAAGAGATCATTATACGAAGCCTAAGAGGAGGCTGTGAATACTTCTAAGAAGCCGTAGTGTCCTTGAATAATGCCCAAGAGGAGGCCGATGCTTTTAAGAAGCCCGTGGGTCTATCATCTCTTTTCCATTAGGAGAGATAACTCTTTTAAAGATAAAAACCACTGGTAAACGTGCGAGGTTTACTATCCAGCGACTTTTAGCTTTTAAAGAGGGTTCCTTAGTTAAGGTCCAAGATTATGACCGTAGTGGGTACCCAAACCCCGAGACATTCAAGGCAAGTTATCCACAAGGAATAGATCAAGTCAGGAGAGTTCGAGAATTTGGAAGAAACTCAAAGATGCCATTCACGGAGAATACATTCATCTTGGGGAGTAGAGCTTCTTGACGATTCCTAAGGAGGACAGCCGAAGAGAAGATTGTATCTGGTGCTCCTATTGGGGATCTAGGTGTCTATTTCTACGAATAAACGAAATGGCGTCACCTAGTTCTAGACGTAGTTTCCGGGGAAACTCAAAATATCTATACTATTATTACATAGTAGATATGAGTTTATGAAAGGAGACTTACAGTAAGCAGCCCCACAATACAGTTTATAATATGAAAGCAGTAAACAAAAGCGATAACCACTTACTCGGTTGGAGTGCTTCCATGCTGTTTGGTTAGTTGTTCAACAAAGAAAGATTGAAAATAACAGTATATTCAAAATCAAAGGAGAAAGTGCTTTGAAAAAGAAAGATTTGGGGCTTACAGCTCAAGGAGAGGCCCAGGGTTTTATCAGTGAGCGCACTGTTTGACTTTGTACAGCGGGACTTATACAAGTGACTGGGGCCCAAAATGGTTTTCTGTATAAAGGGATGGGTCTTACACTCTCTCAAGAGGCCCAAAAAGGTTTAAAGAAAAAAGAGTGGGGCTTATAACACGAGGGTAGGCCCAAATGATTTTTTCGTTTTTAAAAATGGCGATCGCGCCGAGGTTTTCTTTTAACGCAGAGGGACTTATACAATAAGTGAGGCCCAAAATGTTTTGGTTAAAAGGGGGATTGGGTCTTACACTCTAATAGAGGCCCAAAGTGTTTTGAATGGGTCTTATAGCTCAAGGAGAGGCCCAGATTATTTTTTATTTTTAAACGGGCGACAATCGCGCCGTTTACTTGTACAGAGGGACTTATACAATGAGTGAGGCCCAAAAAGTTTTTGTACAAGGGGGGATGGGTCTTACACTCTCTCAAGAGGCCCAAAGAGTTTTGAAAATGATTTATAAGGGTTGAATTAATCTAAAACCCTAATTTGTTTTCAAAATGTATTTAATTGAATAAAAATTCAATTAAAAGGATCAAAAATTGTTTAACACATGGAAAACAAATTGTGATCTTGGATTAATGCTTCAAAAATTAAGTATTGACCTACAAAATAATTAGAAAGCATTAAAAGTTGCAAAATCAATGTAGAAAAAATATTTAAAATGTCAAAAACAATTAAAATATTAATTCTTTGCAAAAATATCAATTATATGAAATAAATAATATTTTTGGGATTTTTTGGTAAAATAAAATATTTTAACATTTTTGTGAATTATTAAAAAAAGAACCAACTCAAAATCATTAAAACTCAGAGAGAAATTCATTTTTGAATCAATTAAACAAAATCACAAAATTCAAATATTTGAATATATGAAAAATGGCGCCAAGAACAGCTGAAGAACACGCGCGTGTTCTTGGTTTCTCAGATTTGCATTTTCTATCCAATCTCCATGAATACGTAATCATATCATGCAATCCACATATCATTATGCTCGTCTCAACCTCACGATCATGTCCATGTACTTTAATTTCATTTAAATTAAACATACAACAAGAAATCACGAAGAGACCTCAAGAACCCTAATTTATGCATGAAGGCTAGGATTTTTGATACACGATTCAAACAATGCAATTAATTGAGGGAAAACATTCCATGCATGATTATGAACATATGGCCAAATTATTGTGCGAGGAAATATGCATAGATTGAGAGATGACCAAGCATGTGCTTACCTCTAGGCCGTGACAGCAAGTGCAATGTGATTTTTGATTTGGAGGTGTTACAGATGAGTTGTGATGATCTGAACAGCTTCCCTACACCCTATGGATTGTGTTTGGATGGTTGGACTTGATTGAAATTGGCTGGATCATTTTGTGGCACCTCAGCTGCACTTTGGTTAAAACCTTGAGCAACCAGCTGGTGATTTTGTGAAATTGATGTTTCAGAAGTAATCTAAGTGTTTGATCAGCTCATATGTGATGTATGTGAGGTGTGTGAGTGATTGGTTTGATTGGAATTGCTCTCAAACTCAAAACCCGATAGCTACCTTGCTAAGAAAGGCATTTTTGCCAAGAGAAAGAGATTTTGAGGAAAGCATCTGTTAGATGGCTTTGGTGTACTCAAACTGACCACAATTGAGCTCTATTTATAGTAGAGCAAGTTTGTTTTGGGATCCACAGTGAATGGCAACTGCAGCAGGTGTTTCCTCAATGTTGGCCAATGGAAATGAAAGTCTTCTCTAGCCATTGACTAGAGGTTAGGGCACAGAGCTATGGTCCCCTTGGTCTTGGATAAGTCTTGACTGATTTCAGATGAGAATGGCTCAGTCCATGGCACCTTGATGGTTCCATTGAATGCCTCATTCCAAATTTGAAGTCTTGTCCCTATTTTGGCCATTCTAGGTTCAACATGCTATTTCTTGTTCCATGGACTTTGGAGGCTTGGCTCAGTGATTGTCCCCTTTAGATTCAATCCTCTGAGGTGTCCAAGTGGATAGGAGCAATTGAATTTGGCTGATTTTGGCAAATCGACCGAAGTTGCAAATTCTGCCTTGCCTTGACAGATTTCAACAAGGCAACTTGGCAATGTTGTATCTCATGGTGTAGGTTGAATTTGGCAATGTTCTTGGCCATTTTGGAAAGCTCTTACATGATACAACAAATGTTTGAACAAGTTTGGTTTTGATCTCTTTTGATTCCAAGTGAAAAATCCCCCTACATTTGGCAAAAAGTGAGGCAGAATCTGACTTAGTGAAAATTTCACTAAGTGTTGGAAAAAGTGACATTTTCACTTTTCAGCCACTTTGATCACTCCATAACTCAAAATCCTTAATGAATTGGAATGACTTGTAGTTGAAGTTTTTGTAGGTGATAGTGAGGGCTACAAATCCATCTTTGGATGAGAAAAAATGGCCTTGTGGTTTAGGAGTTATGGTCCTCCAAAGTTGGTACCCTTGCCACTTTATTTTTAACTTAGAAAAATTTCTAAGTTTTATGGTTACCCCTTTTACAAGTTATCTCACTTTTCTTGATTTTTCTTGATGAATGATGATTCAAATCATACATTAACATCATTTTAGGGTTAAAAATCCATTTTGGTGAAAAATCTCAAAAAGTCAAAGTTGACTTTTGTGCACAGTTGACTTTTTATCAGATGAATTCCAAACTGTGCAATTCTTTAGGAAATCATGTCCTTGACCTAAATCAAACTTGATGGACATGTTCCATGGGTGTCATGGGGTATATTGAGGTATGTCCTAGGGCTTGGGAGCATGTCCTGGTCAAAAGTCAAAGTTACAGTTGACTTTTCTCTTAAAACCCTAATTGTGGTGCAGATGAAATTGAGACTTGTTGCTCAAGCTTCTTGGATTAATCCATTGTTCCAAATGGATCAATATGGTATATTAGAGACCCTCAAATCATGTCTTGAGGTCTTGGCTCATGGTTTGTCCCAAAAGTCAACTTAGGGGTGAATTAGGTCAAGAAACCCTAATTCCTGATTTTTGATGAATGCATCCCCTGAGGCAAAATTGACTTGATGCATGGGTTCATGAGGTTCCATGAAGTATATTAGGTTATGTTTTGGATCAATGGCTTGTGCCCAGATGAAACTTTTCATCTGGAGGCCCTGGGTGATCAAAACCCTAATTTGGTGACACTGGCGATCTTGAGACTTGATCCACCTAGAAGGGAGCAACCTTGTGCTTAATCCTTGAAGTGGGAGTCCTTTTGATCCATTGTGGATGTTTGAGAGGTTAGACAAGTCGAAGATCATGTCATTCCTTAATTGATCCTTTGTCTAAGGCTCGGAGAGGGCTTGAAACCCTAATTTTGATTGTAGTGAATGCTCAACAACCCTTAAGGCATTTGATGAGGCATGATGGTTCATCCACATTGTGATGATGATTTGCACAATGATGGGAAATCTTAGTGGTCAAAATTTGGGGTATGACAGATGCCCCTATTTAATCTTCTTGGACCCGAAGGTGTGAATGACGAAGGTGTTCGGGCATTCGGGGTGCAAGAGGATTAAATATCGGAATACCCGAAATTTTGATGGTGGTTATGAATGGTAGCTTACGCATTCATCTTCTTTAGCTAAACGATGATGCTTAGAAAAGGTAAACTTCCCCTCGATCCTGGTCTCCTACCAAGGATCTGGTCTTAGTTTCTGATTTAAACTTCCCCTCGATCCTGGTTTCCTACCAAGGAACTGGTCTTAGTTTCTGATTTAAACTTCCCCTCGATCCTGGTTTCCTACCAAGGAACTGGTCTTAGTTTCTTTTGTGAATAAACTTTACTGACAAGGGACGCTATTCGTAGCGGCTTTCCCTCAAACTTCTCGCCGAATTTTCCTGGGGAGATGCCATTTGAGTGGAAAAAGTTTTGATGTCAGACTTGCTGGGGAACCCATTCGTCTGAATTGTAGAGGTACACAAACTTCTCTGTTTTGGAGACGCCATTTGTCGATTCTACTGGGGAAAGCGAGTCTCTTGAGAGACTGTTTTCGTTTGGGGTTACATCATACTTTTCTCGGGATCTTCCCGGAGAAATGCCATATGATGGGATCCAATTTTGAGGTGCCAATGACCTTCTCATCAGTGGTTTTTCGGAGCAAAACTGGCGTGCTGCCGAATCTCTGATCACGAGGCTTTCTCTGTGGATTTTCCTTAATCCGGGAAAGCAAGGATATCATCTTTAATGGCGAAGAGTGATGTTTATTGAAAGTTTTCTCTGGCTTTTCAGAGGTTCAAGTTATCAAAGTGGTCAAGGACCAACTTCTTTCCAGAATTAAACTGGAAGCGAGGTTATTCAGACACAGTATTTCCTGACGAGGCAAGAACTGACAACTCGATTGAGAGGACTTCTACCACTAGGGGACAAGACCGACTAGAGTGATAGTGATGCAATATGAAATGTGAATGCAAATAAAAAATGCATGATGTATGTATGTATATGCTGACAAAACAGACGCGACATACAGACTAATGGATGAACACAATTGGATACTCGGCCATCGCGGGGCGAAGAAGTACCGTTGGTTCAAAATAGCAATTCCACCTTGCTTAGGAGAGATAGTCCCGTTGGGAGCTATGTTGATCGGGCTTAGGAGATGAGAACTCGGCCGAGGTGTGTCAGACGAAACAAGGTCTCTGACATTATTGATCCTTCATTCAGGAGTACTGGTCTAGAAGGAGTACTTTGATTCTGCACTTTGAAGTTCTCTTACTTCGGGAGAAGCGATCGATGTTCTTCTGATGTTCAACAGTCAAAAGAAATGCCATCTTTAATTTAAAAGCAGAAAAAGTTTAACAAGTAAATTTATTTTTTGTTTTATTTCAAGAATCGCTGATTAAGTTTAAACAACGTCGTTCTGTAAAGCTAAAACAAGTAAAGAATTACAATCAAAAGCACAAGGGCTCAAATTTTATTGATAAGATGGAGATCAGCCAAACGCGTGATTCCAAAGAGTATATACAAAGTTAGAAAATGGTAATTTACAAGGAAAAGGGCTACGTTGAAACATAACGACCACTATTCTTCTACCAACTTTGAGTTCGGGATATCCTGAGCTTCCGTCGAAGATGACCTTTGACTGGAGATTTCCTCCGATAGATGATGCAACTGCTGCTGAGGGACTTGCCTCTGTTGAACATAGTTACTTGCCATTATCCCTAACTTTTGCCTGGATTGTACTATGAGATTTCCAATCCATCGGGATGATTCTTTTCATGTCTCTAACTTTTGCCTGGACCGCTCTTTCGGGTTTTCAATCCATCGAGACATTTTTTTTTTAGTTTTAGGCGAAGTATTTCTTGACTACATCAACATTCGTGGGGTAGGCAAATTCCTCTCCGTCCATGGTTGCAAGTCTCAAGGCGCCGCCTGAGAAAGCTTTCGTGACCACATAGGGGCCATCATAATTTGGGGTCCATTTGCCCCGAGAATCAGTGAGAAATGATTGTATCTTCTTGAGCACAAGGTCTCCTTTTCTGAAGATACGCGGTCGGACCTTTTTGTCGAACGCCCTTTTCATTCTCTGTTGATACAACTGACCGTGGCATAGTGCCGTGATTCGCTTCTCTTCGATCAGGTTCAGTTCGTCGTGTCGAATTTGACACCATTCAGCTTCGGTGAGCTTAGCTTCCATCAATACCCAGATTGATGGGATCTCTACTTCTATGGGGAGCACTGCTTCCATGCCATATACTAGAGAGAAAGGGGTTGCCCCTGTTGAAGTGCGGACAGATGTTCGATAACCGTGAAGAGCAAAGGGTAGCATTTCGTGCCAATCTTTATAGGTTACAACCATCTTTTGAATGATCTTCTTGATGTTCTTGTTAGCCGCTTCTACCGCTCCGTTCATCTTGGGTCGGTAGGGAGATGAGTTATGGTGTTCGATCTTGAACTCTGCACACAACTCTTTCATCATCTTATTGTTCAAGTTAGATCCATTATCTGTAATGATCTCGCTTGGAACACCATAACGGCAGATGATATTGTTTTTGATAAATCGGACCACCACCTGTCGGGTTACATTGGCGTATGACGCTGCTTCGATCCACTTGGTGAAATAATCAATGGCTACAAGGATGAACCGATGTCCGTTTGAAGCCTTGGGCTCAATCATACCAATCATGTCGATTCCCCATATGGAAAAAGGCCATGGGCAAGAAAGAACTTTGAGATGTGATGGCGGTACATGAATTTTGTCGGAGTATATCTGACACTTGTGACACCTCCTCATGTACTTGTAGCAGTCGGATTCCATGGTCAACCAATAATACCCGGCCCTGAGAATTTTTCTCTCCATTGTGTGTCCGTTGGCATGAGTGCCAAAGGATCCTTCATGAATTTCTTTCATGAGCATGTCTGCTTCTGGTCTGTCGACGCATCGGAGCAAGACCATGTCAAAATTTCTCTTATAAAGAGTGTCACCGCTCAGGAAGAAGTTTCCAGCCAATCTTCTGAGGGTTTTCCTATCTTTTCTGAGTGCCCCAGATGGGTACTCTTATTTCTGAAGGAAGCATTTGATATCGTGATACCAAGGTCTGTCGTCTATGACTGCTTCAATCGTGAAGATGTAAGCGGGCCGTTCAAGGCGCATGATGTCGATCTTAGGTATGTCGTTCCATCGACCTACACTAATCATGGAAGAGAGAGTGGCTAATGCATCAGCCATGTGATTCTCATCACGAGGGATGTGATGAAAGTCGACTCTGTTGAAGAAAGGTAACAACCTTCTTGCATAGTCTTTGTAAGGAATCAATCCTGATTGGTATGTGTTCCAATCTCCTTTTATCTGGTTAATAACCAGGGCTGAATCGCCGTATACGTCCAAGTTTTTTATCCTTAAATCAATCGCTTCTTCGAGACCCATGATACATGCTTCGTATTCGGCCTCGTTGTTCGTACATTTGAACGTAAGTCTGGCAGTGAAAGGAATGTGGGAATCCTGAGGGGTAACAATGATTGCTGTGACGCCCCCAATCTAATACCCCCAAATAAACATCCATTTAAAGCAGTAAAAGAAAATTCAAAATTTGATCAGAGTATATTTAAAAACACGGCATAGACGGGGAAATCACATCATTTTGAAACCAAACAATTCATACAACACCTGCCCATAAAGATATGCAACAGTGGGGTAGCAAATAACAGAGGAAACTTTGTTCCTTACACCCACATGTTCAAGTACAGAATAAAAGCGGAAAATTTGTACTGAACCCCATAAAAATGTATATCAACTAAAAAGTTTGTCATACAATAAGTTATACATGCACAAGCCAAAATATACACATATACACGATAAACATAAACGGCCACCCTAGCTACCCGGTGTCACATATCAGAGTCGACCGACAAAAGGCTGAAGATACAAAGCTTCACCAAAGACCTCCAGCAACTCTAATCTGCAATGCCTCATAGAGCATTATAAAACGAGCAGAAGGGTGAGAAAGACAACCATAATATCAATGCATATAATTATATATTACCACAAGCATACACAAGTAAACACATTTCTCACCACAATTGCACCACAATTTCACAAAGATCACATATAACATAATCCAGTACAATTATTAAGCATTGATACCACTACACCTCGAATATACAAACATACATATAATCACCAACACAATCACACATATTCCATCCCATCAATCACATTCATAATTACATGCACAAATAATTCATGATGAATGCAAATGCACAGAGACCGACACCACGACTCTATGCACATGCCATGCGGTACCGACTTTCATTGTCACGTCATGTCACGTCATTAGTCCAATCTGGTCGCTTTAAGTCCTCAGGCAACGCCTCGTATTTTTGAGGCACACGACGTTATTGATTGACTTAGGTCCTATTTAAGGCACCCACTCCGATCGCTTTAAGTCCTCAGGCAACGCCTCATATTTTCGAGGCACACGATCGTCTATAATCATCGCTTTAAGTCCTCAGGCAACGCCTCATATTTTCGAGGCCCACGATGTTATAGAAGATTCTCTCTGGAACCAAACCATCACTCAGGACGTTTTCACAATGCATATCATGATGCTTGGCATACAAGGACTCTCGACATTCACATTGCATGCATACACACATTCATAATCATGCATATATCATCAAATACCATACTTAGCATTCTCTTGCCTTTCGGCCACAAATCATCATCACAACCACACATAAGTCATACCACATTCAAAGCAATAACATATAGCATAATACATGTCAATTACACACCATTAAAATGACAAAAGTCGAGATTCGACACTATTCACATTTTCCGACATAATTTAATCGGCTAACAAATCTCAAAACCTCATAATCACAAAGCACATCTCGATACCTTTCCAACGACACCAAGAATACAAAAATCGGATAAACGGAACAAAAGTTACGAACGAAAACGAAAACGACATTTCCAAAAATCACATTTTACCAATCTCCTGGCCATACGCGTACTGCCCAAGGCCATACGCGTATTGCCAAAATTCCTCGCCATGCCATACGCGTATTGCCCAAGGCCTTACGCGTATGGGCAGAACCATTTTCTTCACAAAATTCTCATTTTTAACCCCATACGCGTATGCCCAACACCATACGCGTATCACCACACTCATACGCGTAATGGCCCAAACACAGGCCAATGATACACGTAATGCCCAGTCCCATACGCGTATTGACATGCCCAATACGCGTATGACCTGCCGAAGCCCAGAAAAATTCTGCAGAAACGAGTTCTGCGTTTTCCAACCAAAAACACCCCAAATTCAACATCTAGATCCAGAAAAATACCAGTTTGATTCATAACAACACATATCTATCAAGTATCAACAACAAGGAACACAAACACATCATTCCAACACTTTTAAATCGAATTTCCACACATTTTACAAAAATGGGTTTTGATATAATTTTCATATAATCCAACCAAACAACAATCAAACACATACATAATCATACACATGTATAAGATAATTGAATTTCGCACCCTTACCCGATTAAATCGATTCCTAGAAGTGAATTTTCTTTGATTCCCAAGCTTTTCCTCTTTTTCTCTCTTCTTTTCTTTCTTCCCTTTCTTCTTCTTACTATTTTCTTTCTTTTCTATTTCTATCTATTTCTATTACTTTTCTAATAAAATAATTCAAAATGCCCAAACTACCCCTACACTCGAATATCTCGCAAATGCTCCCAAAACGCGGTGAAATATAATCATATCGATCAATAACATAATTTCAGGTAAAAGTCGAAAATAAGATAATTTAATAATAAAATAATCAAAAACGACTCACTTAAATAAAAATACTAAAACTGGGGCGTTACCATTCTCCCCCACTTAGACATTTTCGTCCTCGAAAATATATTGAGACGAACAACTCCGGACACGACTCTCGCATCCGACTAATAACCAACATGCCAACAAAAGGCACCCCACGAATAACACAACTGACAAACCACCTTGCCAACTACAACAACGACACGACAACGACGACAACTACAACGACAAGATGCAAAGCCTATACAATGCACTTGACGACCAACTCATAACTCAAAGAATACACAAGCACCAACTCACACGTTCACTCTTGAACCGAAACACAACAGGATCGTTACCCTCACCGTAGGTAACCCACCTCTAATTCCTCACACAGGAATTAGCTACACGCACTCGAACCAACACAAGGGAAACGAGGCAACAACACAAACAAGAACACAAAGTTCCACGACCATACAAGGTCTTCATAATATCAACAAAACCAGAACACCAACATCCTTGTCACACAACCTTATCACAGCAATGCTACGATTCGCCAATCGAACATATAACCAAACATCCATCTACTTAGTAGCCCATGAACATTATTCAAACTCTCACCTAACACCTCCATCCTGAAACATCCAACGGTCCCATCATTCCTATAGATTTCCAATGTTCAACCTAAGAACCCTTACAAGTCGCACACACATACGAAATATGCCACATCACGCCTCTACTGTGCACTCTGATGACTCGTAACCATCAAAACTATCAATCTCACATCCAAAGTCTAGCTCTTCACATACTTCCCATCAACTACTATTCACATTCTCTCGTGTTATCTTACACACCAGACCCAAGCCTCTAGACTGCTCAAACAACTCTAATTCTCGGACCGCCAAAACTGACATACATAGAACCTTCGATTCAACTCCTCAGACACAACAATAACTCTACTCAATTTCTAACCATTCTCGTTGTCTCTATACATTCAGACCAAACCAGTATTCAATATTCTTGTAATTACCAAACACTTCAAATCTAGAATCATAAAGATAATACTTCCAATACAATTTCAACTGCAACCAATTCCAATTTCCACAATAATACTGATCCTTTCACGAATCCTCGAATGTCGAAAAGTATAAACCATGACTTTACTCGCTTAGATTAACACACCAACTATACTCAACAAGATGCATCCTAAACAATCGACTTCACCTTTGCAAGTCAACGGAAGTAATAAAACGCTAATCTTGGAAAACCTCCCATACCCTTCGATAATAACCAATAAAGTCCAAAAAGTTTCCAATCACCTCAACCAACTTCGGAACCTCTCATTGTAGAACTGCATCTACTTCCGATGAATCCCCAACAAATACCATCTTCAGAAATAACATATCCAAGAAAACTAACCTTTTCAACCAAAATTCTCACTTGAATAACTTAGCATGAAACTTCGTCTCTTTTCAACACTTGTAATTCAAATCTCAAACACTCTACCTGTTCTTCCTCTGAGTTTTATAACAGATCCGAATATCCTCAATCAAAGCCATTACGAACTTATCCAAATAAATATGGAAAACATGATTCATCTACTCCACAAACATTATAGATTCATTACTAACACCAAACAACATCACCGTACTTGTAATACCTAACCAAATTCCAAAAGATATCAATTTCCAAAGCTTTTGCAGAACCTTGTACTAGGCAACTGGCTTCTCACACACAAGCTTAACCGAGTAATTAACAGCCTATTTCGATGATAACAAACGACCAGTCACCTCAAATCGATCAACGCCTTAACTCACACAATTCACCACTCTTATCCAACATTCCACACAATCGCAAGTTCACTCAAACTCAGCCAAACCATTCCAGTTATCTATTCCTGAAAGTAGACACTTGCTCCCAATCGTTACCTTATTCAACTATTTGCAATCCGTACACAATTCCTTCTCTTGACAATCCAAATTCCATTCTATTGCAACAACCAACCAAAAAGGAACTCTCAAGTATTACATCCACCCCTAAGGGTTTCCTCAAGATTTCTACAATCTCTATACCATCACAGAATTCCCAATCATTTGCCATTCGTCACAATTCCAAATTTAAGCTATGCAAAACACAACCGCAAGTTCCCATACTACTCACTTAACAGATATAGCCTCAACTATTCACCGTTGTCCAATTAAGTTCACACTCCACTCTCTGAGAACAACACCTTAGTAATACCCACTCATTAACCCTCAGAGACATTCTAACTTAATCCACATACACACACCTCTAATCCGTCTCATCTTCTGACATAAGAATTCTCATCGACTCAACAACGCAACCTGTAACCCTCAAACAAAATCTTGATTCCGCATCACCGTCATATATAAAGCCTTCCTCAACTTGACTAAATAATCCGCAATCATCTCCCAAAATTTCAAGTAATCCAATCCACACCACTATCAAAGTTGGAAAGACACGTCCATTCCAACCAACATAATTCCCGTCTGCTATCAACAAGAGATTAAGGGTGATCAGTTCCTCAATTTGTCAATAGACAGCCGACAACCATGATGAGGCATAAACCGTCTCCACCAAACTATAATAGCATGCCTTACACCCTATACACAAAACTATCCAAGGCATAAATCCTTAGTTAACATAATAAACCTTAATTCTGCATTCTGCCTTAAACCAGAAACCACACTCATAGTCTTGCAATTCACAACACACTGAACCAGCGCTCTACACTTGAAGCAACATGGAGAAGTACAAGCTCCTCCCCCACTTATCTCATTCTAATCCTTACAACTGTAAACACACTAAATCCATCACAAGTCATTACCACAAACGGTCAAAGAACAATTAGACAAACCCCAAGAGTAATTACCGACCCCTAGACCAAAGTATCAATAACCAATTACCATCCATCGAAGACAACACAATTCAGACGCTTCGCGCACTCATACGAAATAAACGAATGAGTCGCTCCAGTACCAATAATAGAAAATAAAGACGTACTATTAAGAAAACAAGTACCTTGAGTCAGACGATCCGCACTAGTAGTCTCATCCCCTGCCAATGCAACAACTTTGCCACCAGTCTGAGCTCTCTTCGGTTTCGTACACCCCGTACTAATGTGACCTGCTTCACCGCAGTTGAAACACTTCACCCCAATTCTCCTACAATCAACTGCGACATGCCCCAAACCTCCACACTTGGAACATTTCAGTTTATTCCTCCAACAATCCATCTGACGATGTCCTACTTCCCCACACTTGTAACACTTACTGTAACACCTCGGAGGACTATACATTCCTCCCTCACTTGCCTTTTTCTCACAGTTACCCCTCGTCACATAAGGCCCACTACGAGACTGTTGTTTCCCTTTCCTGTCATTCACATTCTCATAGAGAGTAGCACGCACCTTACGATTCTCTTCGTAACTCCTACAAATGTCCACCAAATCAGAAAACCTTCTAATCCTCTGATAACCGATTGCCCGTTTAATCTCCGGACATAATTCGTTCTCATACTTCACACACTTTGAAAATTCAGCAGTCGCTTCCGGATAATGAGGATAAAACTGCACAAGTTCCATAAACTTTGCAGTGTAGTCAACCACAGACATCTTGCCTTGTTTTAATTCCAAAAACTCAATCTCTTTCTTTTCCTTCACACCCTCCGGATAATACTTCCTCCGAAACTCTCGGCTAAATAAATCCCAAGTAACCTCTTCTTCATCATCCATTCCCAACACTTGGCGCAAATTAACCCACCAATCCGCCGCTTCTTCCTCCACCATGTGAGTACCCAGTCTCACCTTATCCTCTTCAGCACAATCCGTCACATAGAAGGTTCTTTCAACCTCTTCAAACCAAAATTGTGCACCATCAGGGTCATATCTTCCCTTGAAGATAGGCAGCTCATTCATCCTGAACTCATTACTACCCGCAACGTTCGATACACCCTGCACAGCCCAAGCCATATTCTGTTCATTTCCAATAACAACAACTATGGTTAAACAAACAGCTCACCGAACCACAAAGACCCACAAAGACTGACACCACAGACACAAACTGACACGGACTGCTCTGATACCACTTAATGTGACGCCCCCAATCTAATACCCCCAAATAAACATCCATTTAAAGCAGTAAAAGAAAAATCGAAATTTGATCAGAGTATATTTAAAAACACGGCATAGACGGGGAAATCACATCAATTTGAAACCAAACAATTCATACAACACCTGCCCTTAAAGATATGCAACAGTGGGGTAGCAAATAACAGAGGAAACTTTGTTCCTTACACCCACATGTTCAAGTACAGAATAAAAGCGGAAAATCTGTACTGAACCCCATAAAAATGTATATCAACTAAAAAGTTTGTCATACAACAAGTTATACATGCACAAGCCAAAATATACACATATACACGATAAACATAAACGGCCACCCTAGCTACCCGGTGTCACATATCAGAGCCGACCGACAAAAGGGTGACGATACAAAGCTTCACCAAAGACCTCCAGCAACTCTAATCTGCAATGCCTCATAGAGCATTATAAAACGAGCAGAAGGGTGAGAAAGACAACCAAATATAAATGCATATAATTATATATTACCACAAGCATACACAAGTAAACACATTTCTCACCACAATTGCACCACAATTTCACAAAGATCACATATAACATAATCCAGTACAATTCTTAAGCATTGATACCACTACACCTCGAATATACAAACATACACATAATCACCAACACAATCACACATATTCCATCCCATCAATCACATTCATAATTACATGCACAAATAATTCATGATGAATGCAAATGCACAGAGACCGACACCACGACTCTATGCACATGCCATGCGGTACCGACTTTCATTGTCACGTCATGTCACGTCATTAGTCCAATCTGGTCGCTTTAAGTCCTCAGGCAACGCCTCGTATTTTTGAGGCACACGACGTTATTGATTGACTTAGGTCCTATTTAAGGCACCCACTCCGATCGCTTTAAGTCCTCAGGCAACGCCTCATATTTTCGAGGCACACGATCGTCTATAATCATCGCTTTAAGTCCTCAGGCAACGCCTCATATTTTCGAGGCCCACGATGTTATAGAAGATTCTCTCTGGAACCAAACCATCACTCAGGACGTTTTCACAATGCATATCATGATGCTTGGCATACAAGGACTCTCGACATTCACATTGCATGCATACACACATTCATAATCATGCATATATCATCAAATACCATACTTAGCATTCTCTTGCCTTTCGGCCACAAATCATCATCACAACCACACATAAGTCATACCACATTCAAAGCAATAACATATAGCATAATACATGTCAATTACACACCATTAAAATGACAAAAGTCGAGATTCGACACTATTCACATTTTCCGACATAATTTAATCGGCTAACAAATCTCAAAACCTCATAATCACAAAGCACATCTCGATACCTTTCCAACGACACCAAGAATACAAAAATCGGATAAACGGAACAAAAGTTACGAACGAAAACGAAAACGACATTTCCAAAAATCACATTTTACCAATCTCCTGGCCATACGCGTACTGCCCAAGGCCATACGCGTATTGCCAAAATTCCTCGCCATGCCATACGCGTATTGCCCAAGGCCTTACGCGTATGGGCAGAACCATTTTCTTCACAAAATTCTCATTTTTAACCCCATACGCGTATGCCCAACACCATACGCGTATCACCACACTCATACGCGTAATGGCCCAAACACAGGCCAATGATACACGTAATGCCCAGTCCCATACGCGTATTGACATGCCCAATACGCGTATGACCTGCCGAAGCCCAGAAAAATTCTGCAGAAACGAGTTCTGCGTTTTCCAACCAAAAACACCCCAAATTCAACATCTAGATCCAGAAAAATACCAGTTTGATTCATAACAACACATATCTATCAAGTATCAACAACAAGGAACACAAACACATCATTCCAACACTTTTAAATCGAATTTCCACACATTTTACAAAAATGGGTTTTGATATAATTTTCATATAATCCAACCAAACAACAATCAAACACATACATAATCATACACATGTATAAGATAATTGAATTTCGCACCCTTACCCGATTAAATCGATTCCTAGAAGTGAATTTTCTTTGATTCCCAAGCTTTTCCTCTTTTTCTCTCTTCTTTTCTTTCTTCCCTTTCTTCTTCTTACTATTTTCTTTCTTTTCTATTTCTATCTATTTCTATTACTTTTCTAATAAAATAATTCAAAATGCCCAAACTACCCCTACACTCGAATATCTCGCAAATGCTCCCAAAACGCGGTGAAATATAATCATATCGATCAATAACATAATTTCAGGTAAAAGTCGAAAATAAGATAATTTAATAATAAAATAATCAAAAACGACTCACTTAAATAAAAATACTAAAACTGGGGCGTTACCATTCTCCCCCACTTAGACATTTTCGTCCTCGAAAATATATTGAGACGAACAACTCCGGACACGACTCTCGCATCCGACTAATAACCAACATGCCAACAAAAGGCACCCCACGAATAACACAACTGACAAACCACCTTGCCAACTACAACAACGACACGACAACGACGACAACTACAACGACAAGATGCAAAGCCTATACAATGCACTTGACGACCAACTCATAACTCAAAGAATACACAAGCACCAACTCACACGTTCACTCTTGAACCGAAACACAACAGGATCGTTACCCTCACCGTAGGTAACCCACCTCTAATTCCTCACACAGGAATTAGCTACACGCACTCGAACCAACACAAGGGAAACGAGGCAACAACACAAACAAGAACACAAAGTTCCACGACCATACAAGGTCTTCATAATATCAACAAAACCAGAACACCAACATCCTTGTCACACAACCTTATCACAGCAATGCTACGATTCGCCAATCGAACATATAACCAAACATCCATCTACTTAGTAGCCCATGAACATTATTCAAACTCTCACCTAACACCTCCATCCTGAAACATCCAACGGTCCCATCATTCCTATAGATTTCCAATGTTCAACCTAAGAACCCTTACAAGTCGCACACACATACGAAATATGCCACATCACGCCTCTACTGTGCACTCTGATGACTCGTAACCATCAAAACTATCAATCTCACATCCAAAGTCTAGCTCTTCACATACTTCCCATCAACTACTATTCACATTCTCTCGTGTTATCTTACACACCAGACCCAAGCCTCTAGACTGCTCAAACAACTCTAATTCTCGGACCGCCAAAACTGACATACATAGAACCTTCGATTCAACTCCTCAGACACAACAATAACTCTACTCAATTTCTAACCATTCTCGTTGTCTCTATACATTCAGACCAAACCAGTATTCAATATTCTTGTAATTACCAAACACTTCAAATCTAGAATCATAAAGATAATACTTCCAATACAATTTCAACTGCAACCAATTCCAATTTCCACAATAATACTGATCCTTTCACGAATCCTCGAATGTCGAAAAGTATAAACCATGACTTTACTCGCTTAGATTAACACACCAACTATACTCAACAAGATGCATCCTAAACAATCGACTTCACCTTTGCAAGTCAACGGAAGTAATAAAACGCTAATCTTGGAAAACCTCCCATACCCTTCGATAATAACCAATAAAGTCCAAAAAGTTTCCAATCACCTCAACCAACTTCGGAACCTCTCATTGTAGAACTGCATCTACTTCCGATGAATCCCCAACAAATACCATCTTCAGAAATAACATATCCAAGAAAACTAACCTTTTCAACCAAAATTCTCACTTGAATAACTTAGCATGAAACTTCGTCTCTTTTCAACACTTGTAATTCAAATCTCAAACACTCTACCTGTTCTTCCTCTGAGTTTTATAACAGATCCGAATATCCTCAATCAAAGCCATTACGAACTTATCCAAATAAATATGGAAAACATGATTCATCTACTCCACAAACATTATAGATTCATTACTAACACCAAACAACATCACCGTACTTGTAATACCTAACCAAATTCCAAAAGATATCAATTTCCAAAGCTTTTGCAGAACCTTGTACTAGGCAACTGGCTTCTCACACACAAGCTTAACCGAGTAATTAACAGCCTATTTCGATGATAACAAACGACCAGTCACCTCAAATCGATCAACGCCTTAACTCACACAATTCACCACTCTTATCCAACATTCCACACAATCGCAAGTTCACTCAAACTCAGCCAAACCATTCCAGTTATCTATTCCTGAAAGTAGACACTTGCTCCCAATCGTTACCTTATTCAACTATTTGCAATCCGTACACAATTCCTTCTCTTGACAATCCAAATTCCATTCTATTGCAACAACCAACCAAAAAGGAACTCTCAAGTATTACATCCACCCCTAAGGGTTTCCTCAAGATTTCTACAATCTCTATACCATCACAGAATTCCCAATCATTTGCCATTCGTCACAATTCCAAATTTAAGCTATGCAAAACACAACCGCAAGTTCCCATACTACTCACTTAACAGATATAGCCTCAACTATTCACCGTTGTCCAATTAAGTTCACACTCCACTCTCTGAGAACAACACCTTAGTAATACCCACTCATTAACCCTCAGAGACATTCTAACTTAATCCACATACACACACCTCTAATCCGTCTCATCTTCTGACATAAGAATTCTCATCGACTCAACAACGCAACCTGTAACCCTCAAACAAAATCTTGATTCCGCATCACCGTCATATATAAAGCCTTCCTCAACTTGACTAAATAATCCGCAATCATCTCCCAAAATTTCAAGTAATCCAATCCACACCACTATCAAAGTTGGAAAGACACGTCCATTCCAACCAACATAATTCCCGTCTGCTATCAACAAGAGATTAAGGGTGATCAGTTCCTCAATTTGTCAATAGACAGCCGACAACCATGATGAGGCATAAACCGTCTCCACCAAACTATAATAGCATGCCTTACACCCTATACACAAAACTATCCAAGGCATAAATCCTTAGTTAACATAATAAACCTTAATTCTGCATTCTGCCTTAAACCAGAAACCACACTCATAGTCTTGCAATTCACAACACACTGAACCAGCGCTCTACACTTGAAGCAACATGGAGAAGTACAAGCTCCTCCCCCACTTATCTCATTCTAATCCTTACAACTGTAAACACACTAAATCCATCACAAGTCATTACCACAAACGGTCAAAGAACAATTAGACAAACCCCAAGAGTAATTACCGACCCCTAGACCAAAGTATCAATAACCAATTACCATCCATCGAAGACAACACAATTCAGACGCTTCGCGCACTCATACGAAATAAACGAATGAGTCGCTCCAGTACCAATAATAGAAAATAAAGACGTACTATTAAGAAAACAAGTACCTTGAGTCAGACGATCCGCACTAGTAGTCTCATCCCCTGCCAATGCAACAACTTTGCCACCAGTCTGAGCTCTCTTCGGTTTCGTACACCCCGTACTAATGTGACCTGCTTCACCGCAGTTGAAACACTTCACCCCAATTCTCCTACAATCAACTGCGACATGCCCCAAACCTCCACACTTGGAACATTTCAGTTTATTCCTCCAACAATCCATCTGACGATGTCCTACTTCCCCACACTTGTAACACTTACTGTAACACCTCGGAGGACTATACATTCCTCCCTCACTTGCCTTTTTCTCACAGTTACCCCTCGTCACATAAGGCCCACTACGAGACTGTTGTTTCCCTTTCCTGTCATTCACATTCTCATAGAGAGTAGCACGCACCTTACGATTCTCTTCGTAACTCCTACAAATGTCCACCAAATCAGAAAACCTTCTAATCCTCTGATAACCGATTGCCCGTTTAATCTCCGGACATAATTCGTTCTCATACTTCACACACTTTGAAAATTCAGCAGTCGCTTCCGGATAATGAGGATAAAACTGCACAAGTTCCATAAACTTTGCAGTGTAGTCAACCACAGACATCTTGCCTTGTTTTAATTCCAAAAACTCAATCTCTTTCTTTTCCTTCACACCCTCCGGATAATACTTCCTCCGAAACTCTCGGCTAAATAAATCCCAAGTAACCTCTTCTTCATCATCCATTCCCAACACTTGGCGCAAATTAACCCACCAATCCGCCGCTTCTTCCTCCACCATGTGAGTACCCAGTCTCACCTTATCCTCTTCAGCACAATCCGTCACATAGAAGGTTCTTTCAACCTCTTCAAACCAAAATTGTGCACCATCAGGGTCATATCTTCCCTTGAAGATAGGCAGCTCATTCATCCTGAACTCATTACTACCCGCAACGTTCGATACACCCTGCACAGCCCAAGCCATATTCTGTTCATTTCCAATAACAACAACTATGGTTAAACAAACAGCTCACCGAACCACAAAGACCCACAAAGACTGACACCACAGACACAAACTGACACGGACTGCTCTGATACCACTTAATGTGACGCCCCCAATCTAATACCCCCAAATAAACATCCATTTAAAGCAGTAAAAGAAAAATCGAAATTTGATCAGAGTATATTTAAAAACACGGCATAGACGGGGAAATCACATCAATTTGAAACCAAACAATTCATACAACACCTGCCCTTAAAGATATGCAACAGTGGGGTAGCAAATAACAGAGGAAACTTTGTTCCTTACACCCACATGTTCAAGTACAGAATAAAAGCGGAAAATCTGTACTGAACCCCATAAAAATGTATATCAACTAAAAAGTTTGTCATACAACAAGTTATACATGCACAAGCCAAAATATACACATATACACGATAAACATAAACGGCCACCCTAGCTACCCGGTGTCACATATCAGAGCCGACCGACAAAAGGGTGACGATACAAAGCTTCACCAAAGACCTCCAGCAACTCTAATCTGCAATGCCTCATAGAGCATTATAAAACGAGCAGAAGGGTGAGAAAGACAACCAAATATAAATGCATATAATTATATATTACCACAAGCATACACAAGTAAACACATTTCTCACCACAATTGCACCACAATTTCACAAAGATCACATATAACATAATCCAGTACAATTCTTAAGCATTGATACCACTACACCTCGAATATACAAACATACACATAATCACCAACACAATCACACATATTCCATCCCATCAATCACATTCATAATTACATGCACAAATAATTCATGATGAATGCAAATGCACAGAGACCGACACCACGACTCTATGCACATGCCATGCGGTACCGACTTTCATTGTCACGTCATGTCACATCATTAGTCCAATCTGGTCGCTTTAAGTCCTCAGGCAACGCCTCGTATTTTTGAGGCACACGACGTTATTGATTGACTTAGGTCCTATTTAAGGCACCCACTCCGATCGCTTTAAGTCCTCAGGCAATGCCTCATATTTTCGAGGCACACGATCGTCTATAATCATCGCTTTAAGTCCTCAGGCAACGCCTCATATTTTCGAGGCCCACGATGTTATAGAAGATTCTCTCTGGAACCAAACCGTCACTCAGGACGTTTTCACAATGCATATCATGATGCTTGGCATACAAGGACTCTCGACATTCACATTGCATGCATACACACATTCATAATCATGCATATATCATCAAATACCATACTTAGCATTCTCTTGCCTTTTGGCCACAAATCATCACCACAACCACACATAAGTCATACCACATTCAAAGCAATAACATATAGCATAATACATGTCAATTACACACCATTAAAATGACAAAAGTCGAGATTCGACACTATTCACATTTTCTGACATAATTTAATCGGCTAACAAATCTCAAAACCTCATAATCACAAAGCACATCTCGATACCTTTCCAACGACACCAAGAATACAAAAATCGGATAAACGGAACAAAAGTTACGAACGAAAACGAAAACGACATTTCCAAAAATCACATTTTACCAATCTCCTGGCCATACGCGTACTGCCCAAGGCCATACGCGTATTGCCAAAATTCCTCGCCATGCCATACGCGTATTGCCCAAGGCCTTACGCGTATGGGCAGAACCATTTTCTTCACAAAATTCTCATTTTTAACCCCATACGCGTATGCCCAACACCATACGCGTATCACCACACTCATACGCGTAATGGCCCAAACACAGGCCAATGATACGCGTAATGCCTAGTCCCATACGCGTATTGACATGCCCAATACGCGTATGACCTGCCGAAGCCCAGAAAAATTCTGCAGAAACGAGTTCTGCGTTTTCCAACCAAAAACACCCCAAATTCAACATCTAGATCCAGAAAAATACCAGTTTGATTCATAACAACACATATCTATCAAGTATCAACAACAAGGAACACAAACACATCATTCCAACACTTTTAAATCGAATTTCCACACATTTTACAAAAATGGGTTTTGATATAATTTTCATATAATCCAACCAAACAACAATCAAACACATACATAATCATACACATGTATAAGATAATTGAATTTCGCACCCTTACCCGATTAAATCGATTCCTAGAAGTGAATTTTCTTTGATTCCCAAGCTTTTCCTCTTTTTCTCTCTTCTTTTCTTTCTTCCCTTTCTTCTTCTTACTATTTTCTTTCTTTTCTATTTCTATCTATTTCTATTACTTTTCTAATAAAATAATTCAAAATGCCCAAAATACCCCTACACTCGAATATCTCGCAAATGCTCCCAAAACGCGGTGAAATATAATCATATCGATCAATAACATAATTTCAGGTAAAAGTCGAAAATAAGATAATTTAATAATAAAATAATCAAAAACAACTCACTTAAATAAAAATACTAAAACTGGGGCGTTACAATTCTCCCCCACTTAGACATTTTCGTCCTCGAAAATATACTGAGACGAACAACTCCGGACACGACTCTCGCATCCGACTAACAACCAACATGCCAACAAAAGGCACCCCACGAATAACACAACTGACAAACCACCTTGCCAACTACAACAACGACACGACAACGACGACAACTAAAACGACAAGATGCAAAGCCCATACAATGCACTTGACGACCAACTCACAACTCAAAGAATACACAAGCACCAACTCACAGGTTCACTCTTGAACCGAAACACAACAGGATCGTTACCCTCACCGTAGGTAACCCACCTCTAATTCCTCACATAGGAATTAGCTACACGTACTCGAACCAACACAAGGGAAACGAGGCAACAACACAAACAAGAACACAAAGTTCCACGACCATACAAGGTCTTCACAACATCAACAAAACCAGAACACCAACATCCTTGTCACACAACCTTATCACAGCAATGCTACGATTCGCCAATCAAACATATAACCAAACATCCATCTACTTAGTAGCCCATGAACATTATTCAAACTCTCACCTAACACCTCCATCCTGAAACATCCAACGGTCCCATCATTCCTATAGATTTCCAATGTTCAACCTAAGAACCCTTACAAGTCGCACACACATACGAAATATGCCACATCACGCCTCTACTGCGCACTCTGATGACTCGTAACCATCAAAACTATCAAACTCACGTCCAAAGTCTAGCTCTTCACATACTTCCCATCAACTACTATTCACATTCTCTCATGTTATCTTACACACCAGACCCAAGCCTCTAGACTGCTCAAACAACTCTAATTCTCTGACCGCCAAAACTGACATACATAGAACCTTCGATTCAACTCCTCAGACACAACAATAACTCTACTCAATTTCTAACCATTCTCGTTGTCTCTATACATTCAGACCAAACCAGTATTCAATATTCTTGTAATTACCAAACACTTCAAATCTAGAATCATAAGGATAATACTTCCAATACAATTGCAACTGCAACCAATTCCAATTTCCACAATAATACTGATCCTTTCACGAATCCTCGAATGTCGAAAAGTATAAACCATGACTTTACTCGCTTAGATTAACACACCAACTATACTCAACAAGATGCATCCCAAACAATCGACTTCACCTTTGCAAGTCAACGGAAGTAATAAAACGCTAATCTTGGAAAACCTCCCATACCCTTCGATAATAACCAATAAAGTCCAAAGAGTTTCCAATCACCTCAACCAACTTCGGAACCTCTCATTGTAGAACTGCATCTACTTCCGATGAATCCCCAACAAATACCATCTTCAGAAATAACATATCCAAGAAAACTAACCTTTTCAACCAAAATTCTCACTTGAATAACTTAGCATGAAACTTCGTCTCTTTTCAACACTTGTAATTCAAATCTCAAACACTCTACCTGTTCTTCCTCTGAGTTTTATAACAGATCCGAATATCCTCAATCAAAGCCATTACGAACTTATCCAAATAAATATGGAAAACATGATTCATCTACTCCACAAACATTATAGATTCATTACTAACACCAAACAACATCACCGTACTTGTAATACCTAACCAAATTCCAAAAGATATCAATTTTCAAAGCTTTTGCAGAACCTTGTACTAGGCAAATGGCTTCTCACACACAAGCTTAACCAAGTAATTAACAGCCTATTTCGATGATAACAACACGACCAGTCACCTCAAATCGATCAACGCCTTAACTCACACAATTCACCACTCTTATCCAACATTCCACACAATCGCAAGTTCACTCAAACTCAGCCAAACCATTCCAGTTATCTATTCCTGAAAGTAGACACTTGCTCCCAATCGTTACCTTATTCAACTATTTGCAATCCGTACACAATTCCTTCTCTTGACAATCCAAATTCCATTCTATTGCAACAACCAACCAAAAAGGAACTCTCAAGTATTACATCCACGCCTAAGGGTTTCCTCAAGATTTCTGCAATCTCTATACCATCACAGAATTCCCAATCATTTGCCATTCGTCACAATTCCAAATTTAAGCTATGCAAAACACAACCGCAAGTTCCCATACTACTCACTTAACAGATATAGCCTCGACTATTCACCATTTTCCAATTAATATCACACTCCACTCTCTGAGAACAACACCTTAGTAATACCCACTCATTAACCCTCAGAGACATTCCAACTTAATCCACATACACACACCTCTAATCCGTCTCATCTTCTGACATAAGAATTCTCATCGACTCAACAACGCAACCTGTAACCCTCAAACAAAATCTTGATTCCGCATCACCGTCATATATAAAGCCTTCCTCAACTTGACTAAATAATCCGCAATCATCTCCCAAAATTTCAAGTAATCCAATCCACACCACTATCAAAGTTGGAAAGACACGTCCATTCCAACCAACATAATTCCCGTCTGCTATCAACAAGAGATTAAGGGTGATCAGTTCCTCAATTTGTCAATAGACAGCCGACAACCATGATGAGGCATAAACCGTCTCCACCAAACTATAATAGCATGCCTTACACCCTATACACAAAACTATCCAAGGCACAAATCCTTAGTTAACATAATAAACCTTAATTCTGCATTCTGCCTTAAACCAGAAACCACACTCATAGTCTTGCAATTCACAACACACTGAACCAGCGCTCTACACTTGAAGCAACATGGAGAAGTACAAGCTCCTCCCCCACTTATCTCATTCTAATCCTTACAACTGTAAACACACTAAATCCATCACAAGCCGTTACCACAAACGGTCAAAGAACAATTAGACAAACCCCAAGAGTAATTACCGACCCCTAGACCAAAGTATCAATAACCAATTACCATCCATCGAAGACAACACAATTCAGACGCTTCGCGCACTCATACGAAATAAACGAATGAGTCGCTCCAGTACCAATAATAGAAAATAAAGACGTACTATTAAGAAAACAAGTACCTTGAGTCAGACGATCCGCACTAGTAGTCTCATCCCCTGCCAATGCAACAACTTTGCCACCAGTCTGAGCTCTCTTCGGTTTCGTACATCCCGTACTAATGTGACCTGCTTCACCGCAGTTGAAACACTTCACCCCAATTCTCCTACAATCAACTGCGACATGCCCCAAACCTCCACACTTGGAACATTTCAGTTTATTCCTCCAACAATCCATCTGACGATGTCATACTTCCCCACACTTGTAACACTTACTGTAACACCTCGGAGGACTAGACATTCCTCCCTCACTTGCATTTTTCTCACAGTTACCCCTCGTCACATAAGGCCCACTACGAGACTGTTGTTTCCCTTTCCTGTCATTCACATTCTCAAAGAGAGTAGCACGCACCTTACGATTCTCTTCGTAACTCCTACAAATGTCCACCAAATCAGAAAACCTTCTAATCCTCTGATAACCGATTGCCCATTTAATCTTCGGACGTAATCCGTTCTCATACTTCACACACTTTGAAAATTCAGCAGTCGCTTCCGGATAATGAGGATAAAACTGCACAAGTTCCATAAACTTTGCAGTGTAGTCAACCACAGACATCTTGCCTTGTTTTAATTCCAAAAACTCAATCTCTTTCTTTTCCTTCACACCCTCCGGATAATACTTCCTCCAAAACTCTCAGCTAAATAAATCCCAAGTAACCTCTTCTTCATCATCCATTCCCAACACTTGGCGCAAATTAACCCACCAATCCGCCGCTTCTTCCTCCAGCATGTGAGTACCCAGTCTCACCTTATCCTCTTCAGCACAATCCGTCATATAGAAGATTCTTTCAACCTCTTCAAACCAAAATTGTGCACCATCAGGGTCATATCTTCCCTTGAAGATAGGCAGCTCAGTCATCCTGAACTCATTACTACCCGCAACGTTCGATACACCCTGCACAGCCCAAGCCATATTCTGTTCATTTCCAATAACAGCAACTATGGTTAAACAAACAGCTCACCGAACCACAAAGACCCACAAAGACTGACACCACAGACACAAACTGACACGGACTGCTCTGATACCACTTAATGTGACGCCCCCAATCTAATACCCCCAAATAAACATCCATTTAAAGCAGTAAAAGAAAATTCGAAATTTGATCAGAGTATATTTAAAAACATGGCATAGACGGGGAAATCGCATCAATTTGAAACCAAACAATTTATACAACACCTGCCCATAAAGATATGCAACAGTGGGGTAGCAAATAACAGAGGAAACTTTGTTCCTTACACCCACATGTTCAAGTACAGAATAAAAGCGGAAAATCTGTACTGAACCCCATAAAAATTTATATCAACTAAAAAGTTTTTCATATAACAAGTTATACATGCACAAGCCAAAATATACACATATACACGATAAACATAAACGGCCACCCTAGCTACCCGGTGTCACATATCAGAGCCGACCGACAAAAGGCTGAAGATACAAAGCTTCACCAAAGACCTCCAGCAACTCTAATCTGCAATGCCTCATAGAGCATTATAAAACGAGCAGAAGGGTGAGAAAGACAACCATAATATCAATGCATATAATTATATATTACCACAAGCATACACAAGTAAACACATTTCTCACCACAATTGCACCACAATTTCACAAAGATCACATATAACATAATCCAGTACAATTCTTAAGCATTGATACCACTACACCTCGAATATACAAACATACATATAATCACCAACACAATCACACATATTCCATCCCATCAATCACATTCATAATTACATGCACAAATAATTCATGATGAATGCAAATGCACAGAGACCGACACCACGACTCTATGCACATGCCATGCGGTACCGACTTTCATTGTCACGTCATGTCACGTCATTAGTCCAATCTGGTCGCTTTAAGTCCTCAGGCAACGCCTCGTATTTTTGAGGCACCCGACGTTATTGATTGACTTAGGTCCTATTTAAGGCACCCACTCCGATCGCTTTAAGTCCTCAGGCAACGCCTCATATTTTCGAGGCACACGATCGTCTATAATCATCGCTTTAAGTCCTCAGGCAACGCCTCATATTTTTGAGGCCCACGATGTTATAGAAGATTCTCTCTGGAACCAAACCGTCACTCAGGACGTTTTCACAATGCATATCATGATGCTTGGCATACAAGGACTCTCGACATTCACATTGCATGCATACACACATTCATAATCATGCATATATCATCAAATACCATACTTAGCATTCTCTTGCCTTTCGGCCACAAATCATCATCACAACCACACATAAGTCATACCACATTCAAAGCAATAACATATAGCATAATACATGTCAATTACACACCATTAAAATGACAAAAGTCGAGATTCGACACTATTCACATTTTCCGACATAATTTAATCGGCTAACAAATCTCAAAACCTCATAATCACAAAGCACATCTCGATACCTTTCCAACGACACCAAGAATACAAAAATCGGATAAACGGAACAAAAGTTACGAACGAAAACGAAAACGACATTTCCAAAAATCACATTTTACCAATCTCCTGGCCATACGTGTACTGTCTAAGGCCATACGCGTATTGCCAAAATTCCTCGCCATGCCATACGCGTATTGCCCAAGGCCTTACGCGTATGGGCAGAACCATTTTCTTCACAAAATTCTCATTTTTAACCCCATACGCGTATGCCCAACACCATACGCGTTTCACCACACTCATACGCGTAATGGCCCAAACACAGGCCAATGATACGCGTAATGCCTAGTCCCATACGCGTATTGATATGCCCAATACGCGTATGACCTGCCGAAGCCCAGAAAAATTCTGCAAAAACGAGTTCTGCATTTCCAACACAAAACACCCCAAATTCAACATCTAGATCCAGAAAAATACCAGTTTGATTCATAACAACACATATCTATCAAGTATCAACAACAAGGAACACAAACACATCATTCCAACACTTTTAAATCGAATTTCCACACATTTTACAAAAATGGGTTTTGATATAATTTTCATATAATCCAACCAAACAACAATCAAACACATACATAATCATACACATGTATAAGATAATTGAATTTCGCACCCTTACCCGATTAAATCGATTCCTAGAAGTGAATTTTCTTTGATTCCCAAGCTTTTCCTCTTTTTCTCTCTTCTTTTCTTTCTTCCCTTTCTTCTTCTTACTATTTTCTTTCTTTTCTATTTCTATCTATTTCTATTACTTTTCTAATAAAATAATTCAAAATGCCCAAACTACCCCTACACTCGAATATCTCGCAAATGCTCCCAAAACGCGGTGAAATATAATCATATCGATCAATAACATAATTTCAGGTAAAAGTCGAAAATAAGATAATTTAATAATAAAATAATAAAAAACGACTCACTTAAATAAAAATACTAAAACTTGGGCGTTACAATTCTCCCCCACTTAGACATTTTCGTCCTCGAAAATATACTGAGACGAACAACTCCGGACACGACTCTCGCATTAGACTAACAACCAACATGCCAACAAAAGGCACCCCACGAATAACACAACTGACAAACCACCTTGCCAACTACAACAACGACACGACAACGACGACAACTACAACGACAAGATGCAAAGCCCATACAATGCACTTGACGACCAACTCACAACTCAAAGAATACACAAGCACCAACTCACACGTTCACTCTTGAACCGAAACACAACAGGATCGTTACCCTCACCGTAGGTAACCCACCTCTAATTCCTCACACAGGAATTAACTACACGCACTTGAACCAACACAAGGGAAACGAGGCAACAACACAAACAAGAACACAAAGTTCCACGACCATACAAGGTCTTCACAACATCAACAAAACCAGAACACCAACATCCTTGTCACACAACCTTATCACAGCAATGCTACGATTCGCCAATCGAACATATAACCAAACATCCATCTACTTAGTAGCCCATGAACATTATTCAAACTCTCACCTAACACCTCCATCCTGAAACATCCAACGGTCCCATCATTCCTATAGATTTCCAATGTTCAACCTAAGAACCCTTACAAGTCGTACACACATACGAAATATGCCACATCACGCCTCTACTGCGCACTCTGATGACTCGTAACCATCAAAACTATCAATCTCACGTCCAAAGTCTAGCTCTTCACATACTTCCCATCAACTACTATTCACATTCTCTCGTGTTATCTTACACACCAGACCCAAGCCTCTAGACTGCTCAAACAACTCTAATTCTCGGACCGCCAAAACTGACATACATAGAACCTTCGATTCAACTCCTCAGACACAGCAATAACTCTACTCAATTTCTAACCATTCTCGTTGTCTCTATACATTCAGACCAAACCAGTATTCAATATTCTTGTAATTACCAAACACTTCAAATCTAGAATCATAAGGATAATACTTCCAATACAATTGCAACTGCAACCAATTCCAATTTCCACAATAATACTGATCCTTTCACGAATCCTCGAATGTCGAAAAGTATAAACCATGACTTTACTCGCTTAGATTAACACACCAACTATACTCAACAAGATGCATCCCAAACAATCGACTTCACCTTTGCAAGTCAACGGAAGTAATAAAATGCTAATCTTGGAAAACCTCCCATACCTTTCGATAATAACCAATAAAGTCCAAAAAGTTTCCAATCACCTCAACCAACTTCGGAACCTCTCATTGTAGAACTGCATCTACTTCCGATGAATCCCCAACAAATACCATCTTCAGAAATAACATATCCAAGAAAACTACCCTATTCAACCAAAATTCTCACTTGAATAACTTAGCATGAAACTTCGTCTCTTTTCAACACTTGTAATTCAAATCTCAAACACTTTACCTGTTCTTCCTCTGAGTTTTATAACAGATCCGAATATCCTCAATCAAAGCCATTACGAACTTATCCAAATAAATATGGAAAACATGATTCATCTACTCCACAAACATTATAGATTCATTACTAACACCAAACAACATCACCGTACTTGTAATACCTAACCAAATTCCAAAAGATATCAATTTTCAAAGCTTTTGCAGAACCTTGTACTAGGCAACTGGCTTCTCACACACAAGCTTAACCGAGTAATTAACAGCCTATTTCGATGATAACAACACGACCAGTCACCTCAAATCGATCAACGCCTTAACTCACACAATTCACCACTCTTATCCAACATTCCACACAATCGCAAGTTCACTCAAACTCAGCCAAACCATTCCAGTTATCTATTCCTGAAAGTAGACACTTGCTCCCAATCGTTACCTTATTCAACTATTTGCAATCCGTACACAATTCCTTCTCTTGACAATCCAAATTCCATTCTATTGCAACAACCAACCAAAAAGGAACTCTCAAGTATTACATCCGCCCCTAAGGGTTTCCTCAAGATTTCTGCAACTCTATACCATCAAAGAATTCCCAATCATTTGCCATTCGTCACAATTCCAAATTTAAGCTATGCAAAACACAACCGTAAGTTCCAATACTACTCACTTAACAGATATTGCCTCGACTATTCACCATTGTCCAATTAAGTTCACACTCCACTCTCTGAGAACAACACCTTAGTAATACCCACTCATTAACCCTCAGAGACATTCCAACTTAATCCACATACACACACCTCTAATCCGTCTCATCTTCTGACATAAGAATTCTCATCGACTCAACAACGCAACCTGTAACCCTCAAACAAAATCTTGATTCCGCATCACCGTCATATATAAAGCCTTCCTTAACTTGACTAAATAATCCGCAATCATCTCCGAAAATTTCAAGTAATCCAATCCACACCACTATCAAAGTTGGAAAGACACGTCCATTCCAACCAACATAATTCCCGTCTGCTATCAACAAGAGATTAAGGGTGATCAGTTCCTCAATTTGTCAATAGACAACCGACAACCATGATGAGGCATAAACCGTCTCCACCAAACTATAATAGCATGCCTTACACCCTATACACAAAACTATCCAAGGCACAAATCCTTAGTTAACATAATAAACCTTAATTCTGCATTCTGCCTTAAACCAGAAACCACACTCATAGTCTTGCAATTCACAACACACTGAACCAGCACTCTACACTTGAAGCAACATGGAGAAGTACAAGCTCCCCCCCCCCACTTATCTCATTCTAATCCTTACAACTGTAAACACACTAAATCCATCACAAGCCGTTACCACAAACGGTCAAAGAACAATTAGACAAACCCCAAGAGTAATTACCGACCCCTAGACCAAAGTATCAATAACCAATTACCATCCATCGAAGACAACACAATTCAGACGCTTCGCGCACTCATACGAAATAAACGAATGAGTCGCTCCAGTACCAATAATAGAAAATAAAGACGTACTATTAAGAAAACAAGTACCTTGAGTCAGACGATCCGCACTAGTAGTCTCATCCCCTGCCAATGCAACAACTTTGCCACCAGTCTGAGCTCTCTTCGGTTTCGTACACCCCGTACTAATGTGACCTGCTTCACCGCAGTTGAAACACTTCACCCCAATTCTCCTACAATCAACTGCGACATGCCCCAAACCTCCACACTTGGAACATTTCAGTTTATTCCTCCAACAATCCATCTGACGATATCCTACTTCCCCACACTTGTAACACTTACTGTAACACCTCGGAGGACTAGACATTCCTCCCTCACTTGCCTTTTTCTCACAGTTACCCCTCGTCACATAAGGCCCACTACGAGACTGTTGTTTCCCTTTCCTGTCATTCACATTCTCATAGAGAGTAGCACGCACCTTACGATTCTCTTCGTAACTCCTACAAATGTCCACCAAATCAGAAAACCTTCTAATCCTCTGATAACCGATTGCCCGTTTAATCTCCGGACGTAATCCGTTCTCATACTTCACACACTTTGAAAATTCAGCAGTCGCTTCGGATAATGAGGATAAAACTGCACAAGTTCCATAAACTTTACAGTGTAGTCAACCACAGACATCTTGCCTTGTTTTAATTCCAAAAACTCAATCTCTTTCTTTTCCTTCACACCCTCCGGATAATACTTCCTCCGAAACTCTCGGCTAAATAAATCCCAAGTAACCTCTTCTTCATCATCCATTCCCAACACTTGGCGCAAATTAACCCACCAATCCGCCGCTTCTTCCTCCAGCATGTGAGTACCCAGTCTCACCTTATCCTCTTCAGCACAATCCGTCACATAGAAGGTTCTTTCAACCTCTTCAAACCAAAATTGTGCACCATCAGGGTCATATCTTCCCTTGAAGATAGGCAGCTCATTCATCCTGAACTCATTACTACCCGCAACGTTCGATACACCCTGCACAGCCCAAGCCATATTCTGTTCATTTCCAATAACAGCAACTATGGTTAAACAAACAGCTCACCGAACCACAAAGACCCACAAAGACTGACACCACAGACACAAACTGACACGGACTGCTCTGATACCACTTAATGTGACGCCCCCAATCTAATACCCCCAAATAAACATCCATTTAAAGCAGTAAAAGAAAAATCGAAATTTGATCAGAGTATATTTAAAAACACGGCATAGACGGGGAAATCACATCAATTTGAAACCAAACAATTCATACAACACCTGCCCTTAAAGATATGCAACAGTGGGGTAGCAAATAACAGAGGAAACTTTGTTCCTTACACCCACATGTTCAAGTACAGAATAAAAGCGGAAAATCTGTACTGAACCCCATAAAAATGTATATCAACTAAAAAGTTTGTCATACAACAAGTTATACATGCACAAGCCAAAATATACACATATACACGATAAACATAAACGGCCACCCTAGCTACCCGGTGTCACATATCAGAGCCGACCGACAAAAGGGTGACGATACAAAGCTTCACCAAAGACCTCCAGCAACTCTAATCTGCAATGCCTCATAGAGCATTATAAAACGAGCAGAAGGGTGAGAAAGACAACCAAATATAAATGCATATAATTATATATTACCACAAGCATACACAAGTAAACACATTTCTCACCACAATTGCACCACAATTTCACAAAGATCACATATAACATAATCCAGTACAATTCTTAAGCATTGATACCACTACACCTCGAATATACAAACATACACATAATCACCAACACAATCACACATATTCCATCCCATCAATCACATTCATAATTACATGCACAAATAATTCATGATGAATGCAAATGCACAGAGACCGACACCACGACTCTATGCACATGCCATGCGGTACCGACTTTCATTGTCACGTCATGTCACGTCATTAGTCCAATCTGGTCGCTTTAAGTCCTCAGGCAACGCCTCGTATTTTTGAGGCACGCGACGTTATTGATTGACTTAGGTCCTATTTAAGGCACCCACTCCGATCGCTTTAAGTCCTCAGGCAACGCCTCATATTTTCGAGGCACACGATCGTCTATAATCATCGCATTAAGTCCTCAGGCAACGCCTCATATTTTCGAGGCCCACGATGTTATAGAAGATTCTCTCTGGAACCAAACCGTCACTCAGGACGTTTTCACAATGCATATCATGATGCTTGGCATACAAGGACTCTCGACATTCACATTGCATGCATACACACATTCATAATCATGCATATATCATCAAATACCATACTTAGCATTCTCTTGCCTTTCGGCCACAAATCATCATCACAACCACACATAAGTCATACCACATTCAAAGCAATAACATATAGCATAATACATGTCAATTACACACCATTAAAATGACAAAAGTCGAGATTCGACACTATTCACATTTTCTGACATAATTTAATCGGCTAACAAATCTCAAAACCTCATAATCACAAAGCACATCTCGATACCTTTCCAACGACACCAAGAATACAAAAATCGGATAAACGGAACAAAAGTTACGAACAAAAACGAAAACGACATTTCCAAAAATCACATTTTACCAATCTCCTGGCCATACGCGTACTGCCTAAGGCCATACGCGTATTGCCAAAATTCCTCGCCATGCCATACGCGTATTGCCCAAGGCCTTACGCGTATGGGCAGAACCATTTTCTTCACAAAATTCTCATTTTTAACCCCATACGCGTATGCCCAACACCATACGCGTATCACCACACTCATACGCGTAATGGCCCAAACACAGGCAAATGATACGCGTAATGCCCAGTCCCATACACGTATTGACATGCCCAATACGCGTATGACCTGCCGAAGCCCAGAAAAATTCTGCAGAAACGAGTTCTGCGTTTTCCAACCAAAAACACCCCAAATTCAACATCTAGATCCAGAAAAATACCAGTTTGATTCATAACAACACATATCTATCAAGTATCAACAACAAGGAACACAAACACATCATTCCAACACTTTTAAATCGAATTTCCACACATTTTACAAAAATCGGTTTTGATATAATTTTCATAGAATCCAACCAAACAACAATCAAACACATACATAATCATACACATGTATAAGATAATTGAATTTCGCACCCTTACCCGATTAAATCGATTCCTAGAAGTGAATTTTCTTTGATTCCCAAGCTTTTCCTCTTTTTCTCTCTTCTTTTCTTTCTTCCCTTTCTTCTTCTTACTATTTTCTTTCTTTTCTATTTCTATCTATTTCTATTACTTTTCTAATAAAATAATTCAAAATGCCCAAAATACCCCTACACTCGAATATCTCGCAAATGCTCCCAAAACGCAGTGAAATATAATCATATCGATCAATAACATAATTTCAGGTAAAAGTCGAAAATAAGATAATTTAATAATAAAATAATCAAAAACGACTCACTTAAATAAAAATACTAAAACTGGGGCATTACAATTGCCCCAATTCCGTTTCCATAATGATTGACTGCTCCGTCAAAGGTAAGTCCCCACTAGGAACCTGGTTCTGGCCCTTCACTGGGTAGCGGTTCATCGCAATCTTTCATCTTTAGATACATGACATCTTCGTCTGGGAAGTCAAACCCGATTGATTCTTAATCGTCAATCGGTTGATGAGCCAAATGATCGGCTAAAATACTTCCTTTAACGGCTTTCTGAGCATGGTACTCTATGTCATATTCTGATAGTAACATCTGCCAACGGGCAATCCTTCCCGTGAGAGCAGGTTTTTCAAATACGTACTTGATTGGATCCATTTCGGAGACCAACCAAGTAGTATGACGAATCATGTATTGGCGAAGACGTTTGGCTGCCCAAGCCAAAGCGCAACAAGTTTTCTCAAGCATCGTGTACCTAGTCTCGCAGTCGGTGAATTTATTGCTTAGATAGTAAATGGCAGACTCTTTCCGTTTAGTTTCGTCTTGTTGGCCAAGTACACATCCCATTGAGTCCTCTAGGACTGTGAGGTAAATGATCAGTGGTCTTCCTTCCACTGGAGGTGATAGAATCGGAGGATTCAACAGATATTCCTTAATACTGTCGAAGGCAGTTTGGAAATCTTCTGACCAAATGCAATCCTGGTTCTTTTTGAGTAATTTGAAAATCGGCGCACACGTCGTGGTCATAAGGAATATGAATCTGGAGATGTAGTTCAAACGTCCCAGGAATCCTCTGACTTGTTTTTCAGTTTTCGGAGAAGGCATTTCTTGAATGACCTTGACCTTGTCAGGATCAACTTCAATTCCTTTCTGGCTGACGATGAACCCTAGTAATTTCCCCGAACGGACACCGAAGGTGCACTTGTTGGGATTCAAGCGGAGCTTGAATTTTCTTAGACGTTCAAACAATTTTGACAGATGTTCAACGTGCTCATCCTCTGTTTTTGATTTTGCAATCAAATCATCGACACATACCTCGATTTCTTTGTGTATCATGTCATGAAACAGAGTAATCATGGCCCTTTGATAGGTTGCCCCGACATTCTTCAAACCGAACGGCATTACCTTGTAACAAAAGGTACCCCATGGGGTAATGAACGAAGTTTTCTCCATGTCTTTCAGCGTCATTTTGATCTGGTTATAGCCCGAGAATCCATCCATGAAGGAGAATACTTTGAACTTTGTTGTGCTGTCAACCAACATGTCAATGTGTGGTAAAGGAAAGTCGTCCTTTGGACTTGCCTTGTTTAGATCTCTGTAATCAACACACATTCTGACCTTTCAGTCCTTTTTGGGAACGGGTACGATGTTGGCTAACCATTGAGGATATTCAGATGTAGCGAGGAAACCCGCATCGATCTGTTTCTGTACCTCCTCCTTGATTTTGATGGCCATGTCCGGGTGAGTGCGTCTCAACCTTTGCTTTACTGGCGGACATTCTGATCTCAACGGTAAGTGATGTTCCACGATGCTGGTATCCAACCCTGGCATATCCTGATAGGACCAAGCGAATACATCGGGGAATTCTTTGATAAGCTTTATCAGATCTTCTCTGGCAGTTGGACTGAGCAGTGCTCCGATCCTGATTTCTTTTCTCTCTTTTTCTGAACCCAAGTTTACCGTTTCCAACGGCTCTTTGTGAGGTTCAATGGACCTTTCCTCTTGTCTGAGTGGTCGGGAGATCTCTTCTGGAATTTCGTTGTCAACTTCTTCTTCAGCCTCGAATATCGGGAACTCAAAGTTGGGAGAAGGCATTGGATCGTATGTTTCAACGGGGTATAAAATAAGCAATCTGCATGACGTGATGATTCGTGTTTAGAAGAGATAGAGAAAATGCAAGTGTATGCAGTGTATTTATTTTACTGCTTGTTTTTATTTTTGAATTGTTTTTTAGGATTACCATTTTCTGAAAAAGCAAAAAGAGAAAACAGCAATTAATGCGGAAATTACAGAACGACGTTATTTTATTAATGAACAAGTCGAATCTTGAAACTACAGCCCTATAAAACAAAACTCTGTCGCTTTGGGCAAAGCGAAGAGGAAATTTACAGAAAACGAGCCCTATCAAAACATCCGTTTCACCTGGGCAGGGTGAAAGGTTAAAGATGGCAATTACTTTGACTGATGAACGACCTTCGGAACCTCGACAGCAACCCATTGGCGGCGAACTCCTCGGTGAATCACAAAGTCTGGCACCTTCCTTGATTTGTCTTCAGAAATGACGCTGATTTCTGGTGGAGCGGGATCATAGGAACCTGTTTCCCAGGCAGAATTGTCGTAGGAGGATTCCTCTGTTGTATTTTGCAGAGCATTGGTGCTCTCAGCTGTATCTCCCCATCCAGTTGACTGGATATCTTCGAGCCTGATACGAGAGCTTTCGGGAGCAGTGTACTTGACCATAAAGTCGTATTTTCCACTTGGTTGTCCCAAGGTGTCCCACACTTCTTTGGAACTGGAGAAGTCATCCCTCTCGATGACGTTGACCTCGGGAAAAGCATAGTTGATGAATTCAAGTCCTGCAAACGTTGCGAATTCATCGTCATGTTGAGTAATTTCCGAATGACCTGAGTGTTAATCCCATGACATGGCGGGGACATAGGTATTCTGTTCAATGACGCTCAGCTGAGTTTCATTACTCGGCTGACTTTCTGGCCCCAAGTCTCCTGGGTAAGGTTGCCACATTGGCAGACCATCCATCAGGCCATAGTAGGTAGAGTCAAAGTTGTCTTTCATTAGAGTGTCTTCCTCTAATGAGTTTGGCAGAGCACGGCATCCTTCCGGATCACAATCTCCGTAGATCATTTCGACATCTGATCTTGGTATAAATCTCGAACTTTCTGTAGGAAAGCAAAAAGGCATAGGCACCTCTTCCTGAGACATATAGCCGTCCTTGTTAAGGTAGGACTTCCATTCTTCATCTGTGTCAGAGGGATCTTCCTTATTGATAGCATGAACTGTCTGAGACACTGAGTGAAGAAAACCTCCACTGTGGAAGAAGTTTTGAAGGGGATGAAGACTTTCATCGTTGGCGGCTGTCTGGGTACAGGTCGCAGAAAAACCAAGACCCTTCTTTGTTTTATTGTCAATAGGAATGACAAGCCGTCCCCATCCTGTCGTATCGGTACTCTCGACCGCTTTGACAGCATCTTTGTATGAAGAAATTGAAGTTCCTTCTTTGAACTGATTGTCCTTGCTCACCGATAGTGCTTGGAACTGAGTTCCAATAACCTCCTCGGGTTCCACACAAGTAAATGATGATAAGTTACTCACAAGCAAGGCTTGTTCCCCACAAACCGTGACAAGTTGGCCGTTCTTGACGAACTTTAGCTTTTGGTGGAGGGTTGAAGTAACCGCTCCAGCCTGATGTTGTGACGCCCAGAATCTATACCCCCAATTAACACGCAATTAAAGCGGTAAAAAGAAAATCCGAAAATTGATCAGAGTATATTTGAAACATCATGGCATAGAAAGGGAGAATCACATCAAAGAAGCCAATCACATAACATGCAACACCTGCTCATTTAGATATGCAACGTGGGGCAACAATCATACAGAGGAATCTTTGTTCCTCACACCCACTTTTCAGAAATTAGAATTAAAGCGGAAAATCTAAAATCTGAACACATATATACATATATACATATAAACATGTCTGTCATACATCAAGTTATAAATGTACAACCAAAATATATCATCAGATATACAAAACAATCACAAACGGCCACCATATGCTACCCGGAGTCACATATCAAAGCCGACCGACAAAAGAATGAAGACGCAACGCTTCACAAAAGAATACCTCCAGCAACTCTAATCTGCAACGCCTCATAGAGCGTTATAAAACAGCAGAAGGGTGAGAAAAACAACCATAATATAATTGAATAAAATTATATATATAAACACAAAAATGTACTAGTAACACATTCTCACCACAACCACATATAACATAATACCGCACAATTCTCAAGCATCGAATACCATTACACACCACACATATACCATACAATCAGCAATCAAATTCTTAAATTCACACACAATTAATTCATGATTTATGCAATGCACATAGATAGACACAACGACTCTATGCACATGCCATGCGGTACCGACTTCCAATGTCTCATGCCTCATCATCAGTTCACTCAGGAACTATTGGAACCATCGCTCGTTACTGAGAATCTCAAGTAACTCCCCGTCGGGCCTACGATGTTCACCCGTCGCTTTAGGTCCTTAGGCAACGCCTCATATTTTCGAGGCACACGACATTAAGGATTGCTTTAAGTCTCCAAAGGAGCCCACAATCGTCTATAACCACCGCTTTAGGTCCTCAGGCAGCGCCTCATATTTTTTAGGCACACGATGTTATAGCAGATTCCATCAGGAACCAAACCGCCACTCAGGACGTTTCAACAATGCACATCATGATGCTTGGCATACAATGACTCATGACATTCACATTGCATGCACACACACATCCACAATCATGCATATATCATCAAATACCACACTTAGCATTTTCTTGCCTTTCGACCACAAATCATCATCACAACATTTCATCAAAAACAACTATTCACGATTAATCGAAAAAGTCGGCCAAAAGTCGTCTAAAAATAATATTTTTCTTCACAAAATCATAGAACATATTTTTAGCTTCACATCCATATAAAGAACACTTAAATCGGATAAACAACGAAGAAGATATGAATATTTCAAAATAACGCAAAAACATAAACCGGACGCCCGACACTACGAAACGGTTCGAAAAACTGTACCGATTGGACTAGGTTCAGACCTCAAAACTATTTTTCCTAGAAATAACATCTCGTTAGCTTCCCAACGCTTCGAACGGGGATCAAAACCGACTTACGGTTCAAGAGATATGAATTTCCGAAGTTTTCCCGACAAACCAGAATTTTCTGGTTCAGCACAGTATGTATCAATACATAGGCTTATGTATCGATACAAAAATGCCACATGTATCGATACATAGAACGCATGTGTCGACGCATGTTGTAGTGAAAATTATGTTTTCTCAAATTTCTACAGTATGTATCGATACATAAGCGTTATGTATCGATACATAAACCATTTCGTATCGACACATAGCTGTTATGTATCGATTCATAACTCTGTTTTTCTCAAAAACCAGATTTCTCAAATTACACCCTTGCTGCCATTTTTCCAAAATTCCCGAAAACTCGACTAAATCGAACATTTTCACCGAAACAAACATATACGCACAACCACCAAATACATAAGAACAATTTAGAACACATAAACGAAATTTCTACGACGTTCGATTTTTCGATTAAATTTCAACCTTTCAAAAACCAGAATTTTCAAACATCACCAAATCGAATAAAAAGCACGCTATACGACGACCTAACCTTGCTCAATACAACTACGTAATTTATTTCGAATTCTAACCGTGAAAACATCGGTTTCTATCGATTTCTTACAATTCGACCTAAACGGACAAAACAACGGAAACATAACGGAAACTAACCAAAACATAACCAAACTTCATGAAACTTTAAACAGCAGCTCACATACATATAACCAACCAACACATGTATTTATACTACTTTTCGACCGTAAAAACATCAGTTTCTATCGATTTCGTCAAATACGGCATAAACGGAAACATATGGAAAACCAACCAAAACATCCACACAAAACATACATAATCATACACAATCATAGTATAATCGAGTTTCGCACCCTTACCCGATTAATCGATTCCTAGAACTTGTTCTCTTGATTTCCCAAGCTTTTCTCCAATTTCTCTCTTTTCTCTCTTCTCCTCTTTTCTTCTCTTTTCTTCTTTCTACTTTTCTTTCTATTTTTTTTTTCTTTTTCTTCTATTTCTACTTTTCTTTTCTTTACTAACTTAACAAAATACACCCAAATGCCCAAAATACCCCTACACTCAAATTTCTCGCAAACGATCCCAAAACGCGATAAAATATATTCACGACTAAAAATAACACATTTTCACACAAAAGTCGAAATTACAATAAAATAATAATAAAATAATCCAAAAAGACTCAATAAAATAAAACTGGCAAAAACTGGGGCGTTACAACTCTCCCCCACTTAGAAATTTTCGTCCTCGAAAATAATACCTGATACAAACAACTCTGGATACGACTCCCGCATCCTACTTTCCAACTCCCACGTCAAATTACCCTCAGCAGCGCCTCCCCATGCCACTTTCACAAGTGCAATCTCTTTACCCCTCAACCGCTTCACCTCGCGATCCAAAATCCTAACTGGTAATGCCTCGATCGTAAGGTTATCTCTTACCTCAACCTCGTCCATAGGAATCACATGTGAAGGGTCCGGAACATACTTCCGAAGCTGTGAAACATGAAAAACATCATGCAAGTTCGACAGATTCGGCGGTAACGCCACACGATACGCTACAACACCAACTCTCGCAGATATCTGGTAAGGACCAATAAATCGAGAAGTAAGCTTCTTAGATTTCAAAGCACGACCAACACCCGTTACCGGCGTAACTCTCAGAAATACGTGATCACCCTCTTGAAACTCAAGATCTTTCCGTCTCCGATCATGATAACTCTTTTGTCTACTCTGAGAAGCTTTCATTTTCTCACGAATAAACTTTACCTTTTCCGTCGTCTGTTGCACCAATTCCGGTCCAACCACAGAACTCTCACCAGTTTCGTGCCAACACAACGGCGTTCGACATCTTCGTCCATATAAAGCCTCAAAAGGTGCCATTCCGATACTAGAATGGAAACTGTTATTATACGTGAACTCAACCAATGCAAGATAACTGTCCCACGTACCACCTTGTTCCAGAACACACGCTCTCAACAAATCCTCCAAAGACTGAATCGTTCTTTCGGTCTGACCATCCGTCTGCGGATGATAAGCCGAACTCAACCTCAATCTAGAACCCAAAGCCTTCTATAAACTTTCCCAAAATCTCGATGTAAACCTAGGATCTCGATCAGAAACAATACTTAAAGGAACCCCATGCAATTTCACCACCACACTGATATAGATCTCAGCTAACCGTTCCAAAGAAAAACTGATGTCAATCGGAATAAAATGTGCTGATTTAGTCAGCCTGTCCACAATCACCCAAATAGCATTATGCCCACGCTGAGTGTTCGGTAATCCCGTCACAAAATCCATCGAAATGCTATCCCATTTCCACTCAGGAATATCCAACGGTTGCAACAAACCACTAGGTCTCAAATGTTCCACTTTCGATTTCTGACAAGTCAAACATGCATACACAAACTGAGCCACATCTCTTTTCAAACCAGGCCACCAGAAAATCTTCTTCAAATCTTGGTACATCTTATTCGCTCCCGGATGAATACTTAAGTTACTTCGGTGTCCTTCCTCCAAAATCATTCTTTTCAACTCCGCATCATCAGGTATACAAATACGACCACGGAATCTCAAAACACCAAAATTATCAACCTTGAAATCCACATTCTCATTCATCATCAAATCAACAAATTTCAAATCCAACTTTTGTTTCTCACTAACCGACATCAAAAATTCATTCGTAACTTTCAACATTCCAAGCCTCACACTAACCGATGTCACTTCACATACCAAACTCAAATCTCTAAACGATTCCAAAAGTTCCAACTCTTTCACCATCAATGCGGACATATGCAATGATTTCCGGCTCAATGCATCGGCTACCACATTAGCTTTAATAGGATGGTAATTCAAGCCAAAGTCGTAATCTTTCAAGAATTCCAACCATCTCCGCTGCCTCATGTTCAACTCTTTCTGATCAAATAAATATTTCAAGCTTTTATGATCACTAAAGACCTCGAACCTCGCACCATAGAGATAATGCCTCCATATCTTCAACACAAAAACCACAGCCGCTAATTCAAGATCATGAGTAGGATAGTTTTTCTCATGAACTCTTAACTGCCTTGAAGCGTAAGCCACCACCTTACCTCCCTGCATCAGAACACCACCCAAACCAATTAAAGAAGCATCGCAATACACAACAAATGGTTCATTAGGATTACGTAAAATAAGAATCGGAGCTGTCGTCAATCTTTCCTTCAGCTCACAAAAACTTTCTTCACATTGAATATCCCAAATGAACGCTTTGCCCTTACAAGTCAACTGCGTCAAAGGAAGAGCTAACTTAGAAAAACCTTCAATAAACCTCCGATAATAACCAGCCAAACCCAAAAAGCTTCGAATTTCAGTAACGGATCTAGGAGCCTCCCATTGTAGAACTGCTTCTACTTTAGATAGATCCACAGCAATACCATTACCTGAAATTACGTGCCCAAGAAAACTCACCTCAGACAACCAGAATTCACACTTGGACAATTTGGCAAAAAGCTTCCTTTCCTTCAAAACCTGCAACACAATACGCAAATGCTTTGCATGTTCTTCACGAGACTTAGAATAGATTAAAATATCATCAATAAACACCACGACAAAGCGATCCAAATGCTCGTGGAAAATACGATTCATGTATTCCATAAACACACCAGGCGCATTAGAAACCCCGAACGGCATCACCGAATATTCATAATGACCGTACCGTGTTCTAAAGGCCGTCTTCTGAATATCCTCTTCTTTCACTCTTATTTGATGATAACCCGATCTCAAATCAATCTTACTAAATACACAAGCACCAACCAACTGATCCATCAGATCATCCATCCTTGGAAGCGGATATTTGTTCTTAATCGTCACTTTGTTTAACTGGCGATAATCAATACATAATCGCATACTCCCATCTTTCTTTTTCACTAACAAAACTGGAGCACCCCAAGGAGAAACACTTGGTCTCACGAACCTCTTTTCCAACAACTCATTCAACTGCTTTTTCAACTCCACCAATTTAGATGCCGACATTCTATAAGGTGTCATAGAAACAGGTCTAGTACCAAGAACTAGATCTATCGAAAATTCCACCTCTCTCTCCGGCGGCACATCTGAAGTATCCTCAGGAAACACCTCAGGAAATTCGCACACAACAGGAAACACATCAAGTGAAACTTGACTATCCACCGATAAAGATGCAAACAAACTAAACAACTGAGCTTCATCCGCCAAAAGTCTCTTCAACTCTTTGGTAGATAAGAAACTCGAGTCTTCATCTTCCTCAAGAGAAGGAAACCTTACCAGCTTATGATAACAGTCAATGTGCACCCGGTTAAATTGCAACCAGTTCATTCCCAACACCACATCTAAACCTTCCAACGGTAAACACACTAAATCCATCACAAAGTCTTTGCCATAAATGGCCAAAGGACAATTTAGACACACTAAAGAAGTAGTCACTGACCCCATCGCTGGAGTATCAATAACCATCTCAAAATCCATCACAGACAACACAAGATTCAAACTCTTCGCGCACTCAGATGAAATAAATGAATGAGTCGCTCCAGTATCAATAATAGCAATTAAAGGCGTATTATTAATAAAGCAAGTACCTCTTATCAGACGATCTGCCTTTGAAGTCTGAGTTCCCGCCAACGAAAACACCTTCCCACTAGTCTGAGCCTTCTTCGGATTAGGACACTTCGAACTAATGTGACCAGGTTCTCCATAATTGTAACATTTCACCACATTCTTCCTTTTACAATCAGCTAAGACATGCCCAATACCACCACAATTAGAACACTTATTCACCTTCTTCCTACATTCATGCTGGCGATGACCCAATTCACCACATTTAAAAAACCTAATAGGATTAGACATACCTCCTCCACCTGACCTCCGATCAAAAGAACCCCTTTGTTTACCTTTATCAGCCGGTGACACATACGTACCACCACGAAACTGTTGTTTCCCTTTCCTGTCACTTACACTTTTATAATGAGCTGAATGAGCCTTACTATCTTCATCATAAATCCTACAGCATTCCACCAAATCAGCAAACCTTCGTATCCTCTGATAACCAATCGCCAGCTTTATCTCAGGACGCAAGCCACTTTCATACTTCACACACTTTGAAAATTCAGCTGTCGCTTCCACATAGTGTGGATAAAACTGCACAAGCTCCACAAACTTAGCAGTATATTCAACAACAGATAAGTTACCTTGTTTCAGTTCCAAAAACTCAATCTCCTTCTTTCCTCGGACATCTTCCGGAAAATACTTCCTTAGGAACTCTCGACTAAACACCTCCCAAGTAATCTCTTCTTCCTCCTCCTCAGCTTCCAACACTTGACGAGTACTGATCCACCAGTCGTCAGCCTCTTCATGCAACATGTGAGTGCCCAGCCTCACCTTATCCTCCTCGTCACAATCCATTACTCTGAAAATCCTCTCAATCTCTTTCAACCACATCTGCGCACCATCCGGATCATGTTTCCCTTTAAAGACCGGCGGCTTATTCTTTCTAAACTCATCATTTCCATAAGCATTCAGTGCACCCTGCACAGCTCGTGCCATCGCTTCCATCGCAGCAGCCAAAGCAGCATCATTACGACCAGCCATATTCTGTTCGTCCAAATACAGAACTATGGTTAACAACAACTCGTCCAACACAACTCGCCCAATATGCCAGACACAACTGACACAACAAACACAACAGACACAACTGACACGGACATGCTCTGATACCACTTAATGTGACGCCCCCAATCTATACCCCCAATTAACACGCAATTAAAGCGGTAAAAAAAAAAATCCGAAAATGGATCAGAGTATATTTGAAACACCATGGCATAGAAAGGGAGAATCACATCAAAGAAGCCAAACACATAACATGCAACACCTGCTCATTTAGATATGCAACGTGGGGCAACAATCATACAGAGGAATCTTTGTTCCTCACACCTACTTTTCAGAAATTAGAATTAAAGCGGAAAATCTAAAATCTGAACACATATATACATATATACATATAAACATGTCTGTCATACATCAAGTTATAAATGTACAACCAAAATATATCATCAGATATACAAAACAATCACAAACGGCCACCCTATGCTACCCGGAGTCACATATCAGAGCCGACCGACAAAAGAATGAAGACGCAACGCTTCACAAAAGAATACCTCCAGCAACTCTAATCTGCAACGCCTCATAGAGCGTTATAAAACAGCAGAAGGGTGAGAAAAATAACCATAATATAATTGAATAAAATTATATATATAAACACAAAAATGTACTAGTAACACATTCTCACCACAACCACATATAACATAATACCGCACAATTCTCAAGCATCGAATACCATTACACACCACACATATACCATACAATCAGCAATCACATTCTTAAATTCACACACAATTAATTCATGATTTATGCAATGCACATAGACAGACACAACGACTTTATGCACATGCCATGCGGTACCGACTTCCAATGTCTCATGCCTCATCATCAGTTCACTCAGGAACTATTGGAACCATCGCTCGTTACTGAGAATCTCAAGTAACTCCCCGTCGGGCCTACGATGTTCACCCGTCGCTTTAGGTCCTCAGGCAACGCCTCATATTTTCGAGGCAACGACATTAAGGATTGCTTTAAGTCTCCAAAGGAGCCCACAATCGTCTATAACCACCGCTTTAGGTCCTCAGGCAGCGCCTCATATTTTTGAGGCACACGATGTTATAGCAGATTCCATCAGGAACCAAACCGCCACTCAGGACGTTTCAACAATGCACATCATGATGCTTGGCATACAATGACTCATGACATTCACATTGCATGCACACACACATCCACAATCATGCATATATCATCAAATACCACACTTAGCATTTTCTTGCCTTTCGGCCACAAATCATCATCACAACATTTCATCAAAAATAACTATTCACGATTAATCGGTAAAGTCGGCCAAAAGTCGGCTAAAAATAATATTTTTCTTCACAAAATCATAAAACATATTTTTAGCTTCACATCCATATAAAGAACACTTAAATCGGATAAACAACGAAGAAGATATGAATATTTCAAAATAACGCAAAAACATAAACCGGACGCCCGACACTACGAAACGGTTCGAAAAAACTGTACCGATTGGACTAGGTTCAGACCTCAAAACTATTTTTCCTAGAAAGAACATCTCGTTAGCTTCCCAACGCTTCGAACGAGGATCAAAACCGACTTACGGTTCAAGAGATATGAATTTCTGAAGTTTTCCCGACAAACCAGAATTTTCTGGTTCAGCACAGTATGTATCAATACATAGGCTTATGTATCGATACAAAAATGCCACATGTATCGATACATAGAACGCATGTGTCGACGCATGTTGTAGTGAAAATTATGTTTTCTCAAATTTCTACAGTATGTATCGATACATAAGCGTTATGTATCGATACATAAACCATTTCGTATCGACACATAGCTGTTATGTATCGATTCATAACTCTGTTTTTCTCAAAAACCAGATTTCTCAAATTACACCCTTGCTGCCATTTTTCCAAAATTCCCGAAAACTCGACTAAATCGAACATTTTCACCGAAACAAACATATACGCACAACCACCAAATACATAAGAACAATTTAGAACACATAAATGAAATTTCTACGACGTTCGATTTTTCGATTAAATTTCAACCTTTCAAAAACCAGAATTTTCAAACATCACCAAATCGAATAAAAAGCATGCTATACGACGACCTAACCTTGCTCAATACAACTACGTAATTTATTTCGAATTCTAACCGTGAAAACATCGGTTTCTATCGATTTCTTACAATTCGACCTAAACGGACAAAACAACGGAAACATAACGGAAACTAACCAAAACATAACCAAACTTCATGAAACTTTAAACAGCAGCTCACATACATATAACCAACCAACACATGTATTTATACGACTTTTCGACCGTAAAAACATCGGTTTCTATCGATTTCGTCAAATACGGCATAAACGGAAACATATGGAAAACCAACCAAAACATCCACACAAAACATACATAATCATACACAATCATAGTATAATCGAGTTTCGCACCCTTACCCGATTAATCGATTCCTAGAACTTGTTCTCTTGATTTCCCAAGCTTTTCTCCAATTTCTCTCTTTTCTCTCTTCTCCTCTTTTCTTCTCTTTTCTTCTTTCTACTTTTCTTTCTATTTTTTTTTTCTTTTTCTTCTATTTCTACTTTTCTTTTCTTTACTAACTTAACAAAATACACCCAAATGCCCAAAATACCCCTACACTCAAATTTCTCGCAAACGATCCCAAAACGCGATAAAATATATTCACGACTAAAAATAACACATTTTCACACAAAAGTCAAAATTACAATAAAATAATAATAAAATAATAATAAAATAATCCAAAAAGACTCAATAAAATAAAACTGGCAAAAACTGGGGCGTTACAACTCTCCCCCACTTAGAAATTTTCGTCCTCGAAAATAATACCTGATACAAACAACTCTGGATACGACTCCCGCATCCTACTTTCCAACTCCCACATCAAATTACCCTCAGCAGCGCCTCCCCATGCCACTTTCACAAGTGCAATCTCTTTACCCCTCAACCGCTTCACCTCGCGATCCAAAATCCTAACTGGTAATGCCTCGATCGTAAGGTTATCTCTTACCTCAACCTCGTCCATAGGAATCACATGTGAAGGGTCCGGAACATACTTCCGAAGCTGTGAAACATGAAAAACATCATGCAAGTTCGACAGATTCGGCGGTAACGCCACACGATACGCTACAGCACCAACTCTCGCAGATATCTGGTAAGGACCAATAAATCGAGAAGTAAGCTTCTTAGATTTCAAAGCACGACCAACACCCGTTACTGGCGTAACTCTCAGAAATACGTGATCACCCTCTTGAAACTCAAGATCTTTCCGTCTCCGATCATGATAACTCTTTTGTCTACTCTGAGAAGCTTTCATTTTCTCACGAATAAACTTTACCTTTTCCGTCGTCTGTTGCACCAATTCCGGTCCAACCACAGAACTCTCACCAGTTTCGTGCCAACACAACGACGTTCGACATCTTCGTCCATATAAAGCCTCAAAAGGTGCCATTCCGATACTAGAATGGAAACTGTTATTATACGTGAACTCAACCAATGCAAGATAACTATCCCACGTACCACCTTGTTCCAGAACACACGCTCTCAACAAATCCTCCAAAGACTGAATCGTTCTTTCGGTCTGACCATCCGTCTGCGGATGATAAGCCGAACTCAACCTCAATCTAGAACCCAAAGCCTTCTGTAAACTTTCCCAAAATCTCGATGTAAACCTAGGATCTCGATCAGAAACAATACTTAAAGGAACCCCATGCAATTTCACCACCACACTGATATAGATCTCAGCTAACCGTTCCAAAGAAAAACTGATGTCAATCGGAATAAAATGCGCCGATTTAGTCAGCCTGTCCACAATCACCCAAATAGCATTATGCCCACGCTGAGTGTTCGGTAATCCCGTCACAAAATCCATCGAAATGCTATCCCATTTCCACTCAGGAATATCCAACGGTTGCAACAAACCACTAGGTCTCAAATGTTCCACTTTCGATTTTTGACAAGTCAAACATGCATACACAAACTGAGCCACATCTCTTTTCAAACCAGACCACCAGAAAATCTTCTTCAAATCTTGGTACATCTTATTCGCTCCCGGATGAATACTTAAGTTACTTCGGTGTCCTTCCTCCAAAATCATTCTTTTCAACTCCGCATCATCAGGTATACAAATACGACCACGGAATCTCAAAACACCAAAATTATCAACCTTGAAATCCACATTCTCATTCATCATCAAATCAACAAATTTCAAATCCAACTTTTGTTTCTCACTAACCGACATCAAAAATTCATTCGTAACTTTCAACATTCCAAGCCTCACACTAACCGATGTCACTTCACATACCAAACTCAAATCTCTAAACGATTCCAAAAGTTCCAACTCTTTCACCATCAATGCGGACATATGCAACGATTTCCGGCTCAATGCATCGGCTACCACATTAGCTTTACCAGGATGGTAATTCAAGCCAAAGTCGTAATCTTTAAAGAATTCCAACCATCTCCGCTGCCTCATGTTCAACTCTTTCTGATCAAATAAATATTTCAAGCTTTTATGATCACTAAAGACCTCGAACCTCGCACCATAGAGATAATGCCTCCATATCTTCAACACAAAAACCACAGCCGCTAATTCAAGATCATGAGTAGGATAGTTTTTCTCATGAACTCTTAACTGCCTTGAAGCGTAAGCCACCACCTTACCTCCCTGCATCAGAACACCACCCAAACCAATTAAAGAAGCATCGCAATACACAACAAATGGTTCATTAGGATTACGTAAAATAATAATCGGAGCTGTCGTCAATCTTTCCTTCAGCTCACAAAAACTTTCTTCACATTGAATATCCCAAATGAACGCTTTGCCCTTACAAGTCAACTGCGTCAAAGGAAGAGCTAACTTAGAAAAACCTTCAATAAACCTCCGATAATAACCAGCCAAACCCAAAAAGCTTCGAATTTCAGTAACGGATCTAGGAGCCTCCCATTGTAGAACTGCTTCTACTTTAGATAGATCCACAGCAATACCATTACCTGAAATTACGTGCCCAAGAAAACTCACCTCAGACAACCAGAATTCACACTTGGACAATTTGGCAAAAAGCTTCCTTTCCTTCAAAACCTGCAACACAATACGCAAATGCTTTGCATGTTCTTCACGAGACTTAGAATAGATTAAAATATCATCAATAAACACCACGACAAAGCGATCCAAATGCTCGTGGAAAATACGATTCATGTATTCCATAAACACACCAGGCGCATTAGAAACCCCGAACGGCATCACCGAATATTCATAATGACCGTACCGTGTTCTAAAGGCCGTCTTCTGAATATCCTCTTCTTTCACTCTTATTTGATGATAACCCGATCTCAAATCAATCTTACTAAATACACAAGCACCAACCAACTGATCCATCAGATCATCCATCCTTGGAAGCGGATATTTGTTCTTAATCGTCACTTTGTTTAACTGGCGATAATCAATACATAATCGCATACTCCCATCTTTCTTTTTCACTAACAAAACTGGAGCACCCCAAGGAGAAACACTTGGTCTCACGAACCTCTTTTCCAACAACTCATTCAACTGCTTTTTCAACTCCACCAATTCAGATGCCGACATTCTATAAGGTGTCATAGAAACAGGTCTAGTACCAAGAACTAGATCTATCGAAAATTCCACCTCTCTCTCCGGCGGCACATCTGAAGTATCCTCAGGAAACACCTCAGGAAATTCGCACACAACAGGAAACACATCAAGTGAAACTTGACTATCCACCGATAAAGATGCAAACAAACTAAACAACTGAGCTTCATCCGCCAAAAGTCTCTTCAACTCTTTGGTAGATAAGAAACTCGAGTCTTCATCTTCCTCAAGAGAAGGAAACCTTACCAGCTTATGATAACAGTCAATGTGCACCCGGTTAAATTGCAACCAGTTCATTCCCAACACCACATCTAAACCTTCCAACGGTAAACACACTAAATCCATCACAAAGTCTTTGCCATAAATGGCCAAAGGACAATTTAGACACACTAAAGAAGTAGTCACTGACCCCATCGCTGGAGTATCAATAACCATCTCAAAATCCATCACAGACAACACATGATTCAAACTCTTCGCGCACTCAGATGAAATAAATGAATGAGTCGCTCCAGTATCAATAATAGCAATTAAAGGCGTATTATTAATAAAGCAAGTACCTCTTATCAGACGATCTGCCTTTGAAGTCTGAGTTCCCGCCAACGAAAACACCTTCCCACTAGTCTGAGCCTTCTTCGGATTAGGACACTTCGAACTAATGTGACCAGGTTCTCCACAATTGTAACATTTCACCACATTCTTCCTTTTACAATCAGCTAAGACATGCCCAATACCACCATAATTAGAACACTTATTCACCTTCTTCCTACATTCATGCTGGCGATGACCCAATTCACCACATTTAAAACACCTAATAGGATTAGACATACCTCCTCCACCTGACCTCCGATCAAAAGAACCCCTTTGTTTACCTTTATCAGCCGGTGACACATACGGACCACCACGAAACTGTTGTTTCCCTTTCCTGTCACTTACACTTTTATAATGAGCTGAATGAGCCTTACTATCTTCATCATAAATCCTACAGCATTCCACCAAATCAGCAAACCTTCGTATCCTCTGATAACCAATCGCCTGCTTTATCTCAGGACGCAAGCCACTTTCATACTTCACACACTTTGAAAATTCAGCTGTCGCTTCCACATAGTGTGGATAAAACTGCACAAGCTCCACAAACTTAGCAGTATATTCAACAACAGATAAGTTACCTTGTTTCAGTTCCAAAAACTCAATCTCCTTCTTTCCTCCGACATCTTCCGGAAAATACTTCCTTAGGAACTCTCGACTAAACACCTCCCAAGTAATCTCTTCTTCCTCCTCCTCAGCTTCCAACACTTGACGAGTACTGATCCACCAGTCGTCAGCCTCTTCATGCAACATGTGAGTGCCTAGCCTCACCTTATCCTCCTCGTCACAATCCATTACTCTGAAAATCCTCTCAATCTCTTTCAACCACATCTGCGCACCATCCGGATCATGTTTCCCTTTAAAGACCGGCGGCTTATTCTTTCTAAACTCATCATTTCCAGAAGCATTCAGTGCACCCTGCACAACTCGTGCCATCGCTTCCATCGCAGCAGCCAAAGCAGCATCATTACGACCAGCCATATTCTGTTCGTCCAAATACAGAACTATGGTTAACAACAACTCGTCCAACACAACTCGCCCAATATGCCAGACACAACTGACACAACAAACACAACAGACACAACTGACACGGACATGCTCTGATACCACTTAATGTGACGCCCCCAATCTATACCCCCAATTAACACGCAATTAAAGCGGTAAAAAAAAAATCCGAAAATTGATCAGAGTATATTTGAAACATCATGGCATAGAAAGGGAGAATCACATCAAAGAAGCCAAACACATAACATGCAACACCTGCTCATTTAGATATGCAACGTGGGGCAACAATCATACAGAGGAATCTTTGTTCCTCACACCTACTTTTCAGAAATTAGAATTAAAGCGGAAAATCTAAAATCTGAACACATATATACATATATACATATAAACATGCCTGTCATACATCAAGTTATAAATGTACAACCAAAATATATCATCAGATATACAAAACAATCACAAACGGCCACCCTATGCTACCCGGAGTCACATATCAGAGCCGACCGACAAAAGAATGAAGACGCAACGCTTCATAAAAGAATACCTCCAGCAACTCTAATCTGCAACGCCTCATAGAGCGTTATAAAACAGCAGAAGGGTGAGAAAAACAACCATAATATAATTGAATAAAATTATATATATAAACACAAAAATGTACTAGTAACACATTCTCACCACAACCACATATAACATAATACCGCACAATTCTCAAGCATCGAATACCATTACACACCACACATATACCATACAATCAGCAATCACATTCTTAAATTCACACACAATTAATTCATGATTTATGCAATGCACATAGACAGACACAACGACTCTATGCACATGCCATGCGGTACCGACTTCCAATGTCTCATGTCTCATCATCAGTTCACTCAGGAACTATTGGAACCATCGCTCGTTACTGAGAATCTCAAGTAACTCCCCGTCGGGCCTACGATGTTCACCCGTCGCTTTAGGTCCTCAGGCAACGCCTCATATTTTCGAGGCAACGACATTAAGGATTGCTTTAAGTCTCCAAAGGAGCCCACAATCGTCTATAACCACCGCTTTAGGTCCTCAGGCAGCGCCTCATATTTTTGAGGCACACGATGTTATAGCACATTCCATCAGGAACCAAACCGCCACTCAGGACGTTTCAACAATGCACATCATGATGCTTGGCATACAATGACTCATGACATTCACATTGCATGCACACACACATCCACAATCATGCATATATCATCAAATACCACACTTAGCATTTTCTTGCCTTTCGGCCACAAATCATCATCACAACATTTCATCAAAAACAACTATTCACGATTAATCGGTAAAGTCGGCCAAAAGTCGGCTAAAAATAATATTTTTCTTCACAAAATCATAGAACATATTTTTAGCTTCACATCCATATAAAGAACACTTAAATCGGATAAACAACGAAGAAGATATGAATATTTCAAAATAACGCAAAAACATAAACCGGACGCCCGACACTACGAAACGGTTCGAAAAAACTGTACCGATTGGACTAGTTTCAGACCTCAAAACTATTTTTCCTAGAAATAACATCTCGTTAGCTTCCCAACGCTTCGAACGAGGATCAAAACCGACTTACGGTTCAAGAGATATGAATTTCCGAAGTTTTCCCGACAAACCAGAATTTTCTGGTTCAGCACAGTATGTATCAATACATAGGCTTATGTATCGATACAAAAATGCCACATGTATCGATACATAGAACGCATGTGTCGACGCATGTTGTAGTGAAAATTATGTTTTCTCAAATTTCTACAGTATGTATCGATACATAAGCGTTATGTATCGATACATAAACCATTTCGTATCGACACATAGCTGTTATGTATCGATTCATAACTCTGTTTTTCTCAAAAACCAGATTTCTCAAATTACACCCTTGCTGCCATTTTTCCAAAATTCCCGAAAACTCGACTAAATCGAACATTTTCACCGAAACAAACATATACGCACAACCACCAAATACATAAGAACAATTTAGAACACATAAATGAAATTTCTACGACGTTCGATTTTTCGATTAAATTTCAACCTTTCAAAAACTAGAATTTTCAAACATCACCAAATCGAATAAAAAGCATGCTATACGACGACCTAACCTTGCTCAATACAACTACGTAATTTATTTCGAATTCTAACCGTGAAAACATCGGTTTCTATCGATTTCTTACAATTCGACCTAAACGGACAAAACAACGGAAACTAACCAAAACATAACCAAACTTCATGAAACTTTAAACAGCAGCTCACATACATATAACCAACCAACACATGTATTTATACGACTTTTCGACCGTAAAAACATCGGTTTCTATCGATTTCGTCAAATACGGCATAAACGGAAACATATGGAAAACCAACCAAAACATCCACACAAAACATACATAATCATACACAATCATAGTATAATCGAGTTTCGCACCCTTACCCGATTAATCGATTCCTAGAACTTGTTCTCTTGATTTCCCAAGCTTTTCTCCAATTTCTCTCTTTTCTCTCTTCTCCTCTTTTCTTCTCTTTTCTTCTTTCTACTTTTCTTTCTATTTTTTTTTTCTTTTTCTTCTATTTCTACTTTTCTTTTCTTTACTAACTTAACAAAATACACCCAAATGCCCAAAATACCCCTACACTCAAATTTCTCGCAAACGATCCCAAAACGCGATAAAATATATTCACGACTAAAAATAACACATTTTCACACAAAAGTCAAAATTACAATAAAATAATAATAAAATAATAATAAAATAATCCAAAAAGACTCAATAAAATAAAACTGGCAAAAACTGGGGCGTTACAACTCTCCCCCACTTAGAAATTTTCGTCCTCGAAAATAATACCTGATACAAACAACTCTGGATACGACTCCCGCATCCTACTTTCCAACTCCCACATCAAATTACCCTCAGCAGCGCCTCCCCATGCCACTTTCACAAGTGCAATCTCTTTACCCCTCAACCGCTTCACCTCGCGATCCAAAATCCTAACTGGTAATGCCTCGATCGTAAGGTTATCTCTTACCTCAACCTCGTCCATAGGAATCACATGTGAAGGGTCCGGAACATACTTCCGAAGCTGTGAAACATGAAAAACATCATGCAAGTTCGACAGATTCGGCGGTAACGCCACACGATACGCTACAGCACCAACTCTCGCAGATATCTGGTAAGGACCAATAAATCGAGAAGTAAGCTTCTTAGATTTCAAAGCACGACCAACACCCGTTACTGGCGTAACTCTCAGAAATACGTGATCACCCTCTTGAAACTCAAGATCTTTCCGTCTCCGATCATGATAACTCTTTTGTCTACTCTGAGAAGCTTTCATTTTCTCACGAATAAACTTTACCTTTTCCGTCGTCTGTTGCACCAATTCCGGTCCAACCACAGAACTCTCACCAGTTTCGTGCCAACACAACGACGTTCGACATCTTCGTCCATATAAAGCCTCAAAAGGTGCCATTCCGATACTAGAATGGAAACTGTTATTATACGTGAACTCAACCAATGCAAGATAACTATCCCACGTACCACCTTGTTCCAGAACACACGCTCTCAACAAATCCTCCAAAGACTGAATCGTTCTTTCGGTCTGACCATCCGTCTGCGGATGATAAGCCGAACTCAACCTCAATCTAGAACCCAAAGCCTTCTGTAAACTTTCCCAAAATCTCGATGTAAACCTAGGATCTCGATCAGAAACAATACTTAAAGGAACCCCATGCAATTTCACCACCACACTGATATAGATCTCAGCTAACCGTTCCAAAGAAAAACTGATGTCAATCGGAATAAAATGCGCCGATTTAGTCAGCCTGTCCACAATCACCCAAATAGCATTATGCCCACGCTGAGTGTTCGGTAATCCCGTCACAAAATCCATCGAAATGCTATCCCATTTCCACTCAGGAATATCCAACGGTTGCAACAAACCACTAGGTCTCAAATGTTCCACTTTCGATTTCTGACAAGTCAAACATGCATACACAAACTGAGCCACATCTCTTTTCAAACCAGACCACCAGAAAATCTTCTTCAAATCTTGGTACATCTTATTCGCTCCCGGATGAATACTTAAGTTACTTCGGTGTCCTTCCTCCAAAATCATTCTTTTCAACTCCGCATCATCAGGTATACAAATACGACCACGGAATCTCAAAACACCAAAATTATCAACCTTGAAATCCACATTCTCATTCATCATCAAATCAACAAATTTCAAATCCAACTTTGGTTTCTCACTAACCGACATCAAAAATTCATTCGTAACTTTCAACATTCCAAGCCTCACACTAACCGATGTCACTTCACATACCAAACTCAAATCTCTAAACGATTCCAAAAGTTCCAACTCTTTCACCATCAATGCGGACATATGCAACGATTTCCGGCTCAATGCATCGGCTACCACATTAGCTTTACCAGGATGGTAATTCAAGCCAAAGTCGTAATCTTTAAAGAATTCCAACCATCTCCGCTGCCTCATGTTCAACTCTTTCTGATCAAATAAATATTTCAAGCTTTTATGATCACTAAAGACCTCGAACCTCGCACCATAGAGATAATGCCTCCATATCTTCAACACAAAAACCACAGCCGCTAATTCAAGATCATGAGTAGGATAGTTTTTCTCATGAACTCTTAACTGCCTTGAAGCGTAAGCCACCACCTTACCTCCCTGCATCAGAACACCACCCAAACCAATTAAAGAAGCATCACAATACACAATAAATGGTTCATTAGGATTAGGTAAAATAAGAATCGGAGCTGTCGTCAATCTTTCCTTCAGCTCACAAAAACTTTCTTCACATTGAATATCCCAAATGAACGCTTTGCCCTTACAAGTCAACTGCGTCAAAGGAAGAGCTAACTTAGAAAAACCTTCAATAAACCTCCGATAATAACCAGCCAAACCCAAAAAGCTTCGAATTTCAGTAACGGATCTAGGAGCCTCCCATTGTAGAACTGCTTCTACTTTAGATAGATCCACAGCAATACCATTACCTGAAATTACGTGCCCAAGAAAACTCACCTCAGACAACCAGAATTCACACTTGGACAATTTGGCAAAAAGCTTCCTTTCCTTCAAAACCTGCAACACAATACGCAAATGCTTTGCATGTTCTTCACGAGACTTAGAATAGATTAAAATATCATCAATAAACACCACGACAAAGCGATCCAAATGCTCGTGGAAAATACGATTCATGTATTCCATAAACACACCAGGCGCATTAGAAACCCCGAACGGCATCACCGAATATTCATAATGACCGTACCGTGTTCTAAAGGCCGTCTTCTGAATATCCTCTTCTTTCACTCTTATTTGATGATAACCCGATCTCAAATCAATCTTACTAAATACACAAGCACCAACCAACTGATCCATCAGATCATCCATCCTTGGAAGCGGATATTTGTTCTTAATCGTCACTTTGTTTAACTGGCGATAATCAATACATAATCGCATACTCCCATCTTTCTTTTTCACTAACAAAACTGGAGCACCCCAAGGAGAAACACTTGGTCTCACGAACCTCTTTTCCAACAACTCATTCAACTGCTTTTTCAACTCCACCAATTCAGATGCCGACATTCTATAAGGTGCCATAGAAACAGGTCTAGTACCAGGAACTAGATCTATCGAAAATTCCACCTCTCTCTCCGACGGCACATCTGAAGTATCCTCAGGAAACACCTCAGGAAATTCGCACACAACAGGAAACACATCAAGTGAAACTTGACTATCCACCGATAAAGATGCAAACAAACTAAACAACTGAGCTTCATCCGCCAAAAGTCTCTTCAACTCTTTGGTAGATAAGAAACTCGAGTCTTCATCTTCCTCAAGAGAAGGAAACCTTACCAGCTTATGATAACAGTCAATGTGCACCCGGTTAAATTGCAACCAGTTCATTCCCAACACCACATCTAAACCTTCCAACGGTAAACACACTAAATCCATCACAAAGCCTTTGGCAGGACAATTCAGACACACCAAAGAAGTAGTCACTGACCCCATCGCTGGAGTATCAATAACCATCTCAAAATCCATCACAGACAACACAAGATTCAAACTCTTCGCGCACTCAGATGAAATAAATGAATGAGTCGCTACAGTATCAATAATAGCAATTAAAGGCGTATTATTAATAAAGCAAGTACCTCTTATCAGACGATCTGCCTTTGAAGTCTGAGTTCCCGCCAACGAAAACACCTTCCCACTAGTCTGAGCCTTCTTCGGATTAGGACACTTCGAACTAATGTGACCAGGTTCTCCACAATTGTAACATTTCACCACATTCTTCCTTTTACAATCAGCTAAGACATGCCCAATACCACCACAATTAGAACACTTATTCACCTTCTTCCTACATTCATGCTGGCGATGACCCAATTCACCACATTTAAAACACCTAATAGGATTAGACATACCTCCTCCACCTGACCTCCGATCAAAAGAACCCCTTTGTTTACCTTTATCAGCCAGTGACACATACGGACCACCACAGAACTGTTGTTTCCCTTTCCTGTCACTTACACTTTTATAATGAGCTGAATGAGCCTTACTATCTTCATCATAAATCCTACAGCATTCCACCAAATCAGCAAACCTTCGTATCCTCTGATAACCAATCGCCAGCTTTATCTCAGGACGCAAGCCACTTTCATACTTCACACACTTTGAAAATTCAGCTGTCGCTTCCACATAGTGTGGATAAAACTGCACAAGCTCCACAAACTTAGCAGTATATTCAACAACAGATAAGTTACCTTGTTTCAGTTCCAAAAACTCAATCTCCTTCTTTCCTCGGACATCTTCCGGAAAATACTTCCTTAGGAACTCTCGACTAAACACCTCCCAAGTAATCTCTTCTTCCTCCTCCTCAGCTTCCAACACTTGACGAGTACTAATCCACCAGTCGTCAGGCTCTTCATGCAACATGTGAGTGCCCAGCCTCACCTTATCCTCCTCGTCACAATCCATTACTCTGAAAATCCTCTCAATCTCTTTCAACCACATCTGCGCACCATCCGGATCATGTTTCCCTTTAAAGACCGGCGGCTTATTCTTTCTAAACTCATCATTTCCGGAAGCATTCAGTGCACCCTGCACAGCTCGTGCCATCGCTTCCATCGCAGCAGCCAAAGCAGCATCATTACGACCAGCCATATTCTGTTCGTCCAAATACAGAACTATGGTTAACAACAACTCGTCCAACACAACTCGCCCAATATGCCAGACACAACTGACACAACAAACACAACAGACACAACTGACACGGACATGCTCTGATACCACTTAATGTGACGCCCCCAATCTATACCCCCAATTAACACGCAATTAAAGCGGTAACAAAAAAATCCGAAAATTGATCAGAGTATATTTGAAACATCATGGCATAGAAAGGGAGAATCACATCAAAGAAGCCAAACACATAACATGCAACACCTGCTCATTTAGATATGCAACGTGGGGCAACAATCATACAGAGGAATCTTTGTTCCTCACACCCACTTTTCAGAAATTAGAATTAAAGCGGAAAATCTAAAATCTGAACACATATATACATATATACATATAAACATGTCTGTCATACATCAAGTTATAAATGTACAACCAAAATATATCATCAGATATACAAAACAATCACAAACGGCCACCCTATGCTACCCGGAGTCACATATCAGAGCCGACCGACAAAAGAATGAAGACGCAACGCTTCACAAAAGAATACCTCCAGCAACTCTAATCTGCAACGCCTCATAGAGCGTTATAAAACAGCAGAAGGGTGAGAAAAACAACCATAATATAATTGAATTAAATTATATATATAAACACAAAAATGTACTAGTAACACATTCTCACCACAACCACATATAACATAATACCGCACAATTCTCAAGCATCGAATACCATTACACACCACACATATACCATACAATCATCAATCACATTCTTAAATTCACACACAATTAATTCATGATTTATGCAATGCACATAGACAGACACAACGACTCTATGCACATGCCATGCGGTACCGACTTCCAATGTCTCATGCCTCATCATCAGTTCACTCAGGAACTATTGGAACCATCGTTCGTTACTGAGAATATCAAGTAACTCCCCGTCGGGCCTACGATGTTCACCCGTCGCTTTAGGTCCTCAGGCAACGCCTCATATTTTCGAGGCACACAACGTTAAGGATTGCTTTAAGTCTCCAAAGGAGCCCACAATCGTCTATAACCACCGCTTTAGGTCCTCAGGCAGCGCCTCATATTTTCGAGGCACACGATGTTATAGCAGATTCCATCAGGAACCAAACCGCCACTCAAGACGTTTCAACAATGCACATCATGATGCTTGGCATACAATGACTCATGACATTCACATTGCATGCACACACACATCCACAATCATGCATATATCATCAAATACCACACTTAGCATTTTCTTGCCTTTCGGCCACAAATCATCATCACAACATTTCATCAAAAACAACTATTCGCGATTAATCGGTAAAGTCGGCCAAAAGTCGGCTAAAAATAATATTTTTCTTCACCAAATCATAGAACATATTTTTAGCTTCACATCCATATAAAGAACACTTAATTCGGATAAACAACGAAGAAGATATGAATATTTCAAAATAACGCAAAAACATAAACCGGACGCCCGACACTACGAAACGGTTCGAAAAAAACTGTACCGATTGGACTAGGTTCAGACCTCAAAACTATTTTTCCTAGAAATAACATCTCGTTAGCTTCCCAACGCTTCGAACGGGGATCAAAACCGACTTACGGTTCAAGAGATATGAATTTCTGAAGTTTTCCCGACAAACCAGAATTTTCTGGTTCAGCACAGTATGTATCAATACATAGGCTTATGTATCGATACCAAAAGGCCACATGTATCGATACATAGAACGCATGTGTCGACGCATGCTGTAGTGAAAATTCTGTTTTCTCAAATTTCTACAGTATGTATCGATACATAAGGGTTATGTATCGATACATAAACCATTTCGTATCGACACATAGCTGTTATGTATCGATTCATAACTCTGTTTTTCTCAAAAACCAGATTTCTCAAATTACACCCTTGCTGCCATTTTTCCAAAATGCCCGGAAACTCGACTAAATCGAACATTTTCACCGAAACAAACATATACGCACAACCACCAAATACATAAGAACAATTTAGAACACATAAACGAAATTTCTACGACGTTCGATTTTTCGATTAAATTTCAACCTTTCAAAAACCAGAATTTTCAAACATCACCAAATCGAATAAAAAGCACGCTATACGATGACCTAACCTTGCTCGATACAACTACGTAATTTATTTCGAATTCTAACTGTGAAAACATCGGTTTCTATCGATTTCTTACAATTCGACCTAAACGGACAAAACAACGGAAACATAACGAAAACTAACCAAAACATAACCAAACTTCATGAAACTTTAAACAGCAGCTCACATACATATAACCAACCAACACATGTATTTATACGACTTTTCGACCGTAAAAACATCGGTTTTTATCGATTTCGTCAAATACGGCATAAACGGAAACATATGGAAAACCAACCAAAACATCCACACAAAACATACATAATCATACACAATCATAGTATAATCGAGTTTCGCACCCTTACCCGATTAATCGATTCCTAGAACTTGTTCTCTTGATTTCCCAAGCTTTTCTCCAATTTCTCTCTTTTCTCTCTTCTCCTCTTTTCTTCTCTTTTCTTCTTTCTACTTTTCTTTCTATTTTTTTTTTCTTTTTCTTCTATTTCTACTTTTCTTTTCTTTACTAACTTAACAAAATACACTCAAATGCCCAAAATACCCCTACACTCAAATTTCTCGCAAACGATCCCAAAACGCGATAAAATATATTCACGACTAAAAATAACACATTTTCACACAAAAGTCGAAATTACAATAAAATAATAATAAAATAATCCAAAAAGACTCAATAAAATAAAACTGGCAAAAACTGGGGCGTTACAGATGTATCCAAGGTCTTCCTAATAAACAACTGTAAGTTGCCCGGATGTCCATGACCTGGAAAGTGATTTGGAAAGTGTGAGGACCAATAGTTATGGGAAGATCAACTTCGCCGATAACCGTTTTTCTGGATCCGTCGAATGCTTTGACGACGACCTCGCTGACTCTCATCGGAGGGCCTTTGAATGATAATTGCATCAAAGTGGACTTCGGCATAACATTCAGGGCTGACCCTGTGTCTACCAGTACGTTGGCTAAAGCATCGCCCTGACAGTTAACTGTAATGTTGAGCGCCATGTTATGACGGCGACCCTCTTCAGGTAATTCTTCATCACTAAATCCCAAATTATTGCAGGAAGTGATGTTAGAGACAATGCTATCGAATTGTCTGATTGTTACATCCTGTTCCACAAAGGCTTGCTCCAAGACTTTCTGTAGAGCCTCTCTGTGGGCTTCTGAACTGAGTAACAGTGATAATACTGAGATCTTTGAAGGAGTCTATAACAGTTGATCAACAATGTTATATTCACTCCTTTGGATGAGCTTTAGCATCTCATCTTTGTCTTTTGAAAAGTCGGGATTACTAGATTGACCGACTGGTGGATCAGGAATTTCTGCCTAAAGTTCCTTTTCTTTGTTGGATTCTCCAACCCCTCGGTTGAAGATTCGACCGCTCCGTGTTACACGACTGATGTCTGCAATATTCACGACGGAGGGTAATGGAATTTCCTTTCCATTCTCGATTATTGTTGCACCGTATTTATAAGGGATTGCCTTTGCTGATTCATACGGTAGTGGACCCGGTAGATAGATGACTATGGGAACCTTTTGATTTTTCTGACCATCATAAGTAACCTTGATTCGTTCCCGGTTGGGAACTCTAGATTCGTCAAGTAGAGGGATGATGGCAAAAACATCCCTGGTCCTGTGATGACCAGAGATCGTGACAACATCCTCAACTTGCTCGACAAGGTAGTTCGGCGACCAAATGATGGGTCCTGAACCTGGATATGGACGAATTTCTCCATGATCGACCTGACCCTGAAGAGCTGCACTCACAAGGTAACACCCTTGGTTACTTTCCGAACAGACGTTGCAACTGTCATAGTTGTGTGGTGGCACCTGGCCACGCCCACTTTGAATACAATGTAACCTCACTAGCTTATCTTCCATTGATCGGACATCCTGACTTTGACGACGAGTAGGATTCCTGTGATTGATACTAATCTGCTGAGTATCTTCGTCCATATAGATTTGTATCCACCAGTGATTTAACAAGTGCTGAAGTGCCTCCTGGACAAGGGTACAACCTCGATCGTTTTCGCAACCTACTTTACAGTTTTGATAATCATGTGATATTAAGAATCCGAGTCGGACCTGATCAGCATGTAACTCTACCAGGTTGGTATTCATCACGCGAATGTCAAAGATCTGAACCATGTTGATATGATAGGAGTTCCTATCATGGTAGTCTTGGATCCATCCAAGATCCATCTGACGCTGGAGGGCCTCTTGTATGAAAGAGCATCCCTGTTTGTTTACCGAGCAAATCAGACAGGAACTGTAATCGTGCCGCGAGAGATTATGATACTGGCTTTGCCTTGAGTGCATCGCCACCAAGTTAACATTCATCGCACGGATGTCGTGGTTTTGAATGACGTTGGAATTCGTGTAAACCATGTTAACTCCACGAACTCGGTGCTCTTGGATCCATCCAAGATTCATTTGCTCCTGTAGAGCTGCTTGCACTACAGAACATCCCTGGTTATCTTCAGAGCAGATATCACACTGGTGATAGTTATGAGGTGGCACATGGCCATATCCACTCTGTCTACAATGCATCTTGACCAGATTGGTTTTCAACAAGAGTACATCATGAATTTGATAGACATTGTTAGTCTCTTTCTCAATCAGATTGACTGCAGCTTTCTCATGTTGAGGCAGCGGGTTCGTGAGAACATTGGGATTCGTATCTTTGAAAGATAAGAGCCCGCTCCTAACAATTTTTTGCACGTCAGATTTGAAATTGAGACAAGTCTCAATGTTATGCCCTGAAACTCCTTGATGATAAGGGCATGTTTGATCCGCTTTAAACCAAAAAGGCAGATTTTCTGGAACTGAAAGGGGAGACTTAGTCTGAATGTGCCCCTTAGCCAGCAGTAACGGAAACAGCTCTGCGTACGTTATGGGTATAGGATCAAATCCTGGTGGCCGTGTTGTACGGTTGTTGTTATATGGAGGACGAGTCTGCTGAAGAGGTTGTTGTGTCCTTTGTTGGTCAGGTTGGCTCTGCGCAACCTGAGGTTGATACATAGGAACAGGCGCGGGGCCGATAGCAGGAGTAACAACTGCTACTGGCTGATAACGTCGCCTTTGCTTTCCGAGAGAGATATTCCCAATATCTTTCTATTCTTTCTTAGGGAGAGCACTACCGTATTTTTTAGTACCGCTCGTTGATCCAGTGTCTTTTACCAAACGTCCTTCTCGGACGGCTTCCTCAAGACGTACACCCATGCCGACCATTTCGGTGAAATCACTGGGTGCACTGGCAATCATTCGGTCATAGTAAAATGAGCTTAAGGTCTTTAAGAAGATTTTTGTCATCTCTTTTTCCTCAAGAGGTGGACAAATTTGAGCGGCAATTTCACGCCACCTTTGAGCATACTCCTTAAAAGTTTCTTTGTCCTTTTGTGACATTGATCTGAGTTGATCTCTGTCGGGTGCCATGTCCAAATTGTACTTGTATTGTTGGACGAAGGCAGTACCAAGATCTCTGAATGTACTGATCGTAGTACGGTTTAAACCCATGTACCATTTGAGTGCGGCACCGGTTAAACTATCCTGGAAGTAGTGAATCAGCAGGTCCTGATTCTCCATCTGAGCTGACATCCGCCGAGCGTACATCACCAGATGGCTCTGAGGGCAAGAGTTACCCTTGTATTTTTCAAAGTCAGGCACTTGGAACTTGTGCGGGACTTTCACATTTGGGACCTAGCAGAGGTCTGCGGCGTCCTTTCCAAATAGATCCTGACCGCGAATGACTTGCAGCTCTTTCTGCATTTCCAAGAACTGCTCCTGGAATTCATCCATTCTGTCAAACATAGTTTCCTTCTTACCAGAAGGTGTCTGTGGAATCTGTCCTTCCGGGACAGTGTGCACCACAGGGGGTGGTACCGTGACTACGGCAGTGAATCTTGGCGTCTCCCGAAGTTTGTAACCTTCAGGAGTCTTCAGTATGCCCTTGGCATCTTCGCTTTCCCGAAGTTTGTAACCTTCAGGCCCAGCGGCTTCTGTTATGATTCCCTGATCTTCAGTGATCGGTGGAATATATCCTTCCAGGATATAGTTAACAGGCATGCCCCAAGGACGATCTTTCGGCATCTGATACCTAGGATCATACTTCTCCACTATGGGCGTCGAGGTGATCTCTGAGATCACAGTTCTTTGTAGCTGAGCTTCTGCCATGGCTTGCATGTCGTTACGAAGCTTTCTCATATCCTCTCTCAGAGCGTCGATCTCTTCTTTCAACTTTCTGTTTTCTTCCTCAAGATCATCCATCTTTTTCTGACGATTGGCCCGAGTATTATACGAATGAGACAGTTTGACTCTAGAATCGAGACACAAATGTGAGATTCGTAGGTAAGAAGAATACGCGATGTGAGAATGATGAATGCAATGATTATATTAATTGTTGTTTTTTTGTTTAATCAAAATAAACTTCGACAATTAGATTGCAAATATCAAACAGTGGGGAACCCCCTTTTTATTGAATTCCAAAGGATTACAGAAATGGAAATACAGTAGATTACAAAGTGCAGAAACAGAAACCTAAACTAATGGGTCCCGAGTCCTCTTCTTTGACCGGGGCGCTTGGGCCGTTGTCGGGTTGTCATTCCTTTGCCAGGTGAAAGGAGTGAGCAAATTCCTTTGGTCATCTTGATTCTCTACAACATGCTGCTCTAAAATTTCAATCAGAGCATCTTTCTCTTTTAGTAGTTGTTGTATTTGGATACACTCTACGTCGAGGGTGCGGTACTTGTTCTTCCAAGATCTTCTTTCCTTTTGAACTTTGTTGAGAGTAACCTGAAGCTTTTCAGTTTCCGTCATGAAGTACATGACAGTTTCCCTCGGTGGAAGAATTCTGTAACGAGGATAAGGCATCTTTAGCTTGAGAGCTCTAGTTTGTACCCAATGGAGATAAGGCTCCACCGAGACACAGTCCGGTTTTCCCAGAGACTCTCGTCCTTTCTTATGAACATGTTTCCAAGCTTGCACTATTTCCATCTTTAGTGCTCTGTCATTTTCTCCTTCTTTGAAGAAAAGACCTTCCAGATGAACACCCAGTGGGATGTGTCTCATCGGGTATCCAAATTGACGAAGAACCAATATCGGATGATAATTGATTCCTCCTTTAGTTCCTATGAGGGGTACGCTGGGGAAGTTTCCACAACGGTCAATGATTCTGATTCCCTCATAAATCCTATTACACCAATCTATATCGGAATTGGTGAGAGACATGATCTTCTGCGACCAACGTAAGACACTCTTGCAATCCCAAAAAGCAGCAGACTTGGGCAAGTGAGAGATAAACCATTTGTAGAGCAAAGGTACATAGCATGTGATCTCCCCTCCGCTGTACAAATTTCCCAAGTGTACAGAATGATACGCATCTGCGAGCAAAGTCGACACAGGGTTTCCAATGAGAAAAACCTTAATGGCGTTGATATCGACGAAGTTATTGATGTTGGGAACCAAAAATAACCCGTATGTGAGCAAGATAAAGATGCTTTCAAAAGCAGTCCTGTTCCCTATACTAGCGAAGTACAGAGCCTTTTTTGTCAAGAACTGTGCTGGCAAACCTTGGATGCCACCCTTAGTGGTCATGTGAGTCCTGACCTCAGACTCGTCCAAATGAATTGCTATTGCAATAGTCTGATTCTTTGGAATTTCTTCCAGTCCAGAAAATGGAGCTCGATCAGTGATATGTAAATCAGTCAGATGAGAATACTCCTCTAGCGTTGGTGATAGCTGGTAATCCGGGAATATGAAACAGTGATAAACCGGATCGTAGAACTGAATGAGCGCATCCATGATCCCCTTAATCACATGGACTCTTAACAGTGGTAGCAAACCACCGTGCTTGGCTCTGAAAGCCTCTGGGTTAACGATCATCCTCGCTAACTTTCTCAAATCCTCTAGCTTTGGAACCTTGAAGGTGTACGTATGAGTTCTCCTTCTACCGAAATCCATTAGCGTAATCCTTTTCTCTGATATTTGCAATCACAGTCTTAGTTTAATTTGAAAAACAGAGAGACTAGAAGAGAAGTTTTTTGAATGTTTTAATGTTTTATTAAATGGATGCATGAATACAGCACACAAAAACATAGAAAAAACATGGGGTCAGAGGGTCGTTGTCATGAAGTCAAGGCTCTACCCATCCCCAAAGGTTTATACTAGGGTGATTTTTGTACCTGTACTCATTATCATCAGCTCCTCCCAGGAAAGCAAAACAACAAGCGGATCGCCAGCGAGTTGTAGAGCAATCTTAGAGTAAGTGCCATTCACCGAGAATAGATCACCAGCCTCAAATGAGGGTAGTATCGCGTAACAACTATTTCCGATAGTTTCCGCACTACGAAAGGGTTTGGCTCCTCAGCTTCTCAGACTTAACAACCGGCCCATTGGCTAGAAGAGTGAATGGGTTGCGTTGGTCAGCCTCCACTGAGGTTGATGGTCGACCCCGTCGCCATCACTTATCTTAAGTGTATACTCATTCTCACCACATGCGGCATCACACACATTCCCAGTAACAGAAAAATAAACATGTATAGCAATTAGGAAAAGCAGTATATATATTTGTCCTAATCATCCTAGACTTATAAAGCTATGATTCCTAAGTTCCTGACAGAAATGGGTTCCCCGGCGGAAGCCCCAATCTGTGGTATTCACACAAGAGGTAAAAAGTTTGACATAGACCGGCCCCACGGTGGGCGCCACTTTTCTGTAGCGAGCGATTTTGGACGCGGTTCTTAAGCGCTGGTCGCTCTCTGCGGTTGAGCTTAAAACTACAGGTCGATTCATTTTTTATCCTATTGTGAGCTGAATAAGGAAGGGAAATAGATGTCTCCAACTAACCCTGCTTGCATACTGAGTTTAAACAGCGGTCTGTTAGGTTACGGATGCTATCAATGTGGGGGGCCTTTGTACTGGTTATTTGTATTTTTGCCAATACTGTTTTCTTTCTTTTTTACCTGGGCAGAAGGTTTCTGGCGGGGAACAAGGATTAGGATGTTAGGACTGATGCTTTTGAATTACTGCTTTTGATTGATGGAGATACGGGATTTGGGTTTTTTGTTGATTGTGCTCGCTAAGATCTTTTCTTTCGATCTTATGCCTACGTATTCCCGTTTACCGAAACAGGGAAATCATAGCGTTCGTAGTTCCTCCTATTCTATGGGAGGAAATGAGTGTTTTGGTGTCTTGTTCAAAGCCTAAGACGTGAAGCGAAAGGTGGTTTGTATCTTGTTCAAAGCCCAAGATGTGAAGCTGAAAGGTCTATTTGTGTCTTGTTCAAACCCCAAGACGTGAAGCTAAAAGACCTCGGCTTTAGAGAGAATTTGTCATCTCTAAAGAGGGGAGAAGGAGAATTACTTTAATTGGGATACGCGGATCCGAGCAATGCCATAATTTCTGAAGAAAGGGTTTTAACCTGAAGGAGAAGACTTTAACTCAGTGTAGAGCAATGCCATCTTTCCTTAGGAATTTCTCATGCTAAAAGAGGGACAATGGCGTGGATATAGATGATCCAGAGGCTTGCCGCTTACAGCGATTAGATGAAGGGAAAGGAGTTGTTGATGTTTGTGTACTGTGAACGAGGCACAACTTTGATGCTAAAAGGTTGATTGGATCAACCAGTGGTTTTTCTTATACAAAGCCTAAGAGGAGGCTAATTTCCACTAGGAAAATCATTATACAAAGCCTAAGAGGAGGCTAATTTGTGTCCCGTACAAAGCCCGAGAGAGAGGCTAAAAGTTTTTGACCCGACGATGGAGTCTTTGTGTCTCGTACGAAGCCCGAAATGGAGGCTAAAAGATTTTTGACTCGACGATTGAGTCTTTTGGTATCTCGTATAAAGCCCGAGATGGAGGCTATTGTTTGTTTAACTCAACGAGGGAGTCTTTATGTGTCTCGTACAAAGCCCGAGAGAGAGGCTAAAACGTTGTTTGACTCCGCTGGGGAGAATCATTGTACAAAGCCTAAGAGGAGGCTATGTCAGTTAAGTGACAGGTCCAGTATACTGATTTTGAAAGAGAAAATCAGTTCTTATATGAGCATCACTGTACTCATGGGTTAGATCTGAGGATCGGGGTTGTTTCCTTTTCTTTGAGGAAGCGGGAAATCCAAAGGGTGTTGAGACTGTCCGAATCTGCGGGTTTCCTTCCTATTTAACGAAGGGGTCACTTGAGAATGTCTTTTGAGACTCAAGGAAGTTAGACTGTCCGTGTCTAGAGTTTTATCTTTTGTACTATGCTTTGAGAAACAGTAGTAGACTCTATGAAAGGACTGTTCTATGAGGATGACTAGGTTCTGTTCCTATACCTCCAGGAGGTCGTCGGGACAATTTGTACGAAGCCCAAGAGGAGGCTGGAAACTTTTAAGAAGCCGACGGGTCCTTGTACGAAGCCCAAGAGGAGGCTATCATTCCTGGAGGAAGAGATCATTATACGAAGCCTAAGAGGAGGCTGTGAATACTTCTAAGAAGCCGTAGTGTCCTTGAATAATGCCCAAGAGGAGGCCGATGCTTTTAAGAAGCCCGTGGGTCTATCATCTCTTTTCCATTAGGAGAGATAACTCTTTTAAAGATAAAAACCACTGGTAAACGTGCGAGGTTTACTATCCAGCGACTTTTAGCTTTTAAAGAGGGTTCCTTAGTTAAGGTCCAAGATTATGACCGTAGTGGGTACCCAAACCCCGAGACATTCAAGGCAAGCTATCCACAAGGAATAGATCAAGTCAGGAAAGTTCGAGAATTTAGAAGAAACTCAAAGATGCCATTCACAGAGAATACATTTATCTTGGGGAGTAGAGCTTCTTGACGATTCCTAAGGAGGACAGCCGAAGAGAATACTGTATCTGGTGCTCCTATTGGGGATCTAGGTGTCTATTTCTATGAATAAACGAAACGGCGTCACCTAGTTCTAGACGTAGTTGCCGGGGAAACTCGAAATATCTATACTATTATTACACAGTAGATATGAGTTTATGAAAGGAGACTTACAGTGAGCAGCCCCACAATACAGTTTATAATATGAAAGCAGTAAACGAAAGCGATAACCACTTACTCGGTTGGAGTGCTTCCATGCTGTTTGGTTAGTTGTTCAACAAAGAAAGATTGAAAACAACAGTATATTCAAAATCAAAGGAGAAAGTGCTTTGAAAAAGAAAGATTTGGGGCTTACAGCTCAAGGAGAGGCCCAGGGTTTTATCAGTGAGCGCACTGTTTGACTTTGTACAGCGGGACTTATACAAGTGACTGGGGCCCAAAATGGTTTTCTGTACAAAGGGATGGGTCTTACACTCTCTCAAGAGGCCCAAAAAGGTTTAAAGAAAAAAGAGTGGGGCTTATAACACGAGGGTAGGCCCAAATGATTTTTTCGTTTTTAAAAATGGCGATCGCGCCGAGGTTTTCTTTTAACGCGGAGGGACTTATACAATAAGTGAGGCCCAAAATGTTTTGGTTAAAAGGGGGATTGGGTCTTACACTCTAATAGAGGCCCAAAGTGTTTTAAATGGGTCTTATAGCTCAAGGAGAGGCCCAAATGATTTTTTATTTTTAAACGGGCGACGATCGCGCCGTTTACTTGTACAGAGGGACTTATACAATGAGTGAGGCCCAAAAAGTTTTTGTACAAGGGGGGATGGGTCTTACACTCTCTCAAGAGGCCTAAAGAGTTTTGAAAATGATTTATGAGGGTTGAATTAATCCAAAACCCTAATTTGTTTTCAAAATGTATTTAATTGAATAAAAATTCAATTAAAAGGATCAAAAATTGTTTAACTCATGGAAAACAAATTGTGATCTTGGATTAATGCTTCAAAAATTAAGTATTGACCTACAAAATAATTAGAAAGCATTAAAAGTTGCAAAATCAATGTAGAAAAAATATTTAAAATGTCAAAAACAATTAAAATATTAATTCTTTGCAAAAATATCAATTATATGAAATAAATAATATTTTTGGGATTTTTTGGTAAAATAAAATATTTTAACATTTTTGTGAATTATTAAAAAAAGAATCAACTCAAAATCATTAAAACTCAGAGAGAAATTAATTTTTGAATCAATTAAACAAAATCACAAAATTCAAATATTTGAATATATGAAAAATGGCGCCAAGAACAGCTGAAGAACACGCGCGTGTTCTTGGTTTCTCAGATTTGCATTTTCTATCCAATCTCCATGAATACGTAATCATATCATGCAATCCACATATCATTATGCTCGTCTCAACCTCACGATCATGTCCATGTACTTTAATTTCATTTAAATTAAACATACAACAAGAAATCACGAAGAGACCTCAAGAACCCTAATTTCTGCATGAAGGCTAGGATTTTTGATACACGATTCAAACAATGCAATTAATTGAGGGAAAACATTCCATGCATGATTATGAACATATGGCCAAATTATTGTGCGAGGAAATATGCATAGATTGAGAGATGACCAAGCATGTGCTTACCTCTAGGCCGTGACAGCAAGTGCAATGTGATTTTTGATTTGGAGGTGTTACAGATGAGTTGTGATGATCTGAACAGCTTCCCTACACCCTATGGATTGTGTTTGGATGGTTGGACTTGATTGAAATTGGCTGGATCATTTTGTGGCACCTCAGCTGCACTTTGGTTAAAACCTTGAGCAACCAGCTGGTGATTTTGTGAAATTGATGTTTCAGAAGTAATCTAAGTGTTTGATCAGCTCATATATGATGTATGTGAGGTGTGTGAGTGATTGGTTTGATTGGAATTGATCTCAAACTCAAAACCCGATAGCTACCTTGTTAAGAAAGGCATTTTTGCCAAGAGAAAGAGATTTTGAGGAAAGCATCTGTTAGATGGCTTTGGTGTACTCAAACTGACCACAATTGAGCTCTATTTATAGTAGAGCAAGTTTGTTTTGGGATCCACAGTGAATGGCAACTGCAGCAGGTGTTTCCTCAATGTTGGCCAATGGAAATGAAAGTCTCCTCTAGCCATTGACTAGAGGTTAGGGCACAGAGCTATGGTCCCCTTGGTCTTGGATAAGTCTTGACTGATTTCAGATGAGAATGGCTCAGTCCATGCCACCTTGATGGTTCCATTGAATGCCTCATTCCAAATTTGAAGTCTTGTCCCTATTTTGGCCATTCTAGGTTCAACATGCTATTTCTTGTTCCATGGACTTTGGAGGCTTGGCTCAGTGATTGTCCCCTTTAGATTCAATCCTCTGAGGTGTCCAAGTGGATAGGAGCAATTGAATTTGGCTGATTTTGGCAAATCGACCAAAGTTGCAAATTCTGCCTTGCCTTGACAGATTTCAGCAAGGCAACTTGGCAATGTTGTATCTCATGGTGTAGGTTGAATTTGGCAATGTTCTTGGCCATTTTGGAAAGCTCTTACATGATACAACAACTGTTTGAACAAGTTTGGTTTTGATCTCTTTTGATTCCAAGTGAAAAATCCCCCTACATTTGGCAAAAACTGAGGCAGAATCTGACTTAGTGAAAATTTCACTAAGTGTTGGAAAAAGTGACATTTTCACTTTTCAGCCACTTTGATCACTCCATAACTCAAAATCCTTAATGAATTGGAATGACTTGTAGTTGAAGTTTTTGTAGGTGATAGTGAGGGCTACAAATCCATCTTTGGATGAGAAAAAATGGCCTTGTGATTTAGGAGTTATGGTCCTCCAAAGTTGGTACCCTTGCCACTTTATTTTTAACTTAGAAAAATTTCTAAGTTTTATGGTTACCCCTTTTACAAGTTATCTCACTTTTCTTGATTTTTCTTGATGAATGATGATTCAAATCATACATTAACATCATTTTAGGGTTAAAAATCCATTTTGGTGAAAAATCTCAAAAAGTCAAAGTTGACTTTTGTGCACAGTTGACTTTTTATCAGATGAATTCCAAACTGTGCAATTCTTCAGGAAATCATGTCCTTGACCTAAATCAAACTTGATGGACATGTTCCATGGGTGTCATGGGGTATATTGAGGTATGTCCTAGGGCTTGGGAGCATGTCCTGGTCAAAAGTCAAAGTTACAGTTGACTTTTCTCTTAAAACCCTAATTGTGGTGCAGATGAAATTGAGACTTGTTGCTCAAGCTTCTTGGATTAATCCATTGTTCCAAATGGATCAATATGGTATATTAGAGACCCTCAAATCATGTCTTGAGGTCTTGGCTCATGGTTTGTCCCAAAAGTCAACTTAGGGGTGAATTAGGTCAAGAAACCCTAATTCCTGATTTTTGATGAATGCATCCCCTGAGGCAAAATTGACTTGATGCATGGGTTCATGAGGTTCCATGAAGTATATTAGGTTATGTTTTGGATCAATGGCTTGTGCCCAGATGAAACTTTTCATCTGGAGGCCCTGGGTGATCAAAACCCTAATTTGGTGACACTTGCGATCTTGAGACTTGATCCACCTAGAAGGGAGCAACCTTGTGCTTAATCCTTGAAGTGGGAGTCCTTTTGATCCATTGTGGATGTTTGAGAGGTTAGACAAGTTGAAGATCATGTCATTCCTTGATTGATCCTTTGTCTAAGGCTCGGAGAGGGCATGAAACCCGAATTTTGATTGTAGTGAATGCTTAACAACCCTTAAGGCATTTGATGAGGCATGATGGTTCATCCACATTGTGATGATGATTTACACAATGATGGGAAATCTTAGTGGTCAAAATTTGGGGTATGACACCGTGGACTGGTCTTGGTTTCTTCTTTGATTAAGCTCAACAAGCTTGAAAAGGGTAAATAAACCTCCCCGCGTAACGGGTCTTGGACCGCAAACTGGTCTCAAATTCTTCTTTGATCAAGCTCCATTAGCTTGAAAAGGCTAAATAAACCTCCCCTCGTACCGGGTCTTGGATCGCGGACTGGTCTAAGTTTCGTCTTTGATCAAGCTCTATTAGCTTGAAAAGGGTAAACAAACATCCCCTCGTACCGGGTTTTAGACCGCAGACTGGTCTTAGTTTCTTCTTTGATCTAGCTGCATTAGCTTGAAAAGGGTAAACAAACCCCCCCTAGTACCGAGTCTTGGGCCACAGACTGGTCTCAGTCCTTCTTCAATCAAGCTCCATTAGCTTAAAAAGTGTAATCAAACCTCCCCTCGTACCGGGTCTTGGACCGCGGACTGGTCTCAGTTTCTTCTTTGATCAAGCTTTAGTAGCTTGAAAAGGGTAAACAAACCTCCCCTCGTACAGGGTCTTGGACCGCGGGCTGGTCTCAGTTTCTTCTTTGTCAAGCTCCATTACCTTGAAAAAGGTCAACAAACCTCCCCTCGTACCGGGTCTTGGACCGCAGACTGGTCTAAGTTTCTTCTTTGATCAGGCTCCATTACCTTGAAAAGGCTAAACAAACCTCCCTTCGTATCGGCCTTGGACCGCGGACTGGTCTCAATTTCTTCTTTGATCAAGCGTAACTAGCTTGAAAAGGGTAAATAAACCTCCCCTCGTACTGGTCTTGGACCGCGGACTGGTCTCAGTTTCTTCTTCGATCAAGCTCCATTAGGTTGAAAAGGGTAAACAAACCTCCCCTCATACTGGGTCTTGGACTGCGAAATGGTCTCAGTTTCTTCTTCGATCAAGCTCCATTAGCTTGAAAAGGGTAAACAAACCTTCCCTCGTACGGGGTCTTGGACCCCGGACTGGTCTCAGTTTCTTCTTTGATCAAGCTCCATTAGCTTTAAAAGGGTAAACAAACCTCCCCTCGTACCAGGTCTTGGACCGCGGACTGATCTCAGTTTCTTCTTTGATCAAGCTCCATTAGCTTGAAAAGGGTAAACAAACCTCCCCTTGTACCAGGTCTTGGACCGCGAACTGACCTCAGTTTCATCTTTGATTAAGCTTCATTAGCTTGAAAGGGGTAAACAAATCTCCCCTCGTACCCGGGTCTTGGACCGCGGACTAATCTCATTTTCTTCTTTGATCAAGCTCCATTTGCTTGAAAAGGGTAAACAAACCTCCCCTCGTACCGGGTCTTGGACCGCGGACTGATCTCAATTTCCTCTTTGATCAAGCTTCATTAGCTTGAAAGGGGTAAATAAACCTCCCCTCGTACCGGGTTTTAGACCGCGGACTGGTCTTAGGTTCTTCTTTGATCAAGCTCCATTAGCTTGAAAAGGGTATACAGACCTCCCCTCGTACCGGGTCTTGGACCGCGGACCGGTCTCAGTTTCTTCATTGATCAAGCTCTATTAGCTTGAAAAGGGTATACAGACCTCCCCTCGTACCAGATCTTGGACCGCGGACTGGTCTTAGTTTCTTCTTTGATCAAGCTCCATTAGCTTGAAAAGAGTAAATAAACCTCCCCTCGTACCAGGTATTGGACCGCGGACTGGTCTCAGTTTCTTCTTCGATCAAGCTCCATTAGCTTGAAAAGGTTAAACAAACCACCCCTCGTAGCGGGTCTGGGACCGCGGACTAGTCTCAATTTCTTCTTCGATCAAGCTTCATTAGCTTGAAAAGGGTAAACAAGCTTCCCCTCGTACCGGGTCTTGGACCACGGACTGGTCTCAATTTCTTCTTCGATCAAGCTCCATTAGTTTGAAAAGGGTAAACAAACCTCCCCTCATACCGGGTCTTGGACCGCGGACTGGCAAAATTTCTTCTTTGATCAAGCTACATTAGCTAGAAAAGGGTAAACAAACCACCCCTCGTACCGGGTCTTGGACCGCGGACTGATCTTAGTTTCTTCTTTGATCAAGCTCCATTTGCATGAAAAGGGTAAACAAACCTCCCCTCGTATCGGATCTTGAACCACAGACTGGTCTCAGTTTCTTCTTTGATCAAGCTTTACTAGCTTGAAAAGGGTAAACAAACCTCCCTTCGTACCGGGTCTTGGACCACGGACTGGTCTTAGTTTCTTCTTTGTCAAGCTAAATTAGCTTGAAAAGGCTAAACAAACCTCCCCTCGTACCTGGTCTGTGATCGCGGAGTGGTCTCAGTTTCTTTTTTGATCAAGCCCTATTAGCTTGAAAAGGGTAAACAAACCTCCCCTCGTACCGGGTCTTGGACCGCAGACTGGTATTAGTATCTTCTTTGATGAAGCTCCACTAGGTTGAAAACGGTAAACAAACCTCCCTTCGTACCGGGGCTTGGACCGCGGACTGGTCTCAGTTTCTTCTTTAATACAACTTCATTAGCTTGAAAAGGGTAAACAAACCTCCCCACGTACCGGGTCTTGGACCGCGGACTGGTCTCAGTTTCATCTTTAATCAAGCTCCATTAACTTGAAAAGGGTAAACAAACCTCCCCTCGTACCAGGTCTTGGACCGCATACTGGTCTAAGTTTCTTCTTTGATCAAGCTCCATTAGCTTGATAAGGGTAAACAAACCTCCCCTCGTACCGGATCTTGGACTGTAGATTGGTCTCAATTTCTTCTTTGATCAAGCTCTACTAGCTTGAAAAGGGCAAACAAACCTCGCCTTGTACTGGGTCTTGGATCGTGGACTGGTCTCAGTTTCTTCTTTGATCAAGCTCTACTAGCTTGAAAAAGGTAAACAAACTTCCCCTCGTACCGGGTCTTGGTCCGCAAACTGGTCTCAGTTTCTTCTTTGATCAAGCTCCATTAGCTTGAAAAGGGTAAACAAACCTCCCCTCGTACCGGGTTTTGGACCGTGAACTAGTCTTAGTTTCTTCTTTGATCTAGCTGCATTAGCTTGAAAAGGGTAAACAAACCTACTCTCGTACCGGCTCTTGGACCGCGGACTGGTCTCAGTTTCTTCTTCGATCAATCTCGATTAGCTTGAAAAGGGTAAACAGACCTCCCCTCGCACTGGATCTTGGACCGCGGACTGGTCTCAGAGTCTTCTTTGATCAAGCGCCATTAGCTTCAAAAGGGTAAACATACCTCCCCTCGTACCGGGTCTTGGACCGCGGACTGGTCTCAGTTTGTTTTTTGATCAAGCTCTATTAGCTTGAAAAGGGTATACAGACCTCCCCTCGTACCGGGTCTTGGACCGCGGACTGGTCTCAGTTTCTTCTTTCATTAGGCCCTATTAGCTTGAAAAGGGTATACATACCTTCCCTCGTACCGGGTCTTGGACCGCGGACTGGTCTTAGGTTCTTCTTTGATCAAGCTCCATTAGCTTGGAAAGGGTAACAAACCTCCCCTCGTACCAGGTCTTGGACCGCGCACTGGTCTCAGTTTCTTCTTCGATCAAGCTCCATTAGCTTGAAAAGGGTAAACAAACCTCCCCTCGTACCGGGTCTTGGACCGCGGACTAGTCTCAATTTCTTCTTCGATCAAGCTCCATTAGCTTGAAAAGGGTAAACAAACCTCCCCTCGTACCGAGTCTTGGACCGCGGACTGGTCTAAGTTTCTTCTTCGATCAAGCTCTATTAGCTTGAAAAGGGTAAACAAACCTCCCCTCGTACCGGGTCTTGGACCGCGGACTGGTCTCAGTTTCTTCTTTGATCAAGCTACATTAGCTTGAAAAGGGTAAACAAACCTCCCCTCGTATCGGGTCTTGGACCGCGGATTGATCTCAGTTTCTTCTTTGATCAAGCTTCATTAGCTTGAAAGGGGTAAACAAACCTCCCCTCGTAATGGGTCTTGGACAGCAGACTGATCTCAATTTCTTCTTTGATCAAGCTCTATTAGCTTGAAAAGGGTAAACAAACCTCCCCTCTTATCTGATCTTGGACAGCAGACTGGTCTTAGTTTCTTCTTCAATATAGCTCTACAAGCTTGAAAAGGGTAAACAAACCTCCCATCGTACCGGGTCTTGGACCACGGACTGGTCTTAGTTTCTTCTTTGTCAATCTCCATTCGCTTCAAAAGGGTAAACAAACCTCCCCTCGTACTTGGTCTTGGATCGCGGAGTGGTCTCAGTTCCTTTTTTGATCAAGCGCGATTAGCTTGAAAAGGGTAAACAAACCTCCCCTCGTACCGGGTCTTGGACCGCAGACTGGTATTAGTTTCTTCTTTGATGAAACTCCATTAGCTTGAAAAGGGTAAACAAACCTCCCCTCGTACTGGGTTCTGGACCACGGACTGGTCTCAGTTTCTTCTTTAATCAAGCTTCATTAGCTTGAAAAGGGTAAACAAACCTCCCGTCGAATCGGCTCTTGGACCGCGGACTGGTCTCAGTTTTTCTTTAATCAAGCTCCATTAGCTTGAAAAGGGTAAACAAGCCTCCCCTCGTACCGGGTCTTGGACCGTAGACTAGTCTAACTTTCTTCTTTGATCAAGCTCCATTAGCTTGAAAAAGGTAAACAAACCTCCCCTCGTACCGGGTCTTGGACCATAGACTGGTCTCAATTTCTTCTATGATCAAGCTCTACTTGCTTGAAATGGGTAAACAAACCTTGCCTTGTACTGGGTCTTGGACCGTGGATTGGTCTCAGTTTCTTCTTTGATCAAGCTCTACTAGCTGGAAAAAGGTAAACAAACCTCCCCTCGTACCGAATCTTGGTCCGGAAACTGGTCTCAGTTTCTTCTTTGATCAATCTCCATTAGCTTGAAAAGGGTAAATAAACCTCTCCTCGTACCGGGTCTTGGATCGCAGACTGGTCTCAGTTTCTTCTTTGATCAAGCTCTATTAGCCTTAAAAGGGTAAACAAACCTCCCCTCGTACCGGGTTTTGGACCGCGGACTAGTCTTAGTTTCTTCTTTGATCTAGCTACATTAGCTTGAAAAGGGTAAATAAACTTCCCCTCGTACCGGGTCTTAGACCGCGGACTGGTCTCAGTTTCTTCTTCGATTAAGCTCCATTAGCTTGAAAAGGGTAAACAAACCTCCCCTCGTACCGGGTCTTGGACCGCGGAATGGTCTCAGTTTCTTCTTCGATCAAGCTCCATTAGCTTGATAAGGGTAAACAAACCTTCCCTCGTACGGGGTCTTGGACCGTAGATTGGTCTCAGTTTCTTCTTTGATCATGCTCCATTATCTTGAAAAGGGTAAACAAACCTCCCCTCGTACCTGATCTTGGACCGCATACTGGTGTAATTTTCTTCTTTGATCAAGCTCCATTAGCTTGAAAAGGTTAAACAAACCTCCCCTCGTACCAGGTCTTGGACCGTGGACTGGTCTTAGTTTCTTCTTTGATCAAGCTCCATTAGCTTAAAAAGGGTAAATAAACCTCCCCTCGTACTGGGTCTTGGACCGCGGACTGGTCTCAGTTTCTTCTTTGATCAAACTCCAATAGCTTGAAAAGGGTAAATAAACCTCCCCTCGTAACGGGTCTTGGATTGCAGACTGGTCTCATTTTCTTCTTCGATCAAGCTCCCTTAGCTTGAAAAGGGTAAACAAACCCCCCTCGTTGCGGGTCTTGGACCGTGGACTGGTTTCAGTTTCTTATTTGATAAAGCTACATTAACTTGAAATGGGTAAACAAACCTCCCCTCGTACCGGGTCTTGGACCGCAGACTGATTTCAGTTTCTTCTTTGATCAATCTCTATTCGCTTGAAAAGGGTAAACAAACCTCCCCTCATACCGTGTCTTGGACCGCTGACTGGTCTCAGTTTCTTCTTTGATCAAGCTCCATTAGCTTGAAAAGTGTAAACAAACCTCCCCTCGTACCGGGTCTTAGACTGCGGACTGGTCTAAGTTTCTTCTTTGATCCAGCTCTACTAGCTTGAAAAGGGTAAACAAACCTCCCGTCATACCAGGTCTTTGACCGCGGGCTGGTCTCAGTTTCTTCTTTGTCAAGCTCCATTAGCTTGAAAAGGGTAAACAAACCTCCCCTCGTACCGGGTCTGGGACCGCAGACTGGTACTAAGTTTCTTCTTTGATCAGGCTCCATTAGCTTGAAAAGGCTAAACAAACCACCCTTCGTACCGGGTCTTGGACCGCGGACTGGTCTCAATTTCTTCTTTGATCAAGCTCAACTAGCTTGAAAAGGGCAATTAAACCTCCCCTCGTACTGGTTCATGGATCGTTGACTGGTCTCGGTTTCTTTTTTGATCAAGCTCGACTAGGTTGAAAAGGGTAATCAAACCTCCCTGCGTAACGGGTCTTGGACCGCAAACTGATCTCAGTTTCTTCTTTGATCAAGCTCCATTAGCTTGAAAAGCGTAAATAAACCTCCCCTCATACCGGGTCTTGGATCGCGGACTGGTCTCAGTTTCTTCTTTGATCAAGCTCTGTTAGCTTGAAAAGGGTAAACAAACATCCCCTCGTACCGGGTTTTGGACCGCAGACTGGTCTTAGTTTCTTCTTTGATCTAGCTGCATTAGCTTGAAAAGGGTAAACAAACCTCCCCTAGTGCCGAGTTTTGGGCCACAGACTGGTCTCAGTTTTTTCTTCGATCAAGCTCCATTAGCTTAAAAAGGATAATCAAACCTCCCCTCGTATCGGGTCTTGGACCGAGGACTGGTCTCAGTTTCTTCTTTGATCAAGCTCTACTAGCTTAAAAAGGGCAAACAAACCTGCCCTCGTACCAGATCTTGGACCACGGGCTGGTCTCAGTTTCTTCTTTGTCAAGCTCCATTAGCTTGAAAGGGTCAACAAACCTCCCCTCGTACCGAGTCTTGGAACGCAGACTGGTCTAAGTTTCTTCTCTGATCAGGCTCCATTTGTTGAAAAGGCTAAACAAACCTCCCTTCGTACCGGCTCTTGGACCGTGGACTGGTCTCAATTTCTTCTTTGATCAAGCTCAACTAGCTTGAAAAGGGTAAATAAACCTCTCCTCGTACTGGGTCTTGGACCGTGGACTGGTCTTGGTTTCTTCTTTGATCAAGCTCGACTAGCTTGAAAAGGGTAAACAAACCTCCCCGCGTAATGGGTCTCGGACCGCAAACTGGTCTCAGTTTCTTCTTTGATCAAGCTCCATTAGCTTGAAAAGGGTAAATAAACCTCCCCTCGTACCGAGTCTTGGATCACGTACTGGTCTCAATTTCTTCTTTGATCAAGCTCTATTAGGTTCAAAAGGGTAAACAAACATCCCTTCGTACCAGGTTTTGGAGCGCGGACTGGTCTTACTTTCTTCTTTGATCTAGCTGCATTAGCTTGAAAAGGGTAAACAAACCTCCCCTAGAACCGAGTCTTGGGCCACAGACTGGTCTCAGTCCTTCTTCAATCAAGCTCCATTAGCTTAAAAAGTGTAATAAAACCTCCCCTCGTACCGGGTCTTGGACCGCGGACTGGTCTCAGTTTCTTCTTTGATAAGGCTTTACTAGCTTGAAAAGGGTAAACAAACCTCCCCTCGTACAGGGTCTTGGACCGCGGGCTGGTCTCAGTTTCTTCTTTGTCAAGCTCTATTAGCTTGAAAAGGGTCAACAAACCTCCCCTCGTACCGGGTCTTGGACCGCAGACTGGCCTAAGTTTCTTCTTTGATCAGGCCCCTTTACCTTAAAAAGGCTAAACAAACCTCCCTTCGTACCGGCTCTTGGACCGCAGACTGGTCTCAATTTCTTTGATAAAGCTTAACTAGCTTGAAAAGTGTAAATAAACCTCCCCTCGTACTGGCCTTGGACCGCGGACTGGTCTCAGTTTCTTCTTCGATCAAGCTCCATTAGGTTGAAAAGGGTAAACAAACCTCCCCTCATACCGGGTCTTGGACCGCGAAATGGTCTCAGTTTCTTCTTCGATCAAGCTCCATTAGCTTGAAAAGGGTAAACAAACCTTCCCTCGTACGGGGTCTTGGACCGTGGACTGGTCTCAGTTTCTTTGTTGATCAAGCTCCATTAGCTTTAAATGGGTAAACAAACCTCCCCTCGTACCGGGTCTTGGACCGCGGACTGATCTCAGCTTCTTCTTTGATCAAGCTCCATTAGCTTGAAAAGGGTAAACAAACCCCCCTCGTTGCGGGTCTTGGACCGTGGACTGGTCTCAGTTTCTTATTTGATAAAGCTACATTAGCTTGAAATGGGTAAACAAACCTCCCCTCGTACCGGGTCTTGGACTGCGGACTGATTTCAGTTTTTCTTTGATCAAGCTCCATTAGCTTAAAAAGGATAATCAAACCTCCCCTCGTACCGGGTCTTGGACCGCGGACTGGTCTCAGTTTCTTCTTCGATCAAACTCCATTAGCTTGAAAAGGGTAAAGAAACCTCCCCTCGTACCGGGTCTTGGACCGCAGACTGGTATCTGTTTCTTTTTTGATCAAGCTCTATTAGCCTGAAAAGGGTATACAGACCTCCCCTCATACCGGGTCTTGGACCGCAGACTGGTCTAAGTTTCATCTTTGATCAGGCTCCATTAGCTTGAAAAGGCTAAACAAACCCCCCCTCGTACCAGATCTTGGACCGCGGACTGGTCTTAGTTTCTTCTTTGATCAAGCTCCATTAGCTTGAAAAGAGTAAATAAACCTCCCCTCGTACTGGGTCATGGACCGTCGACTGGTCTCTGTTTCTTCTTTGATTAAGCTCAACAAGCTTGAAAAGGGTAAACAAACCTCCCCGCGTAACGGGTCTTGGACCGCAAACTGGTCTCAGTTTCTTCTTTGATCAAGCTCCATTAGCTTGAAAAGGGTAAATAAACCTCCCCTCGTACCGGGTCTTGGATCGCGGACTGGTCTAAGTTTCGTCTTTGATCAAGCTCTATTAGCTTGAAAAGGGTACACAAACATCCCCTCGTACCGGGTTTTGGACCGCATACTGGTCTGAGTTTCTTCTTTGATCTAGCTGCATTAGCTTGAAAAGGGTAAATAAACCCCCCTAGTACCGAGTCATGGGCCACAGACTGGTCTCAGTCCTTCTTCAATCAAGCTCCATTAGCTTAAAAAGTGTAATAAAACCTCCCCTCGTACCGGGTCTTGGACCGCGGACTGGTCTCAGTTTCTTCTTTGATCAAGCTTTACTTGCTTGAAAAGGGTAAACAAACCTCCCCTCGTACAGGGTCTTGGACCGCGGGTTGGTCTCAGTTTCTTCTTTGTCAAGCTCCATTAGCTTGAAAAGGGTCAACAAACCTCCCCTCGTACCGGGTCTTGGGCCGCAGACTGGTCTAAGTTTCGTCTTTGATCAGGCTCCTTTACCTTGAAAAGGCTAAACAAACCTCCCTTCGTACCGGCTCTTGGACCGCGGACTGGTCTCAATTTCTTCTTTGATCAAGCTTAACTAGCTTGAAAAGGGTAAATAAACCTCCCCTCGTACTGGTCTTGGACCGCGAACTGGTCTCAGTTTCTTCTTCGATCAAGTTCCATTAGGTTGAAAAGGGTAAACAAACCTCCCCTCATACCGGGTCTTGGACCGCGAAATGGTCTCAGTTTCTTCTTCGATCAAGCTCCATTAGCTTGAAAAGGGTAAACAAACCTTCCCTCGTACGGGGTCTTGGACCGTGGACTGGTCTCAGTTTCTTCGTTGATCAAGCTCCATTAGCTTTAAAAGGGTAAACAAACCTCCCCTCGTACCGGGTCTTGGACCGCGGACTGATCTCAGTTTCTTTTTTGATCAAGTTCCGTTAGCTTGAAAAGGGCAAACAAACCCCCCTCGTTGCGGGTCTTGGACCGTGGACTGGTCTCAGTTTCTTATTTGATAAAGCTACATTAGCTTGAAATGGGTAAACAAACCTCCCCTCGTACCGGGTCTTAGACTGCGGACTGGTCTAAGTTTCTTCTTTGATCCAGCTCTACTAGCTTGAAAAGGGTAAACAAACCTCCCGTCATACCAGGTCTTTGACCGCGGGCTGGTCTCAGTTTCTTCTTTGTCAAGCTCCATTAGCTTGAAAAGGGTAAACAAACCTCCCCTCGTACCGGGTCTGGGACCGCAGACTGGTACTAAGTTTCTTCTTTGATCAGGCTCCATTAGCTTGAAAAGGCTAAACAAACCACCCTTCGTACCGGGTCTTGGACCGCGGACTGGTCTCAATTTCTTCTTTGATCAAGCTCAAGTAGCTTGAAAAGGGCAATTAAACCTCCCCTCGTACTGGTTCATGGATCGTTGACTGGTCTCGGTTTCTTTTTTGATCAAGCTCGACTAGGTTGAAAAGGGTAATCAAACCTCCCTGCGTAACGGGTCTTGGACCGCAAACTGATCTCAGTTTCTTCTTTGATCAAGCTCCATTAGCTTGAAAAGCGTAAATAAACCTCCCCTCATACCGGGTCTTGGATCGCGGACTGGTCTCAGTTTCTTCTTTGATCAAGCTCTGTTAGCTTGAAAAGGGTAAACAAACATCCCCTCGTACCGGGTTTTGGACCGCAGACTGGTCTTAGTTTCTTCTTTGATCTAGCTGCATTAGCTTGAAAAGGGTAAACAAACCTCCCCTAGTGCCGAGTTTTGGGCCACATACTGGTCTCAGTTTTTTCTTCGATCAAGCTCCATTAGCTTAAAAGGATAATCAAACCTCCCCTCGTATCGGGTCTTGGACCGAGGACTGGTCTCAGTTTCTTCTTTGATCAAGCTCTACTAGCTTAAAAAGGGCAAACAAACCTGCCCTCGTACCAGATCTTGGACCACGGGCTGGTCTCAGTTTCTTCTTTGTCAAGCTCCATTAGCTTGAAAGGGTCAACAAACCTCCCCTCGTACCGAGTCTTGGAACGCAGACTGGTCTAAGTTTCTTCTCTGATCAGGCTCCATTTGTTGAAAAGGCTAAACAAACCTCCCTTCGTACCGGCTCTTGGACCGTGGACTGGTCTCAATTTCTTCTTTGATCAAGCTCAACTAGCTTGAAAAGGGTAAATAAACCTCTCCTCGTACTGGGTCTTGGACCGTGGACTGGTCTTGGTTTCTTCTTTGATCAAGCTCGACTAGCTTGAAAAGGGTAAACAAACCTCCCCGCGTAATGGGTCTAGGACCGCAAACTGGTCTCAGTTTCTTCTTTGATCAAGCTCCATTAGCTTGAAAAGGGTAAATAAACCTCCCCTCGTACCGAGTCTTGGATCACGTACTGGTCTCAATTTCTTCTTTGATCAAGCTCTATTAGGTTCAAAAGGGTAAACAAACATCCCTTCGTACCAGGTTTTGGAGCGCGGACTGGTCTTACTTTCTTCTTTGATCTAGCTGCATTAGCTTGAAAAGGGTAAACAAACCTCCCCTAGAACCGAGTCTTGGGCCACAGACTGGTCTCAGTCCTTCTTCAATCAAGCTCCATTAGCTTAAAAAGTGTAATAAAACCTCCCCTCGTACCGGGTCTTGGAAGGCGGACTGGTCTCAGTTTCTTCTTTGATAAGGCTTTACTAGCTTGAAAAGGGTAAACAAACCTCCCCTCGTACAGGGTCTTGGACCGCGGGCTGGTCTCAGTTTCTTCTTTGTCAAGCTCTATTAGCTTGAAAAGGGTCAACAAACCTCCCCTCGTACCGGGTCTTGGACCGCAGACTGGCCTAAGTTTCTTCTTTGATCAGGCCCCTTTACCTTAAAAAGGCTAAACAAACCTCCCTTCGTACCGGCTCTTGGACCGCAGACTGGTCTCAATTTCTTTGATAAAGCTTAACTAGCTTGAAAAGTGTAAATAAACCTCCCCTCGTACTGGCCTTGGACCGCGGACTGGTCTCAGTTTCTTCTTCGATCAAGCTCCATTAGGTTGAAAAGGGTAAACAAACCTCCCCTCATACCGGGTCTTGGACCGCGAAATGGTCTCAGTTTCTTCTTCGATCAAGCTCCATTAGCTTGAAAAGGGTAAACAAACCTTCCCTCGTACGGGGTCTTGGACCGTGGACTGGTCTCAGTTTCTTTGTTGATCAAGCTCCATTAGCTTTAAATGGGTAAACAAACCTCCCCTCGTACCGGGTCTTGGACCGCGGACTGATCTCAGCTTCTTCTTTGATCAAGCTCCATTAGCTTGAAAAGGGTAAACAAACCCCCCTCGTTGCGGGTCTTGGACCGTGGACTGGTCTCAGTTTCTTATTTGATAAAGCTACATTAGCTTGAAATGGGTAAACAAACCTCCCCTCGTACCGGGTCTTGGACTGCGGACTGATTTCAGTTTTTCTTTGATCAAGCTCCATTAGCTTAAAAAGGATAATCAAACCTCCCCTCGTACCGGGTCTTGGACCGCAGACTGGTCTCAGTTTCTTCTTCGATCAAACTCCATTAGCTTGAAAAGGGTAAAGAAACCTCCCCTCGTACCGGGTCTTGGACCGCAGACTGGTATCTGTTTCTTTTTTGATCAAGCTCTATTAGCCTGAAAAGGGTATACAGACCTCCCCTCATACCGGGTCTTGGACCGCAGACTGGTCTAAGTTTCATCTTTGATCAGGCTCCATTAGCTTGAAAAGGCTAAACAAACCCCCCCTCGTACCAGATCTTGGACCGCGGACTGGTCTTAGTTTCTTCTTTGATCAAGCTCCATTAGCTTGAAAAGAGTAAATAAACCTCCCCTCGTACTGGGTCATGGACCGTCGACTGGTCTCTGTTTCTTCTTTGATTAAGCTCAACAAGCTTGAAAAGGGTAAACAAACCTCCCCGCGTAACGGGTCTTGGACCGCAAACTGGTCTCAGTTTCTTCTTTGATCAAGCTCCATTAGCTTGAAAAGGGTAAATAAACCTCCCCTCGTACCGGGTCTTGGATCGCGGACTGGTCTAAGTTTCGTCTTTGATCAAGCTCTATTAGCTTGAAAAGGGTACACAAACATCCCCTCGTACCGGGTTTTGGACCGCATACTGGTCTGAGTTTCTTCTTTGATCTAGCTGCATTAGCTTGAAAAGGGTAAATAAACCCCCCTAGTACCGAGTCTTGGGCCACAGACTGGTCTCAGTCCTTCTTCAATCAAGCTCCATTAGCTTAAAAAGTGTAATAAAACCTCCCCTCGTACCGGGTCTTGGACCGCGGACTGGTCTCAGTTTCTTCTTTGATCAAGCTTTACTTGCTTGAAAAGGGTAAACAAACCTCCCCTCGTACAGGGTCTTGGACCGCGGGTTGGTCTCAGTTTCTTCTTTGTCAAGCTCCATTAGCTTGAAAAGGGTCAACAAACCTCCCCTCGTACCGGGTCTTGGGCCGCAGACTGGTCTAAGTTTCGTCTTTGATCAGGCTCCTTTACCTTGAAAAGGCTAAACAAACCTCCCTTCGTACCGGCTCTTGGACCGCGGACTGGTCTCAATTTCTTCTTTGATCAAGCTTAACTAGCTTGAAAAGGGTAAATAAACCTCCCCTCGTACTGGTCTTGGACCGCGAACTGGTCTCAGTTTCTTCTTCGATCAAGTTCCATTAGGTTGAAAAGGGTAAACAAACCTCCCCTCATACCGGGTCTTGGACCGCGAAATGGTCTCAGTTTCTTCTTCGATCAAGCTCCATTAGCTTGAAAAGGGTAAACAAACCTTCCCTCGTACGGGGTCTTGGACCGTGGACTGGTCTCAGTTTCTTCGTTGATCAAGCTCCATTAGCTTTAAAAGGGTAAACAAACCTCCCCTCGTACCGGGTCTTGGACCGCGGACTGATCTCAGTTTCTTTTTTGATCAAGTTCCGTTAGCTTGAAAAGGGTAAACAAACCCCCCTCGTTGCGGGTCTTGGACCGTGGACTGGTCTCAGTTTCTTATTTGATAAAGCTACATTAGCTTGAAATGGGTAAACAAACCTCCCCTCGTACCGGATCTTAGACTGCGGACTGGTCTAAGTTTCTTCTTTGATCCAGCTCTACTAGCTTGAAAAGGGTAAACAAACCTCCCGTCATACCAGGTCTTTGACCGCGGGCTGGTCTCAGTTTCTTCTTTGTCAAGCTCCATTAGCTTGAAAAGGGTAAACAAACCTCCCCTCGTACCGGGTCTGGGACCGCAGACTGGTACTAAGTTTCTTCTTTGATCAAGCTCTATTAGCTTGAAAAGGGTATACAGACCTCCCCTCATACCGGGTCTTGGACCGCAGACTGGTTTAAGTTTCATCTTTGATCAGGCTCCATTAGCTTGAAAAGGCTAAACAAACCTCCCCTCATACCAGATCTTGGACCCCGGACTGGTCTTAGTTTCTTCTTTGATCAAGCTCCATTAGCTTGAAAAGAGTAAACAAACCTCCCCTCGTACTGGGTCATGGACCGTGGACTGGTCTCGGTTTCTTCTTTGATTAAGCTCAACAAGCTTGAAAAGGGTAAATAAACCTCCCCGCGTAACGGGTCTTGGACCGCAAACTGGTCTCAGTTTCTTCTTTGATCAAGCTCCATTAGCTTGAAAAAGGGTAAATAAACCTCCCCTCGTACCGGGTCTTGGATCGCGGACTTGTCTAAGTTTCGTCTTTGATCAAGCTCTATTAGCTTGAAAGGGGTAAACAAACATCCCCTCGTACCGGGTTTTGGATCGCATACTGGTCTTAGTTTCTTCTTTGATCTAGCTGCATTAGCTTGAAAAGGGTAAACAAACCCCCCCTAGTACCGAGTCTTGGGCCACAGACTGGTCTCAGTCCTTCTTCAATCAAGCTCCATTAGCTTAAAAAGTGTAATAAAACCTCCCCTCGTACCGGGTCTTGGACCGCGGACTGGTCTCAGTTTCTTCTTTGATCAAGCTTTACTAGCTTGAAAAGGGTAAACAAACCTCCCCTCGTACAGGGTCTTGGACCGCGGGTTGGTCTCAGTTTCTTCTTTGTCAAGCTCCATTAGCTTGAAAAGGGTCAACAAACCTCCCCTCGTACCGGGTCTTGGACCACAGACTGGTCTAAGTTTCTTCTTTGATCAGGCTCCTTTACCTTGAAAAGGCTAAACAAACCTCCCTTCATACCGGCTCTTGGACCGCGGACTGGTCTCAATTTCATCTTTGATCAAGCTTAACTAGCTTAAAAAGGGTAAATAAACCTCCCCTCGTACTGGTCTTGGACCGCAGACTGGTCTCTGTTTCTTCTTCGATCAAGCTCCATTAGCTTGAAAAGGGAAAACAAACCTTCCCTCGTACGGGGTCTTGGACCGTGGACTGGTCTCAGTTTCTTCTTTGATCAAGCTCCATTAGCTTGAAAAGGGTAAACAAACCTTCCCTCGTACGGGGTCTTGGACCGTGGACTGGTCTCAGTTTCTTCTTTGATCAAGCTCCATTAGCTTTAAAAGGGTAAACAAACCTCCCCTCGTACCGGTTCTTGGACCACGGACTGATTTCAGTTTCTTCTTCGATCAAGCTCCATTAGCTTAAAAAGGATAATCAAACCTCCCCTCGTACCGGGTCTTGGACCGCGGACTGGTCTCAGTTTCTTCTTCGATCAAACTCCATTAGCTTGAAAAGGGTAAAGAAACCTCCCCTCGTACCGGGTCTTGGACCGCAGACTGGTATCAGTTTCTTTTTTGATCAAGCTCTATTAGCTTGAAAAGGGTATACAGACCTCCCCTCATACCGGGTCTTGGACCGCAGACTGGTCTAAGTTTCATCTTTGATCAGGCTCCATTAGCTTGAAGAGGCTAAACAAACCTCCCTTCGTACCAGATCTTGGACCGTGGACTGGTCTTAGTTTCTTCTTTGATCAAGCTCCATTAGCTTGAAAAGAGTAAATAAACCTCCCCTCGTACTGGGTCATGGACCGTGGACTGGTCTCGGTTTCTTCTTTGATTAATCTCAACAAGCTTGAAAAGGGTAAATAAACCTCCCCGCGTAACGGGTCTTGGACCGCAAACTGGTCTCAGTTTCTTCTTTGATCAAGCTCCATTAGCTTGAAAAGGGTAAATAAACCTCCCCTCGTACCGGGTCTTGGATCGCGGACTTGTCTAAGTTTCGTCTTTTATCAAGCTCTATTAGCTTGAAAAGGGTAAACAAACATCCCCTCGTACCGGGTTTTGGACCGCATACTGGTCTTAGTTTTTTCTTTGATCTAGCTGCATTAGCTTGAAAAAGGTAAATAGACCCCCCTAGTACCGAGTCTTGGGCCACAGACTGGTCTCAGTCCTTCTTCAAACAAGCTCCATTAGCTTAAAAAGTGTAATAAAACCTCCCCTCGTACCGGGTCTTGGACCGCGGACTGGTCTCAGTTTCTTCTTTGATCAAGCTTTACTTGCTTGAAAAGGGTAAACAAACCTCCCCTCGTACAGGGTCTTGGACCGCGGGTTGGTCTCAGTTTCTTCTTTGTCAAGCTCCATTAGCTTGAAAAGGGTCAACAAACCTCCCCTCGTACCGGGTCTTGGACCGCAGACTGGTCTAAGTTTCGTCTTTGATCAGGCTCCTTTACCTTGAAAAGGCTAAACAAACCTCCCTTCGTACCGGCTCTTGGACAGCGGACTGGTCTCAATTTCTTCTTTGATCAAGCTTAACTAGCTTGAAAAGGGTAAATAAACCTCCCCTCGTACTGGTCTTGGACCGCGGACTGGTCTCAGTTTCTTCTTCGATCAAGTTCCATTAGGTTGAAAAGGGTAAACAAACCTCCCCTCATACCGGGTCTTGGACCGCGAAATGGTCTCTGTTTCTTCTTCGATCAAGCTCCATTAGCTTGAAAAGGGTAAACAAACCTTCCCTCGTACGGGGTCTTGGACCGTGGACTGGTCTCAGTTTCTTCGTTGATCAAGCTCCATTAGCTTTAAAAGGGTAAACAAACCTCCCCTCGTACCGGGTCTTGGACCGCGGACTGATCTCAGTTTCTTTTTTGATCAAGCTCCATTAGCTTGAAAAGGGTAAACAAACCCCCCTCGTTGCGGGTCTTGGACCGTGGACTGGTCTCAGTTTCTTATTTGATAAAGCTACATTAGCTTGAAATGGGTAAACAAACCTCCCCTCGTACCGGGTCTTGAACCGCGGACTGTTTTCAGTTTCTTCTTCGATCAAGCTCCATTAGCTTAAAAAAGATAATCAAAATTCCCTCGTACTGGGTCTTGGACCACGGATTGGTCTCAGTTTCTTCTTCGATCAAACTCCATTAGCTTGAAAAGGGTAAAGAAACCTCCCCTCGTACCGGGTCTTGGATTGCAGACTGGTATCAGTTTCTTTTTTGATCAAGCTCTATTAGCTTGAAAAGGGTATACAAACCTCCCCTCATACCGGGTCTTGGACCGCTGACTGGTCTAAGTTTCATCTTTGATCAGGCTCCATTAGCTTGAAAAGGCTAAACAAACCTCCCCTCATACCAGATCTTGGACCGCGGACTGGTCTTAGTTTCTTCTTTGATCAAGCTCCATTAGCTGGAAAAGAGTAAATAAACCTCCCCTCGTACTGGGTCATGGACCGTGGACTGGTCTCGGTTTCTTCTTTGATTAAGCTCAACAAGCTTGAAAAGGGGAAATAAACCTCCCCGCGTAACGGGTCTTGGACCGCAAACTGGTCTCAGATTCTTCTTTGATCAAGCTCCATTAGCTTGAAAAGGGTAAATAAACCTCCCCTCGTACCGGGTCTTGGATCGCGGACTTGTCTAAGTTTCGTCTTTGATCAAGCTCTATTAGCTTGAAAAGGGTAAACAAACATCCCCTCGTACTGGGTTTTGGACCGCATACTGGTCTTAGTTTCTTCTTTGATCTAGCTGCATTAGCTTGAAAAGGGTAAACAAACCCCCCCTAGTACCGAGTCTTGGGCCACAGACTGGTCTCAGTCCTTCTTCAATCAAGCTCCATTAGCTTAAAAAGTGTAATAAAACCTCCCCTCGTACCGGGTCTTAGACCGCGGACTGGTCTCAGTTTCTTCTTTGATCAAGCTTTACTAGCTTGAAAAGGGTAAACAAACCTCCCCTCGTACAGGGTCTTGGACCGCGGGTTGGTCTCAGTTTCTTCTTTGTCAAGCTCCATTAGCTTGAAAAGGGTCAACAAACCTCCCCTCGTACCGGGTCTTGGACCACAGACTGGTCTAAGTTTCTTCTTTGATCAGGCTCCTTTACCTTGAAAAGGCTAAACAAACCTCCCTTCATACCGGCTCTTGGACCGCGGACTGGTCTCAATTTCATCTTTGATCAAGCTTAACTAGCTTAAAAAGGGTAAATAAACCTCCCCTCGTACTGGTCTTGGACCGCAGACTGGTCTCTGTTTCTTCTTCGATCAAGCTCCATTAGCTTGAAAAGGGAAAACAAACCTTCCCTCGTACGGGGTCTTGGACCGTGGACTGGTCTCAGTTTCTTCTTTGATCAAGCTCCATTAGCTTGAAAAGGGTAAACAAACCTTCCCTCGTACGGGGTCTTGGACCGTGGACTGGTCTCAGTTTCTTCTTTGATCAAGCTCCATTAGCTTTAAAAGGGTAAACAAACCTCCCCTCGTACCGGGTCTTGGACCACGGACTGATTTCAGTTTCTTCTTCGATCAAGCTCCATTAGCTTAAAAAGGATAATCAAACCTCCCCTCGTACCGGGTCTTGGACCGCGGACTGGTCTCAGTTTCTTCTTCGATCAAACTCCATTAGCTTGAAAAGGGTAAAGAAACCTCCCCTCGTACCGGGTCTTGGACCGCATACTGGTATCAGTTTCTTTTTTGATCAAGCTCTATTAGCTTGAAAAGGGTATACAGACCTCCCCTCATACCGGGTCTTGGACCGCAGACTGGTCTAAGTTTCATCTTTGATCAGGCTCCATTAGCTTGAAAAGGCTAAACAAACCTCCCCTCGTACCAGATCTTGGACCGTGGACTGGTCTTAGTTTCTTCTTTGATCAAGCTCCATTAGCTTGAAAAGAGTAAATAAACCTCCCCTCGTACTGGGTCATGGACCGTGGACTGGTCTCGGTTTCTTCTTTGATTAATCTCAACAAGCTTGAAAAGGGTAAATAAACCTCCCCGCGTAACGGGTCTTGGACCGCAAACTGGTCTCAGTTTCTTCTTTGATCAAGCTCCATTAGCTTGAAAAGGGTAAATAAACCTCCCCTCGTACCGGGTCTTGGATCGCGGACTTGTCTAAGTTTTGTCTTTTATCAAGCTCTATTAGCTTGAAAAGGGTAAACAAACATCCCCTCGTACCGGGTTTTGGACCGCAAACTGGTCTTAGTTTCTTCTTTGATCTAGCTGCATTAGCTTGAAAAAGGTAAATAGACCCCCCTAGTACCGAGTCTTGGGCCACAGACTGGTCTCAGTCTTTCTTCAAACAAGCTCCATTAGCTTAAAAAGTGTAATAAAACCTCCCCTCGTACCGGGTCTTGGACCGCGGACTGGTCTCAGTTTCTTCTTTGATCAAGCTTTACTTGCTTGAAAAGGGTAAACAAACCTCCCCTCGTACAGGGTCTTGGACCGCGGGTTGGTCTCAGTTTCTTCTTTGTCAAGCTCCATTAGCTTGAAAAGGGTCAACAAACCTCCCCTCGTACCGGGTCTTGGACCGCAGACTGGTCTAAGTTTCGTCTTTGATCAGGCTCCTTTACCTTGAAAAGGCTAAACAAACCTCCCTTCGTACCGGCTCTTGGACAGCGGACTGGTCTCAATTTCTTCTTTGATCAAGCTTAACTAGCTTGAAAAGGGTAAATAAACCTCCCCTCGTACTGGTCTTGGACCGCGGACTGGTCTCAGTTTCTTCTTCGATCAAGTTCCATTAGGTTGAAAAGGGTAAACAAACCTCCCCTCATACCGGGTCTTGGACCGCGAAATGGTCTCTGTTTCTTCTTCGATCAAGCTCCATTAGCTTGAAAAGGGTAAACAAACCTTCCCTCGTACGGGGTCTTGGACCGTGGACTGGTCTCAGTTTCTTCGTTGATCAAGCTCCATTAGCTTTAAAAGGGTAAACAAACCTCCCCTCGTACCGGGTCTTGGACCGCGGACTGATCTCAGTTTCTTTTTTGATCAAGCTCCGTTAGCTTGAAAAGGGTAAACAAACCCCCCTCGTTGCGGGTCTTGGACCGTGGACTGGTCTCAGTTTCTTATTTGATAAAGCTACATTAGCTTGAAATGGGTAAACAAACCTCCCCTCGTACCGGGTCTTGAACCGCGGACTATTTTCAGTTTCTTCTTCGATCAAGCTCCATTAGCTTAAAAAAGATAATCAAACCTCCCCTCGTACTGGGTCTTGGACCGCGGACTGGTCTCAGTTTCTTCTTCGATCAAACTCCATTAGCTTGAAAAGGGTAAAGAAACCTCCCCTCGTACCGGGTCTTGGACTGCAGACTGGTATCAGTTTCTTTTTTAATCAAGCTCTATTAGCTTGAAAAGGGTATACAAACCTCCCCTCATACCGGGTCTTGGACCGCTGACTGGTCTAAGTTTCATCTTTGATCAGGCTCCATTAGCTTGAAAAGGCTAAACAAACCTCCCCTCATACCAGATCTTGGACCGCGGACTGGTCTTAGTTTCTTCTTTGATCAAGCTCCATTAGCTGGAAAAGAGTAAATAAACCTCCCCTCGTACTGGGTCATGGACCGTGGACTGGTCTCGGTTTCTTCTTTGATTAAGCTCAACAAGCTTGAAAAGGGGAAATAAACCTCCCCGCGTAACGGGTCTTGGACCGCAAACTGGTCTCAGTTTCTTCTTTGATCAAGCTCCATTAGCTTGAAAAGGGTAAATAAACCTCCCCTCGTACCGGGTCTTGGATCGCGGACTTGTCTAAGTTTCGTCTTTGATCAAGCTCTATTAGCTTGAAAAGGGTAAACAAACATCCCCTCGTACTGGGTTTTGGACCGCATACTGGTCTTAGTTTCTTCTTTGATCTAGCTGCATTAGCTTGAAAAAGGTAAATAGACCCCCCTAGTACCGAGTCTTGGGCCACAGACTAGTCTCAGTCCTTCTTCAAACAAGCTCCATTAGCTTAAAAAGTGTAATAAAACCTCCCCTCGTACCGGGTCTTGGACCGCGGACTGGTCTCAGTTTCTTCTTTGATCAAGCTTTACTAGCTTGAAAAGGGTAAACAAACCTCCCCTCGTACAGGGTCTTGGACCGCGGATTGGTCTCAGTTTCTTCTTTGTCAAGCTCCATTAGCTTGAAAAGGGTCAACAAACCTCCCCTCGTACCGGGTCTTGGACCACAGACTGGTCTAAGTTTCTTCTTTGATCAGGCTCCTTTACCTTGAAAAGGCTAAACAAACCTCCCTTCATATCGGCTCTTGGACCGCGGACTGGTCTCAATTTCATCTTTGATCAAGCTTAACTAGCTTAAAAAGGGTAAATAAACCTCCCCTCGTACTGGTCTTGGACCGCAGACTGGTCTCAGTTTCTTCTTCGATCAAGCTCCATTAGCTTGAAAAGGGAAAACAAACCTTCCCTCGTACGGGGTCTTGGATCGTGGACTGGTCTCAGTTTCTTCTTTGATCAAGCTCCATTAGCTTGAAAAGGGTAAACAAACCTTCCCTCGTACGGGGTCTTGGACCGTGGACTGGTCTCAGTTTCTTCTTTGATCAAGCTCCATTAGCTTTAAAAGGGTAAACAAACCTCCCCTCGTACCGGGTCTTGGACCACGGACTGATTTCAGTTTCTTCTTCGATCAAGCTCCATTAGCTTAAAAAGGATAATCAAACCTCCCCTCGTACCGGGTCTTGGACCGCGGACTGGTCTCAGTTTCTTCTTCGATCAAACTCCATTAGTTTGAAAAGGGTAAAAAACCTCCCCTCGTACCGGGTCTTGGACCGCAGACTGGTATCAGTTTCTTTTTTGATCAAGCTCTATTAGCTTGAAAAGGGTATACAGACCTCCCCTCATACCGGGTCTTGGACCGCAGACTGGTCTAAGTTTCATCTTTGATCAGGCTCCATTAGCTTGAAAAGGCTAAACAAACCTCCCCTCGTACTAGATCTTGGACCGTGGACTGGTCTTAGTTTCTTCTTTGATCAAGCTCCATTAGCTTGAAAAGAGTAAATAAACCTCCCCTCGTACTGGGTCATGGACCGTGGACTGGTCTCGGTTTCTTCTTTGATTAATCTCAACAAGCTTGAAAAGGGTAAATAAACCTCCCCGCGTAACGGGTCTTGGACCGCAAACTGGTCTCAGTTTCTTCTTTGATCAAGCTCCATTAGCTTGAAAATGGTAAATAAACCTCCCCTCGTACCGGGTCTTGGATCGCGGACTTGTCTAAGTTTCGTCTTTGATCAAGCTCTATTAGCTTGAAAAGGGTAAACAAACATCCCCTCGTACCGGGTTTTGGACCGCATACTGGTCTTAGTTTCTTCTTTGATCTAGCTGCATTAGCTTGAAAAAGGTAAATAGACCCCCCTAGTACCGAGTCTTGGGCCACAGACTAGTCTCAGTCCTTCTTCAAACAAGCTCCATTAGCTTAAAAAGTGTAATAAAACCTCCCCTCGTACCGGGTCTTGGACCGCGGACTGGTCTCAGTTTCTTCTTTGGTCAAGCTTTACTTGCTTGAAAAGGGTAAACAAACCTCCCCTCGTACAGGGTCTTGGACCGCGGGTTGGTCTCAGTTTCTTCTTTGTCAAGCTCCATTAGCTTGAAAAGGGTCAACAAACCTCCCCTCGTACCGGGTCTTGGACCGCAGACTGGTCTAAGTTTCGTCTTTGATCAGGCTCCTTTACCTTGAAAAGGCTAAACAAACCTCCCTTCGTACCGGCTCTTGGACAGTGGACTGGTCTCAATTTCTTCTTTGATCAAGCTTAACTAGCTTGAAAAGGGTAAATAAACCTCCCCTCGTACTGGTCTTGGACCGCGGACTGGTCTCAGTTTCTTCTTCGATCAAGTTCCATTAGGTTGAAAAGGGTAAACAAACCTCCCCTCATACCGGGTCTTGGACCGCGAAATGGTCTCAGTTTCTTCTTCGATCAAGCTCCATTAGCTTGAAAAGGGTAAACAAACCTTCCCTCGTACGGGGTCTTGGACCGTGGACTAGTCTCAGTTTCTTCGTTGATCAAGCTCCATTAGCTTTAAAAGGGTAAACAAACCTCCCCTCGTACCGGGTCTTGGACCGCGGACTGATCTCAGTTTCTTTTTTGATCAAGCTCCATTAGCTTGAAAAGGGTAAACAAACCCCCCTCGTTGCGGGTCTTGGACCGTGGACTGGTCTCAGTTTCTTATTTGATAAAGCTACATTAGCTTGAAATGGGTAAACAAACCTCCCCTCGTACCGGGTCTTGGACCGCGGACTGATTTCAGTTTCTTCTTCGATCAAGCTCCATTAGCTTAAAAAAGATAATCAAACCTCCCCTCGTACCGGGTCTTGGACCGCGGACTGGTCTCAGTTTCTTCTTCGATCAAACTCCTTTAGCTTGAAAAGGGTAAAGAAACCTCCCCTCGTACCGGGTCTTGGACTGCAGACTGGTATCAGTTTCTTTTTTGATCAAGCTCTATTAGCTTGAAAAGGGTATACAAACCTCCCCTCATACCGGGTCTTGGACCGCAGACTGGTCTAAGTTTCATCTTTGATCAGGCTCCATTAGCTTGAAAAGGCTAAACAAACCTCTCCTCATACCTGATCTTGGACCGCGGACTGGTCTTAGTTTCTTCTTTGATCAAGCTCCATTAGCTGGAAAAGAGTAAATAAACCTCCCCTCGTACTGGGTCATGGACCGTGGACTGGTCTCGGTTTCTTCTTTGATTAAGCTCAACAAGCTTGAAAAGGGGAAATAAACCTCCCCGCGTAACGGGTCTTGGACCGCAAACTGGTCTCAGTTTCTTCTTTGATCAAGCTCCATTAGCTTGAAAAGGGTAAATAAACCTCCCCTCGTACCGGGTCTTGGATCGCGGACTTGTGTAAGTTTCGTCTTTGATCAAGCTCTATTAGCTTGAAAAGCGTAAACAAACATCCCCTCGTACCGGGTTTTGGACCGCATACTGGTCTTAGTTTCTTCTTTGATCTAGCTGCATTAGCTTGAAAAGGGTAAACAAACCCCCCCTAGTACCGAGTCTTGGGCCACAGACTGGTCTCAGTCCTTCTTCAATCAAGCACCATTAGCTTAAAAAGTGTAATAAAATCTCCCCTCGTACCGGGTCTTGGACCGCGGACTGGTCTCAGTTTCTTCTTTGATCAAGCTTTACTAGCTTGAAAAGGGTAAACAAACCTCCCCTCGTACAGGGTCTTGGACCGCGGGTTGGTCTCAGTTTCTTCTTTGTCAAGCTCCATTAGCTTGAAAAGGGTTAACAAACCTCCCCTCGTACCAGGTCTTGGACCGCAGACTGGTCTAAGTTTCTTCTTTGATCAGGCTCCTTTACCTTGAAAAGGCTAAACAAACCTCCCTTCATACCGGCTCTTAGACCGCGGACTGGTCTCAATTTCATCTTTGATCAAGCTTAACTAGCTTAAAAAGGGTAAATAAACCTCCCCTCGTAGTGGTCTTGGACCGCAGACTGGTCTCAGTTTCTTCTTCGATCAAGCTCCATTAGCTTGAAAAGGGAAAACAAACCTTCCCTCGTACGGGGTCTTGGACCGTGGACTGGTCTCAGTTTCTTCTTTGATCAAGCTCCATTAGCTTGAAAAGGGTAAACAAACCTTCCCTCGTACGGGGTCTTGGACCGTGGACTGGTCTCAGTTTCTTCTTTGATCAAGCTCCATTAGCTTTAAAAGGGTAAACAAACCTCCCCTAGTACCGGGTCTTGGACCACGGACTGATTTCAGTTTCTTCTTCGATCAAGCTCCATTAGCTTAAAAAGGATAATCAAACCTCCCCTCGTACCGGGTCTTGGACCGCGGACTGGTCTCAGTTTCTTCTTCGATCAAACTCCATTAGCTTGAAAAGGGTAAAGAAACCTCCCCTCGTACCGGGTCTTGGACCGCAGACTGGTATCAGTTTCTTTTTTGATCAAGCTCTATTAGCTTGAAAAGGGTATACAGACCTCCCCCTCATACCGGGTCTTGGACCGCAGACTGGTCTAAGTTTCATCTTTGATCAGGCTCCATTAGCTTGAAAAGGCTAAACAAACCTCCCCTCATACCAGATCTTGGACCGCGGACTGGTCTTAGTTTCTTCTTTGATCAAGCTCCATTAGCTGGAAAAGAGTAAATAAACCTCCCCTCGTACTGGGTCATGGACCGTGGACTGGTCTCGGTTTCTTCTTTGATTAAGCTCAACAAGCTTGAAAAGGGGAAATAAACCTCCACGCGTAACGGGTCTTGGACCGCAAACTGGTCTCAGTTTCTTCTTTGATCAAGCTCCATTAGCTTGAAAAGGGTAAATAAACCTCCCCTCGTACCGGGTCTTGGATCGCGGACTTGTCTAAGTTTCGTCTTTGATCAAGCTCTATTAGCTTGAAAAGGGTAAACAAACATCCCCTCGTACCGGGTTTTGGACCGCATACTGGTCTTAGTTTCTTCTTTGATCTAGCTGCATTAGCTTGAAAAGGGTAAACAAACCCCCCCTAGTACCGAGTCTTGGGCCACAGACTGGTCTCAGTCCTTCTTCAATCAAGCTCCATTAGCTTAAAAAGTGTAATAAAACCTCCCCTCGTACCGGGTCTTGGACCGCGGACTGGTCTCAGTTTCTTCTTTGATCAAGCTTTACTAGCTTGAAAAGGGTAAACAAACCTCCCCTCGTACAGGGTCTTGGACCGCGGGTTGGTCTCAGTTTCTTCTTTGTCAAGCTCCATTAGCTTGAAAAGGGTCAACAAACCTCCCCTCGTACCGGGTCTTGGACCGCAGACTGGTCTAAGTTTCTTCTTTGCTCAGGCCCCTTTACCTTGAAAAGGCTAAACAAACCTCCCTTCATACCGGCTCTTGGACCGCGGACTGGTCTCAATTTCATCTTTGATCAAGCTTAACTAGCTTAAAAAGGGTAAATAAACCTCCCCTCGTAGTGGTCTTGGACCGCAGACTGGTCTCAGTTTCTTCTTCGATCAAGCTCCATTAGCTTGAAAAGGGAAAACAAACCTTCCCTCGTACGGGGTCTTGGACCGTGGACTAGTCTCAGTTTCTTCTTTGATCAAGCTCCATTAGCTTGAAAAGGGTAAACAAACCTCCCCTAGTATCGGATCTTGGACCGTGGACTGGCCTAAATTTCTTCTTTGATCAAGCTCTACTAGCTTGAAAAGGGTAAACAAACCTCCCCTCGTACCGGGTCTTGGACCACGGACTGGTCTCAGTTTCTTCTTTGTCAAGTTTCCACTGGCTTGAAAAGGGTAAACAAACCTCCCCTCGTACGGGTCTTGGACCGCGGACTGGTCTCAATTTCTTCTTTAATCAAGCTCCATTAGCTTGAAAAGGGTAAACAAACCTCCCCTCGTACCGAGTCTTGGACTGCAGACTGGTCTCAGTTTCTTCTTTGATCAAGCTCCATTAGCTGGAAAAGGGTAAACAAACCACGCCTCGTGCCGGGTCTTGGACCGCAGACTGGTGTCAGTTTCCTCTTCGATCAAACTCCATTAGCTTGAAAAGGGTAAAGAAACCTCCCCTCGTACCGGGTCTTGGACCGCAGACTGGTATCAGTTTCTTTTTTGATCAAGCTCTATTAGCTTGAAAAGGGTATACAGACCTCCCCTCATACCGGGTCTTGGACCGCAGACGGGTCTAAGTTTCATCTTTGATCAGGCTCCATTAGCTTGAAAAGGCTAAACAAACCTCCCCTCGTACCAGATCTTGGACCGTGGACTGGTCTTAGTTTCTTCTTTGATCAAGCTCCATTAGCTTGAAAAGAGTAAATAAACCTCCCCTCGTAATGGGTCATGGACCGTGGACTGGTCTCGGTTTCTTCTTTGATTAATCTCAACAAGCTTGAAAAGGGTAAATAAACCTCCCCGCGTAACGGGTCTTGGACCGCAAACTGGTCTCAGTTTCTTCTTTGATAAGCCCCATTAGCTTGAAAAGTGTAAATAAACCTCCCCCTCGTACCGGGTCTTGGATCGCGGACTTGTCTAAGTTTTTGCCTTTGATCAAGCTCTATTAGCTTGAAAAGGGTAAACAAACATCCCCTCGTACCGGGTTTTGGACCGCATACTGGTCTTAGTTTTCTTCTTTGATCTAGCTGCATTAGCTTGAAAAGGGTAAACAAACCCCCCTAGTACCGAGTCTTGGGCCACAGACTGGTCTCAGTCCTTCTTCAATCAAGCTCCATTAGCTTAAAAAGTGTAATAAAACCTCCCCTCGTACCGGGTCTTGGACCGCGGACTGGTCTCAGTTTTTTCTTTGATCAAGCTTTACTAGCTTGAAAAGGGTAAACAAACCTCCCCTCGTACAGGGTCTTGGACCGCGGGTTGGTCTCAGTTTCTTCTTTGATCAAGCTCCATTAGCTTGAAAAGGGTAAACAAACCTTCCCTCGTACGGGGTCTTGGACCGTGGACTGGTCTCAGTTTCTTCTTTGATCAAGCTCCATTAGCTTTAAAAGGGTAAACAAACCTCCCCTCGTACCGGGTCTTGGACCGCGGACTGATCTCAGTTTCTTCTTTGATTAAGCTCCATTAGCTTGAAAAGGGTAAACAAACCTCCCCTCGTACCGGGTCTTGGACCGCGAACTGAACTCAGTTTCTTCTTTGATTAAGGCTTCATTAGCTTGAAAGGGGTAAACAAATCTCCCCTCGTACCCGGGTCTTGGACCGCGGACTGATCTCATTTTCTTCTTTGAACAAGCTCCATTAGCTTGAAATGGTAAACAAAACCTCCCCTCGTACCAGGTCTTGGACCACGGACTGATCTCAGTTTCTTCTTTGATCAAGCTTCATTAGCTTGTAAGGGGTAAAAAAACCTCCCCTCGTACCGGGTTTTAGACCGCGGACTGGTATCTGTTTCTTTTTTGATCAAGCTCTATTAGCTTGAAAAAGGTATACAGACCTCCCCTCGTACCGGGTCTTGGACCGCGAACCGGTCTCAGTTTCTTCTTTGATCAAGCTTTATTAGCTTGAAAAGGGTATACAGACCTCCCCTCGTACCAGATCTTGGACCGCGGACTGGTCTTAGTTTCTTCTTTGATCAAGCTCCATTAGCTTGAAAAGAGTAAACAAACCTCCCCTCGTACCAGGTCTTGGACCGCGGACTGGTCTCAGTTTCTTCTTCGATCAAGCTCCATTAGCTTGAAAAGGTTAAACAAGCTTCCCCTCGTACGGGTCTTGGACCACGGACTGGTCTCAATTTCTTCTTTGATCAAGCTCCATTAGCTTGAAAAGGGTAAACAAACCTCCCCTCGTACCGGGTCTTGGACCACGGACTGGTCTCAGTTTCTTCTTTGATCAAGCTTTACTAGCTTGAAAAGGGTAAACAAACCTCCCCTCGTACAGGGTCTTGGACCGCGGGTTGGTCTCAGTTTCTTCTTTGTTAAGCTCCATTAGCTTGAAAAGGGTCAACAAACCACCCCTCGTACCGGGTCTTGGACCGCAGACTGGTCTAAGTTTCTTCTTTGATCAGGCTCCTTTACCTTGAAAAGGCTAAACAAACCTCCCTTCATACCGGCTCTTGGACCACGGACTGGTCTCAATTTCGTCTTTGATCAAGCTTAACTAGCTTAAAAAGGGTAAATAAACCTCCCCTCATACTGGTCTTGGACCGCAGACTGGTCTCAGTTTCTTCTTCGATCAAGCTCCATTAGCTTGAAAAGGGTAAACAAACCTTCCCTCGTACGGGGTCTTGGGCCGTGGACTGGTCTCAGTTTCTTCTTTGAATAAGCTCCATTAGCTTGAAAAGGGTAAACAAACCTTCCCTCGTACGGGGTCTTGGACCGTGGACTGGTCTCAGTTTCTTCTTTGATCAAGCTCCATTAGCTTTAAAAGGGTAAACAAACCTCCCCTCGTATCGGGTCTTGGACCGCGGACTGATTTCAGTTTCTTCTTCGATCAAGCTCCATTAGCTTAAAAAGGATAATCAAACCTCCCCTCGTACCGGGTCTTGGACCGCGGACTGGTCTCAGTTTCTTCTTCGATCAAACTCCATTAGCTTGAAAAGGGTAAAGAAACCTCCCCTCGTACCGGGTCTTGGACCGCAGACTGGTATTAGTTTCTTTTTTGATCAAGCTCTATTAGCTTGAAAAGGGTATACAGACCTCCCCTCATACCGGGTCTTGGACCGCAGACTGATCTAAGTTTCATCTTTGATCAGGCTCCATTAGCTTGAAAGGGCTAAACAAACCTCCCCTCGTACCAGATCTTGGACCGTGGACAGGTCTTAGTTTCTTCTTTGATCAAGCTCCATTAGCTTGAAAAGAGTAAATAAACCTCCCCTCGTACTGGGTCATGGACCGTGGACTGGTCTCGGTTTCTTCTTTGATTAATCTCAACAAGCTTGAAAAGGGAAAATAAACCTCCCCGCGTAACGGGTCTTGGACCGCAAACTGGTCTCAGTTTCTTCTTTGATCAAGCTTCGTTAGCTTGAAAAGGGTAAATAAACCTCCCCTCGTACCGGGTCTTGGATCGCGGAATTGTCTAAGTTTCGTCTTTGATCAAGCTCTATTAGCTTGAAAAGGGTAAACAAACATCCCCTTATACCGGGTTTTGGACCGCATACTGGTGGGTAAACAAACCTCCCCTCATACCGGAACTTGGACCGCAGACTGATTTCAATTTCTTCTTTGATCAAGCTTCATTAGCTTGAAAAGGGTAAACAAACCTCCCCTCGTACCGGGTCTTGGACCGCAGACTGATCTCAGTTTCTTCTTTGATCAAGCTCTACTAGCTTGAAAAGGGTAAACAAACCTCCCCTCGTACCGGGTCTTGGACCGCCGACTGGTCTCAGTTTCTTCTCTGATCAAGCTCCATTAGCTTGAAAAGGGTAAACAAACCTCCCCTCGTACCAGGTCTTAGACCGTGGACTAGTCTCAGTTTCTTATTTGATCAAGCTCTACTAGCTTGAAAAGGGTAAACAAACCACCCCTCGTACCAGGTCTTGGACCGCGGACCGGTCTCAGTTTCTCCTTTGTCAAATTCCATTAGCTTGAAATGGGGAAACAAACCTCCCCTCGTACCTAGTCTTGGACCGCGGACTGGTCTCAGTTTCTTCTTTGATCAAGCTCCATCAGCTAGAAAAGGGTAAACAAACCTCGCCTCGTGCTGGGTCTTGGACCGCAGACTGGTATCAGTTTCCTCTTTGATAAAGCTACATTAGCTTGAAATGGGTAAACAAACCACCCCTCGTACCGGGTCTTTGACTGCGTACTGATTTCAGTTTCTTCTTTGCTCAAGCTTCATTAGCTTGAAAAGGGTAAACAAACCTCCCTTCTTACCGGGTCTTGGACCGCGGACTATTCTCAGTTTCTTCTTGGATCAAGCTCTAATGGCTTGAAAATGGTAAATAAACCTCCCCTAGTATCGGATCTTGGACCGTGGACTGGCCTAAATTTCTTCTTTGATCAAGCTCTACTAGCTTGAAAAGGGTAAACAAACCTCCCCTCGTACCGGGTCTTGGACCACGGACTGGTCTCAGTTTCTTCTTTGTCAAGTTTCCATTGGCTTGAAAAGGGTAAACAAACCTCCCCTCGTACGGGTCTTGGACCGCGGACTGGTCTCAATTTCTTCTTTAATCAAGCTCCATTAGCTTGAAAAGGGTAAACAAACCTCCCCTCGTACCGAGTCTTGGACTGCGGACTGGTCTCAGTTTCTTCTTTGATCAAGCTCCATTAGCTGGAAAAGGGTAAACAAACCACGCCTCGTGCCGGGTCTTGGACCGCAGACTGGTGTCAGTTTCCTCTTTGATCCAGCTACATTAGCTAGAAATGGGTAAAGAAACCTCCCCTCGTACCGGGTCTTGGACCGCAGACTGGTATCAGTTTCTTTTTTGATCAAGCTCTATTAGCTTGAAAAGGGTATACAGACCTCCCCTCTTACCGGGTCTTGGACCGCGGACTATTCTCAGTTTCTTCTTGGATCAAGCTCCATTAGCTTGAAACTGGTAAATAAACCTCCCCTAGTATCAGATCTTGGACCGCGGACTAGCCTAAATTTCTTCTTTGATCAAGCTCTACTAGCTTGGTAAGGGTAAACAAACCTCCCCTCGTACCGGGTCTTGGACCGCGGACGGGTCTCAGTTTCTTCTTTGTCAAGTTTCCATTGGCTTGAAAAGGGAAAACAAACCTCCCCTCGTACCGGGTCTTGGACCGCGGACTAGTCTCAGTTTCTTATTTGATCAAGCTCTACTAGCTTGAAAAGGGTAAACAAACCTCCCCTCGTACCAGGTCTTGGACCGCGGACTGGTCTCAGTTTCTTCTTTGTCAAGCTCCATTAGCTTGAAAAGGGTAAACAAACCTCCCCTCGTGACGGGTCTTGGATCGCGGACTGGTCTCAATTTCTTTTTTGATGAAGCTCTATTATCTTGAAAAGGGTAAGCAAACCTCCCCTCGTACCAGGTCTTGGACCGCAGACTGGTCTCAGTTTCATCTTTGATCAAGCTCTATTAACATGAAAAGGGTAAACAAACGTCCCCTCGTGCCAGGTCTAGGACCGCGGAATGGTCTCAGTTTCTTCTTTGATCAAGCTACCTTAGCTTGAAATGGGTAAACCAACCTCCCCTCATACCGGGTCTTGGATCGCAGACTGATTTCAATTTCTTCTTTGAACAAGCTTCATTAGCTTAAAAAGGGTAAACAAACCTCCCCTCGTACCGGGTCTTGGACCGCGGACTGATCTCAGTTTCTTCTTTGATCAAGCTCCATTAGCTTGAAAATGGTAAACAATCCTCCCCTCGTACCGGGTCTTGGACCGTGGACTGGTCTCAGTTTCTTCTTTGTCAAGTTTCCATTACCTTGAAAAGGGTAAATAAACCTCCCCTAGTATCAGATCTTGGACCGCGGACTGGCCTTAATTTCTTCTTTGATCAAGCTCTACTAGCTTGAAAAGGGTAAACAAACCTCCCCTCGTACCGGGTCTTGGACCGCGGACTGGTCTCAGTTTCTTCTTTGTCAAGTTTCCATTGGCTTGAAAAGGGTAAACAAACCTCCCCTCGTACCGGGTCTTGGACCGCGGATTGGTCTCAGTTTCTTCTTTGATCAATCTCCATTAGCTTGAAAAGGGTAAACAAACCTCACCTCGTACCGGGTCTTGGACCGCGGACTGGTCTCAGTTTCTTCTTTGATCAAGCTCCATTAAGTTGAATAGGCTGAACAAACCTCCCCTCGTGCCGGGTCTTGTACCGCGGACTGGTCTCATTTTCCTCTTTGATCAAGCTACATTAGCTTGAAATGGGTAAACAAACCACCCCTCGTACCGGGTCTGTGACCGCGGGCTGATATCTGTTTCTTCTTTGATCAAGCTTCATTAGCTTGAAAAGGGTAAACAAACCTCCCCTCGTACCAGGTCTTGGACAGCGGACTGGTCTCAGTTTCTTCTTTGATCAAGCTCCATTAGCTTGAAAAGGGTAAACAAACCTCCCCTCGTACCGGGTCTTGGACCGCGGACTTGTCTTAGTTTCTTCTTTGATCTAGCTACATTAGATTGAAAAGGGTAAAGAAACCTCCCCTCGTACCGGGTCTTGGGCCGCGGACTGGTCTTAGTTTCTTCTTTGATCAAGCTCCATTAGCTTGAAAAGGGTAAACAAACCTCCCTTCTTACCAGGTCTTGGACCGCGGACTGGTCTCAGTTTCTTCTTTGATCAATCTCCATTAGCTTGAAATGTGTAAACAAACCTCCCCTCGTATCGGGTCTTGGACTACGGACTGGTCTGAGTTTCTTCTTTGATCAAGCTCCATTAGCTTGAAAAGGGAAAACAAACCTCCCCTCGTACTAGGTCTAGGACTGCGGACTGGTCTCAGTTTCTTCTTTGAACAAGCTCCATTAGCTTGAAAAGGGTAAACAAACCTCCCCTCATACCGGGTCTTGGATCGCGGAGTGGTCTCAGTTTCATTTTTGATCAATCTCTATTAGCTTGAAAAGAGTAAATAAACCTCCCCTCGTACCGGGTCTTGGACCGCAGACTGGTGTTAGTTTCTTCTTTGATCAAGCTCCATTAGCTTGAAAAGGGTAAACAAACCTCCCCTCGTACCAGGTCTAGGACTGCGGATTGGTCTCAGTTTCTTCTTTGATCAAGCTCCATTAGCTTGAAAAGGGTAAACAAACATCCCCTCATGCCGGGTCTTGGACCGCGGACTGGTCTCAGTTTCTTCTTTGATCAAGCTATATTAGCTTGAAATAGGTAAATAAACTTCCCCTTGTACCGGGTCTTTGACCGTTGACTGATTTCAGTTTCTTCTTTGATCAAGCTTCATTAGCTTGAAAATGGTAAACAAACCTCCCCTCGTATCGGATCTTGGACCGCAGACTGGTCTCAGTTTCTTCTTTGATCAAGCTCCATTAGCTTGAATAGGGTAAACAAACCTCCCCTCGTACCTAGTCTTGGACCGTGGTCTGGTCTCAGTTTCTTCTTTGATCAAGCTCCATTATCTTTAAAAGTGTAAACAAACCTCCCCTCGTACCGAGTCTTGGATTGCGGACTGGTCTCAGTTTCTTTTTTTATCATGCTTTATTAGCTTGAAAAGGGTAAACAAACCTCCCCTCGTACCTTGTCTTGGACCGCGGACTGGTCTCAGTTTCTTCTTTGATCAAGCTCCATTAGCTTGAAAAGGGTGAACAAACCTCCCCTCGTGTCGGGTCTTGGACCGGGGACTGGTCTCAGTTTCTTCTTTGATCAAGCTAGATTAGTTTGAAATGGGTGAACAAACCTCCCCACATATCGGGTCTTGGACCGGGGACGGATTTCAATTTCTTCTTTGATCAAGCTTCATTAGCTTGAAAAGGGTAAACAAACCTCCTATCGTACCGGGTCTTGGACCGCAGACTGATCTCAGTTTCTTCTTTGATCAAGCTCCATTAGCTTAAAAATGGTAAACAAACCTCCCCTTGTATCAGATCTTAGACCGCAGACTGGTCTCAGTTTCTTCTTTGATCAAGCTCTACTAGCTTAAAAAGGGTAAACAAACCTCCCCTCGTACCGGGTCTTGGACCGCGGACTGGTCTCAGTTTCTTCTTTGTCAAGTTTCAATTAGCTTGAAAAGGGTAAACAAACCTCCCCTCATACCAAGTCTTGGACCGTGGACTAGTCTCAGTTTATTCTTTGATCAAGCTCCATTAGCTTGAAAAGGGTAAACAAACCTCCCCTCGTACTGGGTCTGGGACCGCGGACTGGTCTCAGTTTCTTCTCTCATCAAGCTCCATTAGCGTGAAAAGGGTAAACAAACCTCCCCTCGTACCAGGTCTTAAACCGTGGACTAGTCTCAGTTTCTTATTTGATCAAGCTCTACTAGCATGAAAAGGGTAAACAAACCTCCCCTCGTACCAGGTCTTGGACCGCGGACTGGTCTCAGTTTCTTCTTTGTCAAACTCCATTAGCTTGAAAAGGGTAAACAAACCTCCCCTCGTACCGGGTCTTGGATCGCATAGTGGTCTCAGTTTCTTTTTTGATGAAGCTCTATTAGCTTGAAAAGGGTAAGCAAACCTCCCCTCGTACCGAGTCTTGGACCGCGGACTGGTCTCAGTTTCTTCTTTGATCAAGCTCCATTAGCTTGAAAACGGTAAACAAACCTCCCCTCGTACCAGGTCTTGGACCGCGGACTGGTCTTAGTTTCTTCTTTGTCAAATTCCATTAGCTTGAAATGGGGAAACAAACCTCCCCTCGTACCTAGTCTTGGACCGCGGACTGGTCTCAGTTTCTTCTTTGATCAAGCTCCATCAGCTAGAAAAGGGTAAACAAACCTCGCCTCGTGCTGGGTCTTGGACCGCAGACTGGTATCAGTTTCCTCTTTGATAAAGCTACATTAGCTTGAAATGGGTAAACAAACCACCCCTCGTACCGGGTCTTTGACTGCGTACTGATTTCAGTTTCTTCTTTGCTCAAGCTTCATTAGCTTGAAAAGGGTAAACAAACCTCCCTTCTTACCGGGTCTTGGACCGCGGACTATTCTCAGTTTCTTCTTGGATCAAGCTCTAATGGCTTGAAAATGGTAAATAAACCTCCCCTAGTATCGGATCTTGGACCGTGGACTGGCCTAAATTTCTTCTTTGATCAAGCTCTACTAGCTTGAAAAGGGTAAACAAACCTCCCCTCGTACCGGGTCTTGGACCACGGACTGGTCTCAGTTTCTTCTTTGTCAAGTTTCCATTGGCTTGAAAAGGGTAAACAAACCTCCCCTCGTACGGGTCTTGGACCGCGGACTGGTCTCAATTTCTTCTTTAATCAAGCTCCATTAGCTTGAAAAGGGTAAACAAACCTCCCCTCGTACCGAGTCTTGGACTGCGGACTGGTCTCAGTTTCTTCTTTGATCAAGCTCCATTAGCTGGAAAAGGGTAAACAAACCACGCCTCGTGCCGGGTCTTGGACCGCAGACTGGTGTCAATTTCCTCTTTGATCCAGCTACATTAGCTAGAAATGGGTAAACAAATCACCCCTCGTACCGGGTCTTTGACCGCGAACTGATTTCAGTTTCTTCTTTGCTCAAGCTTCATTAGCTTGAAAAGGGTAAACAAACCTCCCCTCTTACCGGGTCTTGGACCGCGGACTATTCTCAGTTTCTTCTTGGATCAAGCTCCATTAGCTTGAAACTGGTAAATAAACCTCCCCTAGTATCAGATCTTGGACCGCGGACTGGCCTAAATTTCTTCTTTGATCAAGCTCTACTAGCTTGGTAAGGGTAAACAAACCTCCCCTCGTACCGGGTCTTGGACCGCGGACGGGTCTCAGTTTCTTCTTTGTCAAGTTTCCATTGGCTTGAAAAGGGAAAACAAACCTCCCCTCGTACCGGGTCTTGGACGGCGGACTGGTCTTAGTTTCTTCTTTTATCAAGCTCCAATAGCTTGAAAAGGGTAAACAAACCTCCCTGCGTACCGGGTCTTGGACCTCGGGCTGGTCTCAGTTTCTTCTTTGATCAAGCTCCATTAGCTTGAAAAGGGTAAACAAACCTCCCCTCGTTCCAGGTCTTGGACCGCGGACTAGTCTCAGTTTCTTATTTGATCAAGCTCTACTAGCTTGAAAAGGGTAAACAAACCTCCCCTCGTACCAGGTCTTGGACCGCGGACTGGTCTCAGTTTCTTCTTTGTCAAGCTCCATTAGCTTGAAAAGGGTAAACAAACCTCCCCTCGTGACGGGTCTTGGATCGCGGACTGGTCTCAATTTCTTTTTTGATGAAGCTCTATTATCTTGAAAAGGGTAAGCAAACCTCCCCTCGTACCAGGTCTTGGACCGCGGACTGGTCTCAGTTTCATCTTTGATCAAGCTCCATTAACATGAAAAGGGTAAACAAACGTCCCCTCGTGCCAGGTCTAGGACCGCGGAATGGTCTCAGTTTCTTCTTTGATCAAGCTACCTTAGCTTGAAATGGGTAAACCAACCTCCCCTCATACCGGGTCTTGGATCGCAGAATGATTTCAATTTCTTCTTTGAACAAGCTTCATTAGCTTAAAAAGGGTAAACAAACCTCCCCTCGTACCGGGTCTTGGACCGCGGACTGATCTCAGTTTCTTCTTTGATCAAGCTCCATTAGCTTGAAAATGGTAAACAATCCTCCCCTCGTACCGGGTCTTGGACCGCGGACTGGTCTCAGTTTCTTCTTTGTCAAGTTTCCATTACCTTGAAAAGGGTAAATAAACCTCCCCTAGTATCGGATCTTGGACCGCGGACTGGCCTTAATTTCTTCTTTGATCAAGCTCTACTAGCTTGAAAAGGATAAACAAACCTCCCCTCGTACCGGGTCTTGGACCGCGGACTGGTCTCAGTTTCTTCTTTGTCAAGTTTCCATTGGCTTGAAAAGGGTAAACAAACCTCCCCTCGTACCGGGTCTTGGACCGCGGATTGGTCTCAGTTTCTTCTTTGATCAATCTCCATTAGCTTGAAAAGGGTAAACAAACCTCACCTCGTACCGGGCCTTGGACCGCGGATGGGTCTCAGTTTCTTCTTTGTCAAGTTTCCATTAGCTTGAAAATGGTAAACAATCCTCCCCTCGTACCGGGTCTTGGACCGCGGACTGGTCTCAGTTTCTTCTTTGTCAAGTTTCCATTACCTTGAAAAGGGTAAATAAACCTCCCCTAGTATCGGATCTTGGACCGCGGACTGGCCTTAATTTCTTCTTTGATCAAGCTCTACTAGCTTGAAAAGGATAAACAAACCTCCCCTCGTACCGGGTCTTGGACCGCGGACTGGTCTCAGTTTCTTCTTTGTCAAGTTTCCATTGGCTTGAAAAGGGTAAACAAACCTCCCCTCGTACCGGGTCTTGGACCGCGGATTGGTCTCAGTTTCTTCTTTGATCAATCTCCATTAGCTTGAAAAGGGTAAACAAACCTCACCTCGTACCGGGTCTTGGACCGCGGACTGGTCTCAGTTTCTTCTTTGATCAAGCTCCATTAAGTTGAATAGGCTGAACAAACCTCCCCTCGTGCCGGGTCTTGTACCGCGGACTGGTCTCATTTTCCTCTTTGATCAAGCTACATTAGCTTGAAATGGGTAAACAAACCACCCCTCGTACCGGGTCTGTGACCGCGGGCTGATATCTGTTTCTTCTTTGATCAAGCTTCATTAGCTTGAAAAGGGTAAACAAACCTCCCCTCGTACCAGGTCTTGGACCGCGGACTGGTCTCAGTTTCTTCTTTGATCAAGCTCCATTAGCTTGAAAAGGGTAAACAAACCTCCCCTCGTACCGGGTCTTGGACCGCGGACTTGTCTTAGTTTCTTCTTTGATCTAGCTACATTAGATTGAAAAGGGTAAAGAAACCTCCCCTCGTACCGGGTCTTGGGCCGCGGACTGGTCTTAGTTTCTTCTTTGATCAAGCTCCATTAGCTTGAAAAGGGTAACCTCCCTTCTTACCAGGTCTTGGACCGCGGACTGGTCTCAGTTTCTTCTTTGATCAATCTCCATTAGCTTGAAATGTGTAAACAAACCTCCCCTCGTATCGGGTCTTGGACTACGGACTGGTCTGAGTTTCTTCTTTGATCAAGCTCCATTAGCTTGAAAAGGGAAAACAAACCTCCCCTCGTACTAGGTCTAGGACTGCGGACTGGTCTCAGTTTCTTCTTTGAACAAGCTCCATTAGCTTGAAAAGGGTAAACAAACCTCCCCTCATACCATGTCTTGGATCGCGGAGTGGTCTCAGTTTCATTTTTGATCAATCTCTATTAGCTTGAAAAGAGTAAATAAACCTCCCCTCGTACCGGGTCTTGGACCGCAGACTGGTGTTAGTTTCTTCTTTGATCAAGCTCCATTAGCTTGAAAAGGGTAAACAAACCTCCCCTCGTACCAGGTCTAGGACTGCGGATTGGTCTCAGTTTCTTCTTTGATCAAGCTCCATTAGCTTGAAAAGGGTAAACAAACATCCCCTCATGCCGGGTCTTGGACCGCGGACTGGTCTCAGTTTCTTCTTTGATCAAGCTATATTAGCTTGAAATAGGTAAATAAACTTCCCCTTGTACCGGGTCTTTGACCGTTGACTGATTTCAGTTTCTTCTTTGATCAAGCTTCATTAGCTTGAAAATGGTAAACAAACCTCCCCTCGTATCGGATCTTGGACCGCAGACTGGTCTCAGTTTCTTCTTTGATCAAGCTCCATTAGCTTGAATAGGGTAAACAAACCTCCCCTCGTACCTAGTCTTGGACCGTGGTCTGGTCTCAGTTTCTTCTTTGATCAAGCTCCATTATCTTTAAAAGTGTAAACAAACCTCCCCTCGTACCGAGTCTTGGATTGCGGACTGGTCTCAGTTTCTTTTTTTATCATGCTTTATTAGCTTGAAAAGGGTAAACAAACCTCCCCTCGTACCTTGTCTTGGACCGCGGACTGGTCTCAGTTTCTTCTTTGATCAAGCTCCATTACCTTGAAAAGGGTGAACAAACCTCCCCTCGTGTCGGGTCTTGGACCGGGGACTGGTCTCAGTTTCTTCTTTGATCAAGCTAGATTAGTTTGAAATGGGTGAACAAACCTCCCCACATATCGGGTCTTGGACCGGGGACGGATTTCAATTTCTTCTTTGATCAAGCTTCATTAGCTTGAAAAGGGTAAACAAACCTCCTATCGTACCGGGTCTTGGACCGCAGACTGATCTCAGTTTCTTCTTTGATCAAGCTCCATTAGCTTAAAAATGGTAAACAAACCTCCCCTTGTATCAGATCTTAGACCGCAGACTGGTCTCAGTTTCTTCTTTGATCAAGCTCTACTAGCTTAAAAAGGGTAAACAAACCTCCCCTCGTACCGGGTCTTGGACCGTGGACTGGTCTCAGTTTCTTCTTTGTCAAGTTTCAATTAGCTTGAAAAGGGTAAACAAACCTCCCCTCATACCAAGTCTTGGACCGTGGACTAGTCTCAGTTTATTCTTTGATCAAGCTCCATTAGCTTGAAAAGGGTAAACAAACCTCCCCTCGTACTGGGTCTGGGACCGCGGACTGGTCTCAGTTTCTTCTCTCATCAAGCTCCATTAGCGTGAAAAGGGTAAACAAACCTCCCCTCGTACCAGGTCTTAAACCGTGGACTAGTCTCAGTTTCTTATTTGATCAAGCTCTACTAGCATGAAAAGGGTAAACAAACCTCCCCTCGTACCAGGTCTTGGACCGCGGACTGGTCTCAGTTTCTTCTTTGTCAAACTCCATTAGCTTGAAAAGGGTAAACAAACCTCCCCTCGTACCGGGTCTTGGATCGCATAGTGGTCTCAGTTTCTTTTTTGATGAAGCTCTATTAGCTTGAAAAGGGTAAGCAAACCTCCCCTCATACCGAGTCTTGGACCGCGGACTGGTCTCAGTTTCTTCTTTGATCAAGCTCCATTAGCTTGAAAACGGTAAACAAACCTCCCCTCGTACCAGGTCTTGGAACGCGGACTGGTCTTAGTTTCTTCTTTTATCAAGCTCCATTAGCTTGAAAAGTGTGAACAAACCTCCCCTCGTACCAGGTTTATGACTGCAGCCTGGTCTTAGTTTCTTCTTTGATCAAGCTCCATTAGCTTGAAAAGGGAAAACAAACCTCCCATCGTGCCGGGTCTTGGACCGCGGAATGGTCTCAGTTTCTTCTTTGATCAAGCTACATTAGCTTGAAATGGGTAAACAAACCTCCCCTCATACCGGGTCTTGGACCGCGGACTGATTTCAATTTCATCTTTGATCAAGCTTCATTAGCATGAAAAGGGTAAACAAACCTCCCCTCGTACCGGGTCTTGGACCGCGGACTGATCTTAGTTTCTTCTTTGATCAAGCTCCATTAGCTTGAAAATGGTAAACAAACCTCCCCTCGTACCGGATCTTAGACCGCGGACTGGTCTCAGTTTATTCTTTGATCAAGCTCTACTAGCTTGAAAAGGGTAAACTAACCTCTCCTCGTACCGGGTCTTGGACCGCCGACTGGTCTCAGTTTCTTCTCTGATCAAGCTCCATTAGCTTGAAAAAGGTAAACAAACCTCCCCTCGTACCAGGTCTTAGACCATGGACTAGTCTCAGTTTCTTATTTGATCAAGCTCTACTAGCTTGAAAAGGGTAAACAAACCACTCCTCGTACCAGGTCTTGGACCGCGGACTGGTCTAAGTTTCTCCTTTGTCAAACTCCATTAGCTAGAAAAGGGTAAACAAACCTCCCCTCGTACCGGGTCTTGGATCGCAGAGTGGTCTCAGTTTCTTTTTTGTTGAAGCTCTAGTAGCTTGAAAAGGGTAAGCAAACCTCCCCTCGTACCGAGTCTTGGACCGCGGACTGGTCTCAGTTTCTTCTTTGATCAAGTTCCATTAGCTTGAAAACGGTAAACAAACCTCCCCTCGTACCAGGTCTTGGACCGCGGACTGGTCTTAGTTTCTTCTTTTATCAAGCTCCATTAGCTTGAAAAGTGTAAACAAACCTCCCCTCGTACCGGGTCTATGACTGCGGCCTGGTCTTAGTTTCTTCTTTGATCAAGCTCCATTAGCTTGAAAAGGGTAAACAAACCTCCCCTCGTGCCGGGTCTTGGACCGCGGAATGGTCTCAGTTTCTTCTTTGATCAAGCTACATTAGCTAGAAATGGGTAAACAAACCTCCCCTCATACCGGGTCTTGGACCGCGGATTTTTTTCAATTTCTTCCTTGATCAAGCTTCATTAGCTTGAAAAGGGTAAACAAACCTCCCCTCGTACCGGGTCTTGGACCGCAGACTGATCTCAGTTTATAGTTTGATCAAGCTCCATTAGTTTGAAAATGGTAAACAAACCTCCCCTCGTTCCGGATCTTGGACCGGGGACTGGTCTCAGTTTTTTCTTTGATAAAGCTCTACTAGCTTGAAAAGGGTAAACAAACCTCCCCTCATACCGGGTCTTGGACCGCGGAATGGTCTCAGTTTCTTCTTTGTCAAGTTTCCATTAGCTTGAAAAGTGTAAATAAACCTCCCCTCGTACCGGGTCTTGGACCGCGGACTGGTCTCAGTTTCTTCTTTGATCAAGCTCCATTAGCTTGAAAAGGGTAAACAAACCTCTCCTCGTACCGGGTCTTGGACCGCGGGGTGGTCTTAGTTTCTTCTTTGATCAAGCTCCATTAGCTTGAAAAGGGTAAACAAACCACCCCTCGTACCGGGTCTTGGATCGCAGAGAGGTCTCAGTTTCTTTTTTGTTGAAGCTCTAGTAGCTTGAAGAGGGTAAGCAAACCTCCCCTCGTAACGAGTCTTGGACCGCTGACTGGTCTCAGTTTCTTCTTTGATCAAGCTCCATTAGCTTGAAAATAGTAAACAAACCTCCCCTCGTACCAGGTCTTGGACCGCGGACTGGTCTCAGTTTCTTCTTTTATCAAGCTCCATTAGCTTGAAAATTGTAAATAAACCTCCCCTCGTTCCGGGTCTATGACTGCGGCCTGGTCTTAGTTTCTTCTTTGATCAAGCTCCATTAGCTTGAAAAGGATAAACAAACCTCCCCTCGTGCCTGGTCTTGGACCGCAGAATGGTCTCAGTTTCTTCTTTGATCAAGCTACATTAGCTTGAAATGGGTAAACAAACCTCCCTTCATACCGGGTCTTGGACCGCGAACTGATTTCAATTTCTTCTTTGATCAAGCTTCATTAGCTTGAAAAGGGTAAACAAACCTCCCCTTGTACCGGGTCTTGGACCGCGGACTGATCTCAGTTTCTTCTTTGATCAAACTCCTTAGCTTGAAAATGGTAAACAAACCTCCCCTCGTACCGGATCTTGGACCGCGGACTGGTCTCAATTTCTTCTTTGATCAAGCTCTACTAGCTTGAAAAGGGTAAACAAACCTCCCCTCGTACCGGGTCCTGGACCGCCGACTGGTCTCAGTTTCTTCTCTGATCAAGCTCCATTAGCTTGAAAAGGGTAAACAAACCTCCCCTCGTACCAGGTCTTGGACCGCGGACTGGTCTCAGTTTCTTCTTTTATCAAGCTCCATTAGCTTGAAAAGTGTAAATAAACCTCCCCTCGTACCGGGTCTTAGACTGCGGCCTGGTCTCAGTTTCTTCTTTGATTAAACTCCATTAGCTTGAAAATGGTAAACAAACCTCCCCTCGTGCCGGGTCTTGGACCGCGGAATGGTCTCAATTTCTTCTTTGATCAAGCTACATTAGCTTGAAATGGGTAAACAAACCTCCCCTCATACCGGGTCTTGGACCGCGGATTTATTTCAATTTCTCCTTTGATCAAGCTTCATTAGCTTGAAAAGGGTAAACAAACCTCCCCTCGTACCGGGTCTTGGACCGCGGACTGATCTCAGTTTCTGCTTTGATCAAGCTCCATTAGTTTGAAAATGGTAGGCAAACCTCCCCTCGTTCCGGATCTTGGACCGGGGACTGGTCTCAGTTTTTTCTTTGATCAAGCTCTACTAGCTTGAAAAGGGTAAACAAACCTCCCCTCATACCGGGTCTTGGACCGCGAACCGGTCTCTGTTTCTTCTTCGTCAAGTTTCCATTAGCTTGAAAAGTGTAAGTAAACCTCCCCTCGTACCGGGTCTTGGACCGCGGACTGGTCTCAGTTTCTTCTTTGATCAAGCTCCATTAGCTTGAAAAGGGTAAACAAACCTCCCCTCGTACCGGGTCTTGAACCGCGGGGTGGTCTTAGTTTCTTCTTTGATCAAGCTCCATTAGCTTGAAAAGGGTAAACATACCTCCCTTCGTAAAAGGTCTTTGACCGCGGACTGGTCTCAGTTTCTTCTATGATCAAGCTTCATTAGCTTGAAAAGGGTAAATAAACCTCCCCTCGTACCGGGTCTTGGACCGCGGACTATTCTCAGTTTCTTCTTTGATCAAGCTCCATTGCTTGAAAATGGTAAATAAACCTCCCCTCGTATCGGATCTTGGACCGCGGACTAGTCTCAATTTCATCTTTGATCAAGCTCTACTAGCTTGAAAAGGGTAAATAAACCTCCCCTCGTACCGGGTCTTGGATCGCGGACTGGTCTCAGTTTCTTCTTTGTCAAGCTCCATTAGCTTGAAAAGGGTAAACAAACCTCCCCTCGTACCGGGTCTTGGATCGCGAAGTGGTCTCAGTTTCTTTTTTGATCAAGTTCTATTAGCTTGAAAAGGGTAAACAAACCTCCCCTCGTACCGAGTCTTGGACTGCGGACTGGTCTCAGTTTCTTCTTTTATCAAGCACATTTAGCTTGAAAAGGGTAAACAAACCTCCCCTCGTGCCGGGTCTTGGACCGCAGACTGGTCTCAATTTCTTCTTTGATCAAGCTACATTAGCTTGAAATGGGTAAACAAACTTCCCTTCATACCGGGTCTTTGACCGCAGACTGATTTCAATTTCTTATTTGATCTAGCATTCATTAGCTTGAAAAGGGTAAACAAACCACCCCTCGTACCGGATCTTGGACCACGGACTGGTCTCGTTTTTTTCTTTGATCAAGCTCTACTAGCTTGAAAAGGGTAAACAAACCTCCCCTCGTACCGGGCCTTGGACCGCGGACGGGTATCAGTTTCTTCTTTGTCAAGTTTCCATTAGCTTGAAAAGGGTAAACAAACCTACCCTCGTACCGGGTCTTGGACTGCGGACTGGTCTAAGTTTCTTCTTTGATCAAGCTCCATTAGCTTGAAAAAGGTAAACAAACCTCCCCTCGTACCGGGTCTTGGACCGCGGACTGGTCTTAGTTTCTCCTTTGAACAAGCTCCATTAGCTTGAAAAGGGTAAAGAAACCTCCCTTCGTACGAGGTCTTGGACCGCGGACTGGTCTTAGTTTCTTCTTTGATCAATCTCCATTAGCTTGAAAAGTGTAAACAAACCTCCCCTCGTATCTGGTCTTGAACTGCGGACTGGTCTCAGTTTCTTCTTTGATCAAGTTCCATTAGGTTGAAAAGGGTAAACAAACCTCCCCTCGTGCCGGGTCTTGGACCGTGGACTGGTCTCTGTTTCCTCTTTGATCAAGCTACATTAGCTTGAAATGGGTAAACAAACTACCCCTCGTAACGGGTCTTTGACCGCGAACAGATTTCAGTTTCTTCTTTGATCAAGCTTTATTAGCTTGAAAAGGGTAAACAAACCTCCCCTCGTACCAGGTCTTGGACCGCGGACTATTCTCAGTTTCTTCTTTGATCAAGCTCCATTAGCTTGAAAATGGTAAACAAACCTCCCCTCGTATCGGATCTTGGACCACGGACTGGCCTCAGTTTCTTCTTTGATCAAGCTCTACTTGCTGTAAAATGGTAAACAAACCTCCCCTCGTACTGGGTCTTGGACCGCGGACTGGTCTCAGTTTCTTCTTTGTCAAGCTCCATTAGCTTGAAAAGGATTAACAAACCTCCCCTCTTACCGGTTCTAGGATTGCTGAGTGGTCTTAGTTTCTTTCTTTGATCAAGCTCCATTAGCTTGAAAATGGTATACAAACCTCCCCTCGTACCGGATCTTGGACCGCGGACTGGTCTCAGTTTCTTCTTTGATCAAGCTCTACTAGCTTGAAAAGGGTAAACAAACCTCCCCTCGTACCGGGTCTTGGACCGCGGACTGGTCTCAGTTTCTTCTTTGTCAAGTTTCCATTAGCTTGAAAAGTGTAAATAAACCTCCCCTCGTACCGGGTCTTGGACCGCGGACTGGTCTCAGTTTCTTCTTTGATCAAGCTCCATTAGCTTGAAAAGGGTAAACAAACCTCCCCTCGTACCGGGTGTTGGACCGCGGAGTGATCTTAGTTTCTTCTTTGATCAAGCTCCATTAGCTTGAAAAGGGTAAACATAGCTCCCTTCGTAAAAGGTCTTGGACCGCGGACTGGTCTCAGTTTCTTCTTTGATCAATCTCCATTAGCTTGAAAAGTTTAAACAAACCTCCCCTCGTACCGGGTCTTGGACTGCGGACTGGTCTCAGTTTCTTCTTTGATCAAGCTCCATTAGGTTGAAAAGGGTGAACAAACCTCCCCTCGTGCCGGGCCTTGGACCGCGGAATGGTCTCAGTTTCCTCTTTGATCAAGCCACATTAGCTTGAAATGGGTAAACAAACAACCCCTCTAACCGGGTCTTTGACCCCAGACTGATTTCAGTTTCTTCTTTGATCAAGCTTCATTAGCTTGAAAAGGGTAAATAAACCTCTCCTCGTACCGGGTCTTGGTCCGCGGACTATTCTCAGTTTCTTCTTTGATCCAGCTCCATTAGCTTGAAAATGGTAAATAAACCTCCCATCGTATCGGATCTTGGACCGCGGACTGGTCTCAATTTCTTCTTTGATTAAGGTCTACTAGCTTGAAAAGGGTAAACAAACCTCCCCTCGTACCGGGCCTTGGACCGCGGACGGGGCTCAGTTTTTTCTTTGTCAAGTTTCCATTAGCTTGAAAAGGGTAAACAAACCTACCCTCGTACCGGGTCTTGGACTGCGGACTGGTCTCAGTTTCTTCTTTGATCAAGCTCCATTAGCTTGAAAAGGGTAAACAAACCTCCCCTCGTACCGGGTCTTGGACCGCGGACTGGTCTTAGTTTCTCCTTTGAACAAGCTCCATTAGCTTGAAAAGGGTAAAGAAACCTCCCTTCGTACGAGGTCTTGGACCGCGGACTGGTCTTAGTTTCTTCTTTGATCAATCTCCATTAGCTTGAAAAGTGTAAACAAACCTCCCCTCGTATCTGGTCTTGGACTGCGGACTGGTCTCAGTTTCTTCTTTGATCAAGTTCCATTAGGTTGAAAAGGGTAAACAAACCTCCCCTCGTGTCGGGTCTTGGACCGTGGACTGGTCTCTGTTTCCTCTTTGATCAAGCTACATTAGCTTGAAATGGGTAAACAAACTACCCCTCGTAACGGGTCTTTGACCGCGGACAGAATTCAGTTTCTTCTTTGATCAAGCTTTATTAGCTTGAAAAGGGTAAACAAACCTCCCCTCGTACCAGGTCTTGGACCGCGGACTATTCTCAGTTTCTTCTTTGATCAAGCTCCATTAGCTTGAAAATGGTAAACAAACCTCCCCTCGTATCGGATCTTGGACCACGGACTGGCCTCAGCTTCTTCTTTGATCAAGCTCCATTAGCTTGAAAAGGGTAAACATACCTCCCTTCGTAAAAGATCTTGGACCGCGGACTGGTCTCAGTTTCTTCTTTGATCAATCTCCATTAGCTTGAAAAGTTTAAACAAACCTCCCCTCGTACCGGGTCTTGGACTGCGGACTGGTCTCAGTTTCTTCTTTGATCAAGCTCCATTAGGTTGAAAAGGGTGAACAAACCTCCCCTCGTGCCGGGCCTTGGACCGCGGAATGGTCTCAGTTTCCTCTTTGATCAAGCCACATTAGCTTGAAATGGGTAAACAAACAACCCCTCTAACCGGGTCTTTGACCCCAGACTGATTTCAGTTTCTTCTTTGATCAAGCTTCATTAGCTTGAAAAGGGTAAATAAACCTCTCCTCGTACCGGGTCTTGGTCCGCGGACTATTCTCAGTTTCTTCTTTGATCCAGCTCCATTAGCTTGAAAATGGTAAATAAACCTCCCATCGTATCGGATCTTGGACCGCGGACTGGTCTCAATTTCTTCTTTGATTAAGGTCTACTAGCTTGAAAAGGGTAAACAAACCTCCCCTCGTACCGGGCCTTGGACCGCGGACGGGGCTCAGTTTTTTCTTTGTCAAGTTTCCATTAGCTTGAAAAGGGTAAACAAACCTACCCTCGTACCGGGTCTTGGACTGCGGACTGGTCTCAGTTTCTTCTTTGATCAAGCTCCATTAGCTTGAAAAGGGTAAACAAACCTCCCCTCGTACCGGGTCTTGGACCGCGGACTGGTCTTAGTTTCTCCTTTGAACAAGCTCCATTAGCTTGAAAAGGGTAAAGAAACCTCCCTTCGTACGAGGTCTTGGACCGCGGACTGGTCTTAGTTTCTTCTTTGATCAATCTCCATTAGCTTGAAAAGTGTAAACAAACCTCCCCTCGTATCTGGTCTTGGACTGCGGACTGGTCTCAGTTTCTTCTTTGATCAAGTTCCATTAGGTTGAAAAGGGTAAACAAACCTCCCCTCGTGTCGGGTCTTGGACCGTGGACTGGTCTCTGTTTCCTCTTTGATCAAGCTACATTAGCTTGAAATGGGTAAACAAACTACCCCTCGTAACGGGTCTTTGACCGCGGACAGAATTCAGTTTCTTCTTTGATCAAGCTTTATTAGCTTGAAAAGGGTAAACAAACCTCCCCTCGTACCAGGTCTTGGACCGCGGACTATTCTCAGTTTCTTCTTTGATCAAGCTCCATTAGCTTGAAAATGGTAAACAAACCTCCCCTCGTATCGGATCTTGGACCACGGACTGGCCTCAGCTTCTTCTTTGATCAAGCTCCATTAGCTTGAAAAGGGTAAACATACCTCCCTTCGTAAAAGATCTTGGACCGCGGACTGGTCTCAGTTTCTTCTTTGATCAATCTCCATTAGCTTGAAAAGTTTAAACAAACCTCCCCTCGTACCGGGTCTTGGACTGCGGACTGGTCTCAGTTTCTTCTTTGATCAAGCTCCATTAGGTTGAAAAGGGTGAACAAACCTCCCCTCGTGCCGGGCCTTGGACCGCGGAATGGTCTCAGTTTCCTCTTTGATCAAGCCACATTAGCTTGAAATGGGTAAACAAACAACCCCTCTAACCGGGTCTTTGACCCCAGACTGATTTCAGTTTCTTCTTTGATCAAGCTTCATTAGCTTGAAAAGGGTAAATAAACCTCTCCTCGTACCGGGTCTTGGTCCGCGGACTATTCTCAGTTTCTTCTTTGATCCAGCTCCATTAGCTTGAAAATGGTAAATAAACCTCCCATCGTATCGGATCTTGGACCGCGGACTGGTCTCAATTTCTTCTTTGATTAAGGTCTACTAGCTTGAAAAGGGTAAACAAACCTCCCCTCGTACCGGGCCTTGGACCGCGGATGGGTCTCAGTTTCTTCTTTGTCAAGTTTCCATTAGCTTGAAAAGGGTAAACAAACCTACCCTCGTACCGGGTCTTGGACTGCGGACTGGTCTCAGTTTCTTCTTTGATCAAGCTCCATTAGCTTGAAAAGGGTAAACAAACCTCCCCTCGTACCGGGTCTTGGACCGCGGACTGGTCTTAGTTTCTCCTTTGAACAAGCTCCATTAGCTTGAAAAGGGTAAAGAAACCTCCCTTCGTACGAGGTCTTGGACTGCGGACTGGTCTTAGTTTCTTCTTTGATCAATCTCCATTAGCTTGAAAAGTGTAAACAAACCTCCCCTCGTATCTGGTCTTGGACTGCGGACTTGTCTCAGTTTCTTCTTTGATCAAGTTCCATTAGGTTGAAAAGGGTAAACAAACCTCCCCTCGTGTCGGGTCTTGGACCGTGGACTGGTCTCTGTTTCCTCTTTGATCAAGCTACATTAGCTTGAAATGGGTAAACAAACTACCCCTCGTAACGGGTCTTTGACCGCAGACAGATTTCAGTTTCTTCTTTGATCAAGCTTTATTAGCTTGAAAAGGGTAAACAAACCTCCCCTCGTACCAGGTCTTGGACCGCGGACTATTCTCAGTTTCTTCTTTGATCAAGCTGCATTAGCTTGAAAATGGTAAACAAACCTCCCCTCGTATCGGATCTTGGACCACGGACTGGCCTCAGTTTCTTCTTTGATCAAGCTCTACTTGCTGTAAAATGGTAAACAAACCTCCCCTCGTACTGGGTCTTGGACCGCGGACTGGTCTCAGTTTCTTCTTTGTCAAGCTCCATTAGCTTGAAAAGGATTAACAAACCTCCCCTCTTACCGGTTCTAGGATTGCTGAGTGGTCTTAGTTTCTTTCTTTGATCAAGCTCCATTAGCTTGAAAATGGTATACAAACCTCCCCTCGTACCGGATCTTGGACCGCGGACTGGTCTCAGTTTCTTCTTTGATCAAGCTCTACTAGCTTGAAAAGGGTAAACAAACCTCCCCTCGTACCGGGTCTTGGACCGCGGACTGGTCTCAGTTTCTTCTTTGTCAAGTTTCCATTAGCTTGAAAAGTGTAAATAAACCTCCCCTCGTACCGGGTCTTGGACCGCGGACTGGTCTCAGTTTCTTCTTTGATCAAGTTCCATTAGCTTGAAAAGGGTAAACAAACCTCCCCTCGTACCGGGTGTTGGACCGCGGAGTGATCTTAGTTTCTTCTTTGATCAAGCTCCATTAGCTTGAAAAGGGTAAACATACCTCCCTTCGTAAAAGGTCTTGGACCGCGGACTGGTCTCAGTTTCTTCTTTGATCAATCTCCATTAGCTTGAAAAGTTTAAACAAACCTCCCCTCGTACCGGGTCTTGGACTGCGGACTGGTCTCAGTTTCTTCTTTGATCAAGCTCCATTAGGTTGAAAAGGGTGAACAAACCTCCCCTCGTGCCGGGCCTTGGACCGCGGAATGGTCTCAGTTTCCTCTTTGATCAAGCCACATTAGCTTGAAATGGGTAAACAAACAACCCCTCTAACCGGGTCTTTGACCCCGGACTGATTTCAGTTTCTTCTTTGATCAAGCTTCATTAGCTTGAAAAGGGTAAATAAACCTCTCCTCGTACCGGGTCTTGGTCTGCGGACTATTCTCAGTTTCTTCTTTGATCCAGCTCCATTTGCTTGAAAATGGTAAATAAACCTCCCATCGTATCGGATCTTGGACCGCGGACTGGTCTCAATTTCTTCTTTGATTAAGGTCTACTAGCTTGAAAAGGGTAAACAAACCTCCCCTCGTACCGGGCCTTGGACCGCGGACGGGTTTCAGTTTCTTCTTTGTCAAGTTTCCATTAGCTTGAAAAGGGTAAACAAACCTACCCTCGTACCAGGTCTTGGACTGCGGACTGGTCTCAGTTTCTTCTTTGATCAAGCTCCATTAGCTTGAAAAGGGTAAACAAACCTCCCCTCGTACCGGGTCTTGGACCGCGGACTGGTCTTAGTTTCTCCTTTGAACAAGCTCCATTAGCTTGAAAAGGGTAAAGAAACCTCCCTTCGTACGAGGTCTTGGACCGCGGACTGGTCTTAGTTTCTTCTTTGATCAATCTCCATTAGCTTGAAAAGTGTAAACAAACCTCCCCTCGTATCTGGTCTTGGACTGCGGACTGGTCTCAGTTTCTTCTTTGATCAAGTTCCATTAGGTTGAAAAGGGTAAACAAACCTCCCCTCGTGCCGGGTCTTGGACCGTGGACTGGTCTCTGTTTCCTCTTTGATCAAGCTACATTAGCTTGAAATGGGTAAATAAACTACCCATCGTAACGGGTCTTTGACCGCGGACAGATTTCAGTTTCTTCTTTGATCAAGCTTTATTAGCTTGAAAAGGGTAAACAAACCTCCCCTCGTACCAGGTCTTGGACCGCGGACTATTCTCAGTTTCTTCTTTGATCAAGCTCCATTAGCTTGAAAATGGTAAATAAACCTCCCCTCGTATCGGATCTTGGACCACGGACTGGCCTCAGTTTCTTCTTTGATCAAGCTCTACTTGCTGTAAAATGGTAAACAAACCTCCCCTCGTACTGGGTCTTGGACCGCGGACTGGTCTCAGTTTCTTCTTTGTCAAGCTCCATTAGCTTGAAAAGGATTAACAAACCTCCCCTCTTACCGGTTCTAGGATTGCTGAGTGGTCTTAGTTTCTTTCTTTGATCAAGCTCCATTAGCTTGAAAATGGTATACAAACCTCCCCTCGTACCGGATCTTGGACCGCGGACTGGTCTCAGTTTCTTCTTTGATCAAGCTCTACTAGCTTGAAAAGGGTAAACAAACCTCCCCTCGTACCGGGTCTTGGACCGCGGACTGGTCTCAGTTTCTTCTTTGTCAAGTTTCCATTAGCTTGAAAAGTGTAAATAAACCTCCCCTCGTACCGGGTCTTGGACCGCGGACTGGTCTCAGTTTCTTCTTTGATCAAGCTCCATTAGCTTGAAAAGGGTAAACAAACCTCCCCTCGTACCGGGTGTTGGACCGCGGAGTGATCTTAGTTTCTTCTTTGATCAAGCTCCATTAGCTTGAAAAGGGTAAACATACCTCCCTTCGTAAAAGGTCTTGGACCGCGGACTGGTCTCAGTTTCTTCTTTGATCAATCTCCATTAGCTTGAAAAGTTTAAACAAACCTCCCCTCGTACCGGGTCTTGGACTGCGGATTGGTCTCAGTTTCTTCTTTGATCAAGCTCCATTAGGTTGAAAAGGGTGAACAAACCTCCCCTCGTGCCGGGCCTTGGACCGCGGAATGGTCTCAGTTTCCTCTTTGATCAAGCCACATTAGCTTGAAATGGGTAAACAAACAACCCCTCTAACCGGGTCTTTGACCCCGGACTGATTTCAGTTTCTTCTTTGATCAAGCTTCATTAGCTTGAAAAGGGTAAATAAACCTCTCCTCGTACCGGGTCTTGGTCCGCGGACTATTCTCAGTTTCTTCTTTGATCCAGCTCCATTAGCTTGAAAATGGTAAATAAACCTCCCATCGTATCAGATCTTGGACCGCGGACTGGTCTCAATTTCTTCTTTGATTAAGGTCTACTAGCTTGAAAAGGGTAAACAAACCTCCCCTCGTACCGGGTCTTGGAACGCGGACTGGTCTCAGTTTCTTCTTTGTCAAGCTCCATTAGCTTGAAAAGGGTAAACAAACCTCCCCTTGTACCGGGCCTGGGATCGCGGAGTCGTCTCAGTTTCTTTTTTGATCAAGTTCTATTAGCTTGAAAAGGGTAAACAAACCTCCCCTCGTACCGGGTCTTGGACCGCGGACTGGTCTCAGTTTCTTCTCTGATCAAGCTCCATTAGCTTGAAAAGGGTAAACAAACCTCCCCTCGTACTAGGTCTTAGACCGCGGACTAGTCTCAGTTTCTTATTTGATCAAGCTCTACAAGCTTGAAAAGGGTAAACAAACCTCCCCTTGTACCAGGTCTTGGACCGCGGACTGGTCTCAGTTTCTTCTTTGTCAAACTCCATTAGCTTGAAAAGGGTAAACAAACCTCCCCTCGTACCGGGTCCTGGATCGCAGAGTGGTCTCAGTTTCTTTTTTGATGAAGCATTATTAGCTTAAAAAGGGTAAGCAAACCTCCCCTCGTACCGAGTCTTGGACTGCGGACTGGTCTCAGTTTCCACTTTGATCAAGCTCCATTAGCTTGAAAACGGTAAACAAACCTCCCCTCGTACCAGGTCTTGGACCGCGGACTGGTCTCAGTTTCTTCTTTTATCAAGCTCCATTAGCTTGAAAAGTGTAAACAAACCTCCCCTCGTACCGGGTCTATGACTGCGGCCTGGTCTCAGTTTCTTCTTTGATCAAGCTCCATTAGCTTGAAAAGGGTAAACCAACCTCCCCTCGTGCCGGGTCTTGGACCGCGGAATGATCCCAGTTTCTTCTTTGGTCAAGCTACATTAGCTTGAAATGGGTAAACAAACCTCCCCTCATACCAAGTCTTGGACCGCGGACTGATTTCAATTTCTTCTTTGATCAAGCTTCATTAGCTTGAAATGGGTAAACAAACCTCCCCTCATACCAAGTCTTGGACCGCGGACTGATTTCAATTTCTTCTTTGATCAAGCTTCATTAGCTTGAAATGGGTAAACAAACCTCCCCTTGTACCGGGTCTTGGACCGCGGACTGATCTCAGTTTCTTCTTTGATCAAGCTCTATTAGCTTGAAAATGGTAAACAGACCTCCCCTCGTACCGGATCTTGGACCGCAGACTGGTATAAGTTTTTTCTTTGATCAAGCTCTACTAGGTTGAAAAGGGTAAACAAACCTCCCCTCATACCAAGTCTTGGACCGCAGACTGATTTCAATTTCTTCTTTAATCAAGCTTCATTAGCTTGAAATGGGTAAACAAACCTCCCCTCGTACCGGGTCTTGGACCGTGGACTGATCTCAGTTTCTTCTTTGATCAAGCTCCATTAGCTTGAAAAGGGTAAATAAACCTCCCCTCGTACCGGGTCTTGGACCGCGGAGTGGTCTTAGTTTCTTCTTTGATAAAGCTCCAGTAGCTTGAAAAGGGTAAACATACCTCCCTTCGTAAAAGGTCTTGGACTGCGGACTGGTCTCAGTTTCTTCTTTGATCAATCTCCATTAGCTTGAAAAGTGTAAACAAACCTCCCCTCGTACCGGGTCTTGGACTGCGGAATGGTCTCAGTTTCTTCTTTGATCAAGCTCAATTAGGTTGAAAAGGGTGAACAAACCTACCCTCGTGCTGGGCCTTGGACCGCGGAATGGTCTCAGTTTCCTCTTTGATCAAGCCACATTAGCTTGAAATGGGTAAACAAACAACCCCTCTAACCGGGACTTTGACCCCGGACTGATTTCTGTTTCTTCATTGATCAAGCTTCATTAGCTTGAAAAGGGTAAATAAACCTCTCCTCGTACCGGGTCTTGGTCCGCGGACTATTCTTAGTTTCTTCTTTGATCCAGCTCCATTAGCATGAAAATGGTAAATAAACCTCCCCTCGTGTCGGATCTTGGACCGCGGACTGGTCTCAATTTCTTCTTTGATCAAGCTCTACCAGCTTGAAAAGGGTAAACAAACCTCCCCTCGTAACGGGTCTTGGAATGCGGACTGGTCTCAGTTTCTTCTTTGTCAAGCTCCATTAGCTTGAAAAGGGTAAACAAACCTCCCCTCGTACCGGGTCTGGGATCGCGGAGTGGTTTCAGTTTCTTTTTTTATCAAGTTCTATTAGCTTGAAAAGGGTAAACAAACCTCCCCTCGTACCGAGTCTTGGACCGTGGACTGGTCTCAGTTTCTTCTTTGATCAAGCTCCATTAGCTTTAAAAGGCTACACAAACCTCCCCTCGTACCGGGTCTTGGACCGCGGACTGGTCTCAGTTTCTTCTCTGATCAAGCTCCATTAGCTTGAAAAGGGTAAACAAACCTTCCCTCGTACCAGGTCTTAGACCGCGGACTAGTCTCAGCTTCTTATTTGATCAAGCTCTACTAGCTTGAAAAGGGTAAACAAACCACCCCTCGTACCAGGTCTTGGACCGCGGACTGGTCTCAGTTTCTTCTTTGTCAAACTCCATTAGCTTGAAAAGGGTAAACAAACCTCCCCTCGTACCGGGTCTTGGACCGCGGACTGGTCTCAGTTTCTTCTTTGTCAAACTCCATTAGCTTGAAAAGGGTAAACAAACCTCCCCTCGTACCGGGTCCTGGATCGCAGAGTGGTCTCAGTTTCTTTTTTGATGAAGCATTATTAGCTTAAAAAGGGTAAGCAAACCTCCCCTCGTACCGAGTCTTGGACTGCGGACTGGTCTCAGTTTCCACTTTGATCAAGCTCCATTAGCTTGAAAACGGTAAACAAACCTCCCCTCGTACCAGGTCTTGGACCGCGGACTGGTCTCAGTTTCTTCTTTTATCAAGCTCCATTAGCTTGAAAAGTGTAAACAAACCTCCCCTCGTACCGGGTCTATGACTGCGGCCTGGTCTCAGTTTCTTCTTTGATCAAGCTCCATTAGCTTGAAAAGGGTAAACCAACCTCCCCTCGTGCCGGGTCTTGGACCGCGGAATGATCCCAGTTTCTTCTTTGGTCAAGCTACATTAGCTTGAAATGGGTAAACAAACCTCCCCTCATACCAAGTCTTGGACCGCGGACTGATTTCAATTTCTTCTTTGATCAAGCTTCATTAGCTTGAAATGGGTAAACAAACCTCCCCTCATACCAAGTCTTGGACCGCGGACTGATTTCAATTTCTTCTTTGATCAAGCTTCATTAGCTTGAAATGGGTAAACAAACCTCCCCTCGTACCGGGTCTTGGACCGCGGACTGATCTCAGTTTCTTCTTTGATCAAGCTCTATTAGCTTGAAAATGGTAAACAGACCTCCCCTCGTACCGGATCTTGGACCGCAGACTGGTATAAGTTTTTTCTTTGATCAAGCTCTACTAGGTTGAAAAGGGTAAACAAACCTCCCCTCATACCAAGTCTTGGACCGCAGACTGATTTCAATTTCTTCTTTAATCAAGCTTCATTAGCTTGAAATGGGTAAACAAACCTCCCCTCGTACCGGGTCTTGGACCGTGGACTGATCTCAGTTTCTTCTTTGATCAAGCTCCATTAGCTTGAAAAGGGTAAATAAACCTCCCCTCGTACCGGGTCTTGGACCGCGGAGTGGTCTTAGTTTCTTCTTTGATAAAGCTCCAGTAGCTTGAAAAGGGTAAACATACCTCCCTTCGTAAAAGGTCTTGGACTGCGGACTGGTCTCAGTTTCTTCTTTGATCAATCTCCATTAGCTTGAAAAGTGTAAACAAACCTCCCCTCGTACCGGGTCTTGGACTGCGGAATGGTCTCAGTTTCTTCTTTGATCAAGCTCCATTAGGTTGAAAAGGGTGAACAAACCTACCCTCGTGCTGGGCCTTGGACCGCGGAATGGTCTCAGTTTCCTCTTTGATCAAGCCACATTAGCTTGAAATGGGTAAACAAACAACCCCTCTAACCGGGACTTTGACCCCGGACTGATTTCTATTTCTTCATTGATCAAGCTTCATTAGCTTGAAAAGGGTAAATAAACCTCTCCTCGTACCGGGTCTTGGTCCGCGGACTATTCTTAGTTTCTTCTTTGATCCAGCTCCATTAGCATGAAAATGGTAAATAAACCTCCCCTCGTGTCGGATCTTGGACCGCGGACTGGTCTCAATTTCTTCTTTGATCAAGCTCTACCAGCTTGAAAAGGGTAAACAAACCTCCCCTCGTAACGGGTCTTGGAATGCGGACTGGTCTCAGTTTCTTCTTTGTCAAGCTCCATTAGCTTGAAAAGGGTAAACAAACCTCCCCTCGTACCGAGTCTTGGACCGTGGACTGGTCTCAGTTTCTTCTTTGATCAAGCTCCATTAGCTTTAAAAGGCTACACAAACCTCCCCTCGTACCGGGTCTTGGACCGCGGACTGGTCTCAGTTTCTTCTCTGATCAAGCTCCATTAGCTTGAAAAGGGTAAACAAACCTTCCCTCGTACCAGGTCTTAGACCGCGGACTAGTCTCAGCTTCTTATTTGATCAAGCTCTACTAGCTTGAAAAGGGTAAACAAACCACCCCTCGTACCAGGTCTTGGACCGCGGACTGGTCTCAGTTTCTTCTTTGTCAAACTCCATTAGCTTGAAAAGGGTAAACAAACCTCCCCTCGTACCGGGTCTTGGACCGCGGACTGGTCTCAGTTTCTTCTTTGTCAAACTCCATTAGCTTGAAAAGGGTAAACAAACCTCCCCTCGTACCGGGTCCTGGATCGCAGAGTGGTCTCAGTTTCTTTTTTGATGAAGCATTATTAGCTTAAAAAGGGTAAGCAAACCTCCCCTCGTACCGAGTCTTGGACTGCGGACTGGTCTCAGTTTCCACTTTGATCAAGCTCCATTAGCTTGAAAACGGTAAACAAACCTCCCCTCGTACCAGGTCTTGGACCGCGGACTGGTCTCAGTTTCTTCTTTTATCAAGCTCCATTAGCTTGAAAAGTGTAAACAAACCTCCCCTCGTACCGGGTCTATGACTGCGGCCTGGTCTCAGTTTCTTCTTTGATCAAGCTCCATTAGCTTGAAAAGGGTAAACCAACCTCCCCTCGTGCCGGGTCTTGGACCGCGGAATGATCCCAGTTTCTTCTTTGGTCAAGCTACATTAGCTTGAAATGGGTAAACAAACCTCCCCTCATACCAAGTCTTGGACCGCGGACTGATTTCAATTTCTTCTTTGATCAAGCTTCATTAGCTTGAAATGGGTAAACAAACCTCCCCTCATACCAAGTCTTGGACCGCGGACTGATTTCAATTTCTTCTTTGATCAAGCTTCATTAGCTTGAAATGGGTAAACAAACCTCCCCTCGTACCGGGTCTTGGACCGCGGACTGATCTCAGTTTCTTCTTTGATCAAGCTCTATTAGCTTGAAAATGGTAAACAGACCTCCCCTCGTACCGGATCTTGGACCGCAGACTGGTATAAGTTTTTTCTTTGATCAAGCTCTACTAGGTTGAAAAGGGTAAACAAACCTCCCCTCATACCAAGTCTTGGACCGCAGACTGATTTCAATTTCTTCTTTAATCAAGCTTCATTAGCTTGAAATGGGTAAACAAACCTCCCCTCGTACCGGGTCTTGGACCGTGGACTGATCTCAGTTTCTTCTTTGATCAAGCTCCATTAGCTTGAAAAGGGTAAATAAACCTCCCCTCGTACCGGGTCTTGGACCGCGGAGTGGTCTTAGTTTCTTCTTTGATAAAGCTCCAGTAGCTTGAAAAGGGTAAACATACCTCCCTTCGTAAAAGGTCTTGGACTGCGGACTGGTCTCAGTTTCTTCTTTGATCAATCTCCATTAGCTTGAAAAGTGTAAACAAACCTCCCCTCGTACCGGGTCTTGGACTGCGGAATGGTCTCAGTTTCTTCTTTGATCAAGCTCCATTAGGTTGAAAAGGGTGAACAAACCTACCCTCGTGCTGGGCCTTGGACCGCGGAATGGTCTCAGTTTCCTCTTTGATCAAGCCACATTAGCTTGAAATGGGTAAACAAACAACCCCTCTAACCGGGACTTTGACCCCGGACTGATTTCTGTTTCTTCATTGATCAAGCTTCATTAGCTTGAAAAGGGTAAATAAACCTCTCCTCGTACCGGGTCTTGGTCCGCGGACTATTCTTAGTTTCTTCTTTGATCCAGCTCCATTAGCATGAAAATGGTAAATAAACCTCCCCTCGTGTCGGATCTTGGACCGCGGACTGGTCTCAATTTCTTCTTTGATCAAGCTCTACCAGCTTGAAAAGGGTAAACAAACCTCCCCTCGTAACGGGTCTTGGAATGCGGACTGGTCTCAGTTTCTTCTTTGTCAAGCTCCATTAGCTTGAAAAGGGTAAACAAACCTCCCCTCGTACCGGGTCTGGGATCGCGGAGTGGTTTCAGTTTCTTTTTTTATCAAGTTCTATTAGCTTGAAAAGGGTAAACAAACCTCCCCTCGTACCGAGTCTTGGACCGTGGACTGGTCTCAGTTTCTTCTTTGATCAAGCTCCATTAGCTTTAAAAGGCTACACAAACCTCCCCTCGTACCGGGTCTTGGACCGCGGACTGGTCTCAGTTTCTTCTCTGATCAAGCTCCATTAGCTTGAAAAGGGTAAACAAACCTTCCCTCGTACCAGGTCTTAGACCGCGGACTAGTCTCAGCTTCTTATTTGATCAAGCTCTACTAGCTTGAAAAGGGTAAACAAACCACCCCTCGTACCAGGTCTTGGACCGCGGACTGGTCTCAGTTTCTTCTTTGTCAAACTCCATTAGCTTGAAAAGGGTAAACAAACCTCCCCTCGTACCGGGTCTTGGAACGCGGACTGGTCTAAGTTTCTTCTTTGTCAAGCTCCATTGGCTTGAAAAGGGTAAACAAACCTCCCCTCGTACCAGGTCTTGGACCGCAGACTGGTCTCAGTTTCTTCTTTTATCAAGCTCCATTAGCTTGAAAAGTGTAAACAAACCTCCCCTCGTGCCTGGTCTTGGACCGCGGAATGGTCCCAGTTTCTTCTTTGATCAAGCTACATTAGCTTGAAATGGGTAAACAAACCTCCCCTCATACCAGGTCTTGGACCACAGACTGATTTCAATTTCTTCTTTGATCAAGCTTCATTAGCCTGAAATGGGTAAACAAACCTCCCCTCGTACCGGGTCTTAGACCGCGGACTGATCTCAGTTTCTTCTTTGATCAAGCTCCATTAGCTTGAAAATGGTACACAAACCTCCTCTCGTACCGAATCTTGGACCGCGGACGGGTCTTAGTTTTTTCTTTGATCAAGCTCTACTAGCTTGAAAAGGGTAAACAAACCTCCCCTCGTACCGGGTCTTGGACCGCGGAATGGTCCCAGTTTCTTCTTTGATCAAGCTACATTAGCTTGAAATGGGTAAACAAACCTCCCCTCATACCAGGTCTTGGACCACAGACTGATTTCAATTTCTTCTTTGATCAAGCTTCATTAGTCTGAAAAGGGTAAACAAACCTCCCCTCGTACCGGGTCTTAGACCGCGGACTGATCTCAGTTTCTTCTTTGTCAAGCTCCATTGGCTTGAAAAGGGTAAACAAACCTCCCCTCGTACCAGGTCTTGGACCGCAGACTGGTCTCAGTTTCTTCTTTTATCAAGCTCCATTAGCTTGAAAAGTGTAAACAAACCTCCCCTCGTGCCTGGTCTTGGACCGCGGAATGGTCCCAGTTTCTTCTTTGATCAAGCTACATTAGCTTGAAATGGGTAAACAAACCTCCCCTCATACCAGGTCTTGGACCACAGACTGATTTCAATTTCTTCTTTGATCAAGCTTCATTAGCCTGAAATGGGTAAACAAACCTCCCCTCATACCGGGTCTTAGACCGCGGACTGATCTCAGTTTCTTCTTTGATCAAGCTCCATTAGCTTGAAAATGGTACACAAACCTCCTCTCGTACCGAATCTTGGACCGCGGACTGGTCTCAGTTTTTTCTTTGATCAAGCTCTACTAGCTTGAAAAGGGTAAACAAACCTCCCCTCGTACCGGGTCTTGGACCGCGGAATGGTCCCAGTTTCTTCTTTGATCAAGCTACATTAGCTTGAAATGGGTAAACAAACCTCCCCTCATACCAGGTCTTGGACCACAGACTGATTTCAATTTCTTCTTTGATCAAGCTTCATTAGTCTGAAAAGGGTAAACAAACCTCCCCTCGTACCGGGTCTTAGACCGCGGACTGATCTCAGTTTCTTCTTTGATCAAGCTCCATTAGCTTGAAAATGGTACACAAACCTCCTCTCGTACCGAATCTTGGACCGCGGACTGGTCTTAGTTTTTTCTTTGATCAAGCTCTACTAGCTTGAAAAGGGTAAACAAACCTCCCCTCGTACCGGGTCTTGGACCGCGGACCGGTCCCAGTTTCTTCTTTGTCAAGTTTCCATTAGCTTGAAAAGTGTAAATAAACCTCCCCACGTACCGGGTGTTGGACCGCGGACTGGTCTCAGTTTCTTCTTTGATCAAGCTCCATTAGCTTGAAAAGGGTAAATAAACCTCCCCTCGTACCGGGTCTTCGACCGCGGAGTGGTCTTAGTTTCTTCTTTGATAAAGCTCCATTAGCTTGAAAAGGGTAAACATACCTCCCTTCGTAAAAGGTCTTGGACCGCGGACTGGTCTCAGTTTCTTCTTTGATCAATCTCCGTTAGCTTGAAAAGTGTAAACAAATCTCCCCTCGTACCGGGTCTTGGACTGCGGACTGGTCTCAGTTTCTTCTTTGATCAAGCTACATTAGCTTGAAATGGGTAAACAAACCTCCCCTCATACCAGGTCTTGGACCACAGACTGATTTCAATTTCTTCTTTGATCAAGCTTCATTAGCCTGAAATGGGTAAACAAACCTCCCCTCGTACCGGGTCTTAGACCGCGGACTGATCTCAGTTTCTTCTTTGATCAAGCTCCATTAGCTTGAAAATGGAACACAAACCTCCTCTCGTACCGAATCTTGGACCGCGGACGGGTCTCAGTTTTTTCTTTGATCAAGCTCTACTAGCTTGAAAAGGGTAAACAAACCTCCCCTCGTACCGTGTCTTGGACCGCGGAATGGTCCCAGTTTCTTCTTTGATCAAGCTACATTAGCTTGAAATGGGTAAACAAACCTCCCCTCATACCAGGTCTTGGACCACAGACTGATTTCAATTTCTTCTTTGATCAAGCTTCATTAGTCTGAAAAGGGTAAACAAACCTCCCCTCGTACCGGGTCTTAGACCGCGGACTGATCTCAGTTTCTTCTTTGTCAAGCTCCATTGGCTTGAAAAGGGTAAACAAACCTCCCCTCGTACCAGGTCTTGGACCGCAGACTGGTCTCAGTTTCTTCTTTTATCAAGCTCCATTAGCTTGAAAAGTGTAAACAAACCTCCCCTCGTGCCTGGTCTTGGACCGCGGAATGGTCCCAGTTTCTTCTTTGATCAAGCTACATTAGCTTGAAATGGGTAAACAAACCTCCCCTCATACCAGGTCTTGGACCACAGACTGATTTCAATTTCTTCTTTGATCAAGCTTCATTAGCCTGAAATGGGTAAACAAACCTCCCCTCATACCGGGTCTTAGACCGCGGACTGATCTCAGTTTCTTCTTTGATCAAGCTCCATTAGCTTGAAAATGGTACACAAACCTCCTCTCGTACCGAATCTTGGACCGCGGACTGGTCTCAGTTTTTTCTTTGATCAAGCTCTACTAGCTTGAAAAGGGTAAACAAACCTCCCCTCGTACCGGGTCTTGGACCGCGGAATGGTCCCAGTTTCTTCTTTGATCAAGCTACATTAGCTTGAAATGGGTAAACAAACCTCCCCTCATACCAGGTCTTGGACCACAGACTGATTTCAATTTCTTCTTTGATCAAGCTTCATTAGTCTGAAAAGGGTAAACAAACCTCCCCTCGTACCGGGTCTTAGACCGCGGACTGATCTCAGTTTCTTCTTTGATCAATCTCCATTAGCTTGAAAATGGTACACAAACCTCCTCTCGTACCGAATCTTGGACCGCGGACTGGTCTCAGTTTTTTCTTTGATCAAGCTCTACTAGCTTGAAAAGGGTAAACAAACCTCCCCTCGTACCGGGTCTTGGACCGCGGACCGGTCTCAGTTTCTTCTTTGTCAAGTTTCCATTAGCTTGAAAAGTGTAAATAAACCTCCCCACGTACCGGGTGTTGGACCGCGGACTGGTCTCAGTTTCTTCTTTGATCAAGCTCCATTAGCTTGAAAAGGGTAAATAAACCTCCCCTCGTACCGGGTCTTCGACCGCGGAGTGGTCTTAGTTTCTTCTTTGATAAAGCTCCATTAGCTTGAAAAGGGTAAACATACCTCCCTTCGTAAAAGGTCTTGGACCGCGGACTGGTCTCAGTTTCTTCTTTGATCAATCTCCGTTAGCTTGAAAAGTGTAAACAAACCTCCCCTCGTACCGGGTCTTGGACTGCGGACTGGTCTCAGTTTCTTCTTTGATCAAGCTCCATTAGGTTGAAAAGGGTAAACAAACCTCCCCTCGTAACGGGTCTTGGAACTCGGACTAGTCTCAGTTTCTTATTTGATCAAGCTCTACTAGCTTGAAAAGGGTAAACAAACCTCCCCTCGTACCAGGTCTTGGACCGCAGACTGGTCTCAGTTTCTTCTTTGGCAAACTCTATTAGCTTGAAAAGTGTAAATAAACCTCCCCACATACCGGGTCTTGGACCGCGGACTGGTCTCAGTTTCTTCTTTTAATCAAGCTCCATTAGCTTGAAAAGGGTAAATAAACCTCACCTCGTACCGGGTCTTCGACCGCGGAGTGGTCTTAGTTTCTTCTTTGATAAAGCTCCATTAGCTTGAAAAGGGTAAACATACCTCCATTCGTAAAAGGTCTTGGACCGCGGACTGGTCTCAGTTTCTTCTATGATCAATCTCCGTTAGCTTGAAAAGTTTAAACAAACCTCCCCTCGTACCGGGTCTTGGACTGCGGACTGGTCTTAGTTTCTTCTTTGATCAAGCTCCATTAGGTTGAAAAGGGTAAGCAAACCTCCCCTCGTACCGAATCTTGGACCGCGGATTGGTCTCAGTTCCTTCTTTGATCAAGTTCCATTAGCTTGAAAATGGTAAACAACCCTCCCCTCGTACCAGGTCTTGGACCGCGGACTGATCTCAGTTTCTTCTTTGATCAAGCTCCATTAGCTTGAAAATGGTAAACAAACCTCCCCTCGTCCCGGATCTTGGACCGCGGACTGGTCTCAGTTTCTTCTTTGATCAAGCTCTACTAGCTTGAAAAGGGTAAACAAACCTCCCCTCGCACTGGGTCTTGGACCGCGGACTGGTCTCAGTTTCTTCTTTGTCAAGTTTCCATTAGCTTGAAAAGTGTAAATAAACCTCCCCTCGTACCGGGTCTTGGACCGCGGACTGGTCTCAGTTTCTTCTTTGATCAAGCTCCATTAGCTTGAAAAGGGTGAACAAACCTCCCCTGGTACCGGGTCTTAGACCACAGAGTGGTCTTAGTTTCTTCTTTGATCAAGCTCCATTAGCTTGAAAAGGGTAAACATACCTCCCTTCGTAAAAGGTATTGGACCGCGGACTGGTCTTAGTTTCTTCTTTGATCAATCTCCATTAGCTTGAAAAGTGTAAACAAACCTCCCCTCGTACCGGGTCTTGGACTGCGGACTCGTCTCAGTTTCTTCTTTGATCAAGCTCCATTAGTTTGAAAAGGGTGAACAAACCTCCCCTCGTTTCGGGCCTTGGACCGCGGAATGGTCCCAGTTTCCTCTTTGATCAAGCCACATTAACTAGAAATGGGTAAACAAACCACCCCTCGAACCGGGTCTTTGACCGCGGACTGATTTCAGTTTCTTCTTTGATCAAGCTTCATTAGCTTGAAAAGGGTAAGTAAACCTCCCCTCGTTCCGGGTCTTGGACCGCGAACTATTCTCAGTTTCTTCTTTGATCAAGCTCCATTAGCTTGAAAATGGTAAATAAACCTCCCCTCGTATCGAATCTTGGACCGCGGACTGGTCTCAATTTCTTCTTTGATCAAGCTCTACTAGCTTGAAAAGGGTAAACAAACCTCCCCTCGTACCGGGTCTTGGACCGCGGACTGGTCTCAGTTTCTTCTTTGTCAAGCTCCATTGGCTTTAAAAGGGTAAACAAACCTCCCCTCGTACCGGGTCTTGGATCGCGGAGTGGTCTCAGTTTCTTTTTTGATCAAGTTCTATTAGCTTGAAATGGGTAAACAAACCTCCCCTCGTACCGAGTCTTGGACCGCGGACTGGTCTCAGTTTCTTCTTTGATCAAGCTCCATTAGCTTGAAAAGGGTAAACAAACCTCCCCTCGTAGCAGGACTTGGACGGCGGACTGGTTTCAGTTTCTTCTTTGATCAAGCACCATTAGCTTGAAAAGGGTAAACAAACCTCCCCTCCTGCCGGGTCTTGGACCGCAGACTGGTCCCAGTTTCTTCTTTGATAACGCTACATTAGCTTGAAATGGGTAAACAAACCTCCCCTCATACCGGGTCTTTGACCGCTGACTGATTTCAATTTCTTCTTTAATCTAGCTTCATTAGCTTGAAAAGGGTTAACAAACCTCCCCTCGTACCGGGTCTATGACCGCGGACTGATCTCAGTTTTGTCTTTGATCAAGCTCCATTAGCTTGAAAATGGTAAACAAACCTCCCCTCGTATCGGATCTTGGACCGCGGACTGGTCTCATTTTTTTCGTTGATCAAGCTCTACTAGCTTGAAAAGGGTAAACAAACCTCCCCTCGTACTGGGTCTTGGACCGCGGACGGGTCTCAGTTTCTTCTTTGTCAAGTTTCCATTAGCTTGAAAAGGGTAAACAAACCTCCCCTCGTACCGGGTCTTGGACCGCGGACTGGTCTCAGTTTCTTCTTTGATCGATCTCCATTAGCTTGAAAAGGGTAAACAAACCTCCCCTCGTACCGGGTCTTGGACCGCGGACTGGTCTTAGTTTCTTCTTTGATCAAGCTATATTAGATTGAAAAGGGTAAACAAACCTCCCCTCGTACCGGGTCTTGGACCACGGACTGTCCTTAGTTTCTCCTTTGATCAAGCTCCATTAGCTTGATAAGGGTAAAAAAACCTCCCTTCGTACCAGGTCTTGGACCGCGGACTGGTCTCAGTTTCTTCTTTGATCAATCTCCATTAGCTTGAAAAGTGTAAACAAACCTCCCCTCGTATCAGGTCTTGGACTGCGGAATGGTCTCAGTTTCTTCTTTGATCAAGCCCTATTAGGTTGAAAAGGGTAAACAAACCTCCCCTCGTGCCGGGTCTTGGACCGTGGACTGGTCTCAGTTTTCTCTTTGATCAAGCTACATTAGCTTGAAATGGGTAAACAAACCAACCCTCGTACCGGGTCTTTGACCGCGGACATTTAAGTTTCTTCTTTGATCAAACTTCATTAGTTTGAAAAGGGTAAACAAACCTCCCCTCGTACCAGGTCTTGGACAATGGACTTTTCTCAGTTTCTTCTTTGATCAAGCTCAATTAGCTTGCAAATGGTAAATAAACCTCCCCTCGTACCGGATCTTGGACCGCAGATTGGTCTCAGTTTCTTCTTTGATCAAGCTCTACTAGCTTGAAAAGGGTAAACAAACCTCCCCTCGTACTGGATCTTGGACCGCGGACTGGTCTCAATTTCTTCTTTGTCAAGTTTCCATTAGCTTGAAAAGTGTAAATAAACCTCCCCTCGTACCGGGTCTTGGACCGCGGACTGGTCTCAGTTTCTTCTTTGTCAAGTTTCCATTAGCTTGAAAAGTGTAAATAAACCTCCCCACGTACCGGGTCTTGGACCGCGGACTAGTCTCAGTTTCTTCTTTGATCAAGCTCCATTAGCTTGAAAAGGGTAAATAAACCTCCCCTCGTACCGGGTCTTCGACCGCGGAGTGGTCTTAGTTTCTTCTTTGATAAAGCTCCATTAGCTTGAAAAGGGTAAACATACCTCCCTTCGTAAAAGGTCTTGGACCGCGGACTGGTCTCAGTTTCTTCTTTGATCAATCTCCGTTAGCTTGAAAAGTGTAAACAAACCTCCCCTCGTACCGGGTCTTGGACTGCGGACTGGTCTCAGTTTCTTCTTTGATCAAGCTCCATTAGGTTGAAAAGGGTAAACAAACCTCCCCTCGTAACGGGTCTTGGAACTCGGACTAGTCTCAGTTTCTTATTTGATCAAGCTCTACTAGCTTGAAAAGGGTAAACAAACCTCCCCTCGTACCAGGTCTTGGACCGCAGACTGGTCTCAGTTTCTTCTTTGGCAAACTCCATTAGCTTGAAAAGTGTAAATAAACCTCCCCACGTACCGGGTCTTGGACCGCGGACTGGTCTCAGTTTCTTCTTTGATCAAGCTCCATTAGCTTGAAAAGGGTAAATAAACCTCCCCTCGTACCGGGTCTTCGACCGCGAAGTGGTCTTAGTTTCTTCTTTGATAAAGCTCCATTAGCTTGAAAAGGGTAAACATACCTCCCTTCGTAAAAGGTCTTGGACCGCGGACTGGTCTCAGTTTCTTCTTTGATCAATCTCCGTTAGCTTGAAAAGTGTAAACAAACCTCCCCTCGTACCGGGTCTTGGACTGCGGACTGGTCTCAGTTTCTTCTTTGATCAAGCTCCATTAGGTTGAAAAGGGTAAGCAAACCTCCCCTCGTACCGAATCTTGGACCGCGGATTGGTCTCAGTTTCTTCTTTGATCAAGCTCCATTAGCTTGAAAATGGTAAACAAACCTCCCCTCGTACCAGGTCTTGGACCGCGGACTGATCTCAGTTTCTTCTTTGATCAAGCTCCATTTGCTTGAAAATGGTAAACAAACCTCCCCTCGTCCCGGATCTTGGACCGCGGACTGGTCTCAGTTTCTTCTTTGATCAAGCTCTACTAGCTTGAAAAGGGTAAACAAAGCTCCCCTCGCACTGGGTCTTGGACCGCGGACTGGTCTCAGTTTCTTCTTTGTCAAGTTTCCATTAGCTTGAAAAGTGTAAATAAACCTCCCCTCGTACCGGGTCTTGGACCGCGGACTGGTCTCAGTTTCTTCTTTGATCAAGCTCCATTAGCTTGAAAAGGGTAAATAAACCTCCCCTCGTACCGGGTCTTCGACCGCGGAGTGGTCTTAGTTTCTTCTTTGATAAAGCTCCATTAGCTTGAAAAGGGTAAACATACCTCCCTTCATAAAAGGTCTTGGACCGCGGACTGGTCTCAGTTTCTTCTTTGATCAATCTCCGTTAGCTTGAAAAGTGTAAACAAACCTCCCCTCGTACCGGGTCTTAGACTGCGGACTGGTCTCAGTTTCTTCTTTGATCAAGCTCCATTAGGTTGAAAAGGGTAAACAAACCTCCCCTCGTATCGGGTCTTGGAACTCGGACTAGTCTCAGTTTCTTATTTGATCAAGCTCTACTAGCTTGAAAAGGGTAAACAAACCTCCCCTCGTACCAGGTCTTGGACCGCAGACTGGTCTCAGTTTCTTCTTTGGCAAACTCCATTAGCTTGAAAAGTGTAAATAAACCTCCCCATGTATCGGGTCTTGGACCGCGGACTGGTCTCAGTTTCTTCTTTGATCAAGCTCCATTAGCTTGAAAAGGGTAAATAAACCTCCCCTCGTACCGGGTCTTCGACCGCGGAGTGGTCTTAGTTTCTTCTTTGATAAAGCTCCATTAGCTTGAAAAGGGTAAACATACCTACCTTCGTAAAAGGTCTTGGACCGCGGACTGGTCTCAGTTTCTTCTTTGATCAATCTCCGTTAGCTTGAAAAGTGTAAACAAACCTCCCCTCGTACCGGGTCTTGGACTGCGGACTGGTCTCAGTTTCTTCTTTGATCAAGCTCCGTTAGGTTGAAAAGGGTAAGCAAACCTCCCCTCGTACCGAATCTTGGACCGCAGATTGGTCTCAGTTTCTTCTTTGATCAAGCTCCATTAGCTTGAAAATGGTAAACAAACCTCCCCTCGTACCAGGTCTTAGACCGCGGACTGATCTCAGTTTCTTCTTTGATCAAGCTCCATTAGCTTGAAAATGGTAAACAAAACTCCCCTCATCCCGGATCTTGGACCGCGGACTGGTCTCAGTTTCTTCTTTGATCAAGCTATACTAGCTTGAAAAGGGTAAAAAACCTCCCCTCGCACTGGGTCTTGGACCGCGGACTGGTCTCAGTTTCTTCTTTGTCAAGTTTCCATTAGCTTGAAAAGTGTAAATAAACCTCCCCTCGTACCGGGTCTTAGACCGCGGACTCGTCTCAGTTTCTTCTTTGATCAAGCTCCATTAGCTTGAAAAGGGTGAACAAACCTCCCCTGGTACCGGGTCTTAGACCGCAGAGTGGTCTTAGTTTCTTCTTTGATCAAGCTCCATTAGCTTGAAAAGGGTAAACATACCTCCCTTCGTAAAAGGTCTTGGACCGCGGACTGGTCTTAGTTTCTTCTTTGATCAATCTCCATTAGCTTGAAAAGTGTAAACAAACCACCCCTCGTACCGGGTCTTGGACTGCGGACTCGTCTCAGTTTCTTCTTTGATCAAGCTCCATTAGGTTGAAAAGGGTGAACAAACCTCCCCTCGTTTTGGGCCTTGGACCGCGGAATGGTCCCAGTTTCCTCTTTGATCAAGCCACATTAACTAGAAATGGGTAAACAAACCACCCCTCAAACCGGGTCTTTGACCGCGGACTGATTTCAGTTTCTTCTTTGATCAAGCTTCATTAGCTTGAAAAGGGTAAATAAACCTCCCCTCGTTCCGGGTCTTGGACCGCGAACTATTCTCAGTTTCTTCTTTGATCAAGCTCCATTAGCTTGAAAATGGTAAATAAACCTCCCCACGTACCGGGTCTTGGACCGCGGACTGGTCTCAGTTTCTTCTTTGTCAAGCTCCATTGGCTTTAAAAGGGTAAATAAACATCCCCTCGTACCGAGTCTTGGACCGCGGACTGGTCTCAGTTTCTTCTTTGATCAAGCTCCATTAGCTTGAAAAGGGTAAACAAACCTCCCCTCGTAGCAGGACTTGGACTGCGGACTGGTTTCAGTTTCTTCTTTGATCAAGCACCATTAGCTTGAAATGGGTACACAAACCTCCCCTCATACCGGGTCTTTGACCGCGGACTGATTTCAATTTCTTCTTTGATCTAGCTTCATTAGCTTGAAAAGGATTAACAAACCTCCCCTCGTACCGGGTCTATGACCGCGGACTGATCTCAGTTTTGTCTTTGATCAAGCTCCATTAGCTTGAAAATGGTAAACAAACCTCCCCGCGTATCGGATCTTGGACCGCGGACTGGTCTCATTTTTTTCGTTGATCAAGCTCTACTAGCTTGAAAAGGGTAAACAAACATCCCCTCGCACTGGGTCTTGGACCGCGGACTGGTCTCAGTTTCTTCTTTGTCAAGTTTCCATTAGCTTGAAAAGTGTAAATAAACCTCCCCTCGTACCGGGTCTTGGACCGCGGACTAGTCTCAGTTTCTTCTTTGATCGATCTCCATTAGCTTGAAAAGGGTAAACAAACCTCCCCTCGTACCGGGTCTTGGACCGCAGAGTGGTCTTAGTTTCTTCTTTGATCAAGCTATATTAGATTGAAAAGGGTAAACATACCTCCCTTCGTAAAAGGTCTTGGACCGCGGACTGGTCTTAGTTTTTTCTTTGATCAATCTCCATTAGCTTGAAAAGGGTAAAAAAACCTCCCTTCGTACCAGGTCTTGGACCGCGGACTGGTCTCAGTTTCTTCTTTGATCAATCTCCATTAGCTTGAAAAGTGTAAACAAACCTCCCCTCGTATCAGGTCTTGGACTGCGGAATGGTCTCAGTTTCTTCTTTGATCAAGCCCTATTAGGTTGAAAAGGGTAAACAAACCTCCCCTCGTGCCGGGTCTTGGACCGTGGACTGGTCTCAGTTTTCTCTTTGATCAAGCTACATTAGCTTGAAATGGGTAAACAAACCACCCCTCGTACCGGGTCTTTGACCGCAGACATATTTAAGTTTCTTCTTTGATCAAACTTCATTAGCTTGAAAAGGGTAAACAAACCTCCCCTCATACCAGGTCTTGGACAATGGACTATTCTCAGTTTCTTCTTTGATCAAGCTCAATTAGCTTGCAAATGGTAAATAAACCTCCCCTCGTACCGGATCTTGGACCGCGGATTGGTCTCAGTTTCTTCTTTGATCAAGCTCTACTAGCTTGAAAAGGGTAAACAAACCTCCCCCCGTACTGGATCTTGGACCGCGGACTGGTCTCAGTTTTCTTCTTTGTCAAGTTTCCATTAGCTTGAAAAGTGTAAATAAAGCTCCCCTCGTACCGGGTCTTGGACCGCAGGCTGGTCTCAATTTCTTCTTTGATCAAGCCCCATTAGCTTGAAAAGGGGTGAACAAACCTCCCCTCGTACCGGGTCTTAGACCACGGAGTGGTCTTAGTTTCTTCTTCGATCAAGCTCCATTAGCTTGAAAAGGATAAACATAACTCCCCTCGTACCGGGTCTATGACCGCGGACTGATCTCAGTTTCGTCTTTGATCAAGCTCCATTAGCTTGAAAATGGTAAACAAACCTCCCTTCGTATCGGATCTTGGACCGCGGACTGGTCTCATTTTTTTCTTTGATCAAGCTCTACTAGCTTGAAAAGGGTAAACAAACCTCCCCTCGTACTGGGTCTTGGACCGCGGACGGGTCTCAGTTTCTTCTTTGTCAAGTTTCCATTAGCTAAAAAAGGGTAAACAAACCTCCCCTTGTACCGGGTCTTGGACCGCGGACTGGTCTCAGTTTCTTCTTTGATCGATCTCCATTAGCTTGAAAAGGGTAAACAAACCTCCCCTCGTACCGGGCCTTGGACCGCGGACTGGTCTTAGTTTCTTCTTTGATCAAGCTATATTAGATTAAAAAGGGTAAACAAACCTCCCCTCGTACCGGGTCTTAGACCGCGGACTGTCCTTAGTTTCTCCTTTGATCAAGCTCCATTAGCTTGAAAAGGGTAAACAAACCTCCCTTCGTACCAGGTCTTGGACCGCGGACTGGTCTCAGTTTCTTCTTTGATCAATCTCCATTAGCTTGAAAAGTGTAAACAAACCTCCCCTCGTATCAGGTCTTGGACTGCGGAATGGTCTCAGTTTCTTCTTTGATCAAGCCCCATTAGGTTGAAAAGGGTAAACAAACCTCCCCTCGTGCCGGGTCTTGGACCATGGACTGGTCTCAGTTTTCTCTTTGATCAAGCTACATTAGCTTGAAATGGGTAAACAAACCACCCCTCGTACCGGGTCTTTGACCGCGGACAGATTTAAGTTTCTTCTTTGATCAAGCTTCATTAGCTTGAAAAGGGGTAAACAAACCTCCCCTCGTACCAGGTCTTGGACAATGGACTATTCTCAGTTTCTTCTTTGATCAAGCTCAATTAGCTTGCAAATGGTAAATAAACCTCCCCTCGTACCGGATCTTGGACCGCGGAATGGTCTCAGTTTCTTCTTTGATCAAGCTCTACTAGCTTGAAAAGGGTAAACAAACCTCCCCTCGTACTGGATCTTGGACCGAGGACTGGTCTCAGTTTCTTCTTTGTCAAGTTTCCATTAGCTTGAAAAGTGTAAATAAACCTCCCCTCGTACAGGGTCTTGGACCGCAGGCTGGTCTCAATTTCTTCTTTGATCAAGCCCCATTAGCTTGAAAAGGGTGAACAAACCTCCCCTCGTACTGGGTCTTAGACCACGGACTGGTCTTAGTTTCTTCTTCGATCAAGCTCCATTAGCTTGAAAAGGATAAAGATAACTCCCCTCGTACCGGGTCTATGACCGCGGACTGATCTCAGTTTCGTCTTTGATCAAGCTCCATTAGCTTGAAAATGGTAAACAAACCTCCCCTCGTATCGGATCTTGGACCGCGGACTGGTCTCATTTTTTTCTTTGATCAAGCTCTACTAACTTGAAAAGGGTAAACAAACCTCCCCTCGTACTGGGTCTTGGACCGCGGACTGGTCTCAGTTTCTTCTTTGTCAAGTTTCCATTAGCTTGAAAAGTGTAAATAAACCTCCCCTCGTACCGGGTCTTGGACCGCGGACTGGTCTCAGTTTCTTCTTTGATCGATCTCCATTAGCTTGAAAAGGGTAAACAAACCTCCCCTCGTACCGGGTCTTGGACCGCAGAGTGGTCTTAGTTTCTTCTTTGATCAAGCTATATTAGATTGAAAAGGGTAAACATACCTCCCTTCGTAAAAGGTCTTGGACCGCGGACTGGTCTTAGTTTTTTCTTTGATCAATCTCCATTAGCTTGAAAAGGGTAAAAAAACTTCCCTTCGTACCAGGTCTTGGACCGCGGACTGGTCTCAGTTTCTTCTTTGATCAATCTCCATTAGCTTGAAAAGTGTAAACAAACCTCCCCTCGTATCAGGTCTTGGACTGCGGAATGGTCTCAGTTTCTTCTTTGATCAAGCCCTATTAGGTTGAAAAGGGTAAACAAACCTCCCCTCGTGCCGGGTCTTGGACCGTGGACTGGTCTCAGTTTTCTCTTTGATCAAGCTACATTAGCTTGAAATGGGTAAACAAACCACCCCTCGTACCGGGTCTTTGACCGCAGACATATTTAAGTTTCTTCTTTGATCAAACTTCATTAGCTTGAAAAGGGTAAACAAACCTCCCCTCATACCAGGTCTTGGACAATGGACTATTCTCAGTTTCTTCTTTGATCAAGCTCAATTAGCTTGCAAATGGTAAATAAACCTCCCCTCGTACCGGATCTTGGACCGCGGATTGGTCTCAGTTTCTTCTTTGATCATGCTCTACTAGCTTGAAAAGGGTAAACAAACCTCCCCCCGTACTGGATCTTGGACCGCGGACTGGTCTCAGTTTCTTCTTTGTCAAGTTTCCATTAGCTTGAAAAGTGTAAATAAAGCTCCCCTCGTACCGGGTCTTGGACCGCAGGCTGGTCTCAATTTCTTCTTTGATCAAGCCCCATTAGCTTGAAAAGGGTGAACAAACCTCCCCTCGTACCGGGTCTTAGACCACGGAGTGGTCTTAGTTTCTTCTTCGATCAAGCTCCATTAGCTTGAAAAGGATAAACATAACTCCCCTCGTACCGGGTCTATGACCGCGGACTGATCTCAGTTTCGTCTTTGATCAAGCTCCATTAGCTTGAAAATGGTAAACAAACCTCCCTTCGTATCGGATCTTGGACCGCGGACTGGTCTCATTTTTTTCTTTGATCAAGCTCTACTAGCTTGAAAAGGGTAAACAAACCTCCCCTCGTACTGGGTCTTGGACCGCGGACGGGTCTCAGTTTCTTCTTTGTCAAGTTTCCATTAGCTAAAAAAGGGTAAACAAACCTCCCCTCGTACCGGGTCTTGGACCGCGGACTGGTCTCAGTTTCTTCTTTGATCGATCTCCATTAGCTTGAAAAGGGTAAACAAACCTCCCCTCGTACCGGGCCTTGGACCGCGGACTGGTCTTAGTTTCTTCTTTGATCAAGCTATATTAGATTAAAAAGGGTAAACAAACCTCCCCTCGTACCGGGTCTTGGACCGCGGACTGTCCTTAGTTTCTCCTTTGATCAAGCTCCATTAGCTTGAAAAGGGTAAACAAACCTCCCTTCGTACCAGGTCTTGGACCGCGGACTGGTCTCAGTTTCTTCTTTGATCAATCTCCATTAGCTTGAAAAGTGTAAACAAACCTCCCCTCGTATCAGGTCTTGGATTGCGGAATGGTCTCAGTTTCTTCTTTGATCAAGCCCCATTAGGTTGAAAAGGGTAAACAAACCTCCCCTTGTGCCGGGTCTTGGACCATGGACTGGTCTCAGTTTTCTCTTTGATCAAGCTACATTAGCTTGAAATGGGTAAACAAACCACCCCTCGTACCGGGTATTTGACCGCGGACAGATTTAAGTTTCTTCTTTGATCAAGCTTCATTAGCTTGAAAAGGGTAAACAAACCTCCCCTCGTACCAGGTCTTGGACAATGGACTATTCTCAGTTTCTTCTTTGATCAAGCTCAATTAGCTTGCAAATGGTAAATAAACCTCCCCTCGTACCGGATCTTGGACCGCGGAATGGTCTCAGTTTCTTCTTTGATCAAGCTCTACTAGCTTGAAAAGGGTAAACAAACCTCCCCTCGTACTGGATCTTGGACCGAGGACTGGTCTCAGTTTCTTCTTTGTCAAGTTTCCATTAGCTTGAAAACTGTAAACAAACCTCCCCTCGTACAGGGTCTTGGACCGCAGGCTGGTCTCAATTTCTTCTTTGATCAAGCCCCATTAGCTTGAATAGGGTGAACAAACCTCCCCTCGTACTGGGTCTTAGACCACGGACTGGTCTTAGTTTCTTCTTCGATCAAGCTCCATTAGCTTGAAAAGGATAAAGATAACTCCCCTCGTACCGGGTCTATGACCGCGGACTGATCTCAGTTTCGTCTTTGATCAAGCTCCATTAGCTTGAAAATGGTAAACAAACCTCCCTTCGTATCGGATCTTGGACCGCGGACTGGTCTCATTTTTTTCTTTGATCAAGCTCTACTAGCTTGAAAAGGGTAAACAAACCTCCCCTCGTACTGGGTCTTGGACCGCGGACGGGTCTCAGTTTCTTCTTTGTCAAGTTTCCATTAGCTAAAAAAGGGTAAACAAACCTCCCCTCGTACCGGGTCTTGGACCGCGGACTGGTCTCAGTTTCTTCTTTGATCGATCTCCATTAGCTTGAAAAGGGTAAACAAACCTCCCCTCGTACCGGGCCTTGGACCGCGGACTGGTCTTAGTTTCTTCTTTGATCAAGCTATATTAGATTAAAAAGGGTAAACAAACCTCCCCTCGTATCGGGTCTTGGACCGCGGACTGTCCTTAGTTTCTCCTTTGATCAAGCTCCATTAGCTTGAAAAGGGTAAACAAACCTCCCTTCGTACCAGGTCTTGGACCGCGGACTGGTCTCAGTTTCTTCTTTGATCAATCTCCATTAGCTTGAAAAGTGTAAACAAACCTCCCCTCGTATCAGGTCTTGGATTGCGGAATGGTCTCAGTTTCTTCTTTGATCAAGCCCCATTAGGTTGAAAAGGGTAAACAAACCTCCCCTGTGCCGGGTCTTGGACCATGGACTGGTCTCAGTTTTCTCTTTGATCAAGCTACATTAGCTTGAAATGGGTAAACAAACCACCCCTCGTACCGGGTATTTGACCGCGGACAGATTTAAGTTTCTTCTTTGATCAAGCTTCATTAGCTTGAAAAGGGTAAACAAACCTCCCCTCGTACCAGGTCTTGGACAATGGACTATTCTCAGTTTCTTCTTTGATCAAGCTCAATTAGCTTGCCAATGGTAAATAAACCTCCCCTCGTACCGGATCTTGGACCGCGGAATGGTCTCAGTTTCTTCTTTGATCAAGCTCTACTAGCTTGAAAAGGGTAAACAAACCTCCCCTCGTACTGGATCTTGGACCGAGGACTGGTCTCAGTTTCTTCTTTGTCAAGTTTCCATTAGCTTGAAAACTGTAAACAAACCTCCCCTCGTACAGGGTCTTGGACCGCAGGCTGGTCTCAATTTCTTCTTTGATCAAGCCCCATTAGCTTGAAAAGGGTGAACAAACCTCCCCTCGTACTGGGTCTTAGACCACGGACTGGTCTTAGTTTCTTCTTCGATCAAGCTCCATTAGCTTGAAAAGGATAAAGATAACTCCCCTCGTACCGGGTCTATGACCGCGGACTGATCTCAGTTTCGTCTTTGATCAAGCTCCATTAGCTTGAAAATGGTAAACAAACCTCCCCTCGTATCGGATCTTGGACCGCGGACTGGTCTCATTTTTTTCTTTGATCAAGCTCTACTAACTTGAAAAGGGTAAACAAACCTCCCCTCGTACTGGGTCTTGGACCGCGGACGGGTCTCACTTTCTTCTTTGTCAAGTTTCCATTAGCTTGAAAAGGGTAAACAAACCTCCCCTCGTACCGGGTCTTGGACCGCGGACTGGTCTCAGTTTCTTCTTTTATGAAGCTCCATTAGCTTGAAAAGGGTAAACAAACCTCCCCTCGTACCGGGTCTTGGGCCGCGGACTAGTCTTAGTTTCTTCTTTGATCAAGCTATATTAGATTGAAAAGGGTAAACAAACCTCGCCTCGTACCGGGTCTTGGACCGCGGACTGTTCTTAGTTTCTCCTTTGATCAAGCTCCATTAGCTTGAAAAGGGTAAACAAACCTCCCTTCGTACCAGGTCTTGGACCGCGGACTGGTCTCAGTTTCTTCTTTGATCAATCTCCATTAGCTTGAAAAGTGTAAACAAACCTCCCCTCGTATCAGGTCTTGGACTGCGGAATGGTCTCAGTTTCTTCTTTGATCAAGCCCCATTAGGTTGAAAAGGGTAAACAAACCTCCCCTCGTGCCGGGTCTTGGACCGTGGACTGGTCTCAGTTTTCTCTTTGATCAAGCTACATTAGCTTGAAATGGGTAAAAAATCCACCCCCCGTACCGGGTCTTTGACCGCGGATAGATTTAAGTTTCTTCTTTGATCAAGCTTCATTAGCTTGAAAAGGGTAAACAAACCTCCCCTCATACCAGGTCTTGGACAACGGACTATTCTTAGTTTCTTCTTTGATCAAGCTCAATTAGCTTGCAAATGGTAAATAAACCTCCCCTCGTACCGGATCTTGGACCGCGGACTGGTCTCATTTTCTTTTTTGATCAAGCTCTACTAGCTTAAAAAGGGTAAACAAACCTCCCCTCGTACTGGATCTTGGACCGCGGACTGGTCTCAGTTTCTTCTTTGTCAAGTTTCCATTAGCTTGAAAAGTGTAAATAAACCTCCCCTCGAACCGGGTCTTGGACCGCGGACTGGTCTCAGTTTCTTCTTTGATCAAGCTCCATTAGCTTGAAAAGGGTGAACAAATCTCCCCTCGTACCGGGTCTTAGACCACGGAGTGGTCTTAGTTTCTTCTTCGATCAAGCTCCATTATATTGAAAAGGATAAACATAACTCCCTTCATAAAAGGTCTTGGACCGCGGACGGGTCTTAGTTTATTCTTTGATCAATCTCCATTAGCTTGAAAAGTGTAAACAAACCTCCCGTCGTACCGGGTCTTGGACTGCGGACTCGTCTCAGTTTCTTCTTTGATTAAGCTCCATTAGGTTGAAAAGGGTGAACAAACCTCCCCTCGTTCCGGGCCTTAGACCGCGGAATGGTCTCAGTTTCCTCTTTGATCAAGCCACATTCGCTTGAAATGGGTAAACAAACAACCCCTCGAACCGGGTCTTTGACCGCGGACAGATTTCAGTTTCTTCTTTGATCATGCTTCATTTGCTTGAAAAGGGTAAATAAACCTCCCCTCGTACCGGGTCTTGGACCCCGGACTATTCTCAGTTTCTTCTTTGATCAAGCTCCATTAGCTTGAAAATGGTAAATAAACCTCCCCTCGTATCGAATCTTGGACCGCGGACTGGTCTCAATTTCTTCTTTGATCAAGCTCTACTAGCATGAAAAGGGTAAACAAACCTCCCCTCGTACTGGGTCTTGGACCGCGGACTGGTCTCAGTTTCTTCTTTGTCAAGCTCCATTAGCTTGAAAAGGGTAAACAAACCTCCCCTCGTACCAGGTCTTGGATCGCGGAGTGGTCTCAGTTTCTTTTTTGATCAAGTTCTATTAGCTTGAAATGGGTAAACAAACCTCCCCTCGTACCGAGTCTTGGACCGCGGACTAGTCTCAGTTTCTTCTTTGATCAAGCTCTATTAGCTTGAAAAGGGTAAACAAACCTCCCCTCGTACCAGGTCTTGGACTGTGGACTGGTTTTAGTTTCTTCTTTGATCAAGCACTATTAGCTTGAAAAGGGTAAACAAACCTCCCCTCGTGCCGGGTCTTGGACCGCAGACTGGTCCCAGTTTCTTCTTTGATAAAGCTACATTAGCTTGAAATGGGTAAACAAACCTCCCCTCATACCGGGTCTATGACCGCGGACTGATTTCAATTTCTTCTTAGATCTAGCTTCATTAGCTTGAAAAGGTTTAACAAACCTCCCCTCGTACCGGGTCTATGACCGCGGACTAATCTCAGTTTCTTCTTTGATCAAGCTCCATTAGCTTGAAAATGGTAAACAAACCTCCCCACGTATCGGATCTTGGACCGCGGACTGGTCTCATTTTTTTCTTTGATCAAGCTCTACTAGCTTGAAAAGGGTAAACAAACCTCCCCTCGTACTGGGTCTTGGACCGCGGACGGGTCTCAGTTTCTTCTTTGTCATGTTTCCATTAGCTTGAAAAGGGTAAACAAACCTCCCTTCGTACCGGGTCTTGGACCGCGGCCTGGTCTCAGTTTCATCTTTGATCAAGCTCCATTAGCTTGAAAAGTGTAAACAAACCTCCCCTCGTACCGGGTCTTGGACCGCGGACAGGTCTTAGTTTCTTCTTTGATCAAGCTATATTAGATTGAAAAGGGTAAACAAACCTCCCCTCGTACCGGGTCTTGGACCGCGGACTGTTCTTAGTTTCTCCTTTGATCAAGCTCCATTAGCTTGAAAAGGGTAAACAAACCTCCCTTCGTACCAGGTCTTGGAATGCGGACTGGTCTCAGTTTCTTCTTTGATCAATCTCCATTAGCTTGAAAAGTGTAAACAAACCTCCCCTCGTATCAGGTCTTGGACTGCGGAATGGTCTAAGTTTCTTCTTTGATCAAGCCCCATTAGGTTGAAAAGGGTAAACAAACCTCCCCTCGTGCCGGGTCTTGGACCATGGACTGGTCTTAGTTTTCTCTTTGACCAAGCTACATTAGCTTGAAATGGGTAAACAAACCACCCCTCGTACCGGGTCTTTGACCGTGGACAGATTTAAGTTTCTTCTTTGATCAAGCTTCATTAGCTTGAAAAGGGTAAACAAACCTCCCCTCGTACCAGGTCTTGGACAACGGACTATTCTGAGTTTCTTCTTTGATCAAGCTCAATTAGCTTGCAAATGGTAAACAAACCTCCCCTCTTACCGGATCTTGGACCGCGGACTGGTCTCAGTTTCTTCTTTGATCAAGCTCTACAAGTTTGAAAAGGGTAAACAAACCTCCCCTCGTACTGGATCTTGGACCGCGGACTGGTCTCAGTTTCTTCTTTGTCAAGTTTCCATTAGCTTGAAAAGTGTAAATAAACCTCCCCTCGTACCGGGTCTTGGACCGTGGACTGGTCTCAGTTTCTTCATTCATCAAGCTCCATTATCTTGAAAAGGGTGAACAAATCTCCCCTCGTACCGGGTCTTAGACCCCGGAGTGGTCTTAGTTTCTTCTTCGATCAAGCTCCATTAGCTTGAAAAGGATAAACATAACTCCCTTCATAAAAGGTCTTGGACCGCGGACTGGTCTCAGTTTCTTCTTTTTCAATCTCCATTAGCTTGAAAAGTGTAAACAAACCTCCCCTCTTACCGGGTCTTGGATTGCAGAGTGGTCTTAGTTTCTTTCTTGATCAACCTTCATTAGCTTGAAAAGGGTAAACAAACCTCCCCTCGTACCGGGTCTTGGACAGCGGACTGATCTCAAATTCTTCTTTGATCAAGCTCCATTAGCTTGAAAATGGTAAACAAACCTCCCCTCGTACCGGATCTTGGACCGCGGACTAGTCTCAGTTTTTTCTTTGATCAAGCTCTACTAGCTTGAAAAGGGTAAACAAACCTCCCCTCGTACCGGGTCTTGGACCGCGGACTGGTCTCAGTTTCTTCTTTGTCAAGTTTCCATTAGCTTGAAAAGGGTAAACAAACCTCCCCTCGTACCGGGTCTTGGGCCGCGGACTAGTCTTAGTTTCTTCTTTGATCAAGCAATATTAGATTGAAAAGGGTAAACAAACCTCCCCTCGTACCGGGTCTTGGACCGCGGACTGTTCTTAGTTTCTCCTTTGATCAAGCTCCATTAGCTTGAAAAGGGTAAACAAACCTCCCTTCGTACCAGGTCTTGGACCGCGGACTGGTCTCAGTTTCTTCTTTGATCAATCTCCATTAGCTTGAAAAGTGTAAACAAACCTCCCCTCGTATCAGGTCTTGGACTGCGGAATGGTCTCAGTTTCTTCTTTGATCAAGCCCCATTAGGTTGAAAAGGGTAAACAAACCTCCCCTCGTGCCGGGTCTTGGACCGTGGACTGGTCTCAGTTTTCTCTTTGATCAAGCTACATTAGCTTGAAATGGGTAAAAAATCCACCCCCCGTACCGGGTCTTTGACCGCGGATAGATTTAAGTTTCTTCTTTGATCAAGCTTCATTAGCTTGAAAAGGGTAAACAAACCTCCCCTCATACCAGGTCTTGGACAACGGACTATTCTTAGTTTCTTCTTTGATCAAGCTCAATTAGCTTGCAAATGGTAAATAAACCTCCCCTCGTACCGGATCTTGGACCGCGGACTGGTCTCATTTTCTTTTTTGATCAAGCTCTACTAGCTTAAAAAGGGTAAACAAACCTCCCCTCGTACTGGATCTTGGACCGCGGACTGGTCTCAGTTTCTTCTTTGTCAAGTTTCCATTAGCTTGAAAAGTGTAAATAAACCTCCCCTCGAACCGGGTCTTGGACCGCGGACTGGTCTCAGTTTCTTCTTTGATCAAGCTCCATTAGCTTGAAAAGGGTGAACAAATCTCCCCTCGTACCGGGTCTTAGACCACGGAGTGGTCTTAGTTTCTTCTTCGATCAAGCTCCATTATATTGAAAAGGATAAACATAACTCCCTTCATAAAAGGTCTTGGACCGCGGACGGGTCTTAGTTTATTCTTTGATCAATCTCCATTAGCTTGAAAAGTGTAAACAAACCTCCCGTCGTACCGGGTCTTGGACTGCGGACTCGTCTCAGTTTCTTCTTTGATTAAGCTCCATTAGGTTGAAAAGGGTGAACAAACCTCCCCTCGTTCCGGGCCTTAGACCGCGGAATGGTCTCAGTTTCCTCTTTGATCAAGCCACATTCGCTTGAAATGGGTAAACAAACAACCCCTCGAACCGGGTCTTTGACCGCGGACAGATTTCAGTTTCTTCTTTGATCATGCTTCATTTGCTTGAAAAGGGTAAATAAACCTCCCCTCGTACCGGGTCTTGGACCCCGGACTATTCTCAGTTTCTTCTTTGATCAAGCTCCATTAGCTTGAAAATGGTAAATAAACCTCCCCTCGTATCGAATCTTGGACCGCGGACTGGTCTCAATTTCTTCTTTGATCAAGCTCTACTAGCATGAAAAGGGTAAACAAACCTCCCCTCGTACTGGGTCTTGGACCGCGGACTGGTCTCAGTTTCTTCTTTGTCAAGCTCCATTAGCTTGAAAAGGGTAAACAAACCTCCCCTCGTACCAGGTCTTGGATCGCGGAGTGGTCTCAGTTTCTTTTTTGATCAAGTTCTATTAGCTTGAAATGGGTAAACAAACCTCCCCTCGTACCGAGTCTTGGACCGCGGACTAGTCTCAGTTTCTTCTTTGATCAAGCTCCATTAGCTTGAAAAGGGTAAACAAACCTCCCCTCGTACCAGGTCTTGGACTGTGGACTGGTTTTAGTTTCTTCTTTGATCAAGAACTATTAGCTTGAAAAGGGTAAACAAACCTCCCCTCGTGCCGGGTCTTGGACCGCAGACTGGTCCCAGTTTCTTCTTTGATAAAGCTACATTAGCTTGAAATGGGTAAACAAACCTCCCCTCATACCGGGTCTTTGACCGCAGACTGATTTCAATTTCTTCTTAGATCTAGCTTCATTAGCTTGAAAAGGTTTAACAAACCTCCCCTCGTACCGGGTCTATGACCGCGGACTAATCTCAGTTTCTTCTTTGATCAAGCTCCATTAGCTTGAAAATGGTAAACAAACCTCCCCATGTATCGGATCTTGGACCGCGGACTGGTCTCATTTTTTTCTTTGATCAAGCTCTACTAGCTTGAAAAGGGTAAACAAACCTCCCCTCGTACTGGGTCTTGGACCGCGGACGGGTCTCAGTTTCTTCTTTGTCATGTTTCCATTAGCTTGAAAAGGGTAAACAAACCTCCCTTCGTACCGGGTCTTGGACCGCGGCCTGGTCTCAGTTTCATCTTTGATCAAGCTCCATTAGCTTGAAAATTGTAAACAAACCTCCCCTCGTACCGGGTCTTGGACCGCGGACAGGTCTTAGTTTCTTCTTTGATCAAGCTATATTAGATTGAAAAGGGTAAACAAACCTCCCCTCGTACCGGGTCTTGGACCGCGGACTGTTCTTAGTTTCTCCTTTGATCAAGCTCCATTAGCTTGAAAAGGGTAAACAAACCTCCCTTCGTACCAGGTCTTGGAATGCGGACTGGTCTCAGTTTCTTCTTTGATCAATCTCCATTAGCTTGAAAAGTGTAAACAAACCTCCCCTCGTATCAGGTCTTGGACTGCGGAATGGTCTAAGTTTCTTCTTTGATCAAGCCCCATTAGGTTGAAAAGGGTAAACAAACCTCCCCTCGTGCCGGGTCTTGGACCATGGACTGGTCTTAGTTTTCTCTTTGACCAAGCTACATTAGCTTGAAATGGGTAAACAAACCACCCCTCGTACCGGGTCTTTGACCGTGGACAGATTTAAGTTTCTTCTTTGATCAAGCTTCATTAGCTTGAAAAGGGTAAACAAACCTCCCCTCGTACCAGGTCTTGGACAACGGACTATTCTGAGTTTCTTCTTTGATCAAGCTCAATTAGCTTGCAAATGGTAAACAAACCTCCCCTCTTACCGGATCTTGGACCGCGGACTGGTCTCAGTTTCTTCTTTGATCAAGCTCTACAAGTTTGAAAAGGGTAAACAAACCTCCCCTCGTACTGGATCTTGGACCGCGGACTGGTCTCAGTTTCTTCTTTGTCAAGTTTCCATTAGCTTGAAAAGTGTAAATAAACCTCCCCTCGTACCGGGTCTTGGACCGCGGACTGGTCTCAGTTTCTTCATTCATCAAGCTCCATTATCTTGAAAAGGGTGAACAAATCTCCCCTCGTACCGGGTCTTAGACCACGGAGTGGTCTTAGTTTCTTCTTCGATCAAGCTCCATTAGCTTGAAAAGGATAAACATAACTCCCTTCATAAAAGGTCTTGGACCGCGGACTGGTCTCAGTTTCTTCTTTTTCAATCTCCATTAGCTTGAAAAGTGTAAACAAACCTCCCCTCTTACCGGGTCTTGGATTGCAGAGTGGTCTTAGTTTCTTTCTTGATCAACCTTCATTAGCTTGAAAAGGGTAAACAAACCTCCCCTCGTACCGGGTCTTGGACAGCGGACTGATCTCAAATTCTTCTTTGATCAAGCTCCATTAGCTTGAAAATGGTAAACAAACCTCCCCTCGTACCGGATCTTGGACCGCGGACTAGTCTCAGTTTTTTCTTTGATCAAGCTCTACTAGCTTGAAAAGGGTAAACAAACCTCCCCTCGTACCGGGTCTTGGACCGCGGACTGGTCTCAGTTTCTTCTTTGTCAAGTTTCCATTAGCTTGAAAAGGGTAAACAAACCTCCCCTCGTACCGGGTCTTGGGCCGCGGACTAGTCTTAGTTTCTTCTTTGATCAAGCTATATTAGATTGAAAAGGGTAAACAAACCTCCCCTCGTACCGGGTCTTGGACCGCGGACTGTTCTTAGTTTCTCCTTTGATCAAGCTCCATTAGCTTGAAAAGGGTAAACAAACCTCCCTTCGTACCAGGTCTTGGACCGCGGACTGGTCTCAGTTTCTTCTTTGATCAATCTCCATTAGCTTGAAAAGTGTAAACAAACCTCCCCTCGTATCAGGTCTTGGACTGCGGAATGGTCTCAGTTTCTTCTTTGATCAAGCCCCATTAGGTTGAAAAGGGTAAACAAACCTCCCCTCGTGCCGGGTCTTGGACCGTGGACTGGTCTCAGTTTTCTCTTTGATCAAGCTACATTAGCTTGAAATGGGTAAAAAATCCACCCCCCGTACCGGGTCTTTGACCGCGGATAGATTTAAGTTTCTTCTTTGATCAAGCTTCATTAGCTTGAAAAGGGTAAACAAACCTCCCCTCATACCAGGTCTTGGACAACGGACTATTCTTAGTTTCTTCTTTGATCAAGCTCAATTAGCTTGCAAATGGTAAATAAACCTCCCCTCGTACCGGATCTTGGACCGCGGACTGGTCTCATTTTCTTTTTTGATCAAGCTCTACTAGCTTAAAAAGGGTAAACAAACCTCCCCTCGTACTGGATCTTGGACCGCGGACTGGTCTCAGTTTCTTCTTTGTCAAGTTTCCATTAGCTTGAAAAGTGTAAATAAACCTCCCCTCGAACCGGGTCTTGGACCGCGGACTGGTCTCAGTTTCTTCTTTGATCAAGCTCCATTAGCTTGAAAAGGGTGAACAAATCTCCCCTCGTACCGGGTCTTAGACCACGGAGTGGTCTTAGTTTCTTCTTCGATCAAGCTCCATTATATTGAAAAGGATAAACATAACTCCCTTCATAAAAGGTCTTGGACCGCGGACGGGTCTTAGTTTATTCTTTGATCAATCTCCATTAGCTTGAAAAGTGTAAACAAACCTCCCGTCGTACCGGGTCTTGGACTGCGGACTCGTCTCAGTTTCTTCTTTGATTAAGCTCCATTAGGTTGAAAAGGGTGAACAAACCTCCCCTCGTTCCGGGCCTTAGACCGCGGAATGGTCTCAGTTTCCTCTTTGATCAAGCCACATTCGCTTGAAATGGGTAAACAAACAACCCCTCGAACCGGGTCTTTGACCGCGGACAGATTTCAGTTTCTTCTTTGATCATGCTTCATTTGCTTGAAAAGGGTAAATAAACCTCCCCTCGTACCGGGTCTTGGACCCCGGACTATTCTCAGTTTCTTCTTTGATCAAGCTCCATTAGCTTGAAAATGGTAATTAAACCTCCCCTCGTATCGAATCTTGGACCGCGGACTGGTCTCAATTTCTTCTTTGATCAAGCTCTACTAGCATGAAAAGGGTAAACAAACCTCCCCTCGTACTGGGTCTTGGACCGCGGACTGGTCTCAGTTTCTTCTTTGTCAAGCTCCATTAGCTTGAAAAGGGTAAACAAACCTCCCCTCGTACCAGGTCTTGGATCGCGGAGTGGTCTCAGTTTCTTTTTTGATCAAGTTCTATTAGCTTGAAATGGGTAAACAAACCTCCCCTCGTACCGAGTCTTGGACCGCGGACTAGTCTCAGTTTCTTCTTTGATCAAGCTCCATTAGCTTGAAAAGGGTAAACAAACCTCCCCTCGTACCAGGTCTTGGACTGTGGACTGGTTTTAGTTTCTTCTTTGATCAAGCACTATTAGCTTGAAAAGGGTAAACAAACCTCCCCTCGTGCCGGGTCTTGGACCGCAGACTGGTCCCAGTTTCTTCTTTGATAAAGCTACATTAGCTTGAAATGGGTAAACAAACCTCCCCTCATACCGGGTCTTTGACCGCAGACTGATTTCAATTTCTTCTTAGATCTAGCTTCATTAGCTTGAAAAGGTTTAACAAACCTCCCCTCGTACCGGGTCTATGACCGCGGACTAATCTCAGTTTCTTCTTTGATCAAGCTCCATTAGCTTGAAAATGGTAAACAAACCTCCCCATGTATCGGATCTTGGACCGCGGACTGGTCTCATTTTTTTCTTTGATCAAGCTCTACTAGCTTGAAAAGGGTAAACAAACCTCCCCTCGTACTGGGTCTTGGACCGCGGACGGGTCTCAGTTTCTTCTTTGTCATGTTTCCATTAGCTTGAAAAGGGTAAACAAACCTCCCTTCGTACCGGGTCTTGGACCGCGGCCTGGTCTCAGTTTCATCTTTGATCAAGCTCCATTAGCTTGAAAATTGTAAACAAACCTCCCCTCGTACCGGGTCTTGGACCGCGGACAGGTCTTAGTTTCTTCTTTGATCAAGCTATATTAGATTGAAAAGGGTAAACAAACCTCCCCTCGTACCGGGTCTTGGACCGCGGACTGTTCTTAGTTTCTCCTTTGATCAAGCTCCATTAGCTTGAAAAGGGTAAACAAACCTCCCTTCGTACCAGGTCTTGGAATGCGGACTGGTCTCAGTTTCTTCTTTGATCAATCTCCATTAGCTTGAAAAGTGTAAACAAACCTCCCCTCGTATCAGGTCTTGGACTGCGGAATGGTCTAAGTTTCTTCTTTGATCAAGCCCCATTAGGTTGAAAAGGGTAAACAAACCTCCCCTCGTGCCGGGTCTTGGACCATGGACTGGTCTTAGTTTTCTCTTTGACCAAGCTACATTAGCTTGAAATGGGTAAACAAACCACCCCTCGTACCGGGTCTTTGACCGTGGACAGATTTAAGTTTCTTCTTTGATCAAGCTTCATTAGCTTGAAAAGGGTAAACAAACCTCCCCTCGTACCAGGTCTTGGACAACGGACTATTCTGAGTTTCTTCTTTGATCAAGCTCAATTAGCTTGCAAATGGTAAACAAACCTCCCCTCTTACCGGATCTTGGACCGCGGACTGGTCTCAGTTTCTTCTTTGATCAAGCTCTACAAGTTTGAAAAGGGTAAACAAACCTCCCCTCGTACTGGATCTTGGACCGCGGACTGGTCTCAGTTTCTTCTTTGTCAAGTTTCCATTAGCTTGAAAAGTGTAAATAAACCTCCCCTCGTACCGGGTCTTGGACCGCGGACTGGTCTCAGTTTCTTCATTCATCAAGCTCCATTATCTTGAAAAGGGTGAACAAATCTCCCCTCGTACCGGGTCTTAGACCACGGAGTGGTCTTAGTTTCTTCTTCGATCAAGCTCCATTAGCTTGAAAAGGATAAACATAACTCCCTTCATAAAAGGTCTTGGACCGCGGACTGGTCTCAGTTTCTTCTTTTTCAATCTCCATTAGCTTGAAAAGTGTAAACAAACCTCCCCTCTTACCGGGTCTTGGATTGCAGAGTGGTCTTAGTTTCTTTCTTGATCAACCTTCATTAGCTTGAAAAGGGTAAACAAACCTCCCCTCGTACCGGGTCTTGGACAGCGGACTGATCTCAAATTCTTCTTTGATCAAGCTCCATTAGCTTGAAAATGGTAAACAAACCTCCCCTCGTACCGGATCTTGGACCGCGGACTAGTCTCAGTTTTTTCTTTGATCAAGCTCTACTAGCTTGAAAAGGGTAAACAAACCTCCCCTCGTACCGGGTCTTGGACCGCGGACTGGTCTCAGTTTCTTCTTTGTCAAGTTTCCATTAGCTTGAAAAGGGTAAACAAACCTCCCCTCGTACCGGGTCTTGGGCCGCGGACTAGTCTTAGTTTCTTCTTTGATCAAGCTATATTAGATTGAAAAGGGTAAACAAACCTCCCCTCGTACCGGGTCTTGGACCGCGGACTGTTCTTAGTTTCTCCTTTGATCAAGCTCCATTAGCTTGAAAAGGGTAAACAAACCTCCCTTCGTACCAGGTCTTGGACCGCGGACTGGTCTCAGTTTCTTCTTTGATCAATCTCCATTAGCTTGAAAAGTGTAAACAAACCTCCCCTCGTATCAGGTCTTGGACTGCGGAATGGTCTCAGTTTCTTCTTTGATCAAGCCCCATTAGGTTGAAAAGGGTAAACAAACCTCCCCTCGTGCCGGGGTCTTGGACCGTGGACTGGTCTCAGTTTTCTCTTTGATCAAGCTACATTAGCTTGAAATGGGTAAAAAATCCACCCCCCGTAACCGGGTCTTTGACCGCGGATAGATTTAAGTTTCTTCTTTGATCAAGCTTCATTAGCTTGAAAAGGGTAAACAAACCTCCCCTCATACCAGGTCTTGGACAACGGACTATTCTTAGTTTCTTCTTTGATCAAGCTCAATTAGCTTGCAAATGGTAAATAAACCTCCCCTCGTACCGGATCTTGGACCGCGGACTGGTCTCATTTTCTTTTTTGATCAAGCTCTACTAGCTTAAAAAGGGTAAACAAAACCTCCCCTCGTACTGGATCTTGGACCGCGGACTGGTCTCAGTTTCTTCTTTGTCAAGTTTCCATTAGCTTGAAAAGTGTAAATAAACCTCCCCTCGAACCGGGTCTTGGACCGCGGACTGGTCTCAGTTTCTTCTTTGATCAAGCTCCATTAGCTTGAAAAGGGTGAACAAATCTCCCCTCGTACCGGGTCTTAGACCACGGAGTGGTCTTAGTTTCTTCTTCGATCAAGCTCCATTATATTGAAAAGGATAAACATAACTCCCTTCATAAAAGGTCTTAGACCGCGGACGGGTCTTAGTTTATTCTTTGATCAATCTCCATTAGCTTGAAAAGTGTAAACAAACCTCCCGTCGTACCGGGTCTTGGACTGCGGACTCGTCTCAGTTTCTTCTTTGATTAAGCTCCATTAGGTTGAAAAGGGTGAACAAACCTCCCCTCGTTCCGGGCCTTAGACCGCGGAATGGTCTCAGTTTCCTCTTTGATCAAGCCACATTCGCTTGAAATGGGTAAACAAACAACCCCTCGAACCGGGTCTTTGACCGCGGACAGATTTCAGTTTCTTCTTTGATCATGCTTCATTTGCTTGAAAAGGGTAAATAAACCTCCCCTCGTACCGGGTCTTGGACCCCGGACTATTCTCAGTTTCTTCTTTGATCAAGCTCCATTAGCTTGAAAATGGTAATTAAACCTCCCCTCGTATCGAATCTTGGACCGCGGACTGGTCTCAATTTCTTCTTTGATCAAGCTCTACTAGCATGAAAAGGGTAAACAAACCTCCCCTCGTACTGGGTCTTGGACCGCGGACTGGTCTCAGTTTCTTCTTTGTCAAGCTCCATTAGCTTGAAAAGGGTAAACAAACCTCCCCTCGTACCAGGTCTTGGATCGCGGAGTGGTCTCAGTTTCTTTTTTGATCAAGTTCTATTAGCTTGAAATGGGTAAACAAACCTCCCCTCGTACCGAGTCTTGGACCGCGGACTAGTCTCAGTTTCTTCTTTGATCAAGCTCCATTAGCTTGAAAAGGGTAAACCCTCCCCTCGTACCAGGTCTTGGACTGTGGACTGGTTTTAGTTTCTTCTTTGATCAAGCACTATTAGCTTGAAAAGAGTAAACAAACCTCCCCTCGTGCCGGGTCTTGGACCGCAGACTGGTCCCAGTTTCTTCTTTGATAAAGCTACATTAGCTTGAAATGGGTAAACAAACCTCCCCTCATACCGGGTCTTTGACCGCGGACTGATTTCAATTTCTTCTTAGATCTAGCTTCATTAGCTTGAAAAGGTTTAACAAACCTCCCCTCGTACCGGGTCTATGACCGCAGACTAATCTCAGTTTCTTCTTTGATCAAGCTCCATTAGCTTGAAAATGGTAAACAAACCTCCCCACGTATCGGATCTTGGACCGCGGACTGGTCTCATTTTTTTCTTTGATCAAGCTCTACTAGCTTGAAAAGGGTAAACAAACCTCCCCTCGTACTGGGTCTTGGACCGCGGACGGGTCTCAGTTTCTTCTTTGTCATGTTTCCATTAGCTTGAAAAGGGTAAACAAACCTCCCTTCGTACCGGGTCTTGGACCGCGGCCTGGTCTCAGTTTCATCTTTGATCAAGCTCCAATAGCTTGAAAAGTGTAAACAAACCTCCCCTCGTACCGGGTCTTGGACCGCGGACAGGTCTTAGTTTCTTCTTTGATCAAGCTATATTAGATTAAAAAGGGTAAACAAACCTCCCCTCGTACCGGGTCTTGGACCGCGGACTGTTCTTAGTTTCTCCTTTGATCAAGCTCCATTAGCTTGAAAAGGGTAAACAAACCTCCCTTCGTACCAGGTCTTGGAATGCGGACTGGTCTCAGTTTCTTCTTTGATCAATCTCCATTAGCTTGAAAAGTGTAAACAAACCTCCCCTCGTATCAGGTCTTGGACTGCGGAATGGTCTAAGTTTCTTCTTTGATCAAGCCCCATTAGGTTGAAAAGGGTAAACAAACCTCCCCTCGTGCCGGGTCTTGGACCATGGACTGGTCTTAGTTTTCTCTTTGACCAAGCTACATTAGCTTGAAATGGGTAAACAAACCACCCCTCGTACCGGGTCTTTGACCGTGGACAGATTTAAGTTTCTTCTTTGATCAAGCTTCATTAGCTTGAAAAGGGTAAACAAACCTCCCCTCGTACCAGGTCTTGGACAACGGACTATTCTGAGTTTCTTCTTTGATCAAGCTCAATTAGCTTGCAAATGGTAAACAAACCTCCCCTCTTACCGGATCTTGGACCGCGGACTGGTCTCAGTTTCTTCTTTGATCAAGCTCTACAAGTTTGAAAAGGGTAAACAAACCTCCCCTCGTACTGGATCTTGGACCGCGGACTGGTCTCAGTTTCTTCTTTGTCAAGTTTCCATTAGCTTGAAAAGTGTAAATAAACCTCCCCTCGTACCGGGTCTTGGACCGCGGACTGGTCTCAGTTTCTTCATTCATCAAGCTCCATTATCTTGAAAAGGGTGAACAAATCTCCCCTCGTACCGGGTCTTAGACCACGGAGTGGTCTTAGTTTCTTCTTCGATCAAGCTCCATTAGCTTGAAAAGGATAAACATAACTCCCTTCATAAAAGGTCTTGGACCGCGGACTGGTCTCAGTTTCTTCTTTTTCAATCTCCATTAGCTTGAAAAGTGTAAACAAACCTCCCCTCTTACCGGGTCTTGGATTGCAGAGTGGTCTTAGTTTCTTTCTTGATCAACCTTCATTAGCTTGAAAAGGGTAAACAAACCTCCCCTCGTACCGGGTCTTGGACAGCGGACTGATCTCAAATTCTTCTTTGATCAAGCTCCATTAGCTTGAAAATGGTAAACAAACCTCCCCTCGTACCGGATCTTGGACCGCGGACTAGTCTCAGTTTTTTCTTTGATCAAGCTCTACTAGCTTGAAAAGGGTAAACAAACCTCCCCTCGTACCGGGTCTTGGACCGCGGACTGGTCTCAGTTTCTTCTTTGTCAAGTTTCCATTAGCTTGAAAATTGTAAATAAACCTCCCCTCGTACCGGGTCATGGACCGCGGACTGGTTTCAATTTCTTCTTTGATCAATCTCTACTAGTTTGAAAAGGGTAAACAAACCTCCCTTCGTACCGGGTCTTGGACCGCAGACTGGTCTAAGTTTCTTCTTTTTCAAGCTCCATTACCTTGAAAAGGGTAAACAAACCTCCCCTCGTACCTGGTCTTGGATCGCGGAGTGGTCTCAGTTTCTTTTTTGATCAAGTTCTATTAGCTTGAAATGGGTAAACAAACCTCCCCTCGTACCGAGTCTTGGACCGCGGACTGGTCTCAGTTTCTTTTTGATCAAGCTCCATTAGCTTGAAAAGGGTAAACAAACCTCCCCTCGTACCAGGTCTTGGACTTCGCACTGGTTTCAGTTTCTTCTTGGATCAAGCACTATTAGCTTGAAAAGGGTAAACAAACCTCCCCTCGTGCCGGGTCTTGGCCGCAGACTGGTCTCAGTTTCGTCTTTGATCAGGATCCATTAGCTTGAAAATGGTAAACAAACCTCCCCTCGTATCGGATCTTGGACCGCGGACTGGTCTCATTTTTTTCTTTGATCAAGCTCTATTAGCTTGAAAAGGGTAAACAAACCTCCCCTCGTACTGGGTCTTGGACCGCGGACGGGTCTCAGTTTCTTCTTTGTCAAGTTTCCATTAGCTTGAAAAGGGTAAACAAACCTCCCCTCGTACCGGGTCTTGGACCGCGGACTGGTCTCAGTTTCTTCTTTGATCAAGCTCCATTAGCTTGAAAAGGGTTAACAAACCTCCCCTCGTACCGGGTCTTGGACCGCGGACTGGTCTTAGTTTCTTCTTTGATCAAGCTATATTAGATTGAAAAGGGTAAACAAACCTCCCCTCGTACCGGGTCTTGGACCGCGGACTGTTCTTAGGTTCTCCTTTGATTAAGCTCCATTAGCTTGAAAAGGGTAAACAAACCTCCCTTCGTACCAGGTCTTGGACCGCGGACTGGTCTCAGTTTCTTCTTTGATCAATCTCCATTAGCTTGAAAAATGTAAACAAACCTCCCCTCGTATCGGGTCTTGGACTGCGGACTGGTCTCAGTTTCTTTTTTGATCAATCCCCATTAGGTTGAAAAGGGTAAACAAACCTCCCCTCGTGCCGGGTCTTGGACCGTGGATTGGTCCCAGTTTCCTCTTTGATAAAGCTACATTAGCTTGAAATGGGTAAACAAACCACCCCTCGTACCGGGTCTTTGACCGCGGATAGATTTCAGTTTCTTCTTTGATCAAGCTTTATTAGCTTGAAAAGGGTAAACAAACCTCCCCTCGTACCAGGTTTTGGACCGCGGACTATTCTCAGTTTCTTCTTTGATCAAGCTCCATTAGCTTGCAAATGGTAAATAAACCTCCCATCGTATCGGATCTTGGACCGCAGACTGGTCTCAAATTTTTCTTTGATCAAGCTCTGCTAGCATGAAAACAGTTAACAAACCTCCCCTCGTACCGGGTCTTGGACCGCGGACTGGTCTCAGTTTCTTCTTTGTCAAGCTCCATTAGCTTGAAAAGGGTTAACAAACCTCCCCTCTTACCGGGTGTTGGATTGCAGAGTGGTCTTAGTTTCTTTCTTGATCAACCTTCATTAGCTTGAAAAGGGTAAACAAACCTCCCCTCATACCGGGTCTTGGACAGCGGACTGATCTCAGATTCTTCTTTGATCAAGCTCCATTAGCTTGAAAATGGTAAACAAACCTCCCCTCGTACCGGATCTTGGACCGCAGACTAGTCTCAGTTTCTTCTTTGATCAAGCTCTACTAGCTTGAAAAGGGTAAACAAACCTCCCCTCGTACCGGGTCTTGGACCGCGGACTGGTCTCAGTTTCTTCTTTGTCAAGTTTCCATTAGCTTGAAAATTGTAAATAAACCTCCCCTCGTACCGGTTCATGGACCGCGGACTGGTCTCAGTTTCATCTTTGATCAAGCTCCATTAGCTTGAAAAGGGTAAACAAACCTCCCCTCGTACCGGGTCTTGGACCGCAGACTTGTCTCAGTTTCTTCTTTGATCAATCTCCATTAGATTGAAAAGTGTGAACAAACCTCCCTTCGTGTCGGGCCTTGGACCGCGGAATGGTCTCAGTTTCCTCTTTGATCAAGCCACATTAGCTTGAAATGGGTAAACAAACAACCCCTCGAACCGGGTCTTTGACCGCAGACTAATTTTAGTTTCTTCTTTGATCAAACTTCATTAGCTTGAAAAGGGTAAATAAACCTCCCCTCGTACCGTGTCTTGGACCGCTGACTATTCTGAATTTCTTCTTTGATCAAGCTCCATTAGATTGAAAATGGTCAATAAACCTCCCCTCGTATCGGATCTTGGACCGCGGACTGGTCTCAATTTCTTCTTTGATCAAGCTCTACTAGGTTGAAAAGGGTAAACAAACCTCCCCTCGTACCGGGTCTTGGACCGCGGACTGGTCTCAGTTTCTTCCTTGTCAAGCTCCATTAGCTTGAAAAGGGTAAACAAACCTCCCCTCGTACCGGGTCTTGGATCGCGGAGTGGTCTCAATTTCTTTTTTTATCAAGTTCTATTAGCTTGAAAAGGGTAAACAAACCTCCCCTCGTACCGAGTCTTGGACCGCGGATAGGTCTCAGTTTCTTCTTTGATCAAACTCCATTAGCTTGAAAAGGGTAAACAAACCTCCCCTCGTACCAGGTCTTGGACTGCGGACTGGTCTCAGTTTCTTCTTTGATCAAGCACCATTAGCTTGAAAAGGGTAAACAAACCTCCCCTCGTGCTGGGCCTTGGACCGCAGACTGGTCTCAGTTTCTTCTTTGATCAAGCTACATTAGCTTGAAATGGGTAAACAAACCTCCCCTCATACCGGGTCTTTGACCGCGGACTGATTTCAATTTCTTCTTTGATCTAGCTTCATTAGCTTGAAAAGGGTAAACAAACCTCCCCTTGTACCGGGTCTTGGACCGCGGACTGATCACAGTTTCCTCTTTGATCAAGCTCCATTAGCTTGAAAATGGAAACAAACCTCCCCTCGTATCGGATCTTGGGCCGTGGACTGGTCTCATTTTTTTCTTTAATCAAGCTCTACTAGCTTGAAAAGGGTAAACAAACCTCCCCTCGTACCGGGCCTTGGACCGCGGACGGGTCTCAGTTTCTTCTTTGTCAAGTTTCCATTAGCTTGAAAAGGGTAAACAAACTCCCCTCGTACCGGGTCTTGGATCGCGGAGTGGTCTCAGTTTCTTCTTTGATCAAGCTCCATTAGCTTGAAAAGGGTAAACAAACCTCCCCTCGTACCGGGTCTAGGACCGCGGACTGGTCTTAGTTTCTTCTTTGATCAAGCTACATTAGATTGAAAACGGTAAATAAACCTCCCCTCGTATCGGTTCTTGGACCGCGGACTAGTCTTAGTTTCTCCTTTGATCAAGCTCCATTAGCTTGAATTGGGTAAACAAACCTCCCTTCGTACCAGGTCTTGGACTGCGGACTGGTCCTAGTTTCTTCTTTGATCAATCTCCATTAGCTTGAAAAGTGTAAACAAACCTCCCCTCGTATCAGGTCTTGGACTGCGGACTGGTCTCAGTTTCTTCTTTGATCAAGCCCCATTAGGTTGAAAAGGGTAAACAAACCTCCCCTCGTGACGGGTCTTGGACCGTGGACAGGTCTCAGTTTCCTCTTTGATCAAGCTACATTAGCTTGAAATGGGTAAACAAACCACCCCTCGTACCAGGTCTTGGACCGCGGACTATTCTCAGTTTCTTCTTTGATCAAGCTCCATTAGCTTGCAAATGGTAAATAAACCTCCCCTCGTATCGGATCTTGGACCGCGGACTGGTCTCAGTTTCTTCTTTGATCAAGCTCTACTATCATGAAAACGGTAAACAAACCTCCCCTCGTACCGGGTCTTGGACCGCGGACTGGTCTCAGTTTCTACTTTGTGAAGCTCCATTAGCTTGAGAAGGCTAAACAAACCTCCCCTCGGGCCGAATCTTGGACCGCAGAATGGTCTCAATTTCTTCTTTGATCAAGCTACATTAGCTTGAAATGGTTAAACAAACCTCCCCTCGTACCGGGTCTTTGACCGCGGACTGATTTCAGTTTCTTCTTTGATCAAGCTTCATTAGCTTGAAAAGGGTAAACAAATCTCCCCTCGTACAGGGTGTTGGACCGCGGACGGGTCTCAGTTTCTTCTTTGTCAAGTTTCCATTAGCTTGAAAAGGGTAAACAAACCTCCCCTCGTACCGGGTCTTGGACCGCGGACTGATCTCAGTTTCTTCTTTGATCAAGCTCCATTAGCTTGAAAATGGTAAACAAACCTCCCCTCGTATCGGATCTTGGATCGTTGACTGGTCTTAGTTTCTTCTTTGATAAAGCTTTACTAGCTTGAAAACGGTAAACAAACCACCCCTCGTACCAAGTCTTGGACCGCGGACTGGTCTCAGTTTCTTCTTTGTCAAGCTCCGTTAGCTTGAAAAGGGTAAGCAAACTTCCCCTCGTACCGGGTCTTGGATCGCGGAGTGGTCTCAGTTTCTTTTTTGATCAAGCTCTTTTGGCTATAAAAGGGTAAACAAACCTCCCCTCGTACCGGTTTTTGGACCGCGGACTAGTCTCAGTTTCTTCTTTGATCAAGCCCCATTAGCTTGAAAAGGGTAAACAAAACTCCCCTCGTACCAGGTCTTGGACCGCAGACTGGTCTCAGTTTCTTCTTTGATCAAGCTCCATTAGCTTAAAAAGTGTAAACAAACCTCCCCTCGTACCGGGTATTGAACTGCGGACTGGTCTCAGTTTCTTCTTTGATCAAGCTCCATTCGATTGAAAAAGGTAAACAAACCTCCCCTCGTGTCGGGTCTTAGACCGCGGACTGGTCTCAGTTTCTTCATTGATCAAGCTACATTAGCTTGGATTGGGTAAACAAACCTCCCCTCATACCGGGTCTTTGACCGCAGACTAATTACAGTTTCTTCTTTGATCAAGCTTTATTAGCTTGAAAAGGGTAAACAAACCTTCCCTCATGCCGGGTCTTGGACATTGGACTGGTCGCAGTTTCTTCTTTGATCAAGCTACATTAGCTTGAATTGGGTAAACAAACCACCCCTCATACCGGGTCTTTGACCGCGGACTAATTACAGTTTCTTCTTTGATCAAGCTTTATTAGCTTGAAAATGGTAAACAAACCTCCCCTCGTACCGGGTCTTGGACCGCTGACTGATCTCAGTTTCTTCTTTGATCAAGCTCCATTAGCTTGAAGATGGTAAACAAACCTCCCCTCGTATCGGATCTTAGACCACGGACTGGTCTCAGTTTCTTCTTTGATCAAGCTCTACTAGCTTGAAAAGGGTAAACAAACCTCCCGTCGTACCGGGTCTCGGACCGCAGACTGGTCTCAATTTCTTCTTTGTCAAGCTCCATTAGCTTGAAAAGGGTAAACAAACCTCCCCTCGTACCGGGTCTTGGATCGCGAAGTGGTCTCAGTTTCTTTTTTGATCAAGCTCTATTAGCTTGAAAAGGGTAAACAAACCTCCCCTTGTACCGGGTCTTGGAACGCGGACTGGTATTATTTTCTTCTTTGATGAAGCTCTATTAGCTTGAAAAGGGTAAACAAACCTCCCCTTGTACCAGGCCTTGGACCGTGGACTGGTCTCAGTTTCTTCTTTGTCAAGTTTCCATTAGCTTGAAAAGGGTAAACAAACTCCCCTCGTACCGGGTCTTGGATCGCGGAGTGGTCTCAGTTTCTTCTTTGATCAAGCTCCATTAGCTTGAAAAGGGTAAACAAACCTCCCCTCGTACCGGGTCTAGGACCGCGGACTGGTCTTAGTTTCTTCTTTGATCAAGCTACATTAGATTGAAAATGGTAAATAAACCTCCCCTCGTATCGGGTCTTGGACCGCGGACTAGTCTTAGTTTCTCCTTTGATCAAGCTCCATTAGCTTGAAAAGGGTAAACAAACCTCCCTTCGTACCAGGTCTTGGACTGCGGACTGGTCCTAGTTTCTTCTTTGATCAATCTCCATTAGCTTGAAAAGTGTAAACAAACCTCCCCTCGTATCGGGTCTTGGACTGCGGACTGGTCTCAGTTTCTTCTTTGATCAAGCCCCATTAGGTTGAAAAGGGTAAACAAACCTCCCCTCGTGACGGGTCTTGGACCGTGGACAGGTCTCAGTTTCCTCTTTGATCAAGCTACATTAGCTTGAAATGGTTAAACAAACCACCCCTCGTACCAGGTCTTGGACCGCGGACTATTCTCAGTTTCTTCTTTGATCAAGCTCCATTAGCTTGCAAATGGTAAATAAACCTCCCCTCGTATCGGATCTTGGACCGCGGACTGGTCTCAGTTTCTTCTTTGATCAAGCTCTACTATCATGAAAACGGTAAACAAACCTCCCCTCGTATCGGGTCTTGGACCGCGGACTGGTCTCAGTTTCTACTTTGTGAAGCTCCATTAGCTTGAGAAGGCTAAACAAACCTCCCCTCGGGCCGAATCTTGGACCGCAGAATGGTCTCAATTTCTTCTTTGATCAAGCTACATTAGCTTGAAATGGTTAAACAAACCTCCCCTCGTACCGGGTCTTTGACCGCGGACTGATTTCAGTTTCTTCTTTGATCAAGCTTCATTAGCTTGAAAAGGGTAAACAAATCTCCCCTCGTACCGGGTGTTGGACCGCGGACGGGTCTCAGTTTCTTCTTTGTCAAGTTTCCATTAGCTTGAAAAGGGTAAACAAACCTCCCCTCGTACCGGGTCTTGGACCGCGGACTGATCTCAGTTTCTTCTTTGATCAAGCTCCATTAGCTTGAAAATGGTAAACAAACCTCCCCTCGTATCGGATCTTGGATCGTTGACTGGTCTCAGTTTCTTCTTTGATCAAGCTTTACTAGCTTGAAAACGGTAAACAAACCACCCCTCGTGCCAAGTCTTGGACCGCGGACTGGTCTCAGTTTCTTCTTTGTCAAGCTCCGTTAGCTTGAAAAGGGTAAGCAAACTTCCCCTCGTACCGGGTCTTGGATCGCGGAGTGGTCTCAGTTTCTTTTTTGATCAAGCTCTTTTGGCTATAAAAGGGTAAACAAACCTCCCCTCGTACCGGTTTTTGGACCGCGGACTAGTCTCAGTTTCTTCTTTGATCAAGCCCCATTAGCTTGAAAAGGGTAAACAAATCTCCCCTCGTACCAGGTCTTGGACCGCAGACTGGTCTCAGTTTCTTCTTTGATCAAGCTCCATTAGCTTAAAAAGTGTAAACAAACCTCCCCTCGTACCGGGTATTGAACTGCGGACTGGTCTCAGTTTCTTCTTTGATCAAGCTCCATTCGATTGAAAAAGGTAAACAAACCTCCCCTCGTGTCGGGTCTTAGACCGCGGACTGGTCTCAGTTTCTTCATTGATCAAGCTACATTAGCTTGGATTGGGTAAACAAACCACCCCTCATACCGGGTCTTTGACCGCAGACTAATTACAGTTTCTTCTTTGATCAAGCTTTATTAGCTTGAAAAGGGTAAACAAACCTTCCCTCGTGCCGGGTCTTGGACACTGGACTGGTCGCAGTTTCTTCTTTGATCAAGCTACATTAGCTTGAATTGGGTAAACAAACCACCCCTCATACCGGGTCTTTGACCGCGGACTAATTACAGTTTCTTCTTTGATCAAGCTTTATTAGCTTGAAAATGGTAAACAAACCTCCCCTCGTACCGGGTCTTGGACCGCTGACTGATCTCAGTTTCTTCTTTGATCAAGCTCCATTAGCTTGAAAATGGTAAACAAACCTCCCCTCGTATCGGATCTTAGACCACGGACTGGTCTCAGTTTCTTCTTTGATCAAGCTCTACTAGCTTTAAAAGGGTAAACAAACCTCCCGTCGTACCGGGTCTCGGACCGCAGACTGGTCTCAATTTCTTCTTTGTCAAGCTCCATTAGCTTGAAAAGGGTAAACAAACCTCCCCTCGTACCGGGTCTTGGATCGCGAAGTGGTCTCAGTTTCATTTTTGATCAAGCTCTATTAGCTTGAAAAGGGTAAACAAACCTCCCCTTGTACCGGGTCTTGGAACGCGGACTGGTATTAGTTTCTTCTTTGATCAAGATCCATTAGCTTGAAAAGGGTAAACAAACCTCCCCTCGTATCGGGTCTTGGACCGCGGACTGGTTTCAGTTTCTTCTTTGATTAAGCTCCATTAGCTTGAAAAGTGTAAACAAACCTCCCCTCGTATCGGATCTTGGACCGTGGACTGGTCTCAGTTTCTTCTTTGATCAAGCACTACTAGCTTGAAAAGGGTAAACAAACCTCCCCTCGTACCGGGTCTTGGACCGCGGACTGGTCTTAGTTTCTTCTTTGATCAAGCTACATTAGATTGAAAACGGTAAATAAACCTCCCCTCGTATCGGGTCTTGGACCGCGGACTAGTCTTAGTTTCTCCTTTGATCAAGCTCCATTAGCTTGAAAAGGGTAAACAAACCTCCCTTCGTACCAGGTCTTGGACCGCGGACTGGTCCTAGTTTCTTCTTTGATCAATCTCCATTAGCTTGAAAAGTGTAAACAAACCTCCCCTCGTATCGGGTCTTGGACTGCGGACTGGTCTCAGTTTCTTCTTTGATCAAGCCCCATTAGGTTGAAAAGGGTAAACAAACCTCCCCTCGTGACGGGTCTTGGACCGTGGACAGGTCTCAGTTTCCTCTTTGATCAAGCTACATTAGCTTGAAATGGGTAAACAAACCACCCCTCGTACCAGGTCTTGGACCGCGGACTATTCTCAGTTTCTTCTTTGATCAAGCTCCATTAGCTTGCAAATGGTAAATAAACCTCCCCTCGTATCGGATCTTGGACCGCGGACTGGTCTCAGTTTCTTCTTTGATCAAGCTCTACTATCATGAAAACGGTAAACAAACCTCCCCTCGTACCGGGTCTTGGACCGCGGACTGGTCTCAGTTTCTACTTTGTGAAGCTCCATTAGCTTGGGAAGGCTAAACAAACCTCCCCTCGGGCCGAATCTTGGACCGCAGAATGGTCTCAGTTTCTTCTTTGATCAAGCTACATTAGCTTGAAATGGTTAAACAAACCTCCCCTCGTACCGGGTCTTTGACCGCGGACTGATTTCAGTTTCTTCTTTGATCAAGCTTCATTAGCTTGAAAAGGGTAAACAAATCTCCCCTCGTACCGGGTGTTGGACCGCGCACCGGGTCTCAGTTTCTTCTTTGTCAAGTTTCCATTAGCTTGAAAAGGGTAAACAAACCTCCCCTCCTACCGGGTCTTGTACCGCGGACTGATCTCAGTTTCTTCTTTGATCAAGCTCCATTAGCTTGAAAATGGTAAACAAACCTCCCCTCGTATCGGATCTTGGATCGTTGACTGGTCTCAGTTTCTTCTTTGATCAAGCTTTACTAGCTTGAAAACGGTAAACAAACCACCCCTCGTACCAAGTCTTGGACCGCGGACTGGTCTCAGTTTCTTCTTTGTCAAGCTCCGTTAGCTTGAAAAGGTTAAGCAAACTTCCCCTCGTACCGGGTCTTGGATCGCGGAGTGGTCTCAGTTTCTTTTTTGATCAAGCTCTTTTGGCTATAAAAGGGTAAACAAACCTCCCCTCGTACCGGTTTTTGGACCGCGGACTAGTCTCAGTTTCTTCTTTGATCAAGCCCCATTAGCTTGAAAAGGGTAAACAAATCTCCCCTCGTACCAGGTCTTGGACCGCAGACTGGTCTCAGTTTCTTCTTTGATCAAGCTCCATTAGCTTAAAAAGTGTAAACAAACCTCCCCTCGTACCGGGTATTGAACTGCGGACTGGTCTCAGTTTCTTCTTTGATCAAGCTCCATTCGATTGAAAAAGGTAAACAAACCTCCCCTCGTGTCGGGTCTTAGACCGCGGACTGGTCTCAGTTTCTTCATTGATCAAGCTACATTAGCTTGGATTGGGTAAACAAACCACCCCTCATACCGGGTCTTTGACCGCAGACTAATTACAGTTTCTTCTTTGATCAAGCTTTATTAGCTTGAAAAGGGTAAACAAACCTTCCCTCGTGCCGGGTCTTGGACACTGGACTGGTCGCAGTTTCTTCTTTGATCAAGCTACATTAGCTTGAATTGGGTAAACAAACCACCCCTCATACCGGGTCTTTGACCGCGGACTAATTACAGTTTCTTCATTTATCAAGCTTTATTAGCTTGAAAATGGTAAACAAACCTCCCCTCGTACCGGGTCTTGGACCGCTGACTGATCTCAGTTTCTTCTTTGATCAAGCTCCATTAGCTTGAAAATGGTAAACAAACCTCCCCTCGTATCGGATCTTAGACCACGGACTGGTCTCAGTTTCTTCTTTGATCAAGCTCTACTAGCTTGAAAAGGGTAAACAAACCTCCCATCGTACCGGGTCTCGGACCGCAGACTGGTCTCAATTTCTTCTTTGTCAAGCTCCATTAGCTTGAAAAGGGTAAACAAACCTCCCCTCGTACCGGGTCTTGGATCGCGAAGTGGTCTCAGTTTCTTTTTTGATCAAGCTCTATTAGCTTTAAAAGGGTAAACAAACCTCCCCTTGTACCGGGTCTTGGAACGCGGACTGGTATTAGTTTCTTCATTGATGAAGCTCTATTAGCTTGAAAAGGGTAAACAAACCTCCCCTTGTACCGGGTCTTGGACCGCGGACTGGTCTCAGTTTCTACTTTGTGAAGCTCCATTAGCTTGGGAAGGCTAAACAAACCTCCCCTCGGGCCGAATCTTGGACCGCAGAATGGTCTCAGTTTCTTCTTTGATCAAGCTACATTAGCTTGAAATGGTTAAACAAACCTCCCCTCGTACCGGGTCTTTGACCGCGGACTGATTTCAGTTTCTTCTTTGATCAAGCTTCATTAGCTTGAAAAGGGTAAACAAATCTCCCCTCGTACCGGGTGTTGGACCGCGCACGGGTCTCAGTTTCTTCTTTGTCAAGTTTCCATTAGCTTGAAAAGGGTAAACAAACCTCCCCTCGTACCGGGTCTTGTACCGCGGACTGATCTCAGTTTCTTCTTTGATCAAGCTCCATTAGCTTGAAAATGGTAAACAAACCTCCCCTCGTATCGGATCTTGGATCGTTGACTGGTCTCAGTTTCTTCTTTGATCAAGCTTTACTAGCTTGAAAACGGTAAACAAACCACCCCTCGTACCAAGTCTTGGACCGCGGACTGGTCTCAGTTTCTTCTTTGTCAAGCTCCGTTAGCTTGAAAAGGGTAAGCAAACTTCCCCTCGTACCGGGTCTTGGATCGCGGAGTGGTCTCAGTTTCTTTTTTGATCAAGCTCTTTTGGCTATAAAAGGGTAAACAAACCTCCCCTCGTACCGGTTTTTGGACCGCGGACTAGTCTCAGTTTCTTCTTTGATCAAGCCCCATTAGCTTGAAAAGGGTAAACAAATCTCCCCTCGTACCAGGTCTTGGACCGCAGACTGGTCTCAGTTTCTTCTTTGATCAAGCTCCATTAGCTTAAAAAGTGTAAACAAACCTCCCCTCGTACCGGGTATTGAACTGCGGACTGGTCTCAGTTTCTTCTTTGATCAAGCTCCATTCGATTGAAAAAGGTAAACAAACCTCCCCTGGTGTCGGGTCTTGGACCGCGGACTGGTCTCAGTTTTTCTTTGATCAAGCTACATTAGCTTGGATTGGGTAAACAAACCACCCCTCATACCGGGTCTTTGACCGCAGACTAATTACAGTTTCTTCTTTGATCAAGCTTTATTAGCTTGAAAAGGGTAAACAAACCTTCCCTCGTGCCGGGTCTTGGACACTGGACTGGTCGCAGTTTCTTCTTTGATCAAGCTACATTAGCTTAAATTGGGTAAACAAACCACCCCTCATACCGGGTCTTTGACCGCGGACTAATTACAGTTTCTTCTTTGATCAAGCTTTATTAGCTTGAAAATGGTAAACAAACCTCCCCTCGTACCGGGTCTTGGACCGCTGACTGATCTCAGTTTCTTCTTTGATCAAGCTCCATTAGCTTGAAAATGGTAAACAAACCTCCCCTCGTATCGGATCTTAGACCACGGACTGGTCTCAGTTTCTTCTTTGATCAAGCTCTACTAGCTTGAAAAGGGTAAACAAACCTCCCATCGTACCGGGTCTCGGACCGCAGACTGGTCTCAATTTCTTCTTTGTCAAGCTCCATTAGCTTGAAAAGGGTAAACAAAACCTCCCCTCGTACCGGGTCTTGGATCGCGAAGTGGGTCTCAGTTTCTTTTTTGATCAAGCTCTATTAGCTTTAAAAGGGTAAACAAACCTCCCCTTGTACCGGGTCTTGGAACGCGGACTGGTATTAGTTTCTTCTTTGATGAAGCTCTATTAGCTTGAAAAGGGTAAACAAACCTCCCCTTGTACCGGGCCTTGGACCGTGGACTGGGCTCAGTTTCTTCTTTTGTCAAGTTTCCATTAGCTTGAAAAGGGTAAACAAACTCCCCCTCGTAGCGGGTCTTGGATCGCGGAGTGGTCTCAGTTTCTTCTTTGATCAAGCTCCATTAGCTTGAAAAGGGTAAGCAAACCTCCCCTCATACCGGGTCTTGGACCGCGGACTGGTCTTAGTTTCTTCTTTGATCAAGCTACATTAGATTGAAAACGGTAAATAAACCTCCCCTCGTATCGGGTCTTGGACCGCGGACTAGTCTTAGTTTCTCCTTTGATCAAGCTCCATTAGCTTGAAAAGGGTAAACAAACCTCCCTTCGTACCAGGTCTTGGACCGCAGACTGGTCCTAGTTTCTTCTTTGATCAATCTCCATTAGCTTGAAAAGTGTAAACAAACCTCCCCTCGTATCGGGTCTTGGACTGCGGACTGGTCTCAGTTTCTTCTTTGATCAAGCCCCATTAGGTTGAAAAGGGTAAACAAACCTCCCCTCGTGACGGGTCTTGGACCGTGGACAGGTCTCAGTTTCCTCTTTGATCAAGCTACATTAGCTTGAAATGGGTAAACAAACCACCCCTCGTACCAGGTCTTGGACCGCGGACTATTCTCAGATTCTTCTTTGATCAAGCTCCATTAGCTTGCAAATGGTAAATAAACCTCCCCTCGTATCGGATCTTGGACCGCGGACTGGTCTCAGTTTCTTCTTTGATCAAGCTCTACTATCATGAAAACGGTAAACAAACCTCCCCTCGTACCGGGTCTTGGACCGCGGACTGGTCTCAGTTTCTACTTTGTGAAGCTCCATTAGCTTGAGAAGGCTAAACAAACCTCCCCTCGGGCCAAATCTTGGACCGCAGAATGGTCTCAGTTTCTTCTTTGATCAAGCTACATTAGCTTGAAATGGTTAAACAAACCTCCCCTCGTACCGGGTCTTTGACCGCGGACTGATTTCAGTTTCTTCTTTGATCAAGCTTCATTAGCTTGAAAAGGGTAAAACAAATCTCCCCTCGTACCGGGTCTTGGACCGCGGACGGGTCTCAGTTTCTTCTTTGTCAAGTTTCCATTAACTTGAAAAGGGTAAACAAAACCTCCCCTCGTACCGGGTCTTGGACCGCGGACTGATCTCAGTTTCTTCTTTGATCAAGCTCCATTAGCTTGAAAATGGTAAACAAACCTCCCCTCGTATCGGATCTTGGATCGTTGACTGGTCTCATTTTCTTCTTTGATCAAGCTTTACTAGCTTGAAAACAGTAAACAAACCACCCCTCGTACCAAGTCTTGGACCGCGGACTGGTCTCAGTCTCTTCTTTGTCAAGCTCCGTTAGCTTGAAAAGGGTAAGTAAACTTCCCCTCGTACCGGGTCTTGGATCGCGGAGTGGTCTCAGTTTCTTTTTTGATCAAGCTCTTTTAGCTATAAAAGGGTAAACAAACCTCCCCTCGTACCGGTTTTTGGACCGCGGACTAGTCTCAGTTTCTTCTTTGATCAAGCCCCCATTAGCTTGAAAAGGGTAAACAAATCTCCCCTCGTACCAGGTCTTGGACCGCGGACTGGTCTCAGTTTCTTCTTTGATCAAGCTACATTAGCTTGGATTGGGTAAACAAACCACCCCTCATACCGGGTCTTTGACCGCAGACTAATTACAGTTTCTTCTTTGATCAAGCTTTATTAGCTTGAAAAGGGTAAACAAACCTTCCCTCGTGGCGGGTCTTGGACCCTGGACTGGTCTCAGTTTCTTCTTTGATCAAGCTACATTAGCTTGAATTGGGTAAACAAACCACCCCTCATACCGGGTCTTTGACCGCGGACTAATTACAGTTTCTTCTTTGATCAAGCTTTATTAGCTTGAAAATGGTAAACAAACCTCCCCTCGTACCGGGTCTTGGACCGCTGACTGATCTCAGTTTCTTCTTTGATCAAGCTCCATTAGCTTGAAAATGGTAAACAAACCTCCCCTCGTATCGGATCTTAGACCACGGACTGGTCTCAGTTTCTTCTTTGATCAAGCTCTACTAGCTTGAAAAGGGTAAACAAACCTCCCGTCGTACCGGGTCTCGGACCGCAGACTGGTCTCAATTTCTTCTTTGTCAAGCTCCATTAGCTTGAAAAGGGTAAACAAACCTCCCCTCGTACCGGGTCTTGGATCGCGAAGTGGTCTCAGTTTCTTTTTTGATCAAGCTCTATTAGCTTGAAAAGGGTAAACAAACCTCCCCTTGTACCGGGTCTTGGAACGCGGACTGGTATTAGTTTCTTCTTTGATGAAGCTCTATTAGCTTGAAAAGGGTAAACAAACCTCCCCTCGTACCGGGCCTTGGACTGTGGACTGGTCTCAGTTTCTTCTCTGATCAAGCTTCATTAGCTTGAAAAGGGTAAACAAACCTCCCCTCGTACCGGGTCTTGGACCGCGGACTGGTCTCATTTTCTTCTTTGATCAAGCTCCATTAGCTTGAAAAGGGTAAACAAACTTCCCCTCGTACCGGGTCTTGGACCGCGGGACCAATCTCAGTTTCTTCTTTGATCAAGATCCATTATCTTGAAAAGGGTAAACAAAACCACCCCTCGTATCGGGTCTTGGACCGCGGACTGGTATCAGTTTCTTCTTTGATCAAGCTCCATTAGCATTAAAAGGGTGAACAAACCTCTCCTCGTACCAGGTCATGGACCGTGGACTGGTCTCAGTTTCTTCTTTGATCAAGCTCCAATAGCTTGAAAAAGGTAAACAAACCTCCCCTCGTTCCGGGTCTTAGACCGCGAACTGGTCTCTGTATCTTTTTTGATCGAGCTCTATTAGCTTAAAAAGGGTAAACAAACCTCCCCTCGTACCAGGTCTTAGACCTCGAACTGGTCTCAGTTTCTTCTTTAATCAAGCTCCATTAGCTTGAAAATTGTAAACAAACCTCCCCTCATACCGGGTCTTGGACTGCGGACTAGTCTCAGTTTCTACTTTGGTCAAGCTTCATTAGCTTGAAAAGGGTAAACAAACCTCCCCTCGTGTCGGGTCTTGGAGCGCGGTCTGGTCTCAGTTTCTTCTTTGATCAAGCTACATTAGCTTGAAATTGGTAAACAAACCTCCCCTCATACCGGGTCTTTGACCGCGGACTGATTTTAATTTCTTCTTTGATCAAGCTACATTAGCTTGGAATGGGTAAACAAACCTCCCCTCATACCAGGTCTTTGACGGCGGACTGATTTCAGTTTCTTCTTTGATCAAGCTTCATTAGCTTGAATAGGGTCAACAAACCTCCCCTCGTACCGGGTCTTTAAGCGCAGACTGATCTCTGTTTCTTCTTTGATCAAGATCCATTAGCTTGAAAAGGGTAAACAAACCTCCCCTCGTATCGGGTCTTGGACCGCGGACTGGTTTCAGTTTCTTCTTTGATCAAGCTCCATTAGCTTGAAAAGTGTAAACAAACCACCCCTCTCGTATCGGATCTTGGACCACGGACTGGTCTCAGTTTCTTCTTTGATCAAGCACTACTAGCTCGAAAAGGGTGAACAAACCTCCCCTCGTACCGGGGCTTGGACTGCGGACTAGTCTCAGCTTCTTCTTTGATCAAGCTCCATTAGCATGAAAAGGGTAAACAAACCTCCCCTCATGCCTGGTCTTGGACCGAGGGCTGGTCTCAGTTTCTTCTTTAATCAATCTACATTATCTTGAAATGGGTAAACAAACCTCCCCTCATGCCGGGTCTTTGACCATGGACTAATTTCAGTTTCTTCTTTGATCAAGCTTCATTAGCTTGAAAAGGGTAAACAAACCTCCCCTCGTACCGGGTCTTGGACCGCAGACTCATCTTTGTTTCTTCACTGATCAAGCTCTATTAGATTGAAAATGGTAAACAAACCTCCCCTCGTATTGGATCTTGGACCGCGGACTGGTCTCAGTTTCTTTTTTGATCAAGCTCTACTAGCCTGAAAAGGGTAAACAAACCTCCCCTCGTACCGGGTCTTGGACCGCGGACTGGTCTCAGTTTCTTCTTTGTCAAGCTCCATTAGCTTGAAAAGGGTAAACAAACCTCCCCTCATATCGGGTCTTGGATCGCGGAGTGGTCTCAGTTTCTTTTTTGATCAAGCTCTACTAGCTTGAAAAGGGAAAACAAACATCCCCTCGTACCGGGTCTTGGACCGCGAACTGGTATTAGTTTCTTCTTTGATGAAGCTTCATTAGCTTGAAAAGGGTAAACAAACCTCCCCTCGTACCGGGTCTTGGACCGCGGAATGGTCTCAGTTTCTTCTTTGATCAAGCTTCATTAGCTTGAGAAGGGTAAACAAACATCCCCTCATACCGGGTCTTGAACCGCGGACTAGTCTCATTTTCTTCTTTGATCAAGCTCCATTAGCTTGAAAAGGGTAAACAAACCTCCCCTTGTACCGGGACTTGGTCTGCGGACTGATCTCAGTTTCTTCTTTGATCAAGATCCATTAGCTTGAAAAGGGTAAACAAACCTCCCCTCGTATCGGGTCTTGGACCGCGGACTGGTTTCATTTTCTTCTTTGATCAAGCTCCATTAGCTTGAAAAGTGTAAACAACCCTCCCCTCGTATCGGATGTTGGACCGCGGACTGGTCTCAGTTTCTTCTTTGATCAAGCACTACTAGCTTGAAAAGGGTAAACAAACCTCCCCTCGTACTGGGTCTTGGACCGCGGACTGGTCTCAGTTTCTTCTTTTTCAAGGCCCATTAGCTCGAAAAGTGTAAACAAACCTCCCTTCGTATCGGGTCTTGGACTGCGGACTGGTCTCAGCTTCTTCTTTGATCAAGCTCCATTAGCATGAAAAAGGTAAACAAACCTCCCCTCATGCCTGGTCTTGGACCGCGGGCTGGTCTCAGTTTCTTCTTTAATCAATCTACATTAGCTTTAAATGGGTAAACAAACCTCCCCTCATACTGGGTCTTTGACCATGGACTGATTTCAGTTTCTTCTTTGATCAAGCTTCATTAGCTTGAAAAGGGTAAACAAACCTCCCCTCGTACCGGGTCTTGGACCGCAGACTGATCTTTGTTTCTTCACTGATCAAGCTCTATTATATTGAAAATGGTAAACAAACCTCCCCTCGTATCGGATCTTGGACCGCGGACTGGTCTCAGTTTCGTTTTTGATCAAGCTCTACTAGACTGAAAAGGGTAAACAAACCTCCCCTTGTACCGGGTCTTGGACCACGGACTGGTCTCAGTTTCTTCTTTGTCAAGCTCCATTAGCTTGAAAAGGGTAAACAAACCTCCCCTCATACCGGGTCTTGGAACGCGGAGCGGTCTGAGTTTCTTTTTTTATCAAGCTCTACTAGCTTGAAAAGGGAAAACAAACATCCCCTCGTACCGGGTCTTGGACCGCGAACTGGTATTAGTTTCTTCTTTGATGAAGTTTCATTAGCTTGAAAAGGGTAAACAAACCTCCCCTCGTACCGGGTCTTGGACCGCAGACAGGTCTCAGTTTCTTCTTTGATAAAGCTTCATTAGCTTGAAAAGGGTAAACAAACCTCCCCTCGTACAAGATCTTGGACCACAGACTGGTCTCAGTTTCTTCTTTGTCAAGCTCCATTAGCTTGAAAAGGGTAAACAAACCTCCCCTCGTACCAGGTCTTGGATCGCGGAGTGGTCTAAGTTTCTTTTTTGATCAAGCTCAATTTGCTTGAAAAGGGTAAACAAACCTCCCTTCGTACCGGGTCTTGGACCGCGGACTGGTCTCAGTTTCTTCTTTGTCAAGCCCCATTAGCTTGAAAAGGGTAAACAAACCTCCCCTCGTACCGGGTCTTGGACCGCGGACTGGTCTCTGTATCTTTTTTGATCAAGCTCTATTACCTTAAAAAGGGTAAACAAACCTCCCCTCGTACCAGGTCTTAGACCTCGAACTGGTCTTAGTTTCTTCTTTAATCAAGCTCCATTAGCTTGAAAATTGTAAACAAACCTCCCCTCGTACCGGGTCTTGGACTGCGAACTTGTCTCAGTTTCTACTTTGGTCAAGCTTCATTAGCTTGAAAAGGGTAAACAAACCTCCCCTCGTACCGGGTCTTGGAGCGCGGTCTGGTCTCAGTTTCTTCTTTGATCAAGCTACATTAGCTTGAAATTGGTAAACAAACCTCCCCCCATACCGGGTCTTTGACCACGGACTGATTTCAATTTCTTCTTTGATCAAGCTACATTAGCTTGAAAAGGGTAAACAAACCTCCCCTCGTACCGGGTCTTTGACCGCAGACTGATCTCTGTTTCTTCTTTGATCAAGTTCCATTAGCTTGAAAATGATAAACAAACCTCCCTTCGTATCGGATCTTGGACCGCGGACTGGTCTCAGTTTTTTTTTTTGATCAAGCTCTACTAGCTTGAAAAGGGTAAACAAACATCCCCTCGTACCGGGACTTGGACCGCGGACTGGTCTCAGTTTCTTCTTTGTCAAGCTCCATTAGCTTAAAAAGGCTAAACAAACCTCCCCTCATACCAAGTCTAGGATCACAGAGTGGTCTCACTTTCTTTTTTGATTAAGCTCTACTAGCTTGAAAAGGGTAAACAAACATCCCATCCTACCGGGTCTTGGACCGCGGACTGGTCTCAGTTTCTTCTTTGATCAAGCTTCATTAGCTTGAGAAGGGTAAACAAACATCCCCTCATACCGGGTATTGGACCGCGGACTAGTCTCATTTTCTTCTTTGATCAAGCTCCATTAGCTTGAAAAGAGTAAACAAACCTCCCCTCGTACCGGGTCTTGGTCCGCGGACTGATCTTAGTTTCTTCTTTGATCAAGATCCATTAGCTTGAAAAGGGTAAACAAACCTCCCCTCGTATCAGGTCTTGGACCGCGGACTGGTTTCAGTTTCTTCTTTGATTAAGCTCCATTAGCTTGAAAAGTGTAAACAAACCTCCCCTCGTATCGGATCTTGGACCGCGGACTGGTCTCAGTTTCTTCTTTGATCAAGCACTACTAGCTTGAAAAGGGTAAACAAACCTCCCCTCGTACTGGGTCTTGGACCGCGGACTGGTCTCAGTTTCTTCTTTGTCAAGGCCCATTAGCCTGAAATGTGTAAACAAACCTCCCCTCGTACCGGGTCTTGGACTGCAGACTGGTCTCAGCTTCTTCTTTGATCAAGCTCCATTAGCATGAAAAGGGTAAACAAACCTCCCCTCATGCCTGGTCTTGGACCGCGGGCTGGTCTCAGTTTCTTCTTTAATCAATCTACATTAGCTTGAATTGGGTAAACAAACCTCCTCTCATACCGAGTCATTGACCATGGACTGATTTCAGTTTCTTCTTTGATCAAGCTTCATTAGCTTGAAAAGGGTAAACAAACCTCCCCTCGTACTGGGTCTTGGACCGCAGACTGATCTTTGTTTCTTCAATGATCAAGCTCTATTAGATTGAAAATAGTAAACAAACCTCCCCTCGTATCGAATCTTGGACCGCAGACTGGTCTCAGTTTCTTTTTTGATCAAGCTCTACTAGCCTGAAAAATGTAAACAAACCTCCCCTCGTATCGGGTCTTGGACCGCGGACTAGTCTCAGTTTCTTCTTTGTCAAGCTCCATTAGCTTGAAAAGGGTAAACAAACCTCCCCTCATACAGGGTCTTGGATCGTGGAGTGGTCTCAGTTTCTTTTTTGATCAAGATCTACTAGCTTGAAAAGGGAAAACAAACATCCCCTCGTACCGGGTCTTGGACCGCGAACTGGTATTAGTTTCTTCTTTGATGAAGCTTCATTAGCTTGAAAAGGGTAAACAAGCCTCCCCTCGTACTGGGTCTTGGACCGCGGGCTGGTCTCAGTTTCTTCTTTGATCAAGCTTCATTAGCTTGAGAAGGGTAAACAAACATCCCCTCATACCGGGTCTTGGACCGCGGACTAGTTTCATTTTCTTCTTTGATCAAGCTTCATTAGCTTGAAAAGGGTAAACAAACCTCCCCTCGTACCGGGTCTTGGTCCGCGGACTGATCTCAGTTTCTTCTTTGATCAAGATCCATTAGCTTGAAAAGGGTAAACAAACCTCCCCTCGTATCGGGTCTTGGACCGAGGACTAGTTTCAGTTTCTTCTTTGATCAAGCTCCATTAGCTTGAAAACTGTAAACAAACCTCCCCTCGTATCGGATCTTGGACCGCGGACTGGTCTCAGTTTCTTCTTTGATCAAGCACTACTAGCTTGAAAAGGGTAAACAAACCTCCCCTCGTACTGGGTCTTGGACCGGGGATTGGTCTCAGTTTCTTCTTTGTCAAGGCCCATTAGCTTGAAAAGTGTAAACAAACCTCCCTTCGTACCGGGTCTTGGACTGCGGACTGGTCTAAGTTTCTTCTTTGTCAAGCTCCATTAGCATGAAAAGGGTAAACAAACCTCCCCTCATGCCTGGTCTTGGACCGCGGGCTGGTCTCAGTTTCTTCTTTAATCAATCTATATTAGCTTGAAATGGATAAACAAACCTCCCCTCATTCCGGGTCTTTGACCATGGACTGATCTCTGTTTCTTCTTTGATCAAGCTCCATTAGATTAAAAATGGTAAACAAACCTCCCCTCGTATCGGATCTTGGAAAGCGGACTGGTCTCAGTTTCTTCTTTGATCAAGTTCTACTAGCTTGAAAAGGGTAAACAAACCTCCCCTCACACTGTGTCTTGGACCGCGGACTGGTTTCCGTTTCTTCTTTGTCAAGCTCCATTAGCTTGAAAAGGGTAAACAAACCTCCCCTCATACCGGGTCTTGGATCGTGGTGTGGTCTCAGTTTCTTTTTTGACCAAGCTCCATTAGCTTGAAAACGGTAAACAAACCTCCCCTCGTACCGGGTCTTGGACCGCGGACTGGTCTCATTTTCTTCTTTGATCCAGATCTATTAGCTTGAAAAGGGTAAACAAACCTCCCCTCGTATCGGGTCTTGGACCGCGTACTGGTCTCAGTTTCTTCTTTGATCAAGCTCCATTAGCTTGAAAAGGGTAAACAAACCTCTCCTCATACCAGGTCTTGGAGCATGGACTGGTCTCAGTTTCTTCTTTGATCAAGCTCCATTAGCTTGAAAAGGGTAAACAAACCTCCCCTCGTACTGGTTCTTGGACCGCGGACTGGTCTTAGTTTCTTCTTTAATCAAGCTCCATTAGCTTGAAAAGTTTAAATAAACCTCCCCTCGTACCGGGTCTTGGACTGCGGACTGGTCTCAGTTTCTTCTTTGATCCAACTCTATTAGCTTCCAAAGGGTAAACAAATCTCCCCTCGTGCCATGTCTTGGACCTCGGACTGGTCTAAGTTTCTTCTTTGATCAAGCTACATTAGCTTGAAATAGGTAAAGAAACTTCCCCTTGTACCGGGTCTTTGACCGCGGACTTATTTCAGTTTCCTCTTTGATCAAGCTTCATTAGCTTAAAAAGGGTAAACAAACCTCCCCTGGTACCGTGACTTGGACCGCGGACTGATCTCAGTTTCTTCTTTAATCAAGCTCCATTAGCTTGAAAATGGTAAACAAACCTCTCCTCGTACTGGGTCTTGGACCCTGGACTGGTCTCAGTTTCTTCTTTGATCAAGCTCTACTAGCTTGAAAAGGGTAAACAAACCTCCTCTTGTACCGTGTCTTAGATCGCGGAGTGGTCTCAGTTTCTTTTTTGATCAAGTTGTATTTGCTTGAAAAGGGTAAACAAATCTCCCCTCGTGCCAGGTCTTGGACCGCGGACAGGTCTCAGTTTCTTCTTTGATCAAGCTACATTAGCTTGAAATAGGTATAGAAACCTCCCCTTGTACCGGGTCTTTGACCGCGGACTTATTTCAGTTTCTTCTTTGATCAAGCTTCATTAGCTAGAAAAGGGTAAACAAACCTCTCCTTGTACTGGGTCTTGGACCCAGGACTGGTCTCAGTTTCTTTTTTGATCAAGCCCTACTAGCCTGAAAAGGGTAAACAAACCTCCCCTCGTACCGGGTCTTGGACCGTGGACTGGTCTAAGTTTCTTCTTTATCAAGCTCCATTAGCTTGAAAAGGGTAAACAAACCTCCCCTCATACCGGGTCTTGGATCGTGGAGTGGTATCAGTTTCTTTTTTGATCAAGCTCTACTAGCTTGAAAAGGAAAAACAAACATCCCCTCGTACCGGGTCTTGGACCGCGAACTGGTATTAGTTTCTTCTTTGATGAAGCTTCATTAGCTTGAAAAGGGTAAACACACCTCCCCTCGTACCGGGTCTTGGACCGCGGATATGTCTCAGTTTCTTTTTTGATAAAGCTTCATTAGTTTGAAAAGGGTAAACAGACCTCCCCTCGTACCGGGTCTTGGACCGCAGACTGGTCTATGTTTCTTCTTTGTCAAGCTCCATTAGCTTGAAAAGGGTAAAAAAACCTCCCCTCGTAACGGGTCTTGGATCGCGGAATGGTCTAAGTTTCTTTTTTGATCAAGCTCAATTAGCTTGAAAATGGTAAACAAACCTCCCCTCGTACCGGGCCTTGTACCGCGGACTGGTCTGAGTTTCTTCTTTGATCAAGCTCTATTAGCTTGAAAAGGGTAAACAAACCTCCCCTCGTACTAGGTCTTGGACCGCGGACTGGTCTCAGTTTCATCTTTGATCAAGCTCCATTAGCTTGAAAAGTGTAAACAAACATCCCCACGTACCGGGTCTTGGACTGCGGATTAGTCTCAGTTTCTTCTTTGATCAAGCTTCATTAGCTTGAAAATGGTAAACAAACCTCCCCTAGTGCTGGGCCTGGAACGTGGACTGGTCTCAATTTCTTCTTTAACCAATTTCTACTAGCTTGAAAAGGGTAAACAAACCTCCCCTCGTACCGGGTCTTGGACCGCGGACTGATCTTTGTTTCTTCTATGATCAAGCTCCATTAGCTTAAAAATGTAAACAAACCTCCCCTCGTATCGGATCTTGGAAAGCGGACTGGTCTCAGTTTCTTCTTTGATCAAGTTCTACTAGCTTGAAAAGGGTAAACAAACCTCCCCTCATACCGTGTTTTGGACCGCGGACTGGTTTCCGTTTCTTCTTTGTCAAGCTCCATTAGCTTGAAAAGGGTAAACAAACCTCCCCTCATACCGGGTCTTGGATCGCGGTGTGCTCTCAGTTTCTTTTTTGACCAAGATTTATTAGCTTGAAAAGGGTAAACAAACCTCCCCTCGTACCGGGTCTTGGACCGCGGACTGGTCTCATTTTCTTCTTTGCTCAAGCTCCATTAGCTTGAAAACGGTAAACAAACCTCCCCTCGTACCGGGTCTTGGACCGCGGACTGATCTCAGTTTCTTCTTTGATCCAGATCTATTAACTTGAAATTGTAATCAAACCTCCCCTCGTATCGGGTCTTGGACCGCGTACTAGTGTCAGTTTCTTCTTTGATCAAGCTCCATTAGCTTGAAAAGGGTAAACAAACCTCTCCTCATACCAGGTCTTGGACCACGGACTGGTCTAAGTTTCTTCTTTGATCAAGCTCCATTAGCTTGAAAAGGGTAAACAAACCTCCCCTTGTACAGGTTCTTGGACCGCGGACTGGTCTTAGTTTCTTCTTTAATCAAGCTCTATTAGCTTGAAAAGGGTAAACAAACCTCCCCTCGTGCCAGGGCTTGGACCCCGGACTGGTCTCAGTTTCTTCTTTGATCAAGCTACATTAGCTTGAAATAGGTAAAGAAACCCCCCCTTGTACCGGGTCTTTGACCGCGGACTTATTTCAGTTTCTTGTTTGATCAAGCTTCATTATCTTGAAAAAGGCAAACAAACCTCCCCTGATACCGTGTCTTGGACCGCGGACTGATCTCAGTTTCTTCTTTGATCAAGCTCCATTAGCTTGAAAATGGTAAACTAACCTCTCCTCGTACTGGGTCTTGGACCCTGGACTGGTCTCATTTTCTTCTTTGATCAAGCTCTACTAGCTTGAAAAGGGTAAACAAACCTCCTCTTGTATCGTGTCTTAGATCGCGGAGTGGTCTCAGTTTCTTTTTTATTCAAGTTATATTAGCTTGAAAAGGGTAAACAAACCTCCCCTCGTAGCGGATCTTGGACCGCGGACTGGTATTAGTTTCTTCTTTGATGATGCTCCAATAGCTTGAAAAGGGTAAACATACCTCCCCTCTTACCAGGTCTTGGACCGCGGACTAGTCTCAGTTTCTTCTTTGATCAAGCATCATTAGCTTGAAAAGGGTAAACAAATCTCCCCTCGTACCGGATCTTGGACCGCGGACTGGTCTCAGTTTCTTCTTTAATCAAGCTCCATCAGCTGGAAAAGGGTAAACAAACCTTCCATCGTACCGGGTCTTAGACCGCAGACTGGTCTAAGTTTCTTCTTTGATCAAGCTCCATTAGCTTGAATAGGGTAAACTAACCTCTCCTCGTACCGGGTCTTGGACCGCAGACTGGTCTCAATTTCTTCTTTGATCAAGCTCTACTAGCTTGAAAAGTGTAAACAAACCTCTCGTCGTACTTGGTCTTGGACCGTGTACTGGTCTCAGTTTCTTCTTTGAAAAAGCTCCACTAGCTTTAAATGGGTAAACAAACCTGCCCTCGTACCGGGTCTTGGACCTCAAACTGGTCTCAGTTTCTTCTTTGATCAAGCTCTATTATCTTGAAAAGGGTAAACAAACCTCCCCTAGTACCGGGTTTTGGACCGCGGACTGGACTTAGTTTCTTCTTTGATCTAGCTGCATTAGCTTGAAAGGGGTAAACAAACCTCCCCTCGTGTCGGGTCTTGGACCGCGGAATGGTCCCAGTTTCTTCTTTGATCAAGCTACATTAGCTTGAAATGGGTAAACAAACCTCCCCTCGTACCGGGTCTTTGACCGCGGACTAATTTCAGTTTCTTCTTTGATCAAGCTTCATTAGCTTGAAAAAGGTAAACAAACCTCCCCTTGTACCGAGTCTTGGACCGCAGACTGATCTCAGTTTCTTCTTTGATCAAGCTCCATTAGCTTGAAAATGGTAAACAAACCTCCCCTCGTATCGGATCTTAGACCGCAGATTAGTCTCAGTTTCTTCTTTGATCCAGATCTATTAGCTTGAAAAGGGTAAACAAACCTCCCCTCGTATCGGGTCTTGGACCGCGTACTGGTCTCAGTTTCTTCTTTGATCAAGCTCCATTAGCTTGAAAAGGGTAAACAAACCTCTCCTCATACCAGGTCTTGGAGCATGGACTGGTCTCAGTTTCTTCTTTGATCAAGCTCTATTAGCTTGAAAAGGGTAAACAAACCTCCCCTCGTACAGGTTCTTGGACCGCGGACTGGTCTTAGTTTCTTCTTTAATCAAGCTCCATTAGCTTTAAAAAATTAAATAAACCTCCCCTCGTACCGGGTTTTGGACTGCGGACTGGTCTCAGTTTCTTCTTTGATCCAACTCTATTAGCTTCGAAAGGGTAAACAAATCTCCCCTCGTGCCATGTCTTGGACCTCGGACTGGTCTCAGTTTCTTCTTTGATCAAGCTACATTAGCTTGAAATAGGTAAAGAAACTTCCCCTTGTACCGGGTCTTTGACCGCGGACTTATTTCAGTTTCTTCTTTGATCAAGCTTCATTAGCTTAAAAAGGGTAAACAAACCTCCCCTGGTACCGTGACTTGGACCGCGGACTGATCTCAGTTTCTTCTTTGATCAAGCTCTATTAGCTTAAATATGGTAAACAAACCTCTCCTCGTACTGGGTCTTGGACCCTGGACTGGTCTCAGTTTCTTCTTTGATCAAGCTCTACTAGCTTGAAAAGGGTAAACAAACCTCCTCTTGTACCGTGTCTTAGATCGCGGAGTGGTCTCAGTTTCTTTTTTGATCAAGTTGTATTTGCTTGAAAAGGGTAAACAAATCTCCCCTCGTGCCAGGTCTTGGACCGCGGACTGGTCTCAGTTTCATCTTTGATCAAGCTACATTAGCTTGAAATAGGTATAGAAACCTCCCCTTGTACCGGGTCTTTGACCGCGGACTTATTTCAGTTTCTTCTTTGATCAAGCTTCATTAGCTAGAAAAGGGTAAACAAACCTCTCCTTGTACTGGGTCTTGGACCCAGGACTGGTCTCAGTTTCTTTTTTGATCAAGCCCTACTAGCCTGAAAAGGGTAAACAAACCTCCCCTCGTACCGGGTCTTGGACCGTGGAGTGGTCTAAGTTTCTTCTTTGTCAAGCTCCATTAGCTTGAAAAGGGTAAACAAACCTCCCCTCATACCGGGTCTTGGATCGTGGAGTGGTATCAGTTTCTTTTTTGATCAAGCTCTACTAGCTTGAAAAGGAAAAACAAACATCCCCTCGTACCGGGTCTTGGACCGCGAACTGGTATTAGTTTCTTCTTTGATGAAGCTTCATTAGCTTGAAAAGGGTAAACACACCTCCCCTCGTACCGGGTCTTGGACCGCGGATATGTCTCAGTTTCTTTTTTGATAAAGCTTCATTAGTTTGAAAAGGGTAAACAGACCTCCCCTCGTACCGGGTCTTGGACCGCAGACTGGTCTATGTTTCTTCTTTGTCATGCTCCATTAGCTTGAAAAGGGTAAACAAACCTCCCCTCGCAACGGGTCTTGGATCGCGGAATGGTCTAAGTTTCTTTTTTGATCAAGCTCAATTAGCTTGAAAATGGTATACAAACCTCCCCTCGTACCGGGTCTTGTACCGCGGACTGGTCTGAGTTTCTTCTTTGATCAAGCTCCATTAGCTTGAAAAGGGTAAACAAACCTCCCCTCGTACTAGGTCTTGGACCACGGACTGGTCTCAGTTTCATCTTTGATCAAGCTCCATTAGCTTGAAAAGTGTAAACAAACATCCCCACGTACCGGGTCTTGGACTGCGGATTAGTCTCAGTTTCTTCTTTGATCAAGCTTCATTAGCTTGAAAAGGGTAAACAAACCTCCCCTCGTGCTGGGCCTGGAACGTGGACTGGTCTCAATTTCTTCTTTAACCAATTTCTACTAGCTTGATAAGGGTAAACAAACCTCCCCTCGTACCGGGTCTTGGACCGCGGACTGATCTTTGTTTCTTCTATGATCAAGCTCCGTTAGCTTAAAAATGTAAACAAACCTCCCCTCGTATCGGATCTTGGAAAGCGGACTGGTCTCAGTTTCTTCTTTGATCAAGTTCTACTAGCTTGAAAAGGGTAAACAAACCTCCCCTCATACCGTGTTTTGGACCGTGGACTGGTTTCCGTTTCTTCTTTGTCAAGCTCCATTAGCTTGAAAAGGGTAAACAAACCTCCCCTCATACCGGGTCTTGGATCGCGGTGTGGTCTCAGTTTCTTTTTTGACCAAGATTTATTAGCTTGAAAAGGGTAAACAAACCTCCCCTCGTACCGGGTCTTGGACCGCGGACTGGTCTCATTTTCTTCTTTGCTCAAGCTCCATTAGCTTGAAAACGGTAAACAAACCTCCCCTCGTACCGGGTCTTGGACCGCGGACTGATCTCAGTTTCTTCTTTGATCCAGATCTATTAACTTGAAATTGTAAACAAACCTCCCCTCGTATCAGGTCTTGGACCGCATACTAGTGTCAGTTTCTTCTTTGATCAAGCTCCATTAGCTTGAAAAGGGTAAACAAACCTCTCCTCATACCAGGTCTTGGACCACGGACTGGTCTAAGTTTCTTCTTTGATCAAGCTCCATTAGCTTGAAAAGGGTAAACAAACCTCCCCTTGTACAGGTTCTTGGACCGCGGACTGGTCTTAGTTTCTTCTTTAATCAAGCTCTATTAGCTTGAAAAGGGTAAAAAAACCTCCCCTCGTGCCAGGACTTGGACCCCAGACTGGTCTCAGTTTCTTCTTTGATCAAGCTACATTAGCTTGAAATAGGTAAAGAAACCCCCCCTTGTACCGGGTCTTTGACCGCGGACTTATTTCAGTATCTTGTTTGATCAAGCTTCATTATCTTGAAAAAGGTAAACAAACCTCCCCTGGTACCGTGTCTTGGACCGCGGACTGATCTCAGTTTCTTCTTTGATCAAGCTCCATTAGCTTGAAAATGGTAAACTAACCTCTCCTCGTACTGGGTCTTGGACCCTGGACTGGTCTCATTTTCTTCTTTGATCAAGCTCTACTAGCTTGAAAAGGGTAAACAAACCTCCTCTTGTACCGTGTCTTAGATCGCGGAGTGGTCTCAGTTTCTTTTTTGATCAAGTTGTATTAGCTTGAAAAGGGTAAACAAACCTCCCCTCGTAGCGGATCTTGGACCGCGGACTGGTATTAGTTTCTTCTTTGATGATGCTCCAATAGCTTGAAAAGGGTAAACATACCTCCCCTCTTACCAGGTCTTGGACCGCGGACTAGTCTCAGTTTCTTCTTTGATCAAGCTTCATTAGCTTGAAAAGGGTAAACAAATCTCCCCTCGTACCGGGTCTTGGACCGCGGACTGGTCTCAGTTTCTTCTTTAATCAAGCTCCATCAGCTGGAAAAGGGTAAACAAACCTTCCCTCGTACCGGGTCTTAGACCGCAGACTGGTCTAAGTTTCTTCTTTGATCAAGCTCCATTAGCTTGAATAGGGTAAACTAACCTCTCCTCGTACCGGGTCTTGGACCGCAGACTGATCTCAATTTCTTCTTTGATCAAGCTCTACTAGCTTGAAAAGGGTAAACAAACCTCTCGTCGTACTTGGTCTTGGACCGTGTACTGGTCTCAGTTTCTTCTTTGAAAAAGCTCCACTAGCTTTAAAAGGGTAAACAAACCTCCCCTCGTACCGGGTCTTGGACCTCAAACTGGTCTCAGTTTCTTCTTTGATCAAGCTCTATTATCTTGAAAAGGGTAAACAAACCTCCCCTAGTACCGGGTTTTGGACCGCGGACTGGTCTTAGTTTCTTCTTTGATCTAGCTGCATTAGCTTGAAAGGGGTAAACAAACCTCCCCTCGTGTCGGGTCTTGGACCACGGAATGGTCCCAGTTTCTTCTTTGATCAAGCTACATTAGCTTGAAATGGGTAAACAAACCTCCCCTCGTACCGGGTCTTTGACCGCGGACTAATTTCAGTTTCTTCTTTGATCAAGCTTCATTAGCTTGAAAAGGGTAAACAAACCTCCCCTTGTACCGAGTCTTGGACCGCAGACTGATCTCAGTTTCTTCTTTGATCAAGCTCCATTAGCTTGAAAATGGTAAACAAACCTCCCCTCGTATCGGATCTTAGACCGCAGATTGGTCTCAGTTTCTTCTTTGATCAAGCTCTACTAGCTTGAAAAGGGTAAACAAACCTCCCCTTGTACCAGGTCTTGGACCGCGGACTGGTCTCAGTTTCTTCTTTGTCAAGCTCCATTAGCTTGAAAAGGGTAAACAAACCTCCCCTCGTACCGGGTCTTGGATCGCGGAGTGGTCTCAGTTTCTTTTTTGATCAAGCTCTATTAGCTTGAAAAGGGTAAACAAACCTCCCCTCGTACCGGGTCTTCGACCGCGGACTGGTCTCAGTTTCCTCTTTGATCAAGCTCCGTTAGTTTGAAAAGGGTAAACAAACCTCCCTTCGTATCGGATCTTGGACAATGGACTGGTCTCAGTTTCTTCTTTGATCAAGTTCTACTAGCTTGAAAAGGGTAAACAAACCTCCCCTTGTACCGGGTCTTGGACCGCGGACTGGTTTCAGTTTCTTCTTTGTCAAGCTCCATTAGCTTGAAAAGGGTTGTAATCCCCCAAATTTTGACCACTAAAGTTTCCCATCATTGTGCAAATCATCACCACAATATGGATGTACCTTTATGCTTCATCAGTCTCCCCAAAGATGGGTGAGCATTGACTGCAATCAAAATTAGGGTTTCAAGCTCTCTGAGTGCTTAGACAAAGGATCAATCAAGTAATGACATGATCTTCAACTTGTCTAGCCTCTCAAATATCCACAATGGATCAAGAGGACTCCCACTTCAAGGATTAAGCACAAGTTTGCTCCCTTCTAGGTGGATCAAGCCTCAGGATCGCCAGTGTCACCAAATTAGGGTTTGGTCGACTAGGGCCTCCAGTTGGAAATTTTCCTCTGGGCATGAGCTAATGCTTCAAAGCATAACCTAAAATGCTCCATGGAACCTCATGGACCCATTCATCAAGTCAATTTTGCCTCAGGGGATGCATACATCAAAAATCAAGAATTATGGTTTCTTGACCTAATTCACCCCTAAGTTGACTTTTAGGGCAAATCAAGAGCCAAGACCTCAAGAGAGGGTTTGAGGGTCTCTAATATACCATATTGATCCATTTGGAACAATGGATTAATCCAAGAAGCTTGAGCAACAAGTCTCAATTTCATCTGCACCACAATTAGGGTTTTAAGAGGAAAGTCAACTGTAACTTTGACTTTTGACCAGGACATGCTCCCAAACCCTAGGACATACCTTAATACACCCTATGACCCCCTTGGAACATGTCCATCAAGTTTGATTTAGGTCAAGGACATGATTTCCTGAAGAATTGCACAGTTTGGAATTCATCTGATAAAAAGTCAACTGTGCACAAAATTCAACTTTGACTTTTTGAGATTTTTCACCAAAATGGATTTTTAACCCTAAAATGATGTTAATGTATGATTTGAATCATCATTCATCAAGAAAACTTCAACTACAAGGGTACCAACTTTGGAGGACCATAACTCCTAAACCACAAGGCCATTTTTTCTCATCCAAAGATGGATTTGTAGCCCTCATTATCATCTACAAAAACTTCAACTACAAGTCATTCCAATTCATTAAGGATTTTGAGTTATGGAGTGATCAAAGTGGTTGAAAAGTGAAAATGTCACTTTTTCTAACACTTAGTGAAATTTTCACTAAGTCAGATTTTGCCTCACTCTTTGCCAAATGTAGGAGGATTTTTCACTTGGAATCAAAAGAGATCAAAACCAAACTTGTTCAAACAGTTGTTGTATCATGTAAGAGCTTTCCAAAATGGCCAAGAACATTGCCAAATTCAACCTACACCATGAGATACAACATTGCCAAGTTGCCTTGCTGAAATCTGTCAAGGCAAGGCAAAATTTGCAACTTTGGTCGATTTACCAAAATCAGCCAAATTCAATTGTTCCTATCCACTTAGACACCTCAGAGGATTGAATCTAAAGGGGACAGTCACTGAGCGAAGTCTCCAAAGTCCATGGAACAAGAAATAGCATGTTGAACCTAAAATGGCCAAAATAGGGACAAGACTTCAAATTTGGAATGAGGCATTCAATGGAACCATCAAGGTGGCATGGACTGAGCCATTCTCATCTGAAATCAGTCAAGACTTATCCAAGACCAAGGGGACCAAAGCTCTGTGCCCTAACCTCTAGTCAATGGCTAGAGGAGACTTGGATTTTCATTTGCCAACATTGGCCAAACCTACTTACCAGCTGCCATGCACTATTCCTTGCAAAACAAACTTGCTCTACTATAAATAGAGCTCAATTGTGGTCAGTTTGAGTACACCAAAGCCATCTAACAGATGCTTTCCTCAAAATCTCTTCTTTCACTCCAATTTTGCCTTCTAAGGCAAGTCACTATCGGGTTTTGAGTTTGAGAGCAATTCCAATCAAACCAATCACTCACACACCTCACATACATCACATATGAGCTGATCAAACACTTAGATTACTTCTGAAACATCAATTTCACAAAATCACCAGCTGGTTGCTCAAGGTTTTAACCAAAGTGCAGCTGAGGTACCACAAAATGATCCAGCCAATTTCAATCAAGTCCAACCATCCAAACACAATCCATAGGGTGTAGGGAAGCTGTTCAGATCATCACAACTCATCTGTAACACCTCCAAATCAAAAATCACTTTGAACTTGCTGTCACGGCCTAGAGGTAAGCCTAAACTTGGTCATCTCTCAATCTATGCATATTTCCTCGCACAATAATTTGGCCATATGTTCATAATCATGCATGGAATGTTTTCCCTCAATTAATTGCATTGTTTGAATCGTGTATCAAAAATCCTAGCCTTCATGCAGAAATTAGGGTTCTTGAGGTCTCTTCGTGATTTCTTGTTGTATGTTTAATTTAAATGAAATTAAAGTACATAGACATGATCGTGAGGTTGAGACGAGCATAATGATATGTGGATTGCATGTTATGATTACGTATTCAGTGAGATTTGATGGAAAACGCAAATCAGCCAAACCCAGAAAAACGCGCGTGTTCTTGCTTGTGTTCTTGGCGCCTTTTTCATAAATTCAAATATTTGAATTTTGTGATTTTGTTTAATTGATTCAAAAATTAATTTCTCTCTGAGTTTTAATGATTTTGAGTTGATTCTTTTTTTAATAATTCACAAAAATGTTAAAATATTTTATTTTATCAAAAAATCCCAAAAATATTATTTATTTCATATAATTGATATTTTTTGTAAAGAACTAATATTTTGATTGTTTTTGGCATTTTAAATATTTTTTTCTACATTGATTTTGCAACTTTTAATGCTTTCTAATTATTTTGTAGGTCAATACTTAATTTTTGAAGCATTAATCCAAGATCACAATTTGTTTTCCATGTGTTAAACAATTTTTGATCATTTTAATTGAATTTTTATTCAATTAAATACATTTTGAAAACAAATTAGGGTTTTGGATTAATTCAACCCTCATAAATCATTTTCAAAACATTCTTGGGCCTCTTGAGAGAGTGTAAGACCCATCCCCCCTTGTACAAAAACTTTTTGGGCCTCACTCATTGTATAAGTCCCTCTGTACAAGTAAACGGCGCGATCGTCGACCGTTGAAAAATAAAAATCATCTGGGCCTCTCCTTGAGCTATAAGACCCATTCAAAACACTTTGGGCCTCTATTAAAGTGTAAGACCCAATCCCCCTTTTAACCAAACATTTTGGGCCTCACTTATTGTATAAGTCCCTCCGCGTTAAAAGAAAACCTCGGCGCGATCGCCATTTTTAAACGAAAAAATCATTTGGGCCTACCCCCGTGTTATAAGCCCCACTCTTTTTCTTTAAACCTTTTTGGGCCTCTTGAGAGAGTGTAAGACCCATCCCTTGGTACAGAAAACCTTTTTGGGCCCCAGTCACTTGTATAAGTCCCGCTGTACAAAGTCAAACAGTGCGCTCACTAATAAAACCCTGGGCCTCTCCTTGAGCTGTAAGCCCCAAATCTTTCTTTTTCAAAGCACTTTCTCCTTTGATTTTGAATATACTATTGTTTTCAATCTTTCTTTGTTGAACAACTAACCAAACAGCATGGAAGCACTACAACCGAGTAAGTGGTTATCGCTTTCGTTTACTGCTTTCATATTATAAACTGTATTGTGGGGCTGCTCACTGTAAGTCTCCTTTCATAAACTCATATCTACTGTGTAATAATAGTATAGATATTTCGAGTTTCCCCGACAACTACGTCTAGAACTAGGTGACGCCGTTTCATTTATTCGTAGAAATAGACGCCTAGATCCCCAATGGGAGCACCAGATACAGTCTTCTCTTCGGCTGTCCTCCTTAGGAATCGTCAAGAAGCTCTACTCCCCAAGATGAATGTATTCTCCGTGAATGGCATCTTTGAGTTTCTTCCAAATTCTCGAACTTTCCTGACTCGATCTATTCCTTGTGGATAGCTTGCCTTAAATGTCTCGGGGTTTGGGTACCCACTACGGTCATAATCTTGAACCTTAACTAAGGAACCCTCTTTAAAAGCTAAAAGTCGCTGGATAGTAAACCTCGCACGTTTACCCGTGGTTTTTATCTTTAAAAGAGTTATCTCTCCTAATGGAAAGGAGATGATAGACCCACGGGCTTCTTAAAAGCATCGGCCTTCTCTTGGGCATTATTCAAGGACCCTACGGCTTCTTAGAAGTATTCACAGCCTCCTCTTAGGCTTCGTATAATGATCTCTTCCTCCAGGAATGATAGCCTCCTCTTGGGATTCGTACAAGGACCCATCGGCTTCTTAAAAGTTTCCAGCCTCCTCTTGGGCTTCATACAAATTGTCCCGACGACCTCCTAGAGGTATAGGAACATAACCTAGTCATCCTCATAGAGCAGTCCTTTCAAAGACTCTACTACTATTTCTCAAAGCATAGTACAAAAGATAAAACTCTAGACACGGACAGTCTAACTTCCTTGAGTCTCAAAGACATTCTCAAGTGACCCCTTCGTTAAATAGGAAGGAAACCCGTAGACTCGGACAGTCTCAATACCCTTTGGATTTCCCGCTTCCTTAAAGAACGGGAACAACCCGGATCCTTGAATCAAATCCTTGAGTACAGTGATGCTCATATAAGAATTGATTTTCTCTTTCAAAATTAGTATATTGGACCTGTCACTCAACTGAAACAGTTACTCTAGCCTCCTCTTGGGCTTTGTACAATGATTCTCCCCAGCGGAGTCAAACAACGTTTTAGCCTCTCTCTCGGGCTTCGTACGAGACACATAAAGACTCCCTCGTTGAGTCAAACAAACAATAGCCTCCATCTCGGGCTTCGTACGAGACACAAAGACTCCATCGTCGGGTCAAAAACCTTTTAGCCTCTCTCTCGGGCTTTGTACGAGACACAAAATAGCCTCCTCTTAGGCTTTTGTATAATGATTTTCCTAGCGGAAATTAGCCTCCTCTTAGGCTTTGTATAAGAAAACCACTAGTTGATCCAATCAACCATTTAGCATCAAAGTTGTGCCTCGTTCACAGTACACAAACATCAACAACTCCTTTCCCTTCATCTAATCGCTGTAAGCGGCAAGCCTCTGGATCATCTACATCCATGCCACTGTCCCTCTTTTAGCATGAGAAATTCCTAAGGAAAGATGGCATTGCTCTACACTGAGTTAAAGTCTTCTCCTTCAGGTTAAAACCCTTTCTTCGGAAATTATGGCATTGCTCGGATCCGCGTATCCCAGTTAAAGTAATTATCCTTCTCCCCTCTTTAGAGATGACAAATTCTCTCTAAAGTCGAGGTCTTTCAGCTTCACGTCTTGGGCTTTGAACAAGACACAAATAGACCTTTCAGCTTCACATCTTGGGCTTTGAACAAGATACAAATCACCTTTCGCTTCACGTCTTGGGCTTTGAACAAGACACCAAAACACCCATTTCCTCCCATAGAATAGGAGGAACTACGAACGCTCTGATTTCCCTGTTTCGGTAAACGGGAATACGTAGGCATAAGATCGAAAGAAAAGATCTTAGCGAGCGCAATCAACAAAAAACCCAAATCCCATATCTTCGTCAATCAAAAGCAGTAATTCAAAAGCACCAGTCCTAATATCCTAATCCTTATTCCCCGCCAGAAACCTTCTGCCCAGGTAAAAAAGAAAGAGAATAGTATTGGCGAAAATACAAATAACCAGTACAAAGGCCCCCCACATTGATAACATCCGTAACTTAACAGGCCGCTGTTTAAACTCAGTATGCAAAGCAGGGTTAATTGGAGACATCTATTTCCCTTCCTTATTCAGCTCACAATAGGATAAAAAATGAATCGACCTGTAGTTTTAAGCTCAACCGTAGAGAGCGACCAGCGCTTAAGAACCGCGTCCAAAATCGCTCGCTACAGAAAAGTGGCGCCCACCGTGGAGCCTGGTCTTTCTAAAACTTTTTTTTTCCTTTTTTCTCTTCACTTATGTGAAAACCACAGATTGGGGCTTCCGCCGGGGAACCCATTTTCTGTCAGGAACTTAGGAATCATAGCTTTATAAGTCTAGGATGATTAGGACAAATATATATACTGTTTTTCCTAATTGCTATACGTGTTTATTTTTCTGTTACTGGGAATGCGTGTGATGCCGCATGTGGTGAGAATGAGTATACACTTAAGATAAGTGATGGCGACGGGGTCGACAATCAACCTCAGTGGAGGCTGACCAACGCAACCCATTCACTCTTCTAGCCAATGGTCCGGTTGTTAAGTCTGAGAAGCTGAGGAGCCAAACCCTTTCGTAGTGCGGAAACTATCAGAAATAGTTGTTACGCAATACTACCCTCAATTGAGGCTGGTGATCTATTCTCGGTGAATGGCACTTACTCTAAGATTGTTCCACAACTCGCTGGCGATCCGCTTGTTGTTTTGCTTTCCTGGGAGGAGCTGATGATAATGAGTACAGGTACAAAAATCACCCTAGTATAAACCTTTGGGGATGGGTAGAGCCTTGACTTCATGACAACGACCCTTTGACCCCATGTTTTTTCTATGTTTTTGTGTGCTGCATTCATGCATCCATTTAATAAAACATAAAAACATTCAAAAAAATTTCTCTTCTAGTCTCTCTGTTTTTCAAATTAAACTAAGATTGTGATTGCAAATATCAGAGAAAAAGATTGCATTAATGGATTTCGGTAGAAGGAGAACTCACCAGTATACCTTCAAGGTTCCAAAACTAGGGGATTTGAGAAAGTTAGCAAGGATGATCGTTAACCCAGAGGCTTTCAGAGCCAAGCATGGTGGTTTGCTACCACTGTTAAGAGTCCATGTGATTAAGGGGATCATGGACGCGCGCTCATTCAGTTCTACGATCCGGTTTATCACTGTTTCACATTCCCGGATTACCAGCTATCACCAACGCTGGAGGAGTATTTTCATCTGACTGATTTACATATCACAGATCGAGCTCCATTTTCTGGACTGGAAGAAATTCCAAAGAATCAGACTATTGCAATAGCAATTCATTTGGACGAGTCTGAGGTCAGGACTCACATGACCACTAAGGGTGGCATCCAAGGTTTGCCAGCCCAGTTCTTGACAAAAAAGGCTCTATACTTCGCTAGTATAGGGAACGGGACTGCTTTTGAAAGCATCTTTGTCTTGCTCACCTACGGGTTATTTTTGTTTCCCAACATCAATAACTTCGTCGATATCGACGCTATTAAGGTTTTTCTCATTGGAAACCCTGTGCCGACTTTGCTCGCAGATGCGTATCATTCTGTACACTTGGGAAATTTGTACAGCGGAGGGAAGATCACATGCTGTGTACCTTTGCTTTACAAATTGTTTATCTCTCACTTGCCCAAGTCTGCTGCTTTTTGGGATTGCAAGAGTGTCTTACGTTGGTCGCAGAAGATCATGTCTCTCACCAATTCCGATATAGATTGGTGTAATAGGATTTATGAGGGAATCAGAATCATTGACCGTTGTGGAAACTTCCCTAGCGTACCCCTCATAGGAACTAAAGGGGGAATCAACTATCATCCGATATTAGTTCTTCGTCAATTTGGATACCCGATGAGACACATCCCACTAGGTGTTCATCTGGAAGGTCTTTTCTTCAAAGAAGGAGAAAGTGACAGAGCACTAAAGATGGAAATAGTGCAAGCTTGGAAACATGTTCATAAGAAAGGACGAGAGTCTCTGGGAAAACCGGATTGTGTCTCGGTGGAGCCTTATCTCCCCTGGGTACAAACTAGAGCTCTCAAGCTAAAGATGCCTTATCCTCGTTACGGAATTCTTCCGCCGAGGGAAATTGTCATGTACTTCATGACGGAAACTGAAAGGCTTCCGGTTACTCTCAACAAAGTTCAAAAGGAAATAAGGTCTTGGAAGAACAAGTACCGCACCCTCGACGTAGAGTGTACCCAAATACAACAATTACTGAAAGAGAAAGATGCTCTGATTGAAATTTTGGAGCAGCATGCTGTAGAGAATCAAGATGACCAAAGGAATTTGCTCGCTCCTTTCACCTGGCAAAGGAATGACAACCCGGCAACGGCCCAAGCGCCCCGGTCAAAGAAGAGGACTCGGGACCCATTAGTTTAGGTTTCTGTTTCTGCACTTTGTAATCTACTGTATTTCCATTTCTGTAATCCTTTGGAATTCAATAAAAAGGGGTTTCCCCACTGTTTGATATTTGCAATCTAATTGTCGAAGTTTATTTTAATTAAACCTAAAAACAATTAATATAATCATTGCATTCATCATTCTCACATCGCGAATCTCACGTTTGTGTCTCGATTCTAGAGTCAAAACTGTCTCATTCGTATAATACTCGGGCCAATCGTCAGAAAAAGATGGATGATCTTGAGGAAGAAAATAGAGAGTTGAAAGAAGAGATCGACGCTCTAAGAGAGGATATGAGAAAGCTTCGTAACGACATGCAAGCCATGGCAGAAGCTCAGCTACAAAGAACTGTGATCTCAGAGATCACCTCAACGCCCATCATAGAAAAGTATGATCCTAGGTATCAGATGCCGAAAGATCGTCCTTGGGGCATGCCTGTTAACTATATCCCGGAAGGATATGTTCCGCCGATCACTGAAGATCAGGGAATCGCAACAGAAGCCGTTGGGCCTGAAGGTTACAAACTTCGGGAAAGCGAAGATGCCAGGGGCATACTCAAGACTCCTGAAGGTTACAAACTTCGGGAGGCGCCAAGACTTACTGCCGTATTCACGGTACCACCCCCTGTGGTGCACACTGTCCCGGAAGGATAGATTCCACGGACACCTTCTGGTAAGAAGGAAACTATGTTTGACAGAATGGATGAATTCCAGGAGCAGTTCTTGGAAATGCAGAAAGAGCTGCAAGCCATTCGCGGTCAGGATCTATTTGGAAAGGACGCCGCAGACCTCTGCTTGGTCCCAAATGTGAAAGTCCCGCACAAGTTCCAAGTGCCCGACTTTGAAAAATACAAGGGTAACTCTTGCCCTCAGAGCCATCTGGTGATGTACGCTCGGCGAATGTCAGCTCAGACGGAGAATCAGGACCTGCTGATTCACTACTTCCAGGATAGTTTAACCGGCGCCGCACTCAAATGGTACATGGGTTTAAACCGTACTACGATCAGTACATTCAGAGATCTTGGTACTGCCTTCGTCCAACAATACAAGTACAATTTGGACATGGCACCCGACAGAGATCAACTCAGATCAATGTCGCAAAAGGAAAAGGAAACCTTTAAGGAGTATGCTCAAAGGTGGCGTGAAATTTCCGCTCAAATTTGTCCACCTCTTGAGGAAAAAGAAATGACAAAAATCTTCTTAAAGACCTTAAGCTCATTTTACTATGACCGAATGGTTGCCAGTGCGCCCAGTGATTTCACCGAAATGGTTGGCATAGGTGTACGTCTTGAGGAAGCCGTCCGAGAAGGACGTTTGGTAAAAGACACTGGATCAACGAGTGGTACTAAAAAATACGGTAGTGCTCTCCCTAAGAAAAAAGAGCAAGATATTGGGAATATCTCTCTCGGAAAGCAAAGGCGACGTTATCAGCCAGTAGCAGCTGTTACTCCTGCTATCGGCCCCGCGCCTGTTCCTATGTATCAACCTCAGATTGCGCAGAGCCAACCTGACCAACAAAGGACACAACAGCCTCTTCAGCAGGCTCGTCCTCCATATAACAACAACCGTACAACACGGCCACCAGGATTTGATCCTATACCCGTAACGTACGTAGAACTGTTTCCGTTACTGCTGGCTAAGGGGCACATTCAGACTAAGTCTCCCCTTTCAGTTCTGGAAAATTCGCCTTTCTGGTTTAAAGCGGATCAAACATGCCCTTATCATCAAGGAGGTTCAGGGCATAACATTGAGACTTGTCTTAGTTTCAAATCCGACGTGCAAAAGCTTGTTAGGAGCGGACTCTTATCTTTCAAAGATACGAATCCTAATGTTCTTACGAACCCGCTGCCTCGACATGAGAAAACTGCAGTCAATCTGATTGAGAAAGAGACTAACTATGTCTATCAAACTCACGATGTACTCTCATTGGGGACCAATCTGGTCAAGATGCATTGTAGACAGAGTGGATATGGCCATGTGCCACCTCATAATTATCACCAGTGTGATATCTGCTCTAAAGACAACCAAGGGTGTTCTGTAGTGCAAGCAGCTCTACAGGAACAAATGGATCTTGGATGGATCCAAGAGCACCGAGTTCGTGGAGTTAACATGGTTTACACGAATTCCAACGTCATTCAAAACCACGACATCCGTGCGATGAATGTCAACTTGGTGGCGATGCACTCAAGGCAAAGCCAGTATCATAATCTGCCGCAGCACGATTACAGTTCCTGTCTGATTTGCTCGGTAAACAAACAGGGATGCTCTTTCATACAAGAGGCCCTCCAGCGTCAGATGGATCTTGGATGGATCCAAGGCTACCATGATAGGAACTCCTATCAAATCAACATGGTTCAGATCTTCGACATCCGCGTAATGAGTACCAACCTGGTAGAGTTACATGCTGAGCAGGTCCGACTTGGATTCTTAATATCACATGACAATCAAAATTGTAAAGCGGGTTGCGAAAACGATCGAGGTTGTACCCTTGTCCAAGAGGCACTTCAGCACTTGTTAAGTCACTAGTGGATGCCAATCTATATGGACGAAGATACTCAGCAGATTAGTATCAATCACAGGAATCCTACTCGTCGTCAAAGTCAGGATGTTCGATCAATGGAAGGTAACCTAGTGAGGTTACATTGTATTCAAAGTGGGCGTGGCCAGGTGCCACCACACAACTATGACAGTTGTAGCGTCTGTTCGGAAAGTAACCAAGGGTGTTACCTTGTGAGAGCAGCTCTTCAGGGTCAGGTCGATCATGGAGAAATTCGTCCATATCCAGGTTCAGGACCCATCATTTGGTCGCCGAACTACCTTGCCGATCAGGTTGAGGATGTTGTCACGATCTCTGGTCATCACCAGATCAGGGATGTTTTTGCCATCGTCCCTCTACTTGACGAATCTAGAGTTCCCAACCAGGAACGGATCGAGATTACTTATGATGGTCAGAAAAATCAGAAGGTTCCCATAGTCATCTATCTACCGGGGCCACTACCGTATGAATCAACTAAGGCGATCCCTTATAAATACGGTGCAACGACAATTGAAAATGGAAAGGAAATTCCATTACCCTCCGTCGTGAATATTACAGACGTCAGTCGTGTAACACGGAATGGTAGAATCTTCAACCGAGGGGTTGGAGAAGCTAACAAAGAAAAGGAACTTCAGGCAGAAATTCTTGATCCGCCAGTCGGTCAATCTAGTAATCCCGACTTTTCAAAAGACAAAGATGAGATGCTAAAGCTCATCCAAAGGAGTGAATATAACATCGTTGATCAAATGTTACAGACTCCTTCAAAGATCTCGGTATTATTACTGTTACTCAATTCAGAAGCCCACAGGGAGGCTCTACAGAAAGTCTTGGAGCAAGCCTTTGTGGAACAAGATGTAACAATCAGACAGTTTGATAGTATTGTCTCTAACATCACTTCCTGCAATAATTTGGGATTTAGTGATGAGGAATTACCTGAAGAGGGTCGCCGTCATAACATGGCGCTCAATATCATAGTTAACTGCCAGGGCGATGCTTTAGCCAACGTACTGGTAGACACAGGGTCAGCCCTGAATGTTATGCCGAAGTTCACTTTGACACAATTATCATTCAAGGGCCCTCCGATGAGAGTCAGCGAGGTCGTCGTCAAAGCATTTGACGGATCCAGAAAAACAGTTATCGGCGAAGTTGATCTTCCCATAACTATTGGTCCTCACACTTTCCAAATCACTTTCCAGGTCATGGACATTCGGGCAACATACAGTTGTTTATTAGGAAGACCTTGGATACATCAGGCTGGAGCGGTTACTTCAACCCTCCACCAAAAGCTAAAGTTCATCAAGAATGATCAACTTGTCACGGTTTGTGGGGAACAAGCCTTGCTTGTGAGTAACCTATCATCATCTACTTGTGTGGAACCCGAGGAGGTTATTGGAACTCATTTCCAAGCACTATCGGTGAGCAAGGACAATCAGTTCAAAGAAGGAACTTCAATTTCTTCATACAAAGATGCTATCAAAGCGGTCGAGAGTACCGATACGACAGGATGGGGACGGCTTGTCATTCCTATTGACAATAAAACAAAGAAGGGTCTTGGTTTTTATGCAACCTGTACCCAGACAGTTACCAACGATGAAAGTCTTCATCCCCTTCCAAACTTCTTCCACAGTGGAGGTTTTCTCCACCCAGTGTCTCAAGCAGTACATGCTATCAATGAGGAAGATCCCTCTGACACAGATGAAGAATGGAAGTCCTACCTTAACAAGGATGGCTATATGTCTCAGGAAGAGGTGCCTATGCCTTTTTGCTTTCCTACAGAAAGTCCGAGATTTATACCAAGATCAGATGTCGAAATGATCTACGGAGATTGTGATCTGGAAGGATGCCGTGCTCCGCCAAATTCATTAGAGGAAGACACTCTGATGAAAGACAACTTTGATCACAATTACTATGGCCCGATGGATGGCCTGCCAATGTGGCAGCCTTACCCAGGAAACTTGGGGCAAGAAAGTCAGCCGAGTAATGAAACTCAGCTGAGCGTCATTGAACAGAATACCTGTGTCCCCGCCATGTCATGGGATCAACACTCAGGTCATTCCGGAACTACTCAACATGACGATGAATTTGCAACGTTTGCAGGACTAGAATTCATCAACTATGCTTTTCCTGAGGTCAACGTCATCGAGAGGGATGACTTCTCCAGTTCCAAAGAAGTTTGGGACACTCTGGGACAACCAAGTGGAAAATACAACTTTATGGTCAAGTACACTGCTCCCGAAAGCTCTCGTATCAGGCTTGAAGATATCCAGTCAACTGGATGGGGAGATACAGCTGAGAGCACCAATGCTATGCAAAATGCAACAGAGGAATCCTCCTACGACAATTCTGCTTGGGAGACAGATTCCAACGATCCTGCTCCGCCAGAAATCAGCGTCATTTCTGAAGACAAATCAAGGAAGGTGCCAGACTTTGTGATTCACCGAGGAGTTCGCCGCCAATGGGTTGCTGTAGAGGTTCCGAAGGTCGTTCGCCAGTCAAAGTAATTGCCATCTTTAACCTTTCACCCTGCCCAGGTGAAACGGGTGTTTTGATAGGGCTCGCTTTCTGTAAATTTCCCTCTTCGCTTTGCCCAAAGCAACAGAGTTTTGTTTTATAGGGCTGTAGTTTCAAGATTCGACTTGTTCATTAATAAAATAACGTCGTTCTGTAATTTCCGCATTAATTGCTGTTTTCTCTTTTTGCTTTTTCAGAAAATGGTAATCCTAAAAAACAATTCAATCATAAAAACAAGCAGTAAAACAAATACACTGTACACACTTACATTTTCTCTATCTCTTCTAAACATGAATCATCACGTCATGCAGATTGCTTGTTTTATACCCCGTTGAAACATACGATCCGATGCTTTCTTCCAACTTTGAGTTCCCGGTATTCGAGGCTGAAGAAGAAAATGACAACGAAATTCCAGAAGAGATCTCCCGACTACTCAGACAAGAGGAAAGGTCCATTGAACCTCACAAAGAGCCGTTGGAAACGGTAAACTTGGGTTCAGAAAAAGAGAGAAAAGAAATCAGGATCAGAGCATTGCTCAGTCCAACTGCCAGAGAGGGTTTGATAAAGCTTCTCAAATTCCCCGATGTGTTCGCTTGGTCCTATCAGGATATGCCAGGGTTGGATACCAGCATCGTGGAACATCACTTACCGTTGAGATCGGAATGTCCGCCAGTAAAGCAAAGGTTGAGACGCACTCACCCGGACATGGCCATCAAAATCAAAGAGGAGGTACAGAAACAGATCGACGCGGGTTTCCTCGCTACATCTGAATATCCTCAATGGTTAGCCAACATCGTACCTGTTCCCAAAAAGGACGGAAGGGTCAGAATGTGTGTTGATTACAGAGATCTGAACAAGGCAAGTCCAAAGGACGACTTTCCTTTACCACACATTGACATGTTGGTTGACAGCACAACAAAGTTCAAAGTATTCTCCTTCATGGATGGGTTCTCGGGCTATAATCAGATCAAAATGGCGCCGAAAGATATGGAGAAAACTTCATTCATTACCCCATGGGGTACCTTTTGTTACAAGGTAATGCCGTTCGGTTTGAAGAAGGCCGGGGCAACCTATCAAAGGGCCATGACTACTCTGTTTCATGACATGATACACAAAGAAATCGAGGTATATGTCGATGATTTGATTGCAAAATCAAGAACAGAGGATGAGCACGTTGAACATCTGTCAAAATTGTTCGAACGTCTAAGAAAATTCAAGCTCCGCTTGAATCCCAACAAGTGCACCTTCGGTGTCCGTTCGGGGAAACTACTAGGGTTCATCGTCAGCCAGGAAGGGATTGAGGTTGATCCTGACAAGGTCAAGGCCATTCAAGAAATGCCTTCTCCGAAAACTGAAAAACAAGTCAGAGGATTCCTGGGACGTTTGAACTACATCTCCAGATTCATATTCCTTATGACCGCCACTTGTGCGCTGATTTTCAAGCTATTGAAAAAGAACCAGGATTGCGTTTGGTCAGAAGACTGCCAAACTGCCTTCGACAGTATTAAGGAATATCTGTTGAATCCTCCGATCCTATCGCCTCCAGTGGAAGGAAGACCACTGATCATTTACCTCACAGTCCTAGAGGACTCAATGGGATGTGTACTTGGCCAACAAGACGAAACTAAACGGAAAGAGTCTGCCATTTACTATCTAAGCAAGAAATTTACCGACTGCGAGACTCGGTACACAATGCTTGAGAAAACTTGTTGCGCTTTGGCTTGGGCAGCCAAACGTCTTCGCCAGTACATGATTCGTCATACTACTTGGTTGGTCTCCGAAATGGATCCAATCAAGTACGTTTTCGAAAAACCTGCTCTCACGGGAAGGATTGCCCGTTGGCAGATGTTACTATCAGAATATGACATAGAGTACCACGCTCAGAAAGCCGTTAAAGGAAGTATTTTAGCTGATCATTTGGCTCATCAACCGATTGACAATCAAGAATCAATCGGGTTTGACTTCCCAGACGAAGATGTCATGTATCTAAAAATGAAAGATTACGATGAACCGCTACCCAGTGAAGGGCCAGAACCAGGTTCCCAGTGGGGACTTATCTTTGATGGAGCAGTCAATCATTATGGAAACGGAATTGGGGCAATCATTGTTACCCCTCAGGGTTCCCACATTCCTTTCACTGCCAGACTTACGTTCAAATGTACGAACAACGAGGCCGAATACGAAGCATGTATTATGGGTCTCGAAGAAGCGATTGATTTAAGGATCAAAAACTTGGACGTATACGGCGACTCAGCCCTGGTTATCAATCAGATAAAAGGAGATTGGAACACATACCAATCAGGATTGATTCCTTACAAAGACTATGCAAGGAGGTTGTTACCCTTCTTCAACAGAGTCGACTTTCATCACATCCCTCGTGATGAGAATCACATGGCTGATACATTGGCCACTCTCTCTTCCATGATTAGTGTAGGTCGATGGAATGACATACCTAAGATTGACGTTTTGCGCCTTGAACGGCCCGCTTACATCTTCACGATTGAAGCAGTCATAGACGACAGACCTTGGTATCACGATATCAAATGCTTCCTTTAGAAACAAGAGTACCCATCTGGGGCACTCAGAAAAGACAGGAAAACCCTTAGAAGATTGGCTGGAAACTTCTTCCTGAGCGGTGACACTCTTTATAAGAGAAATTTTGACATGGTCTTGCTCCGATGCATCGACAGACCAGAAGCAGACGTGCTCATGAAAGAAATTCATGAAGGATCCTTTGGCACTCATGCCAACGGACACACAATGGCGAGAAAAATTCTCAGGGCCGGGTATTATTGGTTGACCATGGAATCCGACTGTTACAAGTACATGAGGAGGTGTCACAAGTGTCAGATATACTCCGACAAAATTCATGTACCGCCATCACATCTCAAAGTTCTTTCTTCCCCGTGGCCATTTTCCATATGGGGAATCGACATGATTGGTATGATTGAGCCCAAGGCTTCAAACGGACATCGGTTCATCCTGGTAGCCATTGACTATTTCGCCAAGTGGGTCGAAGCAGCGTCATTCGCCAATGTGACCCGACAAGTGGTGGTCCGGTTTATCAAAAGCAATATCATCTGTCGTTATGGTGTTCCAAGCAAGATCATTACTGATAATGGATCTAACTTGAACAATAAGATGATGAAAGAGTTATGTGCAGAGTTCAAGATCGAACACCATAACTCATCTCCCTACCGACCAAAGATGAACGGAGCGGTAGAAGCGGCTAACAAGAACATCAAGAAGATTGTTCAAAAGATGATTTTAACCTATAAAGATTGGCACGAGATGCTACCCTTTTCTCTTCATGGTTATCGCACATCTGTCCGTACTTCAACATGGGCTACCCCTTTCTCTCTAGTATATGGCATGGAGGCAGTGCTTCCCATAGAAGTAGAGATCCCGTCAATCAGGGTATTGATGGAAGCTAAGCTCACCGAAGCTGAATGGTGTCAAAGTCGACACGACGAACTGAACCTGATCGAAGAAAAGAGAATCACGGCACTATGCCACGGACAGTTGTATCAACAAAGAATGAAGAGGGCGTTCGACAAAAAGGTCCGACCTCGTATTTTCAGAAAAGGAGACCTCGTGCTCAAGAAGATACAATCATTTCTCACTGACTCTCGGGGCAAATGGACCCCAAATTATGATGGCCCCTATGTGGTCACGAAAGCTTTCTCAGGCGGCGCCTTGAGACTTGCAACCATGGACGGAGAGGAATTTGCCTACCCCACGAATGTTGATGTAGTCAAGAAATACTTCGCCTAAACTAAAAAAAAAAAAACGTCTCGGTGGATTGACAACCCGAAAGGGCGGTCCAGGCAAAAGTTAGAGACATGAAAAAAAAAGAATCATCCCGATGGATTGGAAATCTCATAGTACAATCCAGGCAAAAATTAGGGATAATGGCAAGTAACTATGTTCAACAGAGGCAAGTCCCTCAGCAGCAGTTACAACATCATCTATCGGAGGAAATCTCCAGTCAAAGGTCATCTTCGACAGAAGCTCAGGATGCCCCGAACTCAAAGTTGGTAGAAGGATAGTGGTCGTTATGTTTCAACGTAGCCCTTTTCCCTGTAAATTACCGTTTTCTAACTTTGTATATACTCTTTGGAATCACGCGTTTGGCTGATCTCCATCTTATCAATAAAATTTGAGCCCTTGTGCTTTTGTTTGTAATTCTTGCTTGTTTTAGCTTTACAAAACGACGTTGTTTAAACTTAATCAGCGATTCTTGAAATAAAACAAAAATGAATTTACTTGTTAAAACTTTTTCTGCTTTTAAAATAAAGATGGCAATTTCTTTTGACTGTTGAACATCAGAAGAACATCGATCGCTTCTCCCGAAGTAAGCGAACTTCAAAGTACAGAATCAAAGTACTCCTTCTAAGCCAGTATGCCTGAATGAAGGGATCAACTGTGTCTGAGACCTTGTTTCGTCTGACATCCTCGGCCGAGTTCTCATCTCCTAAGCCCGATCAACATAGCTCCCAACGGGACTATCTCTCCTAAGCAAGGTGGAATTGCTATTTTGAATCAACGGTACTTCTTCGCCCCGCGATGGCCGAGTATTCAGTCATGTTCATCCATTAGTCTGTATGTCGCGTCTGTTTTGTCAGCATATACATACATACTTCATGCATTTTATTTGCGTTCGCATTTCGTATTACATCACTATCACTTGAGTCGGTCTTGTCCCCTAGTGATAAACAGTTTTCTCAATCGAGTTTGTCAGTTCTTTCCTCGTCAGGAAGTGTTGCGTCTGCACAATCTCGCCACCAGTGTATCTTTAGATCAGAGTCGGCACTTGGCCACTTTGATAACTTGAACCTCTGAAAGATCAGAGAACCTTCAACAGATGTCACTCTTCGCCATCGAAGATGATATCCTTGCTTTCCCAGATTAAGGAAAATCCACAGAGAAAGCCTCGTGATCAGAGATTCGGTAGTACATCAGTATTTCTCCGAAAAGTCGTTGATGAAAAGGTCATCGACACCTCAAAATTGGACCCCATCATATGGCGTTTCTCCGGGAAGATCCCGAGAAAAGTATGATGAAAGATCCCAAATGAAAACAGTCTCTCAAGAGACTCGCTTTCCCCAGTAGAAACAAATGGCGTCTCCAACAGAGAAGTTTGTACAACTCTACAACTCAGACGACTGGGTTCCCCAGCAAGTCTGACATCAAAACTTTTTCCACTCAAATGGCATCTCCCCAGGAAAATTCGGCGAGAAGTTTGAGGAAAGTCGCTATGAATAGCGTCCCTTGTCAAGAAAGTTTATTGACAAAAGAAACTAAGACCAGTTCTTGGTAGGAAACCAGGATCGAAGGGAAGTTTAAATCAGAAACTAAGACCAGTTCCTTGGTAGGAAACCAGGATCGAGGGGAAGTTTACCTTTTCTAAGCCTCATTGCTTAGCTAAAGAAGATGAATGCGTAAGCTACCATTCATAACGACCATCAAAATTTCGGATATTCCGATATTTAATCCTCTTGCACCCCGAATGCCCGAATCCCTTCGTCATTCATACCTTCGGGTCCAAGAAGATTAAATAGGGGCATTTGTAATACCCCAAATTTTGACCACTTAGATTTCCCATCATTGTGAAAATCATCATCACAATATGGATGTACCTTTATGCTTCATTAGTCTCCCCAAAGATGGGTGAGCATCCAATACAATCAAAATTAGGGTTTCAAGCCCTCTCTGAGTGCTTAGACAAAGGATCAATCAAGAAATGACATGATCTTCAACTTTTATAATCTCTCAAACATCCACAATGGATCAAAAAGGACTCCCACTTCAAGGATTAAGCACAAGGCTGCTCCCTTCTAGGTGGATCAAGTCTCAAGATCGACTGTGTCATCAAATTAGGGTTTTGATCGCCCAGGGTCTCCAGATGGAAATTTTCATCTGGGCACAAGGCAATGATCCAAAACATAACCTAATATGCTTCATGGAACCTCATGAACCCATGCATCAAGTCAATTTTGCCTCAGGGGATGCATTCATCAAAAATCAGGAATTAGGGTTTCTTGACCTAATTCACCCCTAAGTTGACTTTTGGGACAAACCATGAGCCAAGACCTCAAGAGATGATTTGAGGGTCTCTAATACACCATATTGATCCATTTGGAACAATGGATTGATCCAATAAGCTTGAGCAACAAGTCTCAATTTCATCTGCACCATAATTAGGGTTTTAAGGGAAAAGTCAACTGTAACTTTGACTTTTGACCAAGACATGCTCCCAAACCCTAATACATGATTGAATATACCCTATGACACCCATGGAACATGTCCATCAAGTTTGATTTAGGTCAAGGACATGATTTCCTGAAGAATTGCACAGTTTGGAATTCATCTGATAAAAAGTCAACTGTGCACAAAATTCAACTTTGACTTTTTGAGATTTTTCACCAAAATGGATTTTTAACCCTAAAATGATGTTAATGTATGATTTGAATCATCATTCATCAAGAAAAATCAAGAAAAGTGAGATAACTTGTAAAAGGGGTAACCATAAAACTTAGAAATTTTTCTAAGTTAAAAATAAAGTGGCAAAGGTACCAACTTTGGAGGACCATAACTCCTAAACCACAAGGCCATTTTTTCTCATCCAAAGATGGATTTGTAGCCCTCATTATCACCTACAAAAACTTCAACTACAAGTCATTCCAATTCATTAAGGATTTTGAGTTATGGAGTGATCAAAGTGGCTGAAAAGTGAAAATGTCACTTTTTCCAACACTTAGTGAAATTTTCACTAAGTCAGAATTTGCCTTCACTTTTTGCCAAATGTAGGGGGATTTTTCACTTGGAATCAAAAGAGATCAAAACCAAACTTGTTCAAACAGTTGTTGTATCATGTAAGAGATTTCCAAAATGGCCAAGAACATTGCCAAATTCAACCTACACCATGAGATACAACATTGCCAAGTTGCCTTGCTGAAATCTGTCAAGGCAAGGCAAAATTTGCAACTTTGGTCGATTTTCCAAAATCAGCCAAATTCAATTGTTCCTATCCACTTGGACACCTCAGAGGATTGAATCTAAAGGGGACAGTCACTGAGCGAAGCCTCCAAGGTTCAAGGAACAAGGAATAACATGTTGAACCTAGAATGGCCAAAATAGGGACAAGACTTCAAATTTGGAATGAGGCATTCAATGGAACCATCAAGGTGGCATGGACTGAGCCATTCTCATCTGAAATCAGTCAAGACTTATCCAAGACCAAGGGGACCAAAGCTCTGTGCCCTAACCTCTAGTCAATGGCTAGAGGAGACTTGGATTTTCATTTGCCAACATTGGCCAAACCTACTTACCAGCTGCCATGCACTATTCCTTGCAAAACAAACTTGCTCTACTATAAATAGATCTCAATTGTGGTCAGTTTAAGTACACCAAAGCCATCTAACAGATGCTTTCCTCAAAATCTCTTTCTCTTGGCAAAAATGCCTTTCTTAGCAAGGTAGCTATCGGGTTTTGAGTTTGAGAGCAATTCTGCACAAACCAATCACTCACACACCTCACATACATCACATATGAGCTGATCAAACACTCACATAACTTATGAAACATCAATTTCATGAAATCACCAGCTGGTTGCTCAAATTTTCAAACAAGGTGCAGCTGAGGTACCACAAAATGATCCAGCCAATTTCAATCAAGTCCAACCATCCAAACACAATCCATAGGGTGTAGGGAAGCTGTCCAGATCATCACAACTCATCTGTAACACCTCCAAATCAAAAATCACTTTGAACTTGCTGTCACGGCTTGGAGGTAAGCACATACTTGGTCATCTCTCAATCTATGCATATTTCCTCGCACAATAATTTGGCCATATGTTCATAATCATGCATGGAATGTTTTCCCTCAATTAATTGCATTGTTTGAATCGTGTATCAAAAATCCTAGCCTTCATGCAGAAATTAGGGTTCTTGAGGTCTCTTCGTGATTTCTTGTTGTATGTTTAATTTAAATGAAATTAAAGTACATAGACATGATCGTGAGGTTGAGACGAGCATAACGATATGTGGATTGCATGATATGATTACGTATTCATGGAGATTGGATAGAAAACTCAAATCTGAGAAACCAAGAACACGCGCGTGTTCTTCAGCTTGTTCTTGGCGCCTTTTTTTTCGAATTCAAATATTTGAATTTTGTGATTTTGTTTAATTGATTCAAAAATTAATTTCTCTCTGAGTTTTAATGATTTTGAGTTGATTCTTTTTTTAATAATTCACAAAAATGTTAAAATATTTTATTTTATCAGAAAATCCCAAAAATATTATTTATTTCATATAATTGATATTTTTGTAAAGAATTAATATTTTGATTGTTTTTGGCATTTTAAATATTTTTTTCTACATTGATTTTGCAACTTTTAATGCTTTCTAATTATTTTGTAGGTCAATACTTAATTTTTGAAGCATTAATCCAAGATCACAATTTGTTTTCCATGTGTTAAACAATTTTTGATCATTTTAATTGAATTTTTATTCAATTAAATACATTTTGAAAACAAATTAGGGTTTTGGATTAATTCAACCCTCATAAATCATTTTCAAAACACTTTGGGCCTCTATTAGAGTGTAAGACCTAATCCTTTTTTTGACCAAATCATCTTTGGGCCTCACTTATTGTATAAGTCCCGATACCGTCAAAAAACAAACGGCGCGATCGTCGCCTTTTCAAAAATCATCTGGGCCTACCCTCGAGTAGTAAGACCCATTCCTTTTTCTTTAAAACACTTTGGGCCTCTAATAGAGTGTAAGACCCAATCCCCCTTTTAACCAAAAACATTTTGGGCCTCACTTATTGTATAAGTCCCTCTGCGTTAAAAGAAAACCTCGGCGCGATCGCCATTTTTAAACGAAAAATCATTTGGGCCTACCCTCGTGTTATAAGCCCCACTCTTTTCTTTAAACCCTTTTTGGGCCTCTTGAGAGAGTGTAAGACCCGTCCCTTTGTACAGAAAACCTTTTTGGGCCCCAGTCACTTGTATAAGTCCCTCTGTACAAATTCAAACAGTGCGCTCACTGATAAAACCCTGGGCCTCTCCTTGAGCTGTAAGCCCCAAATCTTTCTTTTTCAAAGCACTTTCTCCTTTGATTTTGAATATACTGTTGTTATCAATCTTTCTTTGTTGAACAACTAACCAAACAGCATGGAAGCACTACAACCGAGTAAGTGGTTATCGCTTTCATTTACTGCTTTCATATTATAAACTGTATTGTGGGGCTGCTCACTGTAAGTCTCCTTTCATAAACTCATATCTACTGTGTAATAATAATATAGATATTTCGAGTTTCCCCGGCAACTACGTCTAGAACTAGGTGACGCCGTTTCACTTATTCGTAGAAATAGACGCCTAGATCCCAAATAGGAGCACCAGATACAGTCTTCTCTTCGGCTGTCCTCCTTAGGAATCGTCAAGAAGCTCTACTCCCCAAGATGAATGTATTCTCCGTGAATGGCATCTTTGAGTTTCTTCCCAATTCTCGAGCTTTCCTGACTTGATCTATTCCTTGTGGATAGCTTGCCTTGAATGTCTCGGGGTTTGGGTACCCACTACGGTCATAATCTTGGACCTTAACTAAGGAACCCTCTTTAAAAGTTAAAAGTCGCTGGATAGTAAACCTCGCACGTTTACGAGTGGTTTTCATCTTTAAAAGAGTTATCTCTCCTAACGGAAAGGAGATGATAGACCCACGGGCTTCTTAAAAGCATCAGCCTCCTCTTGGGCATTATTCAAGGACACTACGGCTTCTTAGAAGTATTCACATCCTCCTCTTAGGCTTCGTATAATGATCTCTTCCTTCGGGAATGATAGCCTCCTCTTGGGCTTCGTACAAGGACCCGTCGGCTTCTTAAAAGTTTCCAGCCTCCTCTTGGGCTTCGTACAAATTGTCCCGACGACCTCCTAGAGGTATAGGAACAGAACCTAGTCATCCTCATAGAACAGTCCTTTCATAGAGTCTACTACTGTTTCTCGAAGCATAGTACAAAAGATAAAACTCTAGACACGGACAGTCTAACTTCCTTGAGTCTCAAAGACATTCTCAAGCACCCTTCGTTAAATAGGAAGAAAACCCGCAGACTCGGATAGTCTCGATACCCTTTGGATTTCCCGTTTCCTCAAAGAGAAGGAAATATCCCTGATCCTCAAATTAAATCCCTGTGTACAGTGTTACTCATATAAGAACTGATTTTCTCTTTTAAAATCAGTATATTGGATCTGTCACTCAACTGAAACAGTTACCATAGCCTCCATCTTGGGCTTCGTACAAGATACCAAAATTCTCCCCAGTAGAGTCAAAACAACCTTTTCGCCTCTCTCTCGGGCTTTGTACGAGATACAAAAACACTCTATTACTGAGTATAAAAGATTCTCCAACTAAGTCAACTCTTTGCTAGCCTCCTCTAAAGCTTTGTATAACGATATGCCCCACTGGGTCAAAAACCTTTTAGCCTCTCTCTCGGGCTTTGTACGAGACACAAAATAGCCTCCTCTTAGGCTTTGTATAATGATTTTCCTAGCGGAAATTAGCCTCCTCTTAGGCTTTGTATAAGAAAACCACTGGTTGATCCAATCGACCTTTTAGCATCAAAGTTGTGCCTCGTTCGCAGTACACAAACATCAACAACTCTTTTCCCTTCATCTAATCGCTGTAAGCGGCAAGCCTCTAGATCATCTACATCCATGCCACTGTCCTTCTTTTAGCATGAGAAATTCCTAAGGAAAGATGGCATTGCTCTACACTGAGTTAAAGTCTTCTCCTTCAGGTTAAAACCCTTTCTTCGGAAATTATGGCATTGCTCGGATCCGCGTATCCCAGTTAAAGTAATTATCCTTCTCCCCTCTTTAGAGATGACAAATTCTCTCTAAAGTCGAGGTCTTTCAGCTTCACGTCTTGGGCTTTGAACAAGACACAAATAGACCTTTTAGCTTCACATCTTGGGCTTTGAACAAGATACAAATTACCTTTCGCCTCATGTCTTGGGCTTTGAACAAGACACCAAAACACCCCTTTCCTCCCATAGAATAGGAGGAACTACGAACGCTCTGATTTCCCTGTTTCGGTAAACGGGAATACGTAGGCATAAGATCGAAAGAAAAGATCTTAGCGAGCGCAATCAACAAAAAGCCCAAATCCCATATCTTCGTCAATCAAAAGCAGTAATTCAAAAGCACCAGTCCTAATATCCTAATCCTTATTCCCCGCAAGAAACCTTCTGCCCAGGTAAAAAAGAAAGAGAACAGTATTGGCGAAAATACAAATAACCAGTACAAAGGCCCCCCCACATTGATACCATCCGTAACATAACAGACCGCTGTTTAAACTCAGTATGCAAAGCAGGGTTAATTGGAGACATCTATTTCCCTTCCTTATTCAGCTCACAATAGGATAAAAAATTAATCGACCTGTAGTTTTAAGCTCAACCGCAGAGAGCGACCAGCGCTTAAGAACCGCGTCCAAAATCGCTCGCTACAACCACGGACTGGTCTCATTTTCTTCTTTGATCAAGCTCCATTAGCTTGAAAACGCTAAACAAACCTCTCCTCGTACCAGGTCTTGGACCGCGGACTGATCTCAGTTTCTTCTTTGATCCAGATCCATTAGCTTGAAAAGGGTAAACAAACCTCCCCTCGTATCGGGTCTTGGACCGCGTACTGGTCTCAGTTTCTTCTTTGATCAAGCTCCATTAGCTTGAAAAGAGTAAACAAACCTCTCCTCATACCAGGTCTTGGACCACAGACTGGTCTCAGTTTCTTCTTTGATCAATCTCCGTTAGCTTGAAAAGGGTAAACAAACCTCCCCTCGTACAGGTTCTTGGACCGCGGACTGGTCTTAGTTTCTTCTTTAATCAAGCTCCATTAGCTTGAAAAGGGTAAACAAACCTCCCCTCGTGCCAGGGCTTGGACCACGGACTGGTCTCAGTTTCTTCTTTGATCAAGCTACATTAGCTTGAAATAGGTAAAGAAACCTCCCCTTGTACCGGGTCTTTGACCGCGGACTTATTTCAGTTTCTTCTTTGATCAAGCTTCATTATCTTGAAAAGGGTAAACAAACCTCCCCTGGTACCGTGTCTTGGACCGCGGACTGATCTTAGTTTCTTCTTTGATCAAGCTCCATTATCTTGAAAATGGTAAACAAACCTCTCCTCGTACTGGGTCTTGGACCCTGGACTGGTCTCAGTTTCTTCTTTGATCAAGCTCTACTAGCTTGAAAAGGGTAAACAAACCTCCTCTTGTATCGTGTCTTAGATCGCGGAGTGGTCTCAGTTTCTTTTTTGATCAAGTTGTATTAGCTTGAAAAGGGTAAACAAACCTCCCCTCGTAGCGGATCTTGGACCGCGGACTGGTATTAGTTTCTTCTTTGATGATGCTCCATTAGCTTGAAAAGGGTAAACATACCTCCCCTCTTACCAGGTCTTGGACCGCGGACTAGTCTCAGTTTCTTCTTTGATCAAGCTTCATTAGCTTGAAAAGGGTAAACAAATCTCCCCTCATACCGGGTCTTGGACCGCGGACTGGTCTCAGTTTCTTCTTTAATCAAGCTCCATCAGCTGAAAAAGGGTAAACAAACCTTCCCTCATACCGGGTCTTAGACCGCAGACTGGTCTAAGTTTCTTCTTTGAACAAGCTCCATTAGCTTGAATAGGGTAAACTAACCTCTCCTCGTACCGGGTCTTGGACCGCAAACTGGTCTCAATTTCTTCTTTGATCAAGCTCTACTAGCTTGAAAAGGGTAAACAAACCTCTCCTCGTACTTGGTCTTGGACCGGTTACTGGTCTCAGTTTCTTCTTTGATCAAGCTCCACTAGCTTTAAAAGGGTAAACAAACCTCTCCTCGTACCGGGTCTTGGACCTCAAACTGGTCTCAGTTTCTTCTTTGATCAAGCTCTATTATCTTGAAAAGGGTAAACAAACCTCCCCTCGTACCGGGTTTTGGACCGCGGACTGGTCTTAGTTTCTTCTTTGATCTAGCTGCATTAGCTTGAAAAGGGTAAACAAACCTCCCCTCGTGTCGGGTCTTGAATTGCGTAATGGTCCCAGTTTCTTCTTTGATCAAGCTACATTAGCTTAAAATGGGTAAACAAACCTCCCCTCGTACCGGGTCTTTGACCGCAGACTAACTTCAGTTTCTTCTTTGATCAAGCTTCATTAGCTTGAAAAGGGAAAACAAACCTCCCCTCGTACCGGGTCTTGGACCGCGGACTGATCTCAGTTTCTTCTTTGATCCATATCCATTAGCTTGAAAAGGGTAAACAAACCTCCCCTCGTATCAGATCTTAGACAGCATATTGGTCTCAGTTTCTTCTTTGATCAAGCTCTACTAGCTTGAAAAGGGTAAACAAACCTCCCCTTGTACCGGGTCTTAGACCGCGGACTGGTCTCAGTTTCTTCTTTGTCAAGCTCCATTAGCTTGAAAAGGGTAAACAAACCTCCCCTCGTACCTGGTCTTGGATCGCGGAGTGGTCTCAGTTTCTTTTTTGATCAAGCTCTATTAGCTTGAAAAGGGTAAACAAACCTCCCCTCGTACCGGGTCTTCGACCGCGGACTGGTCTTAGTTTCCTCTTTGATCAAGCTCCGTTAGTTTGAAAAGGGTAAACAAACCTCCCTTCGTATCGGATCTTGGACAGTGGACTGGTCTCAGTTTCTTCTTTGATCAAGTTCAACTAGCTTGAAAAGGGTAAACAAACCTCCCCTCGTATCGGGTCTTGGACCGCGGACTGGTTTCAGTTTCTTCTTTGTTAAGATCCATTAGCTTGAAAAGGGTAAACAAACCTCCCCTCATACCGGGTCTTGGATTGCGGTGTGGTCTCAGTTTCTTTTTTGACCAAGCTCTATTAGCTTGAAAAGGGTAAACAAACCTCCCCTCGTACCGGGTCTTGGACCGCGGACTAGTCTCATTTTCTTCTTTGATCAAGCTCCATTAGCTTGAAAACGGTAAATAAACCTCTCCTCGTACCGGGTCTTGGACCGCGGACTAATCTCAGTTTCTTCTTTGATCCAGATCCATTTGCTTGAAAAGGGTAAACAAACCTCCCCTCGTATCGGGTCTTGGACCGCGTACTGGTCTCAGTTTCTTCTTTGATCAAGCTCCATTAGCTTGAAAAGGGTAAACAAACCTCTCCTTATTCCAGGTCTTGGACTGGGGACTGGTCTCAGTTTCTTCTTTGATCAAGCTCCATTAGCTTGAAAAGGGTAAACAAACCTCCCCTCGTACAGGTTCTTGGACGGACTGGTCTTAGTTTCTTCTTTAATCAAGCTCCATTAGCTTGAAAAGGGTAAACAAACCTCCCCTCGTACCAGGTCTTGGACCGCAGACTCGTTTCAGTTTCTTCTTTGATCAAGCTCCATTAGCTTGAAAAGTGTAAACAAACCTCCCCTTATACAGGGTCTTTGACTGGGGACTGGTCTCAGTTTCTTCTTTGATCAAGCTCCATTAGCTTGAAAAGGGTAAACAAACCTCCTCTCGTGCCGGGTCTTGGACCGCGGAGTGGTCTCAGTTTCTTCTTTGATCAAGCTATATTAGCTTGAAATAGGTAACAAACCTCCCCTCGTACTGGGTCTTTGACCGCGGACTGATTTCAGTTTCTTCTTTGATCAAGCTTCATTAGCTTGAAAAGGGTAAACAACCCTCCCCTAATACCGGGTCTTGGACCGCAGACTGATCTCAGTCTCTTCTTTGATCAAGCTCCATTAGTTTGAAAATGGTTAACAAACCTCCCCTCGAATCGGATCTTGGACCGCAGAGTGGTCTCAGTTTCTTCTTTGATGAAGCTCTACTAGCTTGAAAAGGGTAAACAAACCTCCCCTCGTACCGGGGTCTTGGACTGCGGACTGGTCTCAGTTTCTTCTTTGTCAAGCTCCATTATGTTGAAAAGGGTAAACAAACCTCCCCTCGTACCGGGTCTTGGATCGCGGAGTGGTCTCAGTTTCTTTTTTGATCAAGCTCCATTAGTTTGAAAAGGGTAAATAAACTTCCTCTCGTACCAGGTCTTAGACCGCGGACTAGTCTCAATTTCTTCTTTGATCAAGCTCCATTAGCTTGAAAAGTTTAAATAAACCTTCCCTCATACCGGGTCTTGGACTGCGGACTGGTCTCAGTTTCTTCTTTGATCCAACTCTATTAGCTTGAAAAGGGTAAATAAATCTCCCCTCGTGCCATGTCTTGGACCGCGGACTGGTCTCAGTTTCTTCTTTGATCAAGCTACATTAGCTTGAAATAGGTAAAGAAACCTCCCCTTGTACCGGGTCTTTGACCTCGGACTTATTTCAGTTTCTTCTTTGATCAAGCTTCATTAGCTTGAAAAGGGTAAACAAACCTCCCCTGGTACCATGTCTTGGACCGCGGACTGATCTCAGTTTCTTCTTTGATCAAGCTCCATTAGCTTGAAAATGGTAAACAAACCTCTCCTCGTACTGGGTCTTGGACCCTGGACTGGTCTCAGTTTCTTCTTTGATCAAGCTCTACTAGCTTGAAAAGGGTAAACAAACCTCTTCTTGTACCGTGTCTTAGATCGCGGAGTGGTCTCAGTTTCCTTTTTTGATCAAGTTGTATTAGCTTGAAAAGGGTAAACAAATCTCGCCTCGTGCCAGGTCTTGGACCGCGGACTGGTCTCAGTTTCTTCTTTGATCAAGCTACATTAGCTTGAAATAGGTAAAGAAACCTCCCCTTGTATCGGGTCTTTGACCGCGGACTTATTTCAGTTTCTTCTTTGATCAAGCTTCATTAGCTTGAAAAGGGTAAACAAACCTCCTCTCGTGCCGGGTCTTGGACCGCGGAGTTGTCTCAGTTTCTTCTTTGATCAAGCTATATTAGCTTGAAATAGGTAAGCAAACCTCCCCTCGTACTGGGTCTTTGACCGCGGACTGATTTCAGTTTCTTCTTTGATCAAGCTTCATTAGCTTGAAAAGGGTAAACAAACCTCCCCTCGTACCGGGTCTTGGACCGCAGACTGATCTCAGTTTCTTCTTTGATTAAGCTTCATTAGCCTGAAAATGGTTAACAAACCTCCCCTCGTATCAGATCTTGGACCGCAGAGTGGTCTCAGTTTCTTCTTTGATGAAGCTCTACTAGCTTGAAAAGGGTAAACAAACCTCCCCTCGTACCGGGGTCTTGGACTGCGAACTGGTCTCAGTTTCTTCTTTGTCAAGCTCCATTAGGTTGAAAAGGGTAAACAAACCTCCCCTCGTACCGGGTCTTGGATCGCGGAGTGGTCTCAGTTTCTTTTTTGATCAAGCTCCATTAGTTTGAAAAGGGTAAACAAACCTCCTCTCGTACCAGGTCCTAGACCGCGGACTGGTCTCAATTTCTTCTTTGATCAAGCTCCATTAGCTTGAAAAGTTTAAATAAACCTCCCCTCGTACCGGGTCTTGGACTGCGGACTGGTCTCAGTTTCTTCTTTGATCCAACTCTATTAGCTTGAAAAGGGTAAACAAATCTCCCCTCGTGTCAGGTCTTGGACCACGGACTGGTCTCAGTTTCTTCTTTGATCAAGCTACATTAGCTTGAAATAGGTAAAGAAACCTCCCCTTGTACCGGGTCTTTGACCGCGGACTTATTTCAGTTTCTTCTTTGATCAAGCTTCATTAGCTTGAAAAGGGTAAACAAACCTCTCCTCGTACTGGGTCTTGGACCCTGGACTGGTCTCAGTTTCTTCTTTGATCAAGCTCTACTAGCTTGAAAAGGGTAAACAAACCTCCTCTTGTACCGTGTCTTAGATCGCGGAGTGGTCTCAGTTTCTTTTTTGATCAAGTTGTATTAGCTTGAAAAGGGTAAACAAACCTCCGCTCGTACCGGATCTTGGACCGCGGACTGGTATTAGTTTCTTCTTTGATGATGCTCCATTAGCTTGAAAAGGGTAAACATACCTCCCCTCATACCAGGTCTTGGACCGCGGACTGGTCTCAGTTTCTTCTTTGATCAAGCTTCATTAGCTTGAAAAGGGTAAACAAACCTCCCCTCGTACCGGGTCTTGGACCACGGACTGGTCTCAGTTTCTTCTTTAATCAAGCTCCATCAGCTTGAAAAGGGTAAACAAACCTTCCCTCGTACCGGGTCTTAGACCGCAGACTGGTCTAAGTTTCTTCTTTGATCAGGCTCCATTAGCTTGAATAGGGTAAACTAACCTCTCCTCGTACCGGGTCTTTGACCGCAGACTAACTTCAGTTTCTTCTTTGATCAAGCTTCATTAGCTTGAAAAGGGAAAACAAACCTCCCCTCGTACCGGGTCTTGGACCGCGGACTGATCTCAGTTTCTTCTTTGATCCATATCCATTAGCTTGAAAAGGGTAAACAAACCTCCCCTCGTATCAGATCTTAGACAGCATATTGGTCTCAGTTTCTTCTTTGATCAAGCTCTACTAGCTTGAAAAGGGTAAACAAACCTCCCCTTGTACCGGGTCTTAGACCGCGGACTGGTCTCAGTTTCTTCTTTGTCAAGCTCCATTAGCTTGAAAAGGGTAAACAAACCTCCCCTCGTACCTGGTCTTGGATCGCGGAGTGGTCTCAGTTTCTTTTTTGATCAAGCTCTATTAGCTTGAAAAGGGTAAACAAACCTCCCCTCGTACCGGGTCTTCGACCGCGGACTGGTCTTAGTTTCCTCTTTGATCAAGCTCCGTTAGTTTGAAAAGGGTAAACAAACCTCCCTTCGTATCGGATCTTGGACAGTGGACTGGTCTCAGTTTCTTCTTTGATCAAGTTCAACTAGCTTGAAAAGGGTAAACAAACCTCCCCTCGTATCGGGTCTTGGACCGCGGACTGGTTTCAGTTTCTTCTTTGTTAAGATCCATTAGCTTGAAAAGGGTAAACAAACCTCCCCTCATACCGGGTCTTGGATTGCGGTGTGGTCTCAGTTTCTTTTTTGACCAAGCTCTATTAGCTTGAAAAGGGTAAACAAACCTCCCCTCGTACCGGGTCTTGGACCGCGGACTAGTCTCATTTTCTTCTTTGATCAAGCTCCATTAGCTTGAAAACGGTAAATAAACCTCTCCTCGTACCGGGTCTTGGACCGCGGACTAATCTCAGTTTCTTCTTTGATCCAGATCCATTTGCTTGAAAAGGGTAAACAAACCTCCCCTCGTATCGGGTCTTGGACCGCGTACTGGTCTCAGTTTCTTCTTTGATCAAGCTCCATTAGCTTGAAAAGGGTAAACAAACCTCTCCTTATTCCAGGTCTTGGACTGGGGACTGGTCTCAGTTTCTTCTTTGATCAAGCTCCATTAGCTTGAAAAGGGTAAACAAACCTCCCCTCGTACAGGTTCTTGGACGGACTGGTCTTAGTTTCTTCTTTAATCAAGCTCCATTAGCTTGAAAAGGGTAAACAAACCTCCCCTCGTACCAGGTCTTGGACCGCAGACTCGTTTCAGTTTCTTCTTTGATCAAGCTCCATTAGCTTGAAAAGTGTAAACAAACCTCCCCTTATACAGGGTCTTTGACTGGGGACTGGTCTCAGTTTCTTCTTTGATCAAGCTCCATTAGCTTGAAAAGGGTAAACAAACCTCCTCTCGTGCCGGGTCTTGGACCGCGGAGTGGTCTCAGTTTCTTCTTTGATCAAGCTATATTAGCTTGAAATAGGTAACAAACCTCCCCTCGTACTGGGTCTTTGACCGCGGACTGATTTCAGTTTCTTCTTTGATCAAGCTTCATTAGCTTGAAAAGGGTAAACAACCCTCCCCTAATACCGGGTCTTGGACCGCAGACTGATCTCAGTCTCTTCTTTGATCAAGCTCCATTAGTTTGAAAATGGTTAACAAACCTCCCCTCGAATCGGATCTTGGACCGCAGAGTGGTCTCAGTTTCTTCTTTGATGAAGCTCTACTAGCTTGAAAAGGGTAAACAAACCTCCCCTCGTACCGGGGTCTTGGACTGCGGACTGGTCTCAGTTTCTTCTTTGTCAAGCTCCATTATGTTGAAAAGGGTAAACAAACCTCCCCTCGTACCGGGTCTTGGATCGCGGAGTGGTCTCAGTTTCTTTTTTGATCAAGCTCCATTAGTTTGAAAAGGGTAAATAAACTTCCTCTCGTACCAGGTCTTAGACCGCGGACTAGTCTCAATTTCTTCTTTGATCAAGCTCCATTAGCTTGAAAAGTTTAAATAAACCTTCCCTCATACCGGGTCTTGGACTGCGGACTGGTCTCAGTTTCTTCTTTGATCCAACTCTATTAGCTTGAAAAGGGTAAATAAATCTCCCCTCGTGCCATGTGTTGGACCGCGGACTGGTCTCAGTTTCTTCTTTGATCAAGCTACATTAGCTTGAAATAGGTAAAGAAACCTCCCCTTGTACCGGGTCTTTGACCTCGGACTTATTTCAGTTTCTTCTTTGATCAAGCTTCATTAGCTTGAAAAGGGTAAACAAACCTCCCCTGGTACCATGTCTTGGACCGCGGACTGATCTCAGTTTCTTCTTTGATCAAGCTCCATTAGCTTGAAAATGGTAAACAAACCTCTCCTCGTACTGGGTCTTGGACCCTGGACTGGTCTCAGTTTCTTCTTTGATCAAGCTCTACTAGCTTGAAAAGGGTAAACAAACCTCTTCTTGTACCGTGTCTTAGATCGCGGAGTGGTCTCAGTTTCCTTTTTTGATCAAGTTGTATTAGCTTGAAAAGGGTAAACAAATCTCGCCTCGTGCCAGGTCTTGGACCGCGGACTGGTCTCAGTTTCTTCTTTGATCAAGCTACATTAGCTTGAAATAGGTAAAGAAACCTCCCCTTGTATCGGGTCTTTGACCGCGGACTTATTTCAGTTTCTTCTTTGATCAAGCTTCATTAGCTTGAAAAGGGTAAACAAACCTCCTCTCGTGCCGGGTCTTGGACCGCGGAGTTGTCTCAGTTTCTTCTTTGATCAAGCTATATTAGCTTGAAATAGGTAAGCAAACCTCCCCTCGTACTGGGTCTTTGACCGCGGACTGATTTCAGTTTCTTCTTTGATCAAGCTTCATTAGCTTGAAAAGGGTAAACAAACCTCCCCTCGTACCGGGTCTTGGACCGCAGACTGATCTCAGTTTCTTCTTTGATTAAGCTTCATTAGCCTGAAAATGGTTAACAAACCTCCCCTCGTATCAGATCTTGGACCGCAGAGTGGTCTCAGTTTCTTCTTTGATGAAGCTCTACTAGCTTGAAAAGGGTAAACAAACCTCCCCTCGTACCGGGGTCTTGGACTGCGAACTGGTCTCAGTTTCTTCTTTGTCAAGCTCCATTAGGTTGAAAAGGGTAAACAAACCTCCCCTCGTACCGGGTCTTGGATCGCGGAGTGGTCTCAGTTTCTTTTTTGATCAAGCTCCATTAGTTTGAAAAGGGTAAACAAACCTCCTCTCGTACCAGGTCCTAGACCGCGGACTGGTCTCAATTTCTTCTTTGATCAAGCTCCATTAGCTTGAAAAGTTTAAATAAACCTCCCCTCGTACCGGGTCTTGGACTGCGGACTGGTCTCAGTTTCTTCTTTGATCCAACTCTATTAGCTTGAAAAGGGTAAACAAATCTCCCCTCGTGTCAGGTCTTGGACCACGGACTGGTCTCAGTTTCTTCTTTGATCAAGCTACATTAGCTTGAAATAGGTAAAGAAACCTCCCCTTGTACCGGGTCTTTGACCGCGGACTTATTTCAGTTTCTTCTTTGATCAAGCTTCATTAGCTTGAAAAGGGTAAACAAACCTCTCCTCGTACTGGGTCTTGGACCCTGGACTGGTCTCAGTTTCTTCTTTGATCAAGCTCTACTAGCTTGAAAAGGGTAAACAAACCTCCTCTTGTACCGTGTCTTAGATCGCGGAGTGGTCTCAGTTTCTTTTTTGATCAAGTTGTATTAGCTTGAAAAGGGTAAACAAACCTCCGCTCGTACCGGATCTTGGACCGCGGACTGGTATTAGTTTCTTCTTTGATGATGCTCCATTAGCTTGAAAAGGGTAAACATACCTCCCCTCATACCAGGTCTTGGACCGCGGACTGGTCTCAGTTTCTTCTTTGATCAAGCTTCATTAGCTTGAAAAGGGTAAACAAACCTCCCCTTGTACCGGGTCTTTGACCGCGGACTTATTTCAGTTTCTTCTTTGATCAAGCTTCATTAGCTTGAAAAGGGTAAACAAACCTCCCCTGGTACCATGTCTTGGACCGCGGACTGATCTCAGTTTCTTCTTTGATCAAGCTCCATTAGCTTGAAAATGGTAAACAAACCTCTCCTCGTACTGGGTCTTGGACCCTGGACTGGTCTCAGTTTCTTCTTTGATCAAGCTCTACTAGCTTGAAAAGGGTAAACAAACCTCTTCTTGTACCGTGTCTTAGATCGCGGAGTGGTCTCAGTTTCCTTTTTTGATCAAGTTGTATTAGCTTGAAAAGGGTAAACAAATCTCCCCTCGTGCCAGGTCTTGGACCGCGGACTGGTCTCAGTTTCTTCTTTGATCAAGCTACATTAGCTTGAAATAGGTAAAGAAACCTCCCCTTGTATCGGGTCTTTGACCGCGGACTTATTTCAGTTTCTTCTTTGATCAAGCTTCATTAGCTTGAAAAGGGTAAACAAACCTCCTCTCGTGCCGGGTCTTGGACCGCGGAGTTGTCTCAGTTTCTTCTTTGATCAAGCTATATTAGCTTGAAATAGGTAAGCAAACCTCCCCTCGTACTGGGTCTTTGACCGCGGACTGATTTCAGTTTCTTCTTTGATCAAGCTTCATTAGCTTGAAAAGGGTAAACAAACCTCCCCTCGTACCGGGTCTTGGACCGCAGACTGATCTCAGTTTCTTCTTTGATTAAGCTTCATTAGCCTGAAAATGGTTAACAAACCTCCCCTCGTATCAGATCTTGGACCGCAGAGTGGTCTCAGTTTCTTCTTTGATGAAGCTCTACTAGCTTGAAAAGGGTAAACAAACCTCCCCTCGTACCGGGGTCTTGGACTGCGAACTGGTCTCAGTTTCTTCTTTGTCAAGCTCCATTAGGTTGAAAAGGGTAAACAAACCTCCCCTCGTACCGGGTCTTGGATCGCGGAGTGGTCTCAGTTTCTTTTTTGATCAAGCTCCATTAGTTTGAAAAGGGTAAACAAACCTCCTCTCGTACCAGGTCCTAGACCGCGGACTGGTCTCAATTTCTTCTTTGATCAAGCTCCATTAGCTTGAAAAGTTTAAATAAACCTCCCCTCGTACCGGGTCTTGGACTGCGGACTGGTCTCAGTTTCTTCTTTGATCCAACTCTATTAGCTTGAAAAGGGTAAACAAATCTCCCCTCGTGTCAGGTCTTGGACCACGGACTGGTCTCAGTTTCTTCTTTGATCAAGCTACATTAGCTTGAAATAGGTAAAGAAACCTCCCCTTGTACCGGGTCTTTGACCGCGGACTTATTTCAGTTTCTTCTTTGATCAAGCTTCATTAGCTTGAAAAGGGTAAACAAACCTCTCCTCGTACTGGGTCTTGGACCCTGGACTGGTCTCAGTTTCTTCTTTGATCAAGCTCTACTAGCTTGAAAAGGGTAAACAAACCTCCTCTTGTACCGTGTCTTAGATCGCGGAGTGGTCTCAGTTTCTTTTTTGATCAAGTTGTATTAGCTTGAAAAGGGTAAACAAACCTCCGCTCGTACCGGATCTTGGACCGCGGACTGGTATTAGTTTCTTCTTTGATGATGCTCCATTAGCTTGAAAAGGGTAAACATACCTCCCCTCATACCAGGTCTTGGACCGCGGACTGGTCTCAGTTTCTTCTTTGATCAAGCTTCATTAGCTTGAAAAGGGTAAACAAACCTCCCCTTGTACCGGGTCTTTGACCGCGGACTTATTTCAGTTTCTTCTTTGATCAAGCTTCATTAGCTTGAAAAGGGTAAACAAACCTCCCCTGGTACCATGTCTTGGACCGCGGACTGATCTCAGTTTCTTCTTTGATCAAGCTCCATTAGCTTGAAAATGGTAAACAAACCTCTCCTCGTACTGGGTCTTGGACCCTGGACTGGTCTCAGTTTCTTCTTTGATCAAGCTCTACTAGCTTGAAAAGGGTAAACAAACCTCTTCTTGTACCGTGTCTTAGATCGCGGAGTGGTCTCAGTTTCCTTTTTTGATCAAGTTGTATTAGCTTGAAAAGGGTAAACAAATCTCCCCTCGTGCCAGGTCTTGGACCGCGGACTGGTCTCAGTTTCTTCTTTGATCAAGCTACATTAGCTTGAAATAGGTAAAGAAACCTCCCCTTGTACCGGGTCTTTGACCGCGGACTTATTTCAGTTTCTTCTTTGATCAAGCTTCATTAGCTTGAAAAGGGTAAACAAACCTCCCCTGGTACCATGTCTTGGACCGCGGACTGATCTCAGTTTCTTCTTTGATCAAGCTCCATTAGCTTGAAAATGGTAAACAAACCTCTCCTCGTACTGGGTCTTGGACCCTGGACTGGTCTCAGTTTCTTCTTTGATCAAGCTCTACTAGCTTGAAAAGGGTAAACAAACCTCTTCTTGTACCGTGTCTTAGATCGCGGAGTGGTCTCAGTTTCCTTTTTTGATCAAGTTGTATTAGCTTGAAAAGGGTAAACAAATCTCCCCTCGTGCCAGGTCTTGGACCGCGGACTGGTCTCAGTTTCTTCTTTGATCAAGCTACATTAGCTTGAAATAGGTAAAGAAACCTCCCCTTGTATCGGGTCTTTGACCGCGGACTTATTTCAGTTTCTTCTTTGATCAAGCTTCATTAGCTTGAAAAGGGTAAACAAACCTCCTCTCGTGCCGGGTCTTGGACCGCGGAGTTGTCTCAGTTTCTTCTTTGATCAAGCTATATTAGCTTAAAATAGGTAAGCAAACCTCCCCTCGTACTGGGTCTTTGACCGCGGACTGATTTCAGTTTCTTCTTTGATCAAGCTTCATTAGCTTGAAAAGGGTAAACAAACCTCCCCTCGTACCGGGTCTTGGACCGCAGACTGATCTCAGTTTCTTCTTTGATTAAGCTCCATTAGCCTGAAAATGGTTAACAAACCTCCCCTCGTATCAGATCTTGGACCGCAGAGTGGTCTCAGTTTCTTCTTTGATGAAGCTCTACTAGCTTGAAAAGGGTAAACAAACCTCCCCTCGTACCGGGGTCTTGGACTGCGAACTGGTCTCAGTTTCTTCTTTGTCAAGCTCCATTAGGTTGAAAAGGGTAAACAAACCTCCCCTCGTACCGGGTCTTGGATCGCGGAGTGGTCTCAGTTTCTTTTTTGATCAAGCTCCATTAGTTTGAAAAGGGTAAACAAACCTCCTTTCGTACCAGGTCCTAGACCGCGGACTGGTCTCAATTTCTTCTTTGATCAAGCTCCATTAGCTTGAAAAGTTTAAATAAACCTCCCCTCGTACCGGGTCTTGGACTGCGGACTGGTCTCAGTTTCTTCTTTGATCCAACTCTATTAGCTTGAAAAGGGTAAACAAATCTCCCCTCGTGTCAGGTCTTGGACCACGGACTGGTCTCAGTTTCTTCTTTGATCAAGCTACATTAGCTTGAAATAGGTAAAGAAACCTCCCCTTGTACCGGGTCTTTGACCGCGGACTTATTTCAGTTTCTTCTTTGATCAAGCTTCATTAGCTTGAAAAGGGTAAACAAACCTCTCCTCGTACTGGGTCTTGGACCCTGGACTGGTCTCAGTTTCTTCTTTGATCAAGCTCTACTAGCTTGAAAAGGGTAAACAAACCTCCTCTTGTACCGTGTCTTAGATCGCGGAGTGGTCTCAGTTTCTTTTTTGATCAAGTTGTATTAGCTTGAAAAGGGTAAACAAACCTCCGCTCGTACCGGATCTTGGACCGCGGACTGGTATTAGTTTCTTCTTTGATGATGCTCCATTAGCTTGAAAAGGGTAAACATACCTCCCCTCATACCAGGTCTTGGACCGCGGACTGGTCTCAGTTTCTTCTTTGATCAAGCTTCATTAGCTTGAAAAGGGTAAACAAACCTCCCCTCGTACCGGGTCTTGGACCACGGACTGGTCTCAGTTTCTTCTTTAATCAAGCTCCATCAGCTTGAAAAGGGTAAACAAACCTTCCCTCGTACCGGGTCTTAGACCGCAGACTGGTCTAAGTTTCTTCTTTGATCAGGCTCCATTAGCTTGAATAGGGTAAACTAACCTCTCCTCGTACCGGGTCTTGGACCGCACACTGGTCTCAATTTCTTCTTTGATCAAGCTCAACTAGCTTGAAAAGGGTAAACAAACCTCCCCTCGTACCGGGTCTTGGACCTCAAACTGGTATTAGTTTCTTCTTTGATGAAGCTTCATTAGCTTGAAAAGGGTAAACACACCTCCCCTCGTACCGGGTCTTGGACCGCGAACAGGTCTCAGTTTCTTCTTTTATAAAGCTTCATTAGCTTGAAAAGGGTAAACAAACCTCTCCTCGTACTGGGTCTTGGACCCTGGACTGGTCTCAGTTTCTTCTTTGATCAAGCTCTACTAGCTTGAAAAGGGTAAGCAAACCTCCTCTTGTACCGTGTCTTAGATCGCGGAGTGGTCTCAGTTTCTTTTTTGATCAAGTTGTATAGCTTGAAAAGGGTAAACTAACCTCCCCTCGTACCGGATCTTGGACCGCGAACTGGTCTCAGTTTCTTCTTTGATCCAGATCCATTAGCTTGAAAACGGTAAACAAACCTCCCCTCGTATCGGATCTTAGACCGCAGATTGGTCTCAGTTTCTTCTTTGATCAAGCTCTACTAGCTTGAAAAGGGTAAACAAACCTCCCCTTGTACCGGGTCTTGGATGGCAGACTGGTCTCAGTTTCTTCTTTGTCAAGCTCCATTAGCTTGAAAAGGGTAAACAAACCTCCCCTCGTACCGGGTCTTGGATCGCGGAGTGGTCTCAGTTTCTTTTTTGATCAAGCTCTATTAGCTTGAAAAGGGTAAACAAATCTCCCCTCGTGCCAGGTCTTGGACCGCGGACTGGTCTCAGTTTCTTCTTTGATCAAGCTACATTAGCTTGAAATAGGTAAAGAAACCTCCCCTTGTACCGGGTGTTGGACCGCGGACTGATCTCAGTTTCTTCTTTGATCAAGGTGCATTAGCTTGAAAATGGTAAACAAACCTCTCCTCGTACTGGGTCTTGGACCCTGGACTGGTCTCAGTTTCTTCTTGGATCAAGCTCTACTAGCTTGAAAAGGGTAAACAAACCTCCTCTTGTACCATGTCTTATATCGCGTAGTGGTCTCAGTTTCTTTTTTGATCAAGTTGTATTAGCTTGAAAAGGGTAAGCAAATCTTCCCTCGTACCGGATCTTGGACCGCGGACTGGTATTAGTTTCTTCTTTGATGATGCTCCATTAGCTTGAAAAGGGTAAACATACCTCCCCTCATACCAGGTCTTGGACCGCGTACTGGTCTCAGTTTCTTCTTTGATCAAGCTTCATTAGCTTGAAAAGGGTAAACAAACCTCCCATCGTACCGGGTCTTGGACCGCGGACTGGTCTCAGTTTCTTCTTTAATCATGCTCCATCAGCTTGAAAAGGGTAAACAAACCTTCCCTCGTACCCGGTCTTAGACCGCAGACTGGTCTAAGTTTCTTCTTTGATCAAGCTCCATTAGCTTGAATAGGGTAAACTAACTTCTCCTCGTACCGGGTCTTGGACCGCAGACTGGTCTCAATTTCTTCTTTGATCAAGCTCTACTAGCTTGAAAAGGGTAAACAAACCTCTCCTCGTACTTGGTCTTGGACCGTGTACTGGTCTCAGTTTCTTCTTTGATCAAGCTCTACTAGCTTTAAAAGGGTAAACAAACCTCCCCTCGTACCGGGTCTTGGACCTCAAACTGGTCTCAGTTTCTTCTTTGATCAAGCTCTATTATCTTGAAAAGGGTAAACAAACCTCCCCTCGTACCGGGTTTTGGACCGCAGACTGGTCTTAGTTTCTTCTTTGATCTAGCTGCATTAGCTTGAAAAGGGTAAACAAACCTCCCCTCGTGTCGGGTCTTGGAGCGCGGAATGGTCCCAGTTTCTTCTTTGATCAAGCTACATTAGCTTGAAATGGGTAAACAAACCTCCCCTCGTACCGGGTCTTGGACCGCGGACTGGTCTCATTTTCTTCTTTGATCAAGCTCCATTAGCTTGAAAACGGTAAACAAACCTCCCCTCTTACCGGGTCTTGGACCGCGGAATGATCTCAGTTTCTTCTTTGATCCAGATCCATTAGCTTGAAAAGGGTAAACAAACCTCCCCTCGTATCGGATTTTAGACCGCAGATTGGTCTCAGTTTCTTCTTTGATCAAGCTCTACTAGCTTGAAAAGGGTAAACAAACCTCCCCTTGTACCGGGTCTTGGACCGCGAACTGGTCTCAGTTTCTTCTTTGTCAAGCTCCATTAGCTTGAAAAGGGTAAACAAACCTCCCCTTGTACCGGGTCTTGGATCGCGGAGTGGTCTCAGTTTCTTTTTTGATCAAGCTCTATTAGCTTGAAAAGGGTAAACAAACCTCCCCTCGTACCGGGTCTTCGACCGCGGACCGGTCTCAGTTTCCTCTTTGATCAAGCTCCGTTAGTTTGAAAAGGGTAAACAAACCTCCCCTCGTACCAGGTCTTGGACCGCAGACTGGTCTCAATTTCTTCTTTGATCAAGCTCCATTAGCTTGAAAAGTATAAACAAACCTCCCCTCGTACCGGGTCTGGGACTGCGGACTGGTCTCAGTTTCTTCTTTGACCAAGCTCCACTAGCTTGAAAAGGGTAAACAAACCTCCCCTTGTACCGGGTCTTGGACCGCGGACAGGTCTCAGTTTCTTCTTTGTCAAGCTCCATTAGCTTGAAAAGGGTAAACAAACCTCCCCTCGTACCGGGTATTGGATCGCGGAGTGGTCTCAGTTTCTTTTTTGATCAAGCTCTATTAGCTTGAAAAGGGTAAACAAACCTCCCCTCGTACCGGGTCTTCGACCGCGGACTGGTCTCAGTTTCCTCTTTGATCAAGCTCTGTTAGTTTGAAAAGGGTAAACAAACCTCCCCTCGTACCAGGTCTTGGACCGCAGACTAGTCTCAATTTCTTCTTTTATCAAGCTCCATTAGCTTGAAAAGTGTAAACAAACCTCCCCTCGTACCGGGTCTGGGACTGCGGACTGGTCTCAGTTTCTTCTTTGATCAAGCTACATTAGCTTGAAAAGGGTAAACAAACCTCCCCTCGTGCCAGGTCTTGGACCGCGGACTGGTCTCAGTTTCTTCTTTGATCAAGCTACATTAGCTTGAAATGGGTAAACAAACCTCCCCTCGTACCGGGTCTTTGACCGCGGACTGGTCTCAGTTTCTTCTTTGTTCAAGCTCTACTAACTTGAAATGGGTAAACAAACCTCTCCTCGTACTGGGTCTTGGACCGTGGACTGGTCTCAATTTCTTCTTTGATCAAGCTATACTAGCTTGAAAAGGGTAAACAAACCTCCCCTTGTACCGGGTCTTGGATCGTAGAGTGGTCTAAGTTTCTTTTTTGATCAAGCTCTATTAGCTTGAAAAGGATAAGCAAACCTTCCCTCGTACCGGATCTTAGACCGCGGACCGATATTAGTTTCTTCTTTGATGATGCTCCATTAGCTTGAAAAGGGTAAACAAACCTCCCCTCGTACCAGATCTTGGACCGCGGACTGGTCTCAGTTTCTTCTTTGATCAAGCTTCATTAGCTTGAAAAGGGTAAACAAACCTCCCCTCGTACCGGATCTTGGATCATGGAGTGGTCTCAGTTTCTTTTTTGATATAGCTCTATTAGCTTGAAAAGGGTAAACAAACCCCCCCTCGTACCTGGACTTTGACCGCTAACTGGTATTAGTTTCTTCTTTGATGATGCTCCATTAGCTTGAAAAGGGTAAACAAACCTCTCCTCGTACCATGTCTAGGACCGCGGACTGGTCTCAGTTTCTTCTTTGATCAAGCTTCATTAGCTTGAAAAGGGTAAACAAACCTCCCCTCGTACCGGGTCTTGGACCGCGGACTAGTCTCAGTTTCTTCTTTTATCAAACTACATTAGCTTGAAATGGGTAATTAAACCCCCCCTCGTACCGGGTCTTTGACCTCGGACTAATTTCAGTTTCTTCTTTGATCAAGCTTCATTAGCTTGAAAAGGGTAAACAAACCTCCCCTTGTACCGGGTCTTGGACCACAAACTAATCTCAGTTTCTTCTTTGATCAAGCTCCATTAGCTTGAAAATGGTAAACAAACCTCCCCTCGTATCGGATCTTGGACCACAGATTGGTCTCAGTTTCTTCTTTGATCAAGCTCTACAAGCTTGAAAAGGGTGAACAAACCTCCCCTCGTACCGGGTCTTGGACCGCGGACTGGTCTCAGTTTCTTCTTTGTCAAGCTCCATTAGCTTGAAAAGGGTAAATAAACCTCCCCTCGTACCGGGTCTTCGACCGCGGATTGGTCTCAGTTTCCTCTTTGATCAAGCTCCGTTAGTTTGAAAAGGGTAAATAACCTCCCCTCGTACCAGGTCTTGGACCGCAGACTGGTCTCAACTTCTTCTTTGATCAAGCTCCATTATCTTGAAAATGGTAAACAAACCTCCCCTCGTTTCGGATCTTGGACCGCGGACTGGTCTCAGTTTCATCTTTAAACAAGCTCTACTAACTTGAAAAGGGTAAACAAACCTCTCCTCGTACTGGGTCTTGGACCGTGGACTGGTCTCAGTTTCTTCTTTGATCAAGCTCTACTAGCTTGAAAAGGTTAAACAAACCTCCCCTCGTACCGGTTCTTGGATCGCGGAGTGGTCTCAGTTTCTTTTTTGATCAAGCTCTATTAGCTTTAAAAGGGTAAACAAACCTCCCCTCGTACCGGATCTTGGACCGCAGACTGGTATTAGTTTCTTCTTTGATTATGCTCCATTTGCATGAAAAGGGTAAACAAACCTCCCTTCGTACCATGTCTTGGACCGCGGACTGGCTCAGTTTCTTCTTTGATCAAGCTTCATTAGCTTGAAAAGGGTAAACAAACCTCCCCTCATACCGGGCCTTGGACCGCTGACTGGTCTCAATTTCTTCTTTGATCAAGCTCTACTAGCTTGAAAAGGGTAAACAAACCTCTCCTCGTACTTGTTCTTGGACCGTTGACTTGTCTCAGTTTCTTCTTTGATCAAGCTCTACTAGCTTGAAAAGGGTAAACAAACCTCCCCTCGTATCGGGTCTTGGAACGCGGACTGGACTCAGTTTCCTCTTTGATCAAGCTCCATTAGTTTGAAAAGGGTAAATAAACCTCCCCTCGTACCAGGTCTTGGAACGCGGACTGGTCTCAATTTCTTCTTTGATCAAGCTCCATTAGCTTGAAAAGTGTAAATAAACCTCCCCTCATACCGGGTCTGGGACTGCGGACTGGTCTCAGTATTTTCTTTGATCAAGCTACATTAACTTGAAAAGGGTAAACAAACCTCCCCTCGTGCCTGGTCTTGGACCGTGGGCTGATATCAGTTTCTTCTTTGATCAAGCTACTTTAGCTTGAAATGGGTAAACAAACCTCCCCTCGTACCGGGTGTTTGACCGCGGACTGATTTCAGTTTATTCTTTGATCAAGCTTCATTAGCTTGAAAAGGGTTAACAAACCTCCCCTCGTACCGGGTCTTGGACCGCGGACAGATCTCAGTTTCTTCTTTGATCAAGCTCCATTAGCTTGAAAAGTATAAACAAACCTCCCCTCGTACCGGGTCTGGGACTGCGGACTGGTCTCAGTTTCTTCTTTGACCAAGCTCCACTAGCTTGAAAAGGGTAAACAAACCTCCCCTTGTACCGGGTCTTGGACCGCGGACAGGTCTCAGTTTCTTCTTTGTCAAGCTCCATTAGCTTGAAAAGGGTAAACAAACCTCCCCTCGTACCGGGTATTGGATCGCGGAGTGGTCTCAGTTTCTTTTTTGATCAAGCTCTATTAGCTTGAAAAGGGTAAACAAACCTCCCCTCGTACCGGGTCTTCGACCGCGGACTGGTCTCAGTTTCCTCTTTGATCAAGCTCTGTTAGTTTGAAAAGGGTAAACAAACCTCCCCTCGTACCAGGTCTTGGACCGCAGACTAGTCTCAATTTCTTCTTTTATCAAGCTCCATTAGCTTGAAAAGTGTAAACAAACCTCCCCTCGTACCGGGTCTGGGACTGCGGACTGGTCTCAGTTTCTTCTTTGATCAAGCTACATTAGCTTGAAAAGGGTAAACAAACCTCCCCTCGTGCCAGGTCTTGGACCGCGGACTGGTCTCAGTTTCTTCTTTGATCAAGCTACATTAGCTTGAAATGGGTAAACAAACCTCCCCTCGTACCGGGTCTTTGACCGCGGACTGGTCTCAGTTTCTTCTTTGTTCAAGCTCTACTAACTTGAAATGGGTAAACAAACCTCTCCTCGTACTGGGTCTTGGACCGTGGACTGGTCTCAATTTCTTCTTTGATCAAGCTATACTAGCTTGAAAAGGGTAAACAAACCTCCCCTTGTACCGGGTCTTGGATCGTAGAGTGGTCTAAGTTTCTTTTTTGATCAAGCTCTATTAGCTTGAAAAGGATAAGCAAACCTTCCCTCGTACCGGATCTTAGACCGCGGACCGATATTAGTTTCTTCTTTGATGATGCTCCATTAGCTTGAAAAGGGTAAACAAACCTCCCCTCGTACCAGATCTTGGACCGCGGACTGGTCTCAGTTTCTTCTTTGATCAAGCTTCATTAGCTTGAAAAGGGTAAACAAACCTCCCCTCGTACCGGATCTTGGATCATGGAGTGGTCTCAGTTTCTTTTTTGATATAGCTCTATTAGCTTGAAAAGGGTAAACAAACCCCCCCTCGTACCTGGACTTTGACCGCTAACTGGTATTAGTTTCTTCTTTGATGATGCTCCATTAGCTTGAAAAGGGTAAACAAACCTCTCCTCGTACCATGTCTAGGACCGCGGACTGGTCTCAGTTTCTTCTTTGATCAAGCTTCATTAGCTTGAAAAGGGTAAACAAACCTCCCCTCGTACCGGGTCTTGGACCGCGGACTAGTCTCAGTTTCTTCTTTTATCAAACTACATTAGCTTGAAATGGGTAATTAAACCCCCCCTCGTACCGGGTCTTTGACCTCGGACTAATTTCAGTTTCTTCTTTGATCAAGCTTCATTAGCTTGAAAAGGGTAAACAAACCTCCCCTTGTACCGGGTCTTGGACCACAAACTAATCTCAGTTTCTTCTTTGATCAAGCTCCATTAGCTTGAAAATGGTAAACAAACCTCCCCTCGTATCGGATCTTGGACCACAGATTGGTCTCAGTTTCTTCTTTGATCAAGCTCTACAAGCTTGAAAAGGGTGAACAAACCTCCCCTCGTACCGGGTCTTGGACCGCGGACTGGTCTCAGTTTCTTCTTTGTCAAGCTCCATTAGCTTGAAAAGGGTAAATAAACCTCCCCTCGTACCGGGTCTTCGACCGCGGATTGGTCTCAGTTTCCTCTTTGATCAAGCTCCGTTAGTTTGAAAAGGGTAAATAACCTCCCCTCGTACCAGGTCTTGGACCGCAGACTGGTCTCAACTTCTTCTTTGATCAAGCTCCATTATCTTGAAAATGGTAAACAAACCTCCCCTCGTTTCGGATCTTGGACCGCGGACTGGTCTCAGTTTCATCTTTAAACAAGCTCTACTAACTTGAAAAGGGTAAACAAACCTCTCCTCGTACTGGGTCTTGGACCGTGGACTGGTCTCAGTTTCTTCTTTGATCAAGCTCTACTAGCTTGAAAAGGTTAAACAAACCTCCCCTCGTACCGGTTCTTGGATCGCGGAGTGGTCTCAGTTTCTTTTTTGATCAAGCTCTATTAGCTTTAAAAGGGTAAACAAACCTCCCCTCGTACCGGATCTTGGACCGCAGACTGGTATTAGTTTCTTCTTTGATTATGCTCCATTTGCATGAAAAGGGTAAACAAACCTCCCTTCGTACCATGTCTTGGACCGCGGACTGGCTCAGTTTCTTCTTTGATCAAGCTTCATTAGCTTGAAAAGGGTAAACAAACCTCCCCTCATACCGGGCCTTGGACCGCTGACTGGTCTCAATTTCTTCTTTGATCAAGCTCTACTAGCTTGAAAAGGGTAAACAAACCTCTCCTCGTACTTGTTCTTGGACCGTTGACTTGTCTCAGTTTCTTCTTTGATCAAGCTCTACTAGCTTGAAAAGGGTAAACAAACCTCCCCTCGTATCGGGTCTTGGAACGCGGACTGGACTCAGTTTCCTCTTTGATCAAGCTCCATTAGTTTGAAAAGGGTAAATAAACCTCCCCTCGTACCAGGTCTTGGAACGCGGACTGGTCTCAATTTCTTCTTTGATCAAGCTCCATTAGCTTGAAAAGTGTAAATAAACCTCCCCTCATACCGGGTCTGGGACTGCGGACTGGTCTCAGTATTTTCTTTGATCAAGCTACATTAACTTGAAAAGGGTAAACAAACCTCCCCTCGTGCCTGGTCTTGGACCGTGGGCTGATATCAGTTTCTTCTTTGATCAAGCTACTTTAGCTTGAAATGGGTAAACAAACCTCCCCTCGTACCGGGTGTTTGACCGCGGACTGATTTCAGTTTATTCTTTGATCAAGCTTCATTAGCTTGAAAAGGGTTAACAAACCTCCCCTCGTACCGGGTCTTGGACCGCGGACAGATCTCAGTTTCTTCTTTGATCAAGCTCAATTAGCTTGAAAATTGTAAACAAACCTCCCCTTGTTTCAGTTCTTGGACCGCGGACAGATCTCAGTTTCTTCTTTGATCAAGCTCTATTAGCTTGAAAATGGTAAACAAACCTTTCCTCGTACTGGGTCTTGGACCGCGGACTGGTTTCAGTTTCTTCTTTGATCAAGCTCTACTAGCTTGAAAAGGGTAAACAAACCTCTCCTCGTACTGGGTCTTGGACCGTGGACTGGTCTCAGTTTCTTCTTTGATCAAGCTCTACTAGCTTGAAAAGGGTAAACAAACCTCATCTCGTACCGGGTCTTGGATCGCGGAGTGGTCTCAGTTTCTTTTTTGATCAAGCTCTATTAGCTTGATGAGGGTAAACAAACCTCCCCTCGTACCGGGTCTTGGACCGCGGACTGGTCTCAGTTTCCTCTTTCATCAAGCTCCATTAGTTTGAAAAGGGTAAACAAACCTCCCCTCGTACCAGGTCTAGGAACGCGGACAGGTCTCAATTTCTTCTTTGATCAAGCTGCATTAGCTTGAAAAGGGTAAACAAACCTCCCCTCGTGCTGGGTCTTGGACCGCGGACTGATCTCAGTTTCTTCTTTGATCAAGCTACATTAGCTTGAAATGGGTAAACAAACCTCCCCCCGTACCGGGTCTTTGACCGCGGACTGATTTCAGTTTCTTCTTTGATCAAGCTTTATTACCTTGAAAAGTGTAAACAAACCTCCCCTCTTACCGCGTCTTGGACCGCGGACAGATCTCAGTTTCTTCTTTGATCAAGCTCCATTAGCTTGAAAATGGTAAACAAACCTCCCCTCATTTCAGTTCTTAGATCGCGGACTAGTCTTAGTTTCTTCTTTGATCAAGCTCTACTAGCTTGAAAAGGGTAAACAAACCTCTCCTCGTAGTGGGTCTTGGACCGTGGACTAATCTCAGTTTCTTCTTTGATCAAGCTCTACTAGCTTGAAAAGGGTAAACAAACCTCCCCTCGTACCGGGTCTTGGATCGCGGAGTGGTCTCAGTTTCTTTTTTGATCAAGCTCTATTAGCTTTAAAAGGGTAAACAAACCTCCCCTCGTACCGGATCTTGGACCGCAGACTGGTATTAGTTTCTTCTTTGATTATGCTCCATTTGCATGAAAAGGGTAAACAAACCTCCCTTCGTACCATGTCTTGGACCGCGGACTGGCTCAGTTTCTTCTTTGATCAAGCTTCATTAGCTTGAAAAGGATAAACAAACCTCCCCTCATACCGGGCCTTGGACCGCTGACTGGTCTCAATTTCTTCTTTGATCAAGCTCTACTAGCTTGAAAAGGGTAAACAAACCTCTCCTCGTACTTGTTCTTGGACCGTTGACTTGTCTCAGTTTCTTCTTTGATCAAGCTCTACTAGCTTGAAAAGGGTAAACAAACCTCCCCTCGTATCGGGTCTTGGAACGCGGACTGGACTCAGTTTCCTCTTTGATCAAGCTCCATTAGTTTGAAAAGGGTAAACAAACCTCCCCTCGTACCAGGTCTTGGAACGCGAACTGGTCTCAATTTCTTCTTTGATCAAGCTCCATTAGCTTGAAAAGTGTAAATAAACCTCCCCTCATACCGGGTCTGGGACTGCGGACTGGTCTCAGTATTTTCTTTGATCAAGCTACATTAGCTTGAAAAGGGTAAACAAACCTCCCCTCGTGCCTGGTCTTGGACCGTGGGCTGATATCAGTTTCTTCTTTGATCAAGCTACTTTAGCTTGAAATGGGTAAACAAACCTCCCCTCGTACCGGGTGTTTGACCGCGGACTGATTTCAGTTTATTCTTTGATCAAGCTTCATTAGCTTGAAAAGGGTAAACAAACCTCCCCTCGTACCGGGTCTTGGACCGCGGACAGATCTCAGTTTCTTCTTTGATCAAGCTCTATTAGCTTGAAAATTGTAAACAAACCTCCCCTCGTTTCAGTTCTTGGACCGCGGACAGATCTCAGTTTCTTCTTTGATCAAGCTCTATTAGCTTGAAAATGGTAAACAAACCTCTCCTCGTACTGGGTCTTGGACCGCGGACTGGTTTCAGTTTCTTCTTTGATCAAGCTCTACTAGCTTGAAAAGGGTAAACAAACCTCTCCTCGTACTGGGTCTTGGACCGTGGACTGGTCTCAGTTTCTTCTTTGATCAAGCTCTACTAGCTTGAAAAGGGTAAACAAACCTCATCTCGTACCGGGTCTTGGATCGCGGAGTGGTCTCAGTTTCTTTTTTGATCAAGCTCTATTAGCTTGATGAGGGTAAACAAACCTCCCCTCGTACCGGGTCTTGGACCGCGGACTGGTCTCAGTTTCCTCTTTCATCAAGCTCCATTAGTTTGAAAAGGGTAAACAAACCTCCCCTCGTACCAGGTCTAGGAACGCGGACAGGTCTCAATTTCTTCTTTGATCAAGCTGCATTAGCTTGAAAAGGGTAAACAAACCTCCCCTCGTGCCGGGTCTTGGACCGCGGACTGATCTCAGTTTCTTCTTTGATCAAGCTACATTAGCTTGAAATGGGTAAACAAACCTCCCCCCGTACCGGGTCTTTGACCGCGGACTGATTTCAGTTTCTTCTTTGATCAAGCTTTATTACCTTGAAAAGCGTAAACAAACCTCCCCTCTTACCACGTCTTGGACCGCGGACAGATCTCAGTTTCTTCTTTGATCAAGCTCCATTAGCTTGAAAATGGTAAACAAACCTCCCCTCATTTCAGTTCTTAGATCGCGGACTAGTCTTAGTTTCTTCTTTGATCAAGCTCTACTAGCTTGAAAAGGGTAAACAAACCTCTCCTCGTAGTGGGTCTTGGACCGTGGACTAATCTCAGTTTCTTCTTTGATCAAGCTCTACTAGCTTGAAAAGGGTAAACAAACCTCCCCTCGTACCGGGTCTTGGATCGCGGAGTGGTCTCAGTTTCTTTTTTGATCAAGTTGTATTAGCTTGAAAAGGGTAAACAAACCTCCCCTCGTACCGGATCTTGGACCGCGGACTGGTATTAGTTTCTTCTTTGATGTTGCTCCCTTAGCTTGAAAAGGGTAAACAAACCTCCCCTCGTACCAGGTCTTGGACCACGGACTGGTCTCAGTTTCTTCTTTGATCAAGCTTCATTAGCTTGAAAAGGGTAAACAAACCTCCCCTCGTACCGGGTCTTGGATCACGGAGTGGTCTCAGTTTCTTTTTTGATCAAGCTCTATTAGCTTGAAAAGGGTAAACAAACCTCCCCTCGTACCGGATCTTTGACCGCGGACTGGTATTAGTTTCTTCTTTGATGATGCTCCATTAGCTTGAAAAGGGTAAACTAACCTCCCCTCATACCGGGTCTTGGATCGCGGAGTGGTCTCAGTTTCATTTTTAATCAAGCTCTATTAGATTGAAAAGGGTAAACAAACCTCCCCTCGTACCGGATCTTTGACCGCGGACAGGTATTAGTTTCTTCTTTGATGATTCTCTATTAGCTTGAAAAGGATAAACAAACATCCCCTCGTACCAGGTCTTGGACCGCGGACTGGTCTCAGTTTCTTCTTTGATCAAGCTTCATTAGCTTGAAAAGGGTAAACAAACCTCCCCTCGTAATGGGTCTTGGACCGCGGACTGGTCTCAGTTTCTTCTTTAATCAAGCTCCATTAGCTTGAAAAGGGTAAACAAACCTCCCCTCATACCGGGTCTTGGACCACAGACTGGTCTAGGTTTCTTCTTTGATCAAGCTCCATTAGCCTGAACAGGGTAAACAAACCTCCCCTCGTACCAGGTCTTGGACCGCGGACAGATCTCAGTTTTTTCTTTGATCAAGATCCATTAGCATGAAAATGGTAAACAAACTTCCCCTAGTACCGCGTCTTCGACCACGGACTGATCTCAGCTTTTTATTTGATCAAGATCCATTAGCTTGAAAAGGGTAAACAAACCTCCCCTCGTACCGAGTCTTGGACCGCGGACTGGTCTCAGTTACTTCTTTGATCAAGCTCCATTAGTTTGAAAAGGTAAACAAACCTCCCTTCATACCGGGTCTTGGACCGCGGACTGGTCTCAGTTTCTTCTTTGATAAAGCTCCATTAGCTTTAAAAGGGTAAACAAACCTCCCCTCGTACCGAGTCTTGGACCGCGGACTTGTCTCAGTTTATTCTTTGATCAAGCTCCATTAGCCTGAAAAGGTAAACAAACCTCTACTCGTACTGGGTCTTGGACCGTGGACTGGTCTCAGTTTTTTCTTTGATCAAGCTCTACTAGCTTGAAAAGGGTAAACAAACCTCCCCTCGTACCGGGTCTTAGACCGCAAACTGATCTCAGTTTCTTCTTTGATCAAGCTCCATTATCTTGAAAAGTGTAAATAAACCTCCCCTCGTACTGGGTCTGGGACTGTGGACTGGTCTCAGTATCTTCTTTGATCAAGCGACATTAGCTTGAAAATGGTAAACAAACCTCCCCTCGTGCCGGGTCTTGGACCGCGGACTGGTCTCAGTTTCTTCTTTGATCAAGCTCCATTAGCTTGATAATGGTAAACAAACCTCCCCTCGTTTCGGATCTTGGACCGCGGACTGGTCTCAAATTCTTCTTTGATCAAGCTCTACTAGCTTGAAAAGGGTAAACAAACCTATCCTCGTACTGGGTCTTGGACCGTGGACTGGTCTCAGTTTCTTCTTTGATCAAGCTCTACTAGCTTGAAAAGGTTAAACAAACCTCCCCTTGTACTGGGTCTTTGACCGCGGACTGATTTTAGTTTCTTCTTTGATCAAGCTTCATTAGCTTGAAAAGGGTAAACAAACCTCCCCTCGTACCGGGTCTTGGACCGCGGACAGATCTCAGTTTCTTCTTTGATCAAGCTCCATTAGCTTGATAATGCTAAACAAACCTCCCCTCGTTTCGGATCTTGGACCGTAGACTGGTCTCAAATTCTTCTTTGATCAAACTCTACTAGCTTGAAAAGGGTAAACAAACCTCTCCTCGTACTGGGTCTTGGACCGTGGACTGGTCTTAGTTTCTTCTTTGATCAAGCTCTACTAGCTTGAAAACGTTAAACAAACCTCCCCTCGTACCGGGTCTTAAATCGCGGAGTGGTCTCAGTTTCTTTTTTGATCAAGCTCTATTAGCTTGAAATGGGTAAACAAACCTCCCCTCGTACCGGATCTTTTACCGCGGACTGGTATTAGTTTCTTCTTTGATGATGCTCTATTAGCTTCAAAAGGGTAAACAAACCTCCCCTCGAACCAGGTCTTGGACCGCGCACTGGTCTCAGTTTCTTCTTTGATCAAGCTTCATTAGCTTGAAAAGGGTAAACAAACCTCCCCTCATACCGGGTCTTGGATCGCGGAGTGGTCTCAGTTTCATTTTTAATCAAGCTCTATTAGCTTGAAAAGGGTAAACAAACCTCCCCTCGTACCGGATCATTGACCGCGGACTGGTATTAGTTTCTTCTTTGATGATTCTCCATTAGCTTAAAAAGGATAAACAAACATCCCCTCGTACCAGGTCTTGGACCGCGGACTGGTCTCAGTTTCTTCTTTGATCAAGCTTCATTAGCTTGAAAAGGGTAAACAAACCTCCCCTCGTAATGGGTCTTGGACCGCGGACTGGTCTCAGTTTCTTCTTTAATCAAGCTCCATTAGCTTGAAAAGGGTAAACAAACCTCCCCTCATACCGGGTCTTGGACCGCAGACTGGTCTAAGTTTCTTCTTTGATCAAGCTCCATTAGCTTGAACAGGGTAAACAAACCTCCCCTCGTACCAGGTCTTGGACCGCGGACAGATCTCAGTTTTTTCTTTGATCAAGATCCATTAGCTTGAAAATGGTAAACAAACTTCCCCTAGTACCGCGTCTTCGACCACGGACTGATCTCAGTTTTTTATTTGATCAAGATCCATTAGCTTGAAAAGGGTAAACAAACCTCCCCTCGTACCGAGTCTTGGACCGCAGACTGGTCTCAGTTACTTCTTTGATCAAGCTCCATTAGTTTGAAAAAGTAAACAAACCTCCATTCATACCGGGTCTTGGACCGCGGACTGGTCTCAGTTTCTTCTTTGATCAAGCTTCATTAGCTTGAAAAGGGTAAACAAACCTCCCCTCATACCGGGCCTTGGATCGCGGAGTGGTCTCAGTTTCATTTTTAATCAAGCTCTATTAGCTTGAAAAGGGTAAATAAACCTCCCCTCGTACCGAATCTTTGACCGCGGACTGGTATTAATTTCTTCTTTGATGATTCTCCATTAGCTTGAAAAGGATAAACAAACATCCCCTCGTACCAGGTCTTGGACCGCGGACTGGTCTCAGTTTCTTCTTTGATCAAGCTTCATTAGCTTGAAAAGGGTAAAGAAACCTCCCCTCGTAATGGGTCTTGGACCGCGGACTGGTCTCAGTTTCTTCTTTAATCAAGCTCCATTAGCTTGAAAAGGGTAAACAAACCTCCCCTCGTACCGGGCCTTGGGCCGCAGACTGTTCTCAATTTCTTCTTTGATTAAGCTCTACTAGCTTGAAAAGGGTAAAGAAACCTTTCTTCGTACTTGGTCTTGGACCGTGGACTGGTCTCGGTTTCTTCTTTGATCAAGCTCTACTAGCTTGAAAAGGGTAAACAAATCTCCCCTCGTACCGGGTCTTGGACCGCAAACTGGTCTCAGTCTCTTCTTTGATCAAGCTCCATTAGCTTGAGGTAAACAAACCTCCCCTCGTATCGGGTCTTGGACTGCGGACTGGCCTCAGTTTCTTCTTTGATCAAGCTAAATTAGCATGAAAAGGTTAAACAAACCTCCCCTCGTACCGGGTCTTGGACCGCAGACTGGTCTCTATTTCTTCTTCGATCAAAAAGGGTAAACAAATCTCCCCTCGTACCGGGTCTTGGACCGCGGACTGGTCTCAGTTTCTTCTTTGATCAAGCTCCATTAACTTGAAAAGGGTAAACAAACCTCACCTCGTACCGGGTCTTGGACCGCGTACTGATCTCAGTATCTTCTTTGATCAAGATCCATTTGCTTGAGAAGGGTAAATAAACCTCACCTCGTATTGGGTCTTGGACCGCAGACTAGTCTCAGTGTCTTCTTCGATCAAGCTCCATTAGCTTGAAAAGGGTAAATAAACCTCTCCTCATAACAGGTCTTGGACAGCAGACTGGTCTCAGTTTCTTCTTTGATCAAGCTCCCTTAGCTTAAAAAGGGTAAACAAACCTCCCCTCGTACCGGGTCTTGGACCGCGGACTGATTTCAGTTTCTTCTTTGATCAAGCTTCATTAGCTTGAAAAGGGTAAACAAACCTCCACTAGTACCGGGTCTTGGACCGTGGACAGATCTCAGTTTCTTCTTTGATCAAGCTCTACTAGCTTGAAAAGGGTAAACAAACCTCTCCTCGTACTGGGTCATGGACCGTGGACTGGTCTCAGTTTCTTCTTTGATCAAGCTCTACTAGCTTGAAAAGGGTAAACAAACCTCCCCTCGTATCGGGTCTTAAATAGCGGAGTGGTCTCAGTTTCTTTTTTGATCAAGCTCTATTAGCTTGAAATGGGTAAACAAACCCCCCCTCGTACCGGATCTTGGACCGCGGACTGGCATTAGTTTCTTCTTTGATGATGCTCCATTAGCTTCAAAAGGGTAAACAAACCTCCCCTCTTACCAGGTCTTGGACCGCGAACTGGTCTCAGTTTCTTCTTTGATCAAGCTTCATTAGCTTGAAAAGGGTACACAAACCTCCCCTCGTAGCGGGTCTTGGATCGCGGACTGGTCTCAGTTTCTTTTTTGATCAAGCTCTATTTGCTTGAAAAGGGTAAACAAACCTCCCCTCGTATCGGATCTTTGACCGCGGACTGGTATTATTTTCTTCTTTGATGATGCTCCATTAGCTTGAAAAGGATAAACAAACATCCCGTCATACCAGGTCATGGACCGCGGACTGGTCTCAGTTTCTTCTTTGATTAAGCTTCATTAGCTTGAAAAGGGTAAACAAACCTCCCCTCGTAATGGGTCTTGGACCGCGGACTGGTCTCAGTTTCTTCTTTAATCAAGCTCCATTAGCTTGAAAAGGGTAAACATACCTCCCCTCATACCGGGTCTTGGACCGCAGACTGGTCTAAGTTTCTTCTTTGATCAAGCTCCATTAGCTTGAACAGGGTAAACAAACCTCCCCTCGTACCGGGCCTTGGACCACGGACTAGTCTCAATTTCTTCTTTGATCAAGCTCTACTAGCTTGAAAAGGGTAAAGAAACCTCTCCTCGTACTTGGTCTTGGACCGTGGACTGGTCTCAGTTTCTTCTTTGATTAAGCCCTACTAGCTTGAAAAGGGTAAACAAACCTCCCCTCGTACCGGGTCTTGGACCGCAAACTGGTCTCAGTTTCTTCTTGGATCAAGCTCCATTAGCTTGAAAAGGGTAAGCAAACCTCCCCTCGTACCAGGTTTTGGACTGCGGACTAGTCTTAGTTTCTTCTTTGATCTAACTGCATTAGCTTGAAAAGGGTAAACAAACCACCCCTCGTACCGGGTCTTGGACCGAAGACTGGTCTTAGTTTCTTCTTCGATCAAGAAGGGTAAACAAACCTCCCCTCGTACCGGGTCTTGAACCGCGGAATGGTCTCATTTTCTTCTTTGATCAAGCTCCATTAGCTTGAAAAGGGTAAACAAACCTCACCTCGTACCGGGTCTTGGACCGCGGACAGATCTCAGTATCTTCTTTGATCAAGATCCATTAGCTTGAAAAGGGTAAATAAACCTCCCCTCGTATTGGGTCTTGGACAGTGGACTGGTCTCAATTTCTTCTTCGATCAAGCTCCATTAGCTTGAAAAAGATAAATAAACCTCTCCTCATAACAGGTCTTGGACAGCAGACTGGTCTCAGTTTCTTCTTTGATCAAGCTCCATTAGCTTAAAAAGGGTAAACAAACCTCCCCTCGTACCGGGTCTTGGACCGCGGACTGATTTCAGTTTCTTCTTTGATCAAGCTTCATTAGCTTGAAAAGGGTAAACAAACCTCCCCTCGTACCGGGTCTTGGACCGCAGACAGATCTCAGTTTCTTCTTTGATCAAGCTCCATTAGCTTGAAAATGGTAAACAAACCTCCCCTTGTTTCGGATCTTGGACTGCGGACTGGTATCAAATTCTTCTTTGATCAAGCTCTACTAGCTTGAAAAGGGTAAAGAAACCTCTCCTCGTACTTGGTCTGGGACAGTGGACTGGTCTCAGTTTCTTCTTTGATCAAGCTCTACTAGCTATAAAAGTGTAAACAAACCTCCCCTCGTACCGGGTCTAGCACCGCAAACTATTCTCAGTTTCTTCTTTGATCAAGCACCATTAGCTTGAAAAGGGTTAACAAACCTCCCCTCGTACCAGGTTTTGGACTGGGGACTGGTCTTAGTTTCTTCTTTGATATAGCTGCATTAGCTAGAAAAGGGTAAACAAACCACCCCTCGTACCGGGTCTTGGACCGCAGACTGGTCTCAGTTTCTTCTTCGATCAAGAAGGGTAAACAAACCTTCCCTCGTACCGGGTCTTGGACCGCGGACTGGCCTCAGTTTCTTCTTTGATCAAGCTAAATTAGCATGAAAAGGTTAAACAAACCTCCCCTCGTACCGGGTCTTGGACCGCAGACTGGTCTCTATTTCTTCTTCGATCAAAAAGGGTAAACAAATCTCCCCTCGTACCGGGTCTTGGACCGCGGACTGGTCTCAGTTTCTTCTTTGATCAAGCTCCATTAACTTGAAAAGGGTAAACAAACCTCACCTCGTACCGGGTCTTGGACCGCGTACTGATCTCAGTATCTTCTTTGATCAAGATCCATTTGCTTGAGAAGGGTAAATAAACCTCACCTCGTATTGGGTCTTGGACCGCAGACTAGTCTCAGTGTCTTCTTCGATCAAGCTCCATTAGCTTGAAAAGGGTAAATAAACCTCTCCTCATAACAGGTCTTGGACAGCAGACTGGTCTCAGTTTCTTCTTTGATCAAGCTCCCTTAGCTTAAAAAGGGTAAACAAACCTCCCCTCGTACCGGGTCTTGGACCGCGGACTGATTTCAGTTTCTTCTTTGATCAAGCTTCATTAGCTTGAAAAGGGTAAACAAACCTCCACTAGTACCGGGTCTTGGACCGTGGACAGATCTCAGTTTCTTCTTTGATCAAGCTCTACTAGCTTGAAAAGGGTAAACAAACCTCTCTTCGTACTGGGTCATGGACCGTGGACTGGTCTCAGTTTCTTCTTTGATCAAGCTCTACTAGCTTGAAAAGGGTAAACAAACCTCCCCTCGTATCGGGTCTTAAATAGCGGAGTGGTCTCAGTTTCTTTTTTGATCAAGCTCTATTAGCTTGAAATGGGTAAACAAACCCCCCCTCGTACCGGATCTTGGACCGCGGACTGGCATTAGTTTCTTCTTTGATGATGCTCCATTAGCTTCAAAAGGGTAAACAAACCTCCCCTCTTACCAGGTCTTGGACCGCGAACTGGTCTCAGTTTCTTCTTTGATCAAGCTTCATTAGCTTGAAAAGGGTACACAAACCTCCCCTCGTAGCGGGTCTTGGATCGCGGACTGGTCTCAGTTTCTTTTTTGATCAAGCTCTATTTGCTTGAAAAGGGTAAACAAACCTCCCCTCGTATCGGATCTTTGACCGCGGACTGGTATTATTTTCTTCTTTGATGATGCTCCATTAGCTTGAAAAGGATAAACAAACATCCCGTCATACCAGGTCATGGACCGCGGACTGGTCTCAGTTTCTTCTTTGATTAAGCTTCATTAGCTTGAAAAGGGTAAACAAACCTCCCCTCGTAATGGGTCTTGGACCGCGGACTGGTCTCAGTTTCTTCTTTAATCAAGCTCCATTAGCTTGAAAAGGGTAAACATACCTCCCCTCATACCGGGTGTTGGACCGCAGACTGGTCTAAGTTTCTTCTTTGATCAAGCTCCATTAGCTTGAACAGGGTAAACAAACCTCCCCTCGTACCGGGCCTTGGACCACGGACTAGTCTCAATTTCTTCTTTGATCAAGCTCTACTAGCTTGAAAAGGGTAAAGAAACCTCTCCTCGTACTTGGTCTTGGACCGTGGACTGGTCTCAGTTTCTTCTTTGATTAAGCCCTACTAGCTTGAAAAGGGTAAACAAACCTCCCCTCGTACCGGGTCTTGGACCGCAAACTGGTCTCAGTTTCTTCTTGGATCAAGCTCCATTAGCTTGAAAAGGGTAAGCAAACCTCCCCTCGTACCAGGTTTTGGACTGCGGACTAGTCTTAGTTTCTTCTTTGATCTAACTGCATTAGCTTGAAAAGGGTAAACAAACCACCCCTCGTACCGGGTCTTGGACCGAAGACTGGTCTTAGTTTCTTCTTCGATCAAGAAGGGTAAACAAACCTCCCCTCGTACCGGGTCTTGAACCGCGGAATGGTCTCATTTTCTTCTTTGATCAAGCTCCATTAGCTTGAAAAGGGTAAACAAACCTCACCTCGTACCGGGTCTTGGACCGCGGACAGATCTCAGTATCTTCTTTGATCAAGATCCATTAGCTTGAAAAGGGTAAATAAACCTCCCCTCGTATTGGGTCTTGGACAGTGGACTGGTCTCAATTTCTTCTTCGATCAAGCTCCATTAGCTTGAAAAAGATAAATAAACCTCTCCTCATAACAGGTCTTGGACAGCAGACTGGTCTCAGTTTCTTCTTTGATCAAGCTCCATTAGCTTAAAAAGGGTAAACAAACCTCCCCTCGTACCGGGTCTTGGACCGCGGACTGATTTCAGTTTCTTCTTTGATCAAGCTTCATTAGCTTGAAAAGGGTAAACAAACCTCCCCTCGTACCGGGTCTTGGACCGCAGACAGATCTCAGTTTCTTCTTTGATCAAGCTCCATTAGCTTGAAAATGGTAAACAAACCTCCCCTTGTTTCGGATCTTGGACCGCGGACTGGTATCAAATTCTTCTTTGATCAAGCTCTACTAGCTTGAAAAGGGTAAAGAAACCTCTCCTCGTACTTGGTCTGGGACAGTGGACTGGTCTCAGTTTCTTCTTTGATCAAGCTCTACTAGCTATAAAAGTGTAAACAAACCTCCCCTCGTACCGGGTCTAGCACCGCAAACTATTCTCAGTTTCTTCTTTGATCAAGCACCATTAGCTTGAAAAGGGTTAACAAACCTCCCCTCGTACCAGGTTTTGGACTGGGGACTGGTCTTAGTTTCTTCTTTGATATAGCTGCATTAGCTAGAAAAGGGTAAACAAACCACCCCTCGTACCGGGTCTTGGACCGCAGACTGGTCTCAGTTTCTTCTTTGATCAAGAAGGGTAAACAAACCTTCCCTCGTACCGGGTCTTGGACCGCGGACTGGTCTCAGTTTTTTCTTTGATCAATCTCTATTAGCTTGAAAAGGGTAAACAAACCTCCCATCGTACCGGGTCTTGGACTGCGGAATGGTATCATTTTCTTCTTTGATCAAGCTCCATTAGCTTGAAAAGGGTAAACAAACCTCACCTCGTACCGGGTCATGGACCGCGGACTGATCTCAGTTTCTTCTTTGATCAAGATCCATTAGCTTGAAAAGGGTAAATAAATCTCCCCTCGTATCAGGTCTTGGACCGCGGACTGGTCTCAATTTCTTCTTCGATCAAGCTCCATTAGCTTAAAACGGGTAAACAAACCACTCCTCATACCAGGTCTTGGACAGCAGACTGGTCTCAGTTTCTTCTTTGATCAAGCTCCATTAGCTTAAAAAGGGTAAACAAACCTCCCCTCGTACCGGGTCTTAGACCGGGGACTGGTCTCAGTTTCTTCTTTGATCAAGCTCCATTAGCATGAAGAGGTTAAACAAACCTCCCCTCGTACTGGGTCTTGGACCGCGGACTGGTCTCAGTTTCTTCCTTTGATCAAGCTCCATTAGCTTGAAAAGGGTAAACAAACCTCCCCTCGTATCGGGTCTTCGACCGAGGACTGGTCTCAGTTTCTTCTTTGATCAAGCTCCATTAGTTTGAAAAGGGTAAACAAACCTCCCCTCGTGCCGGGTCTTAGACCGCAGACAGGTCTCAGTTTCTTCTTTGATAAAGCTCCATTAGCTTGAAAAGGGTAAACAAACCTCCCCTCGTACCGGGTCTTGGACCGCGGAATGGTATCAGTTTCTTTTTTGATCAACCTACATTAGCTTTAAAAGGGTAAACAAACCTCCCCTCGTACCGAGCCTTGGACCGCGGACTGGTCTCAGTTTCTTCTTTGATCAAGCTCCATTAGCTTGAAAAGGTAAACAAACCTCCCTCGTAATGGGTCTTGGACCGCAGACTGGTCTCAGTTTCTTCTTTGGTCAAGCTCCGTTAGCTTGAAAACGGTAAACAAACCTCCCCTCGTACCGGGTATTGCACCGCGGACTTGTCTCATTTTCTTCTTTGATCAAGCTCCATTAGCTTGAAAAGGGTAAACAAACCTCCCCTCGTACCGGGTCTTGGACCGCGGACTGATCTTAGATTTTTATTTGATCAAGATCCATTAGCTTGAAAAGGGTAAACAAACCTCCCCTCGTACCGATTCTTGGACCGCGGACTAGTCTCAGTTACTTCTTTGATCAAGCTCCATTAGCTTGAAAAGGTAAACAAACATCCCTTTGTACCGGGTCTTGGACCGTGGACTGGTCTCAGTTTCTTCTTTGATAAAGCTCCATTAGCTTTAAAAGGGCTAACAAACCTCCCCTCGTACCGAGTCTTGGACAGCGGACTGGTCTCAGTTTATTCTTTGATCAAGCTCCATTAGTTTAAAAGGTAAACAAACCTCTCCTCATACTGGGTCTTAGACCATGGACTGGTCTCAGTTTCTTCTTTGATCAAGCTCTACTAGCTTGAAAAGGGTAAACAAACCACCCCTCCTAACGTGTCTTGGACCACAGACTGGTCTCAGTTTCTCCTTCGATCAAGAAGGGTAAACAAACCTCCCCTTGTACCGGGTCTTGGACCCCGGACTGGTCTCAGTTTCTTCTTGGATCAAGCTCCATTAGCTTGAAAAGGGTAAACAAACCTTCCCTCATACCTGGTCTTGGACTGCGGACTGGTCTCAGTTTCTTCTTTGATCAAGCTCCATTAGCTTGAAAAGGGTAAACAAACCTCCCTTCGTATCGGTTCTTGGACCGCGGACTGGTCTCAGTTTCTTCTTTGATCAAGCTCCATTAGTCTGAAAAGGGTAAACAAACCTCTCCTCATACCAGGTTTTAGACCGCAGACTGGTCTCAGTTTCTTCTTTGACCAAGCTCTATTAGCTTAAAAAGGGTAAACAAACCTCCCCTCGTACCGGGTCTTGGATAGCGGACTGGCCTCAGTTTCTTCTTTGATCAAGCTCTATTATCTTGAAAAGGGCAAACAAACCTCCCTCGTACCGGGTTTTGAACCGCAGATTGGTCTTAGTTTCTTCTTTGATCTAGCTTCATTAGCTTGAAAAGGGTAAACAAACCACCCCTCATACCGGGTCTTGGACCGCAGACTGGTCTCAGTTTCTTCTTCGATCAAGAAGGGTAAACAAACCTCCCCTCGTACCGGGTCTTGGACCGCGGAATGGTCTCAATTTCTTCTTCGTTCAACCTCCATTAGCTTGAAAAGGGTAAACAAACCTCTCCTCATACCAGGTCTTGGACAGCAGACTGGTCTCAGTTTCTTCTTTGATCAACCTCCATTAGCTTAAAAAGGGTAAACAAACCTCCCCTCGTACCGGGTCTTAGACCGCGGACTGGTCACAGTTTCTTCTTTGATCAAGCTCCATTAGCATGAAAAGGTTAAACAAACCTCCCTCGTACTGGGTCTTGGACCGCGGACAGGTCTCAGTTTCTTCTTTGATAAAGCTCCATTAGCTTGAAAAGGGTAAACAAACTTCCCCTCGTACCGGGTCTTGGACCGCGGAATGGTATCAGTTTCTTTTTTGATCAACCTACATTAGCTTTAAAAGGGTAAACAAACCTCCCCTCGTACCGGGTCTTGGACTGCGGACTGGTCTCAGTTTCGTCTTTGACCATGCTCTATTAGATTGAAAAAGGTAAACAAACATCCCCTCGTACCGGGTCTTTGACCGCGGACTGGTCTCAGTTTCTTCTTTGATCAAGCTCCATTAGCTTGAAAACGGTAAACAAACCTCCCCTCGTACCGGGTCTTGCACCGCGGACTTGTCTCATTTTCTTCTTTGATCAAGCTTCATTAGCTTGAAAAGGGTAAACAAACCTCCCCTTATACCGGGTCTTGGACCGCGGACTGATCTCAGTTTTTTATTTGATCAAGATCCATTAGCTTGAAAAGGGTAAACAAACCTCCCCCCGTACCGGGTCTTCGACCACGGACTGATCTCAGTTTTTTCTTTGATCAAGATCCATTAGCTTGAAAAGGGTAAACAAACCTCCCCTCGTACCGATTCTTGGACCGCGGACTAGTCTCAGTTACTTCTTTGATCAAGCTCCATTAGCTTGAAAAGGTAAACAAACCTCCCTTTGTACCGGGTCTTGGACCGCGGACTGGTCTTAGTTTCTTCTTTGATAAAGCTCCATTAGATTTAAAAGGGTAAACAAACCTCCCCTCGTACCGAGTCTTGGACAGCGGACTGTCTCAGTTTATTCTTTGATCAAGCTCCATTATCTTGAAAAGGTAAACAAACCTCTCCTCATACTGGATCTTGGACCGTGGACTGGTCTCAGTTTCTTCTTTGATCAAGCTCTACTAGTTTGAAAAGGGTAAACAAACCACCCCTCATAACGGGTCTTGGACCATAGACTGGTCTCAGTTTCTCCTTCGATCAAGAAGGGTAAACAAACCTCCCCTCGTACTGGGTCTTGGACCCCGGACTGGTCTCAGTTTCTTCTTCGATCAACCTCCATTAGCTTGAAAAGGGTTAACAAACCTTCCCTCATACCTGGTCTTGGACTGCGGACTGGTCTCAGTTTCTTCTTTTATCAAGCTCCATTAGCTTGAACAGGGTAAACAAACCTCCCCTCGTACCGAGTCTTCGACCGCGGACTGGTCTTAGTCTATTTTTTGATCAAGCTCCATTACCTTGAAAAGGGTAAACAAACCTCCCCTCGTATCGGTTCTTGGACCGCGGACTGGTCTCAGTTTCTTCTTTGATCAAGCTCCATTAGCCTGAAAAGGGTAAACAAACCTCTCCTCATACTAGGTCTTATACCGCAGACTGGTCTCAGTTTCTTCTTTGATCAAGCTCTATTAGCTTAAAAAGGGTAAACAAACCCCCCCTCGTACCGGGTCTTGGATCGCAGACTGGCCTCAGTTTCTTCTTTGATCAAGCTCTATTATCTTGAAAAGGGTAAACAAACCTCCCCTCATACCAGGTTTTGGACCGTAGACTAGTCTTAGTTTCTTCTTTGATCTAGCTGCATTAGCTTGAAAAGGGTAAACAAACCATCCCTCGTACCGGGTCTTGGACCGCAGACTGGTCTCAGTTTCTTCTTCGATCAAGAAGGGTAAACAAACCTCCCCTCGTACCGGGTCTTGGACCGCGGAATGGTCTCAATTTCTTCTTCGTTCAAGTTCCATTAGATTGAAAAGGGTAAACTAACTTTCCCTCGTACCAGGTCTTGGACCGCGGGCTCGTCTCAGTTTCTTCTTTGATCAAGCTCCATTAGCTTGAAAAGGGTAAACAAACCTCCCCTCGTACCGGGTCTTGGACCGCGGACTGATCTCAGTTTTTTATTTGATCAAGATCCATTAGCTTGAAAAGGGTAAACAAACCTCCCCTCATACCGGGTCTTCGACCATGGACTGATCTCAGTTTTTTCTTTGATCAAGATCCATTAGCTTGAAAAGGACAAACAAACCTCCCCTCGTACTGATTCTTGGACCGCGGACTGGTCTCAATTACTTCTTTGATCAAGCTCCATTAGCTTGAAAAGGTAAACAAACTTCCCTTTGTAACGGGTCTTGGACCGCAGACTGGTCTCAGTTTCTTCTTTGATAAAGCTCCAATAGCTTTAAAAGGGTAAACAAACCTCCCCTCGTACCGAGTCTTGGACAGCGGACTGGTCTTAGTTTATTCTTTGATCAAACTCCATTAGCTTGAAAAGGTAAACAAACCTCTCCTCATACTGGGTCTTGGACCGTGGACTGGCCTCATTTTCTTCTTTGATCAAGCTCTACTAGCTGAAAAGGCTAAACAAACCACCCCTCGTACTGGGTCTTTGACCGCAGACTGGTCTCAATTTCTTCTTCGATCAAGAAGGATAAACAAACCGCCCCTCGTACCGGGTCTTGGACCGCGGACTAGTCTTAGTTTCTTCTTCGATCAAGCTCCATTAGCTTGAAAAGGGTAAACAAACCTTCCCTTATACCTGGTCTTGGACTGCGGACTGGTCTCAGTTTCTTCTTTGATTAAGCTCCATTAGCTTGAAAAGGGTAAACAAACCTCCCTTCGTACCGGGTCTTGGACCGCGGACTGGTCTCATTTTCTTCTTTTATCAAGCTTCATTAGCTTGAAAAGGGTAAACAAACCTCCCCTCATACCGGGTCTTGGACCGCGGACTGATCTCAGTTTTTTATTTGATCAAGATCTATTAGCTTGAAAAGGGTAAACAAACCTCCCCTCGTACCGGGTCTTCGACCACGGACTGATCTCAGTTTTTTCTTTGATCAAGATCCATTAGCTTGAAAAGGGTAAACAAACCTCCCCTCGTACCGATTCTTGGACCGCGGACTAATCTCAGTTACTTCTTTGATCAAGCTCCATTAGCTTGAAAATGTAAACAAACCTCCCTTTGTACCGGGTCTTGGACCGCGGACTGGTCTTAGTTTCTTCTTTGATAAAGCTCCATTAGATTTAAAAGGGTAAACAAACCTCCCCTCGTACCGAGTCTTGGACAGCGGACTGGTCTCAGTTTATTCTTTGATCAAGCTCCATTAGCTTGAAAAGGTAAACAAACCTCTCCTCATACTGGGTTTTGGACCGTGGACTGGTCTCAGTTTCTTCTTTGATCAAGCTCTACTAGTTTTAAAAGGGTAAACAAACCACCCCTCGTAACGGGTCTTGGACCACAGACTGGTCTCAGTTTCTCCTTCGATCAAGAAGGGTAAACAAACCTCCCCTCGTACTGGGTCTTGGACCCCGGACTGGTCTCAGTTTCTTCTTCGATCAAGCTCCATTAGCTTGAAAAGGGTTAACAAACCTTCCCTCATACCTGGTCTTGGACTGCGGACTGGTCTCAGTTTCTTCTTTTATCAAGCTCCATTACCTTGAAAAGGGTAAACAAACCTCCCCTCGTATCGGTTCTTGGACCGCGGACTGGTCTCAGTTTCTTCTTTGATCAAGCTCCATTAGCCTGAAAAGGGTAAACAAACCTCTCCTCATACCAGGTCTTAGACCGCAGACTGGTCTCAGTTTCTTCTTTGATCAAGCTCTATTAGCTTAAAAAGGGTAAACAAAACCCCCCTCGTACCGGGTCTTGGATCGCAGACTGGCCTCAGTTTCTTCTTTGATCAAGCTCTATTATCTTGAAAAGGGTAAACAAACCTCCCCTCGTACCGGGTTTTGGACCGCAAACTGGTCTTAGTTTCTTCTTTGATCTAGCAGCATTAGCTTGAAAAGGGTAAACAAACCACCCCTCGTACCGGGTCTTGGACCGCAGACTGGTCTCAGTTTCTTCTTCGATCAAGAAGGGTAAACAAACCTCCCCTCGTACCGGGTCTTGGACCGCGGAATGGTCTCAATTTCTTCTTCGTTCAAGTTCCATTAGATTGAAAAGGGTAAACTAACTTTCCCTCGTACCAGGTCTTGGACCGCGGGCTGGTCTCAGTTTCTTCTTTGATCAAGCTCCATTAGCTTGAAAACGGTAAACCAACCTCCCCTCGTACCGGGTCTTGCACCGCGGACTTGTCTCATTTTCTTCTTTGATCAAGCTCTATTAGCTTGAAAATGGTAAACAAACCTCCCCTCGTACCGGGTCTTGGACCGCGGACTGATCTCAGTTTTTTATTTGATCAAGATCCATTAGCTTGAAAAGGGTAAACAAACCTCCCCTCATACCGGGTCTTCGACCATGGACTGATCTCAGTTTTTTCTTTGATCAAGATCCATTAGCTTGAAAAGGGTAAACAAACCTCCCCTCGTACCGAATCTTGGACCGCGGACTGGGCTCAATTACTTCTTTGATCAAGCTCCATTAGCTTGAAAAGGTAAACAAACCTCCCTTTGTAACGGGTCTTGGACCGCAGACTGGTCTCAGTTTCTTTTTTGATAAAGTTCCAATAGCTTTAAAAGGGTAAACAAACCTCCCCTCGTACCGAGTCAAGGACAGCGGACTGGTCTTAGTTTATTCTTTGATCAAACTCCATTAGCTTGAAAAGGTAAACAAACCTCTCCTCATACTGGGTCTTGGACCGTGGACTGGCCTCAGTTTCTTCTTTGATCAAGCTCTACTAGCTTGAAAAGGCTAAACAAACCACCCCTCGTACCGGGTCTTCGACCGCAGACTGGTCTCAATTTCTTCTTCGATCAAGAAGGATAAACAAACCTCCCCTCGTACCGGGTCTTGGACCGCGGACTAGTCTTAGTTTCTTCTTCGATCAAGCTCCATTAGCTTGAAAAGGGTAAACAAACCTTCCCTTATACCTGGTCTTGGACTGCGGACTGGTCTCAGTTTCTTCTTTGATTAAGCTCCATTAGCTTGAAAAGGGTAAACAAACCTCCCTTCGTACCGGATCTTGGACCGCGGACTGGTCTCATTTTATTCTTTTATCAAGCTCCATTAGCTTGAAAAGGGTAAACAAAGCTCCCCTCGTATCGGTTCTTGGAACGCGGACTGGTCTCAGTTTCTTCTTTGATCATGCTCTATTAGCCTGAAAAGGGTATACAAACCTCTCCTCGTACCTGGTCTTTGACCGCAGACTGGTCTCAGTTTCTTCTTTGATTAAGCTCCATTAGCTTAAAAAGGGTAAACAAACCTCCCCTCGTACCGGGTCTTGGATAGCGGGCTGGCCTCAGTTTCTTCTTTGATCAAGCTCTATTATCTTGAAAAGGGTAAACAAGCCTCCCCTCGTACCGGGTTTTCGACCGCAGACTGGTCTCAGTTTCTTCTTCGTTCAAGAAGGGTAAACAAACCTCCCCTCGTACCGGGTCTTGGACCGCAGAATGGTCTCAATTTCTTCTTCGTTCAAGCTCTATTAGCATGAAAAGGGTAATCAACCCTTCCCTCGTACTGGGTCTTGGACCGCAGACTGGTCTCAGTTTCTTCATTGATCAAGCTCTATTAGCTTGAAAAGGGTAAACAAACCTCCCTTCGTACCGGGTCTTGGACCGCGGACTGGTCTCATTTCTTCTTTGCTCATGCTCCATTAGCTTGAAAAGGGTAAACGAACCTCACCTCGTACCGGGTCTTGGACCGCGGACTGATCTCAGTTTCTTCTTTGATCAAAGTCCATTAGCTTGAAAAGGGTAAATAAACCTCCCCTCGTATCGGGTCTTGGACCGCGGACTGGTCTCAGTTTCTTCTTCGATCAAGCTCCATTAGCTAGAAAAGGGCAAACAAACCTCTCCTCATACCAGGTCTGGGACAGCAGACTGGTCTCAGTTTCTTCTTTGATCAAGCTCCATTAGCTTAAAAAGGGTAAACAAACCTCCCCTCGTACCGGGTCTAGGACCGCGGACTGGTCTCAGTTTCTTCTTTGATAAAGCTCAATTAGCATGAATAGGTTAAACAAACCTCCCCTCGTACCGGGTCTTGCACCGCGGACTTGTCTCATTTTCTTCTTTGATCAAGCTCCATTAGCTTGAAAAGGGTAAACAAACCTCCCCTCGTACCGGGTCTTAGACTGCAGACTGATCTCAATTTTTTATTTGATCAAGCTGCATTATCTTGAAAAGGGTAAACAAACCTCCCATCGTACCGGGTCTTTGACCACGGATTGATCTCAGTTTTTTCTTTGATCAAGATCCATTAGCTTGAAAAGGGCAAACAAACCTCCCCTCGTTCCGATTCTTGGACTGCGGACTGATCTCATTTACTTCTTTGATCAAGCTCCATTAGCTTGAAAAGGTAAACAAACCTCCCTTTATACCGGGTCTTGCACCGCGGACTGGTCTCAGTTTCTTCTTTGATATAGCTTCATTAGCATTAAAAGTGTAAACAAACCTCCCCTCGTACCGAGTCTTGGACCGTGGAATGGTCTCAGTTTTTTCTTTGATAATGCTCAATTAGCTTTAAAAGGGAAAACAAACCTCCCCTCGTACCGGGTCTTGGACCGCGGACTGATCTCAGTTTTTTATTTGATCAAGATCCATTAGCTTGAAAAGGGAAAACAAACCTCCCCTCGTACCGGGTCTTGGACCGCGGACTGATCTCATTTTTTTATTTGATCAAGATCCATTAGCTTGAAAAGGGTAAACAAACCTCCCCTCATACCGGGTCTTCGACCACGGACTGATCTCAGTTTTTTCTTTGATCAAGATCCATTAACTTTAAAAGGACAAACAAACCTCCCCTTGTACTGATTCTTGGACCGCGGACTAGTCTCAGTTACTTCTTTGATCAAGCTCCATTAGCTTGAAAAGGTAAACAAACCTCCCTTTGTACCGGGTCTTGGACCGCGGACTGGTCTTAGTTTCTTCTTTGATAAAGCTCCATTAGATTTAAAAGGGTAAACAAACCTCCCCTCGTACCGAGTCTTGGACAGCGGACTGGTCTCAGTTTATTCTTTGATCAAGCTCCATTAGCTTGAAAAGGTAAACAAACCTCTCCTCATACTGGGTCTTGGACCGTGGACTGGTCTCAGTTTCTTCTTTGATCAAGCTCTACTAGTTTGAAAAGGGTAAACAAACCACCCCTCGTAACGGGTCTTGGACCACAGACTGGTCTCAGTTTCTCCTTCGATCAAGAAGGGTAAACAAACCTCCCCTCATACTGGGTCTTGGACCCCGGACTGGTCTCAGTTTCTTCTTCGATCAAGCTCCATTAGCTTGAAAAGGGTTAACAAACCTTCCCTCATATCTGGTCTTGGACTGCGGACTGGTCTCAGTTTCTTCTTTTATCAAGCTCCATTAGCTTGAATAGGGTAAACAAACCTCCCCTCGTACAGAGTCTTCGACCGCGGACTGGTCTTAGTCTATTTTTTGATCAAGCTCCATTACCTTGAAAAGGGTAAACAAACCTCCCCTCGTATCGGTTCTTGGACCGCGGACTGGTCTCAGTTTCTTCTTTGATCAAGCTCCATTAGCCTGAAAAGGGTAAACAAAGCTCTACTCATACCAGGTCTTAGACCGCAGACTGGTCTCAGTTTCTTCTTTGATCAAGCTCTATTAGCTTAAAAAGGGTAAACAAACCCCCCCTCGTACCGGGTCTTGGATCGCAGACTGGCCTCAGTTTCTTCTTTGATCAAGCTCTATTATCTTGAAAAGGGTAAACAAACCTCCCCTCGTACCGGGTTTTGGACCGCAGACTGGTCTTAGTTTCTTCTTTGATCTAGCTGCATTAGCTTGAAAAGGGTAAACAAACCACCCCTCGTACCGGGTCTTGGACCGCAGACTGGTCTCAGTTTCTTCTTCGATCAAGAAGGGTAAACAAACCTCCTCTCGTACCGGGTCTTGGACCGCGGACTGGTCTCAATTTCTTCTTCGTTCAAGTTCCATTAGATTGAAAAGGGTAAACTAACTTTCCCTCGTACCAGGTCTTGGACCGCGGGCTGGTCTCAGTTTCTTCTTTGATCAAGCTCCATTAGCTTGAAAATGGTAAACCAACCTCCTCTCGTACCGGGTCTTGCACCGCGGACTTGTCTCATTTTCTTCTTTGATCAAGCTCCATTAGCTTGAAAAGGGTAAACAAACCTCCGCTCGTATCGGGTCTTGGACCGCGGACTGATCTCAGTTTTTTATTTGATCAAGATCCATTAGCTTGAAAAGGGTAAACAAACCTCCCCTCATACTGGGTCTTCGATCACGGACTGATCTCAGTTTTTTCTTTGATCAAGATCCATTAGCTTTAAAAGGACAAACAAACCTCCCCTCGTACTGATTCTTGGACCGCGGACTGGTCTCAATTATTTCTTTGATCAAGCTCCATTAGCTTCAAAAGGTAAACAAACCTCCCTTTGTAACGGGTCTTGGACCGCGGACTGGTCTCAGTTTCTTGTTTGATAAAGCTCCAATAGCTTTAAAAGGGTAAACAAACCTCCCCTCGTACCGAGTCTTGGACAGCGGGCTGGTCTTAGTTTATTCTTTGATCAAATTCCATTAGCTTGAAAAGGTAAACAAACCTCTCCTCATACTGGGTCTTGGACCGTGGACTGGCCTCAGTTTCTTCTTTGATCAAGCTCTACTAGCTTGAAAAGGCTAAACAAACCACCCCTCGTACCGGGTCTTCGACCGCAGACTGGTCTCAATTTCTTCTTCGATCAAGAAGGATAAACAAACCTCCCCTCGTACCGGGTCTTGGACCGCGGACTAGTCTTAGTTTCTTCTTCGATCAAGCTCCATTAGCTTGAAAAGGGTAAACAAACCTTCCCTCATACCTGGTCTTGGACTGCGGACTGGTCTCAGTTTCTTCTTTGATTAAGCTCCATTAGCTTGAAAAGGGTAAACAAACCTCCCTTCGTACCGGGTCTTGGACCACGAACTAGTCTCATTTTCTTCTTTTATCAAGCTCCATTAGCTTGAAAAGGGTAAATAAACCTCCCCTCGTATCGGTTCTTGGAACGCGGACTGGTCTGAGTTTCTTCTTTGATCATGCTCTATTAGCCTGAAAAGGGTATACAAACCTCTCCTCATACCTGGTCTTTGACCGCAGACTGGTCTCAGTTTCTTCTTTGATTAAGCTCCATTAGCTTAAAAAGGGTAAACAAACCTCCCCTCGTACCGGGTCTTGGATAGCGGGCTGGCCTCAGTTTCTTCTTTGATCAAGCTCTATTATCTTGAAAAGGGTAAACAAACCTCCCCTCGTACCGGGTTTTCGACCGCAGACTGGTCTCAGTTTCTTCTTCGTTCAAGAAGGGTAAACAAACCTCCCCTCGTACCGGGTCTTGGACCACAGAATGGTCTCAATTTCTTCTTCGTTCAAGCTCCATTATCATGAAAAGGGTAATCAAACCTTCCCTCGTACTGGGTCTTGGACCGCGGACTGGTCTCAGTTTCTTCATTGATCAAGCTCCATTAGCTTGAAAAGGGTAAACAAACCTCCCTTCGTACCGGGTCTTGGACCGCGGACTGGTCTCATTTTCTTCTTTGCTCATGCTCCATTAGCTTGAAAAGGGTAAACAAACCTCACCTCGTACCGGGTCTTGGACCGCGGACTGATCTCAGTTTCTTCTTTGATCAAGATCCATTAGCTTGAAAAGGGTAAATAAACCTCCCCTCGTATCGGGTCTTGGACCGCGGACTGGTCTCAGTTTCTTCTTTGATCAAGCTCCATTAGCTAGAAAAGGGCAAACAAACCTCTCCTCATACCAGGTCTTGGACAGCAGACTGGTCTCAGTTTCTTCTTTGATCAAGCTCCATTAGCTTAAAAAGGGTAAACAAACCTCCCCTCGTACCGGGTCTTGGACCGCGGACTGGTCTCAGTTTCTTCTTTGATAAAGCTCCATTAGCATGAAAAGGTTAAACAAACCTCCCCTCGTACCGGGTCTTGCACCGCGGACTTGTCTCATTTTCTTCTTTGATCAAGCTCCATTAGCTTGAAAAGGGTAAACAAACCTCCCCTCGTACCGGGTCTTGGACTGCAGACTGATCTCAATTTTTAATTTGATCAAGCTGCATTATCTTGAAAAGGGTAAACAAACCTCCCCTCATACCGGGTCTTTGACCACGGACTGATCTCAGTTTTTTCTTTGATCAAGATCCATTAGCTTGAAAAGGGCAAACAAACCTCCCCTCGTACCGATTCTTGGACTGCGGACTGATCTCAGTTACTTCTTTGATCAAGCTCCATTAGCTTGAAAAGGTAAACAAACCTCCCTTTATACCGGGTCTTGGACCGCGGACTGGTCTCAGTTTCTTCTTTGATAAAGCTTCATTAGCATTAAAAGTGTAAACAAACCTCCCCTCGTACCGAGTCTTGGACCGCGGAATAGTCTCAGTTTTTTCTTTGATAAAGCTCCATTTGCTTTAAAAGGGAAAACAAACCTCCCCTCGTACCGAGTCTTGGACCGCGGACTGGTCTCAGTTTCTTCTTTGATCAAGCTCTACTAGCTTGAAAAGGGTAAACAAACCACCCCTCGTACCGGGTCTTGGACCGCAGACTGGTCTCAGTTTCTTCTTCGATCAAGAAAGGTAAACAAACCTCCCCTCATACCAGGTCTTGGACCGCGGACTGGTCTCAGTTTCTTCTTCGATCAAGCTCCTTTACCTTGAAAAGGATAAACAAACCTTCCCTCATACCTGTTCTTAGACTGCGGACTGGTCTCAGTTTCTTCTTTGATTAAGCTCCATTAGCTTGAAAAGGGTAAACAAACCTCCCCTCGTACCAGGTCTTGGACCGCGGACTGGTCTCATTTTCTTCTTTGATCAAGCTCCATTAGCTTGAAAAGGATAAACAAACCTCCCCTCATATCGGTTCTTGGACTGCGGACTGGTCTTAGTTTCTTCTTTGATCATGCTCCATTAGCCTGAAAAGGGTAAACAAACCTCTCCTCGTACCAGGTCTTGGACCGCAGACTGGTCTCAGTTTCTTCTTTGATTAAGCTCCATTAGCTTAAAAAGGGTAAACAAACCTCCCCTCGTACCGGGTCTTGGATAGCGAACTGGCCTCAGTTTCTTCTTTGATCAAGCTCTATTATCTTGAAAAGGGTAAACAAACCTCCCCTCATACAGGGTTTTGGACCGCGGACTGGTCTTAGTTTCTTCTTTGATCTAGCTGCATTAGCTTGAAAAGGGTAAACAAACCTCCCTTCGTACCGGGTCTTGGACCGCGGACTGGTCTCATTTTCTTCTTTGATCAAGCTCCATTAGCTTGAAAAGGGTAAACAAACCTCACCTCGTACCGGGTCTTGGACCGCGGACTGATCTCAGTTTCTTCTTTGATTAAGATCCATTACCTTGAAAAGAGTAAATAAACCTCCCCTCGTATCGGGTCTTGGACCGCGGACTAGTCTCAGTTTCTTCTTCGATCAAGATCCGTTAGCTAAAAAAGGGTAAACAATCCTCTCCTCATACTAGGTCTTGGACAACAGACTGGTCTCAGTTTCTTCTTTGATCAAGATCCATTAGCTTAAAAATGGTAAACAAACCTCCCCTCGTACCGGGTCTTGGACCGCGGCCTGGTCTCAGTTTATTCTTTGATAAAGCTCCATTAGCATGAAAAGGTTAAATAAACTTCCCCTCGTACTGGGTCTTGCACCGCAGACTGGTCTCAGTTTCTTCTTTGATCAAGCTCCATTAGCCTGAAAAGGGTAAACGAACCTCCCCTTATATCGGGTCTTCGACCGAGGACTGGTCACAGTTTCTTCTTTGATCAAGCTCCATTAGTTTGAAAAGGGTAAACAAACCTCCCCTCGTACTGGATATCTAACCGCGGACTGGTCTCAGTTTCTTCTTTGATGATGCTCCATTAGCTTGAAAAGGATAAAAATACATCCCCTCGTACCAGGTCTTGGACCGCGGACTGGTCTCAGTTTCTTCTTTGATCAAGCTTCATTAGCTTGAAAAGGGTAAACAAACCTCCCCTCGTAATGGATCTTGGACTGCAGACTGGTCTCAGTTTCTTCTTTAAACAAGCTCCATTAGCTTGAAAAGGGTAAACAAACCTCCCATCATACCGGGTCTTGGACCGCAGACTGGTCTAAGTTTCTTCTTTTATCAAGCTCCATTAGCTTGAACAGGGTAAACAAACCTCCCCTCGTACCGGGCCTTGGACCGCGGACTGGTCTCAATTTCTTCTTTGATCAAGCTCTACTAGCTTGAAAAGGGTAAACAAACCTCCCCTTGTACCGAGTCTTGCACCGCGGACTGGTCTCATTTTCTTCTTTGATCAAGCTCCATTAGCTTGAAAAGGGTAAACAAGCCTTCCCTCGTACAGGGTCTTAGACCGCGGACTGATCTCAGTTTTTTATTTGATCAAGATCCGTTAGCTTGAAAAGGGTAAACAAACCTCCCCTCGTACCGGATCTTCGACCACGGACTGATCTCAGTTTTTTATTTGATCAAGATCCATTAGCTTGAAAAGGGTAAACAAACCTCCCCTCGTACCGATTCTTGGACCGCGGACTGGTCTCAGTTACTTCTTTGATCAAGCTCCATTAGTTTGAAAAGGTAAACAAACCACCCTTTGCACCGGGTCTTGGACCGCGTAATGGTCTCAGTTTTTTCTTTGATAAAGCTCCAATAGCTTTAAAAGGGAAAACAAACCTCCCCTCGTACCGAGTCTTGGACCGCAGACTGGTCTCAGTTTCTTCTTTGATCAAGCTCTACTAGCTTGAAATGGGTAAACAAACCACCCCTCGTACCGGGTCTTGGACCGCAGACTGGTCTCAGTTTCTTCTTCGATCAAGAAGGGTAAACAAACCTCCCCTCGTATCGGGTCTTTGACCGCTGACTGGTCTCAGTTTCTTCTACGATCAAGCTCCATTAGCTTGAAAAGGGTAAACAAACCTTCCCTCATACCTTGTCTTGGTCTGCGGACTGATCTCAGTTTCGTCTTTGATCAAGCTCCATTAGCTTGAAAAGGGTAAACAAACCTCCCTTCGTACCGAGTCTTGGACCGCGGACTGGTCTCAGTTTCTTCTTTGATCAAGCTCCATTAGCTTGAAAAGGGTAAACAAACCTCCCCTCGTATCGGGTCTTGGACCGTGGACTGGTCTCAGTTTCTTCTTTGATCAAGCTCCATTAGCTTAAAAAGGGTAAGCAAACCTCTCCTCATACCAGGTCTTGGACCGCACACCGGTCTCAGTTTCTTCTTTGATCAAGCTCCATTAGCTTAAAAAGGGAAAACACACCTCCCCTCGTACCGGGTCTTGAATCGCGGATTAGTCTCAGTTTCTTCTTTGATCAAGCTCCATTAGCATGAAAAGGTTAAACAAACCTCCCCTCGTACCGGGTCTTGGACCGCGGACTGGTCTCAGTTTCTTCTTTGATCAAGATCCATTAGCTTGAAAAGGGTAAAAAAACCTCCCCTCGTACCGAGCCTTCGACCGCAGACTGGTCTTAGTTTCTTCTTTGATCAAGCTCCATTAGCTTGAAAAGGGTAAACAAACCTCCCCTCGTGTCAGGTCTTGGACCACGGACTGGTCTCAGTTTCTTCTTTGATAAAGCTCCATTAGCTTGAAAAGGGTAAACAAACCTCCCCTCATACCGGGTCTTGGACCGCAGACTGGTCTAAGTTTCTTCTTTGATCAAGCTCCATTAGCTTGAACAAGGTAAACAAACCTCCCCTCATACCGGGCCTTGGACCGTGGACTGGTCTCAATTTCTTCTTTGATCAAGCTCCACTAGCTTGAAAAGGGTAAACAAACCTCCCCTCGTACCGGGTCTTGCACCGCGGACTGGCCTCATTTTCTTCTTTGATCAAGCTCCTTTAGCTTGAAAAGGGTAAACAAACCACCCCTTGTACAGGGTCTTAGACCGCGGACGGATCTCAGTTTTTTATTTGATCAAGATCCATTAGCCTGAAAAGTGTAAACAAACCTCCCATCGTACCGGGTCTTCGACCATGGACTGATCTCAGTTTTTTCTTTGATCAAGATCCATTAGCTTGAAAAGGGTAAACAAACCTCCCCTCGTACCGATTCTTGGACCGCAGACTGGCCTCAGTTACTTCTTTGATCAAGCTCCATTAGTTTAAAATGGAAAACAAACCACCCCTCGTACCGGGTCTTGGACCGCAGACTGGTCTCAGTTTCTTCTTCGATCATGAAGGGTAAACAAACCTCCCCTCGTACCGGGTCTTGGACCGCTGACTGGTCTCAGTTTCTTCTACGATCAAGCTCCATTAGCTTGAAAAGGGTAAACAAACCTTCCCTCATACCTGGTCTTGGACTGCGGACTGGTCTCTGTTACTTCTTTGATCAAGCTCCATTAGCATGAAAAGGTTAAACAAACCTCCCCTCGTATCGGGTCTTGGACCGCAGACGGGTCTCAGTTTCTTCTTCGATCAAGAAGGGTAAACAAACCTCCCCTCGTATCGGGTCTTGGACCGCTGACTGGTCTCAGTTTCTTCTACGATCAAGCTCCATTAGCTTGAAAAGGGTAAACAAACCTTCCCTCATACATGGTCTTGGTCTGCGGACTGGTCTCAGTTTCTTCTTTGATCAAGATCCATTAGCCTGAAAAGGGTAAACAAACCTCCCATCGTACCGGGGCTTCGACCATGGACTGATCTCAGTTTTTTCTTTGATCAAGATCCATTAGCTTGAAAAGGGTAAACAAACCTCCCCTCGTACCGATTCTTGGACCGCAGACTGGCCTCAGTTACTTCTTTGATCAAGCTCCATTAGTTTAAAATGGAAAACAAACCACCCCTCGTACCGGGTCTTGGACCGCAGACTGGTCTCAGTTTCTTCTTCGATCATGAAGGGTAAACAAACCTCCCCTCGTACCGGGTCTTGGACCGCTGACTGGTCTCAGTTTCTTCTACGATCAAGCTCCATTAGCTTGAAAAGGGTAAACAAACCTTCCCTCATACCTGGTCTTGGACTGCGGACTGGTCTCAGTTACTTCTTTGATCAAGCTCCATTAGCATGAAAAGGTTAAACAAACCTCCCCTCGTATCGGGTCTTGGACCGCAGACTGGTCTCAGTTTCTTCTTCGATCAAGAAGGGTAAACAAACCTCCCCTCGTATCGGGTCTTGGACCGCTGACTGGTCCCAGTTTCTTCTACGATCAAGCTCCATTAGCTTGAAAAGGGTAAACAAACCTTCCCTCATACCTGGTCTTGGTCTGCGGACTGGTCTCAGTTTCTTCTTTGATCAAGCTCCATTAGCTTGAAAAGGGTAAACAAACCTCCCTTCGTACCGAGTCTTGGACCATGGACTGGTCTCAGTTTCTTCTTTGATCAAGCTCCATTAGCTTGAAAAGGGTAAACAAACCTCCCCTCGTATCGGGTCTTGGACCGTGGACTGGTTTTAGTTTCTTCTTTGATCAAGCTCCATTAGCTTGAAAAGGGTTAACATACATCTCCTCATACCAGGTCTTGGACCGCACACCGGTCTCAGTTTCTTCTTTGATCAAGCTCCATTAACTTAAAAAGGGTAAACACACCTCCCCTCGTACCGGGTCTTTAATCGCGGATTGGTCTCAGTTTCTTCTTTGATCAAGCTCCATTAGCATGAAAAGGTTAAACAAACCTTCCCTCGTACCGGGTCTTAGACCGCGGACTGGTCTCAGTTTCTTCTTTGATCAAGATCCATTAGCTTGAAAAGGGTAAAAAAACCTCCCCTCCTACCGAGCCTTCGACCGCGGACTGGTCTTAGTTTCTTCTTTGATCAAGCTCCATTAGCTTGAAAAGGGTAAACAAACCTCCCCTCGTGCCGGGTCTTGGACCACGGACTGGTCTCAGTTTCTTCTTTGATAAAGCTCCATTAGCTTGAAAAGGGTAAACACACGTCCCCTTGTACCGGGTCTTGGACCGCGGAATGGTCTCAGTTTCTTTTTTGATCAAGCTCCATTAACTTTAAAAGGGTAAACAAACCTCCCCTCTTACCGAGTCTTGGACCGCGGATTGGTCTCAGTTTCTTCTTTGATCAAGCTCCATTAGCTTTAAAAGGTAAACAAACCTCCCCTCATAACGGGTCTTGGACCGCAGACTGGTCTCAGTTTCTTCTTTGGTCAAGCTCCATTAGCTTGAAAAAGGTAAACAAACCTCCCCTCGTACCGGGTCTTGAACCACGGACTGGTCTCAGTTTTTTCTTTGATTAAGCTCCATTAGCTTGAAAAGGGTAAACAAACCTCCCCTCGTACCGGGTCTTGGACTGCGAACTGGTCTCAGTTTTTTCTTTGATCAAGCTCCCTTAGCTTTAAGGGTAAACAAACCTCCCCTCGTACTGAGTCTTTGACTACGGACTGGTCTCAGTTTCTTCTTTGATCAAGCTCCATTAGTTTGAAAAGGGTACACAAACCTCCCCTCGTGTCGGGTCTTGGACCGCAGACTGGTCTCAGTTTCTTCTTTGATAAAGCTCCATTAGCTTGAAAAGGGTAAACAAACCTCCCCTCGTACAGGGTCTTGGACCGCGAAATGGTCTCAGTTTCTTTTTTTATCAAGCTCCATTAACTTTAAAAGGGTAAACAAACCTCCCCTCGTACCGAGTCTTGGATAGCAGACTGGTCTCAGTTTCTTCTTTGATCTCGCTTCATTAGCTTGAAAAGGTAAACAAACCTCCCCTCGTAACGGGTCTTGGACCGCGGACTGGTCTCAGTTATTTCTTTGGTCAAGCTCCATTAGCTTGAAAAAGGTAAACAAACTCCCCTCGAACCGGGTCTTGGACCGCAGATTGGTCTAAGTTTCATCTTTGATCAAGCTCTATTAGCTTGAAAAGGGTAAACAAACCTCCCCTCGTATCGGGTCTTGGACCGCTGACTGGTCTCAGTTTCTTCTACGATCAAGCTCCATTAGCTTGAAAAGGGTAAACAAACCTTCCCTCATACCTGGTCTTGGTCTGCGGACTGGTCTCAGTTTCTTCTTTGATCAAGATCCATTAGCCTGAAAAGGGTAAACAAACCTCCCATCGTACCGGGGCTTCGACCATGGACTGATCTCAGTTTTTTCTTTGATCAAGATCCATTAGCTTGAAAAGGGTAAACAAACCTCCCCTCGTACCGATTCTTGGACCGCAGACTGGCCTCAGTTACTTCTTTGATCAAGCTCCATTAGTTTAAAATGGAAAACAAACCACCCCTCGTACCGGGTCTTGGACCGCAGACTGGTCTCAGTTTCTTCTTCGATCATGAAGGGTAAACAAACCTCCCCTCGTACCGGGTCTTGGACCGCTGACTGGTCTCAGTTTCTTCTACGATCAAGCTCCATTAGCTTGAAAAGGGTAAACAAACCTTCCCTCATACCTGGTCTTGGACTGCGGACTGGTCTCAGTTACTTCTTTGATCAAGCTCCATTAGCATGAAAAGGTTAAACAAACCTCCCCTCGTATCGGGTCTTGGACCGCAGACTGGTCTCAGTTTCTTCTTCGATCAAGAAGGGTAAACAAACCTCCCCTCGTATCGGGTCTTGGACCGCTGACTGGTCCCAGTTTCTTCTACGATCAAGCTCCATTAGCTTGAAAAGGGTAAACAAACCTTCCCTCATACCTGGTCTTGGTCTGCGGACTGGTCTCAGTTTCTTCTTTGATCAAGCTCCATTAGCTTGAAAAGGGTAAACAAACCTCCCTTCGTACCGAGTCTTGGACCATGGACTGGTCTCAGTTTCTTCTTTGATCAAGCTCCATTAGCTTGAAAAGGGTAAACAAACCTCCCCTCGTATCGGGTCTTGGACCGTGGACTGGTCTTAGTTTCTTCTTTGATCAAGCTCCATTAGCTTGAAAAGGTTAAACATACATCTCCTCATACCAGGTCTTGGACCGCACACCGGTCTCAGTTTCTTCTTTGATCAAGCTCCATTAACTTAAAAAGGGTAAACACACCTCCCCTCGTACCGGGTCTTTAATCGCGGATTGGTCTCAGTTTCTTCTTTGATCAAGCTCCATTAGCATGAAAAGGTTAAACAAACCTTCCCTCGTACCGGGTCTTAGACCGCGGACTGGTCTCAGTTTCTTCTTTGATCAAGATCCATTAGCTTGAAAAGGGTAAAAAAACCTCCCCTCCTACCGAGCCTTCGACCGCGGACTGGTCTTAGTTTCTTCTTTGATCAAGCTCCATTAGCTTGAAAAGGGTAAACAAACCTCCCCTCGTGCCGGGTCTTGGACCACGGACTGGTCTCAGTTTCTTCTTTGATAAAGCTCCATTAGCTTGAAAAGGGTAAACACACGTCCCGTTGTACCGGGTCTTGGACCGCGGAATGGTCTCAGTTTCTTTTTTGATCAAGCTCCATTAACTTTAAAAGGGTAAACAAACCTCCCCTCTTACCGAGTCTTGGACCGCGGATTGGTCTCAGTTTCTTCTTTGATCAAGCTCCATTAGCTTGAAAAGGTAAACAAACCTCCCCTCATAACGGGTCTTGGACCGCAGACTGGTCTCAGTTTCTTCTTTGGTCAAGCTCCATTAGCTTGAAAAAGGTAAACAAACCTCCCCTCGTACCGGGTCTTGAACCACGGACTGGTCTCAGTTTTTTCTTTGATTAAGCTCCATTAGCTTGAAAAGGGTAAACAAACCTCCCCTCGTACCGGGTCTTGGACTGCGAACTGGTCTCAGTTTTTTCTTTGATCAAGCTCCATTAGCTTTAAGGGTAAACAAACCTCCCCTCGTACTGAGTCTTTGACTACGGACTGGTCTCAGTTTCTTCTTTGATCAAGCTCCATTAGTTTGAAAAGGGTACACAAACCTCCCCTCGTGTCGGGTCTTGGACCGCAGACTGGTCTCAGTTTCTTCTTTGATAAAGCTCCATTAGCTTGAAAAGGGTAAACAAACCTCCCCTCGTACAGGGTCTTGGACCGCGAAATGGTCTCAGTTTCTTTTTTTATCAAGCTCCATTAACTTTAAAAGGGTAAACAAACCTCCCCTCGTACCGAGTCTTGGATAGCGGACTGGTCTCAGTTTCTTCTTTGATCTCGCTTCATTAGCTTGAAAAGGTAAACAAACCTCCCCTCGTAACGGGTCTTGAACCGCGGACTGGTCTCAGTTATTTCTTTGGTCAAGCTCCATTAGCTTGAAAAAGGTAAACAAACTCCCCTCGAACCGGGTCTTGGACCGCAGATTGGTCTAAGTTTCATCTTTGATCAAGCTCTATTAGCTTGAAAAGGGTAAACAAACCTCCCCTCGTACCGGGTCTTGCATCGCAGACTGGTCTCATTTTCTTCTTTGATCAAGCTCAATTAGCTTGAAAAGGCTAAACAAACCTCCCCTCGTACCGAGTCTTGGACCGCAGACTGATCTCTGTTTTTTGTTTGATCAAGATCTATTAGATTGAAAAGGGTAAACAAACCTCAACTCGTACCGGGTGTTCGACCGCGGACTGATCTCAGGTTTTTTCTTTGATCAAGATCCATTAGCTTGAAAAGGGTAAACAAACCTCCCCTCACACCGAGTCTTGGACCGCGGACTGGTATCAGTTACTTCTTTGATCATGCTCCATTAGCTTGAAACGGTAAACAAGCCTCCCCTCGTACCGGGTCTTGGACCGCGGATTGTCTCAGTTTCTTCTTTGATAAAGCTCCATTAGGTTTAATAGGGTAAACAAACCTCCCCTCGTTACGAGTCTTGGAACGCGGACTGGTCTCAGTTTCTTCTTTGATCAAGCTCTATTAGCTTGAAAAGGGTAAACAAACATCCCCTCGTATCGGGTCTTCGACCGAGGACTAGTCTCGGTTTCTTCTTTGATCAAGCTCCATTAGTTTGAAAAGGGTAAACAAACCTCCCCTGGTACCGGATCTTTGACCGCAGACTGGTCTCAGTTTCTTCTTTGATGATGCTCCATTAGCTTGAAAAGGATAAACATAAATCCCCTCGTACCAGGTCTTGGACCGCGGACTGGTCTCAGTTTCTTCTTTGATCATGCTTCATTAGCTTGAAAAGGGTAAACAAACCTCCCCTCGTAATGGGTCTTGGACCGCGGACTGGTCTCAGTTTCTTCTTTAATCAAGCTCCATTATCTTGAAAAGGGTAAACAAACCTCCCCTTATACCGGGTCTTGGACCGCAGACTGGTCTAAGTTTCTTCCTTGATCAAGCTCCATTAACTTGAACAGGGTAAACAAACATCCCCTCATACCGGGCCTTGGACCGCGGACTGGTCTCAATTTTTTCTTTGATCAAGCTCCACTAGCTTGAAAAGGGTAAACAAACCTCCCCTCGTACCGGGTCTTACACCGCGGACTGGTATCATTTTCTTCTTTGATCAAGCTCCTTTAGCTTGAAAAGGGTAAACAAACCTCCCCTCGTACAGGGTCTTAGACCGCGGACTGATCTCAGTTTTTTATTTGATCAATATCCATTAGCTTGAAAAGGGTAAACAAACCTCCCCTCGTACCGGGTCTTCGACCACGGACTGATCTTAGTTTTTTCTTTGATCAAGATCTATTAGCTTGAAAAGGGTAAACAAACCTCCCCTCGTACCGATTCTTGGACCGCGGACTGGCCTCAGTTACTTCTTTGATCAAGCTCCATTAGCTTTAAAAGGGAAAACAAACTTCCCCTCGTACCGAGTCTTGGACCGCGGACTGGTCTCAGTTTCTACTTTGATCAAGCTCTACTAGCTTGAAAAGGGTAAACAAATCACCCCTCGTACCGGGTCTTGGACAGCAGACTGGTCTCAGTTTCTTCTTCGATCAAGAAGGGTAAACAAACCTCCCCTCGTACCGGGTCTTGGACCACTGACTGGTCTCAGTTTCTTCTACAATCAAGCTCCATTAGCTTGAAAAGGGTAAACAAATCTTCCGTCATACCTGGTCTTGGACTGCGGACTGGTCTCAGTTTCTTCTTTGATCAAGCTCTATTAGCATGAAAAGGTTAAATAAACCTCCCCTCGTACCGGGTCTTGGACCGCAGACTGGTCTCAGTTTCTTCTTCGATCAAGAAGGGTAAACAAACCTCCCCTCGTACCGAGTCTGGGACCGCGGACTGGTCTTATTTTCTTCTTGGATCAAGCTCCATTAGCTTGAAAGGGTAAACAAACCTCCCCTCGTATCGGGTCTTAGACCGCGGACTGGTCTTAGTTTTTTCTTTGATCAAGCTCCCTTAGCTTGAAGGGTGAACAAACCTCCCCTCGTACTGAGTCTTTGACTGCGGACTGGTCTCAGTTTTTTCTTTGATCAAGCTTCATTAGCTTGCAAAGGGTACACAAACCTCCCCCCGTGCCGGGTCTAAGACCGCAAATAGGTCTCAGTTTCTTCTTTGATAAAGCTCCATTAGCTTGAAAAGGGTAAACAAACCTCCCCTCGTAGGAGGTCTTGGACCGCGAAATGGTCTCAGTTTCTTTTTTGATTAAGCTCCATTAGCTTTAAAAGGGTAAACAAACCTCCCCTCGTACCGAGTCTTGGATAGTGGACTGGTCTCAGTTTCTTCTTTGATCAAGCTTCATTAGCTTGAAAAGGTAAAGAAACCTCCCATGTAACGGGTCTTGGACCGCGAACTGGTCTCAGTTATTTCTTTGGTCAAGCTCCATTAGCTTGAAAAAGGTAAACAAACCTCCCCTCGTACCGGGTTTTGGACCGCGGATTGGTCTAAGTTTCTTCTTTGATCAAGCTCCATTAGCTTGAAAAGGGTAAACAAACCTCCCCTCGTACCGGGTCTTGCACCGCGGACTGGTCTCATTTTCTTCTTTGATAAAGCTCAATTAGCTTGAAAAGGGTAAACAAACCTCCCCTTGTACCGTGTCTTGGACAGCGGACTGATCTCAGTTTTTTCTTTGATCATGCTTCATTAGCTTGAAAGGGTAAACAAACCTCCCCTCGTAATGCGTCTTGGACCGCGGACTGGTCTCAGTTTCTTCTTTAATCAAGCTCCATTAGCTTGAAAAGGGTAAACAAACCTCCCCTCATACCGGGTCTTGGACCGCAGACTGGTCTAAGTTTCTTCTTTGATCAAGCTCCATTAGCTTGAACTAGGTAAACAAACCTCCCCTCATACCGGGCCTTGGACCGCGGACTGGTCTCAATTTCTTCTTTGAACAAGTTCCACTAGCTTGAAAAGGGTAAACAAACCTCCCCTCGTACCGATTCTTGGACCGCGGACTGGCCTCAGTTACTTCTTTGATCAAGCTCCATTAGTTTGAAAAGGTAAACAAACCACCCTTTGCACCAGGTCTTGGACCGCGGAATGGTCTCAGTTTTTTCTTTGATAAAGCTCCATTAGCTTTAAAAGGGAAAACAAACCTCCCCTCGTACCGACTCTTGGACCGCGGACTGGTCTCAGTTTCTTCTTTGATCTTGCTTCATTAGCTTGAAAAGGTAAACAAACCTCCCCTCGTAACGGGTCTTGGACCGCGGACCGGTCTCAGTTATTTCTTTGATCAAGCTCCATTAGCTTGAAAAGGGTAAACAAACCTCCCCTCGTTCCGGGTCTTGCACCGCGGACTGGTCTCATTTTCTTCTTTGATCAAGCTCAATTAGCTTGAAAAGGGTAAACAAACCTCCCCTCGTACCGGGTCTTGGACCGCGGACAGATCTCAGTTTTTTGTTTGATCAAGATCCATTAGATTGAAAAGGGTAAACCAACTTCAACTCGTACCGGGTCTTCGACCGCGGACTGATCTCAGGTTTTTTCTTTGATTAAGATCCATTAGCTTGAAAAGGGTAAACAAACCTCCCCTCACACCGAGTCTTGGACCGCGGACTGGTATCAGTTACTTCTTTGATCATGCTCCAATAGCTTGAAACGGTAAACAAACCTCCCCTCGTACCGGGTCTTGGACCGTGGACTGTCTCAGTTTCTTCTTTGATAAAGCTCCATTAGCTTTAATAGGGTAAACAAACCTCCCCTCGTTCCGAGTCTTGGAACGCGGACTGGTCTCAATTTCTTCTTTGATCAAGCTCCATTAGCTTGAAAAGGGTAAACAAACATCCCCTCGTATCGGGTCTTCGACCGAGGACTGGTCTCAGTTTCTTCTTTGATCAAGCTCCATTAGTTTGAAAAGGGTAAACATACCTCCCCTGGTACCGGATCTTTGACCGCAGACTGGTCTCAGTTTCTTTTTTGATGATGCTCCATTAGCTTGAAAAGGATAAACATAAATCCCCTCTTACCAGGTCTTGGACCGCGGACTGGTCTCAGTTTCTTCTTTGATCATGCTTCATTAGCTTGAAAAGGGTAACCAAACCTCCCCTCGTAATGGGTCTTGGACCGCGGAATGGTCTCAGTTTCTTGTTTAATCAAGCTCCATTAGCTTGAAAAGGGTAAACAAACCTCCCCTCATACCGGGTCTTGGACCGCAGATTGGTCTAAGTTGCTTCTTTGATCAAGCTCCATTAGCTTAAACAGGGTAAACAAACCTCCCCTCATACCAGGCCTTGGACCGCGGACTGGTCTCAATTTCTTCTTTGATCAAGCTCCACTAGCTTGAAAAGGGTAAACAAACCTCCCCTCGTACTGGGTCTTGTGCCGCGGACTGGTCTCATTTTCTTCTTTGATCAAGCTCCTTTAGCTTGAAAAGGGTAAACAAACCTCCCCTCGTACAGGGCCTTAGACCGCGAACTGATCTCAGTTTTTTATTTGATCAAGATCCATTAGTTTGAAAAGGGTAAACAAACCTCCCCTCGTACTGGGTCTTCGACCACGGACTGATCTCATTTTTTTCTTTGATCAAAATCCATTAGCTTGAAAAGGGTAAACAAACCTCCCCTCGTACCGGGTCTTGGACCGCAGACTGGTCTCAGTTACTTCTTCGATCAAGAAGGGTAAACAAACCTCCCCACGTACCGGGTCTTGGACCGCTGACTGGTCTCAGTTTCTTCTACGATCAAGCTCCATTAGCTTGAAAAGGGTAAACAAACCTTCCCTCATACCTGGTCTTGGACTGCGGACTGGTCTCAGTTTCTTCTTTGATCAAGCTCCATTAGCATGAAAAGATTAAACAAACCTCCCCTCGTACCGGGTCTTGGACCGCAGACTGGTCTCAGTTTCTTCTTCGATCAAGAAGGGTAAACAAACCTCCTCTCGTACCGAGTCTTGGACCGCGGACTGGTCTTATTTTCTTCTTGGATCAAGCTCCATTAGCTTGAAAAGGGTAAACAAACCTCCCCTCGTATCGGGTCTTGGACCGCAGACTGGTCTCAGTTTCTTTTTTGATCAAGCTCCATTAGCTTGAAAAGGGAAAACAAACCTCTCCTCATACCAGGTCTTGGACCGCACACTGGTCTCAGTTTCTTCTTCGATCAAGCTCCATTAGCTTAAAAAGGGTAAACACACCTCCCCTCGTACCGGGTCTTGGATTGCGGACTGGTCTCAGTTTCTTCTTTGATCAAGCTCCATTAGGATGAAAAGGTTAAACAAACCTCCCCTCGTACCGGGTCTTGGACCGCGGACAGGTCTCAGTTTCTTCTTTGATCAAGCTCCATTAGCTTGAAAAGGGTAAACAAACCTCCCCTCATACCGAGTCTTCGACCGCGGACTGGTCTTAGTCTCTTTTTTTATCAAGCTCCATTAGCTTGAAAAGTGTAAACAAACCTCCCCTCATGTCGGGTCTTAGACCGCGGACTGGTCTCAGTTTCTTCTTTGATAAAGCTCCATTAGCTTGAAAAGGGTAAACAAACCTCCCCTCGTACAGGGCCTTAGACCGCGAACTGATCTCAGTTTTTTATTTGATCAAGATCCATTAGCTTGAAAAGGGTAAACAAACCTCCCCTCGTACTGGGTCTTCGACCACGGACTGATCTCATTTTTTTCTTTGATCAAAATCCATTAGCTTGAAAAGGGTAAACAAACCTCCCCTCGTACCGATTCTTGGACCGCGGACTGGCCTCAGTTACTTCTTTCATTAAGCTCCATTAGTTTGAAAAGGTAAACAAATCACCCTTTGCACCGGGTCTTGGACCGCGGAATGGTCTCAGTTTTTTCTTTGATAAAGCTCCATTAGCTTTAAAAGGGAAAACAAACCTCCCCTCGTACCGAGTCTTGGACCGCGGACTGGTCTCAGTTTCTACTTTGATCAAGCTCTACTAGCTTGAAAAGGGTAAACAAACCACCCCTCATACCGGGTCTTGGACCGCAGACTGGTCTCAGTTACTTCTTCGATCAAGAAGGGTAAACAAACCTCCCCACGTACCGGGTCTTGGACCGCTGACTGGTCTCAGTTTCTTCTACGATCAAGCTCCATTAGCTTGAAAAGGGTAAACAAACCTTCCCTCATACCTGGTCTTGGACTGCGGATTGGTCTCAATTTCTTCTTTGATCAAGCTCCATTAGCATGAAAAGATTAAACAAACCTCCCCTCGTACCGGGTCTTGGACCGCAGACTGGTCTCAGTTTCTTCTTCGATCAAGAAGGGTAAACAAACCTCCTCTCGTACCGAGTCTTGGACCGCGGACTGGTCTTATTTTCTTCTTGGATCAAGCTCCATAGGCTTGAAAAGGGTAAACAAACCTCCCCTCGTATCGGGTCTTGGACCGCGGACTGGTCTCAGTTTCTTTTTTGATCAAGCTCCATTAGCTTGAAAAGGGTAAACAAACCTCTCCTCATACCAGGTCTTGGACCGCACACTGGTCTCAGTTTCTTCTTCGATCAAGCTCCATTAGCTTAAAAAGGGTAAACACACCTCCCCTCGTACCGGGTCTTGGATTGCGGACTGGTCTCAGTTTCTTCTTTGATCAAGCTCCATGAGGATGAAAAGGTTAAACAAACCTCCCCTCGTACCGGGTCTTGGACCGCGGACAGGTCTCAGTTTCTTCTTTGATCAAGCTCTATTAGCTTGAAAAGGGTAAACAAACCTCCCCTCATACCGAGTCTTCGACCACGGACTGGTCTTAGTCTCTTTTTTTATCAAGCTCCATTAGCTTGAAAAGCGTAAACAAACCTCCCCTCATGTCGGGTCTTAGACCGCGGACTAGTCTCAGTTTCTTCTTTGATAAAGCTCCATTAGCTTGAAAAGGGTAAACAAACCTCCCCTTGTACCGGGTCTTGGACCGCGCAATGGTCTTAGTTTCTTTTTTGATAAAGCTCCATTAGGTTTAAAAGGGTAAACAAACCTCCCCTCGTACCGAGTCTTGGACCGCGGACTGGTCTTAGTTTCTTCTTTGATCAAGCTCCATTAGCTTGAAAAGGTAAACAAACCTCACCTCATAACAGGTCTTGGACCGCGGACTGGTCACAGTTTCTTCTTTGGTCAAGCTCCATTAGCTTGAAAAAGGTAAATAAACCTCCCCACGTACCGGGTCTTGGACCGCGGACTGGTCTCAGTTTTTTCTTTGATCAAGCTCCATTAGCTTGAAAGGGGTAAACAAACCTCCCCTCGTACCGGGTCTTGGACCGCAGACTGGTCTTAGTTTTTTTTTGATCAAGCTCCCTTAGCTTGAAGGGTAAACAAACCTCCCCTCGTACTGAGTCTTTGACTGCGGACTGGTCTCAGTTTCTTCTTTGATCAAGCTCCATTAGCTTTCAAAGGGTACACAAACCTCCCCCCGTGCCGGGTCTTGGACTGCAAACTGGTCTCAGTTTCTTCTTTGATAAAGATCCATTAGCTTGAAAAGGGTAAACAAACCTCCCCTCGTACAACGTCTTGGACCGCGAAATGGTCTCAGTTTCTTTTTTGATCAAGCTCCATTAGCTTTAAAAGGGTAAAAAAACCTCCCCTCGTACCGGGTCTTGGATCGCGGACTGGTCTCAGTTTCTTCTTTGATCAAGCTCCATTAGGATGAAAAGGTTAAACAAACCTCCCCTCGTACCGGGTCTTGGACCGCGGACAGGTCTCAGTTTCTTCTTTGATCAAGCTCCTTTAGCTTGAAAAGGGTAAACAAACCTCCCCTCGTACCGAGTCTTCGACCGCGGACTGGCTTAGTCTCTTTTTTTATCAAGCTCCATTAGCTTGAAAAGTGTAAACAAACCTCCCCTCATGTCGGGTCTTAGACCGCGGACTGGTCTCAGTTTCTTCTTTGATAAAGCTACATTAGCTTGAAAAGGGTAAACAAACCTCCCCTTGTACCGGGTCTTGGACCGCGCAATGGTCTTAGTTTCTTTTTTGATCAAGCTCCATTAGGTTTAAAAGGGTAAACAAACCTCCCCTCGTACCGAGTCTTGGACCGCGGACTGGTCTCAGTTTCTTTTTTGATCAAGCTCCATTAGCTTGAAAAGGTAAACAAACCTCCCCTCATAACGGGTCTTGGACCGCGGACTGGTCTCAGTTTCTTCTTTGGTCGAGCTCCATTAGCTTGAAAAAGGTAAACAAACCTCCCCACGTACCGGGTCTTGGACCGCGGACTGGTCTCAGTTTTTTCTTTGATCAAGCTCCATTAGCTTGAAAAGGGTAAACAAACCTCCCCTCGTACCGGGTCTTGGACCGCGGACTGCTCTTAGTTTTTTCTTTGATCAAGCTCCCTTAGCTTGAAGGGTAAACAAACCTCCCCTCGTACTGAGTCTTTGACTGCGGACTGGTCTCAGTTTCTTCTTTGATCAAGCTCCATTAGCTTTCAAAGGGTACACAAACCTCCCCCCGTGCCGGGTCTTGGACCGCAAACTGGTCTCAGTTTCTTCTTTGATAAAGATCCATTAGCTTGAAAAGGGTAAACAAACCTCCCCTCGTACAACGTCTTGGACCGCGAAATGGTCTCAGTTTCTTTTTTGATCAAGCTCCATTATCTTTAAAAGGGTAAACAAACATCCCCTCGTACCGAGTCTTGGATAGCGGACTGGTCTCAGTTTCTTCTTTGATCAAGCTTCAGTAGCTTGAAAAGGTAAATAAACCTCCCATGTAACGGGTCTTGGATCGCGGACTGGTCTCAGTTATTTCTTTGCTCAAGCTCCATTAGCTTGAAAAAGGTAAATAAACCTCCCCTCGTACCGGGTCTTGGACTGCGGATTGGTATAAGTTTCTTCTTTGATCAAGCTCCATTAGCTTGAAAAGGGTAAACAAACCTCCCCTCGTACCGGGTCTTGCACCGCGGACTGGTCTCATTTTGTTCTTTGATCAAGCTCAGTTAGCTTGAAAAGGGTAAACAAACCTCCCCTCGTACCGTGTCTTGGACCGCGGACTGATCTCAGTTTTTTCTTTGATCATGCTTTAATAGCTTGAAAAGGGTAAACAAACCTCCCCTCGTAATGGGTCTTGGACCGCGGACTGATCTCAGTTTCTTCTTTAATCAAGCTCTATTAGCTTGAAAAGGGTAAACAAACCTCCCCTCATACCGGGTCTTGGACCGCAGACTGGTCTAATTTTCTTCTTTGATCAAGCTCCATTAGCTTGAACAGGGTAAACAAACCTCCCCTCATACCGGGCCTTGGACCGCGGACTGGTTTCAATTTTTTCTTTTATCAAGCTCCACTAGCTTGAAAAGGGTAAACAAACCTCCCCTCGTACCGGGTCTTGCACCGCAGACTGGTCTCATTTTCTTCTTTGATCAAGCTCTTTTAGCTTGAAAAGGGTAAACAAACCTCCCCTCGTACAGGGTCTTAGACCGCGGACTGATCTCAGTTTTTTATTTGATCAAGATCCATTAGCTTGAAAAGGGTAAACAAACCTCCCCTCGTACCGGGTCTTCAACCATGGACTGATCTCAATTTTTTCTTTGGTCAAGATCCATTAGCTTGAAAAGGGTAAACAAACCTCCCCTTATACCGATTCTTGGACCGCGGGCTGGCCTCAGTTACTTCTTTAATCAAGCTCCATTAGTTTGAAAAGGTAAACAAACCACCCTTTGCACCGGGTCTTGGACCGCGGAATGGTCTCAGTTTTTTCTTTGATAAAGCTCCATTAGCTTTAAAAGGGAAAACAAACCTCCCCTCGTACCGAGTCTTGGACCGCGGACTGGTCTCAGTTTCTACTTTGATCAAGCTCTACTAGCTTGAAAAGGGCAAACAAACCACCTCTCGTACCGGGTCTTGGACCGCAGACTGGTCTTAGTTTCTTCTTCGATCAAGAAGGGTAAACAAACCTCCCCTCGTACTGGGTCTTGGACCGCTGACTGGTCTCAGTTTCTTCGACGATCAAGGTCCATTAGCTTGAAAAGGGTAAACAAACCTTCCCTCATACCTGGTCTTGGACTGCGGACTGGTCTCAGTTTCTTCTTTGATCAAGCTCCATTAGCATGAAAAGGTTTAACAAACCTCCCCTCGTACCGGGTCTTGGACCGCAGACTGGTCTCAGTTTCTTCTTCGATCAAGAAGGGTAAACAAACCTCCCCTCGTACCGAGTCTTGGATCGCGGACTGGTCTTATTTTCTTCTTGGATCAAGCTCCATTAGCTTTAAAAGGGTAAACAAACCTCCCTTCGTATCGGGTCTTGGACCGCGGACTGGTCTCAGTTTCTTCTTTGATCAAGCTCCAAGAGCTTGAAAAGGGTTAACAAACCTCTCCTCATACCAGGTCTTGGACCACACACTGGTCTCAGTTTCTTTTTCGATCAAGCTCCATTAGCTTAAAAAGGGTAAACACACCTCCCCTCGTACCGGGTCTTGGATCGCGGACTGGTCTCAGTTTCTTCTTTGATCAAGCTCCATTAGGATGAAAAGGTTAAACAAACCTCCCCTCGTACCGGGTCTTGGACCGCGGACAGGTCTCAGTTTCTTCTTTGATCAAGCTCCATTAGCTTGAAAATGGTAAACAAACCTCCCCTCGTACCGAGTCTTCGACCGCGGACTGGTCTTAGTCTCTTTTTTGAGCAAGCTCCATTAGCTTGAAAAGTGTAAACAAACCTCCCCTCGTGTCGGGTCTTATACCGCGGACTGGTCTCACTTTCTTCTTTGATAAAGCTCCATTAGCTTGAAAAGGGTAAACAAACCTACCCTTGTACCGGGTCTTGGACCGCGGAATGGTCTTAGTTTCTTTTTTGATCAAGCTCCATTAGGTTTAAAAGGGTAAACAAACCTCCCCTCGTACCGAGTCTTGGACCGTGGACTGGTCTCAGTTTCTTCTTTGATCAAGCTCCATTAGCTTGAAAAGGTAAACAAACCTCCCCCTCATAACGGGTCTTGGACCGCGGACTGGTCTCAGTTTCTTCTTTGGTCAAGCTCCATTAGCTTGGAAAAAGGTAACCAAACCTCCCCACGTACCGGGTCTTGGACCGCTGACTGGTCTCAGTTTTTTCTTTGATCAAGCTCCATTAGCTTGAAAAGGGTAAACAAACCACTCCTCGTACCGGGTCTTGGACCGCGGACTGGTCTTAGTTTTTTCTTTGATCAAGCTCCCTTAGCTTGAAGGGTAAACAAACCTCCCCTCGTACTGAGTCTTTGACTGCGGACTGGTCTCAGTTTCTTCTTTGATCAAGCTCCATTAGCTTGCTAAGGGTAAACAAACCTCCCCTCGTACCGTGTCTTGGACCGCGGACTGATCTCAGTTTTTTCTTTGATCATGCTTTAATAGCTTGAAAAGGGTAAACAAACCTCCCCTCGTAATGGGTCTTGGACCGCGGACTGGTCTCAGTTTCTTCTTTAATCAAGCTCCATTAGCTTGAAAAGGGTAAATAAACCTCCCCTCATACCGGGTCTTGGACCGCAGACTGGTCTAAGTTTCTTCTTTGATCAAGCTCCATTAGCTTGAACAGGGTAAACAAACCTCCCCCTCATACCGGGCCTTGGACCGCGGACTGGTTTCAATTTCTTCTTTGATCAAGCTCCACTAGCTTGAAAAGGGTAAACAAAACTCCCCTCGTAACGGGTCTTGCACCGCAGACTGGTCTCATTTTCTTCTTTGATCAAGCTCCTTTAGCTTGAAAAGGGTAAACAAACCTCCCCCTCGTACAGGGTCTTAGACCCGCTGGACTGATCTCAGTTTTTTTATTTGATCAAGATCCATTAGCTTGAAAAGGGTAAACAAACCTCCCCTCGTACCGGGTCCTTCGACCACGGACTGATCTCAATTTTTTTCTTTGATCAAGATCCATTAGCTTGAAAAGGGTAAACAACTACCTCCCCTTGTACCGATTCTTGGACCGCGGACTGGCCTCAGTTACTTCTTTAATCAAGCTCCATAAGTTTGAAAAGGTAAACAAACCACCCTTTGCACCGGGTCTTGGACCGCGGAATGGTCTCAGTTTTTTCTTTGATAAAGCTCCATTAGCTTTAAAAGGGAAAACAAACCTCCCCTCCTACCGAGTCTTCGACCGCGGACTGGTCTTAGTCTCTTTTTTGAGCAAGCTCCATTAGCTTGAAAAGTGTAAACAAACCTCCCCCTCGTGTCGGGTCTTATACCGCAGACTGGTCTCACTTTCTTCTTTGATAAAGCTCCATTAGCTTGAAAAGGGTAAACAAACCTACCCTTGTACCCGGGTCTTGGACCGCGGAATGGTCTTAGTTTCTTTTTTGATCAAGCTCCATTAGGTTTAAAAGGGTAAACAAACCTCCCCTCGTACCGAGTCTTGGACCGCGGACTGGTCTCAGTTTCTACTTTGATCAAGCTCTACTAGCTTGAAAAGGGCAAACAAACCACCTCTCGTACCGGGTCTTGGACCGCAGACTGGTCTTAGTTTCTTCTTCGATCAAGAAGGGTAAACAAACCTCCCCTCGTACCGGGTCTTGCACCGCAGACTGGTCTCATTTTCTTCTTTGATCAAGCTCTTTTAGCTTGAAAAGGGTAAACAAACCTCCCCTCGTACAGGGGTCTTAGACCGCGGACTGATCTCAGTTTTTTATTTGATCAAGATCCATTAGCTTGAAAAGGGTAAACAAACCTCCCCTCGTATCGGGTCTTCGACCACGGACTGATCTCAATTTTTTCTTTGGTCAAGATCCATTAGCTTGAAAAGGGTAAACAAACCTCCCCTTATACCGATTCAGGCTGGCCTCAGTTACTTCTTTAATCAAGCTCCATTAGTTTGAAAAGGTAAACAAACCACCCTTTGCACCGGGTCTTGGACCGCGGAATGGTCTCAGTTTTTTCTTTGATAAAGCTCCATTAGCTTTAAAAGGGAAAACAAACCTCCCCTCGTACCGAGTCTTGGACCGCGGACTGGTCTCAGTTTCTACTTTGATCAAGCTCTACTAGCTTGAAAAGGGCAAACAAACCACCTCTCGTACCGGGTCTTGGACCGCAGACTGGTCTTAGTTTCTTCTTCGATCAAGAAGGGTAAACAAACCTCCCGTCGTACTGGGTCTTGGACCGCTGACTGGTCTCAGTTTCTTCGACGATCAAGGTCCATTAGCTTGAAAAGGGTAAACAAACCTTCCTCATACCTGGTCTTGGACTGCGGACTGGTCTCAGTTTCTTCTTTGATCAAGCTCCATTAGCATGAAAAGGTTTTACAAACCTCCCCTCGTACCGGGTCTTGGACCGCAGACTGGTCTCAGTTTCTTCTTCGATCAAGAAGGGTAAACAAACCTCCCCTCGTAACGAGTCTTGGATCGCGGACTGGTCTTATTTTCTTCTTGGATCAAGCTCCATTAGCTTTAAAAGGGTAAACAAACCTCCCTTCGTATCGGGTCTTGGACCGCGGACTGGTCTCAGTTTCTTCTTTGATCAAGCTCCAAGAGCTTGAAAAGGGTTAACAAACCTCTCCTCATACCAGGTCTTGGACCACACACTGGTCTCAGTTTCTTTTTCGATCAAGCTCCATTAGCTTAAAAAGGGTAAACACACCTCCCCTCGTACCGGGTCTTGGATCGCGGACTGGTCTCAGTTTCTTCTTTGATCAAGCTCCATTAGGATGAAAAGGTTAAACAAACCTCCCCTCGTACCGGGTCTTGGACCGCGGACAGGTCTCAGTTTCTTCTTTGATCAAGCTCCATTAGCTTGAAAATGGTAAACAAACCTCCCCTCGTACCGAGTCTTCGACCGCGGACTGGTCTTAGTCTCTTTTTTGAGCAAGCTCCATTAGCTTGAAAAGTGTAAACAAACCTCCCCTCGTGTCGGGTCTTATACCGCGGACTGGTCTCACTTTCTTCTTTGATAAAGCTCCATTAGCTTGAAAAGGGTAAACAAACCTACCCTTGTACCGGGTCTTGGACCGCGGAATGGTCTTAGTTTCTTTTTTGATCAAGCTCCATTAGGTTTAAAAGGGTAAACAAACCTCCCCTCGTACCGAGTCTTGGACCGTGGACTGGTCTCAGTTTCTTCTTTGATCAAGCTCCATTAGCTTGAAAAGGTAAACAAACCTCCCCTCATAACGGGTCTTGGCCCGCGGACTGGTCTCAGTTTCTTCTTTGGTCAAGCTCCATTAGCTTGAAAAAGGTAACCAAACCTCCCCACGTACCGGGTCTTGGACCGCTGACTGGTCTCAGTTTTTTCTTTGATCAAGCTCCATTAGCTTGAAAAGGGTAAACAAACCACTCCTCGTACCGGGTCTTGGACCGCGGACTGGTCTTAGTTTTTTCTTTGATCAAGCTCCCTTAGCTTGAAGGGTAAACAAACCTCCCCTCGTACTGAGTCTTTGACTGCGGACTGGTCTCAGTTTCTTCTTTGATCAAGCTCCATTAGCTTGCTAAGGGTAAACAAACCTCCCCTCGTACCGTGTCTTGGACCGCGGACTGATCTCAGTTTTTTCTTTGATCATGCTTTAATAGCTTGAAAAGGGTAAACAAACCTCCCCTCGTAATGGGTCTTGGACCGCGGACTGGTCTCAGTTTCTTCTTTAATCAAGCTCCATTAGCTTGAAAAGGGTAAATAAACCTCCCCTCATACCGGGTCTTGGACCGCAGACTGGTCTAAGTTTCTTCTTTGATCAAGCTCCATTAGCTTGAACAGGGTAAACAAACCTCCCCTCATACCGGGCCTTGGACCGCGGACTGGTTTCAATTTCTTCTTTGATCAAGCTCCACTAGCTTGAAAAGGGTAAACAAAACTCCCCTCGTAACGGGTCTTGCACCGCAGACTGGTCTCATTTTCTTCTTTGATCAAGCTCCTTTAGCTTGAAAAGGGTAAACAAACCTCCCCTCGTACAGGGTCTTAGACCGCGGACTGATCTCAGTTTTTTATTTGATCAAGATCCATTAGCTTGAAAAGGGTAAACAAACCTCCCCTCGTACCGGGTCTTCGACCACGGACTGATCTCAATTTTTTCTTTGATCAAGATCCATTAGCTTGAAAAGGGTAAACAAACCTCCCCTTGTACCGATTCTTGGACCGCGGACTGGCCTCAGTTACTTCTTTAATCAAGCTCCATAAGTTTGAAAAGGTAAACAAACCACCCTTTGCACCGGGTCTTGGACCGCGGAATGGTCTCAGTTTTTTCTTTGATAAAGCTCCATTAGCTTTAAAAGGGAAAACAAACCTCCCCTCCTACCGAGTCTTCGACCGCGGACTGGTCTTAGTCTCTTTTTTGAGCAAGCTCCATTAGCTTGAAAAGTGTAAACAAACCTCCCCTCGTGTCGGGTCTTATACCGCAGACTGGTCTCACTTTCTTCTTTGATAAAGCTCCATTAGCTTGAAAAGGGTAAACAAACCTACCCTTGTACCGGGTCTTGGACCGCGGAATGGTCTTAGTTTCTTTTTTGATCAAGCTCCATTAGGTTTAAAAGGGTAAACAAACCTCCCCTCGTACCGAGTCTTGGACCGTGGACAGGTCTCAGTTTCTTCTTTGATCAAGCTCCATTAGCTTGAAAAGGTAAACAAACCTCCCCTCATAACGGGTCTTGGACCGCGGACTGGTCTCAGTTTCTTCTTTGGTCAAGCTCCATTAGCTTGAAAAAGGTAACCAAACCTCCCCACGTAATGGGTCTTGGACCGCTGACTGGTCTCAGTTTTTTCTTTGATCAAGCTCCTTTAGCTTGAAAAGGGTAAACAAACCACTCCTCGTACCGGGTCTTGGACCGCGGATTGGTCTTAGTTTTTTCTTTGATCAAGCTCCCTTAGCTTAAAGGGTAAACAAACCTCCCCTCGTACTGAGTCTTTGACTGCGGACTGGTCTCAGTTTCTTCTTTGATCAAGCTCCATTAGCTTGCAAAGGGTAAACAAACCTCCCCTCGTACCGTGTCTTGGACCGCGGACTGATCTCAGTTTTTTCTTTGATCATGCTTTAATAGCTTGAAAAGGGTAAACAAACCTCCCCTCGTAATGGGTCTTGGACCGCGGACTGGTCTCAGTTTCTTCTTTAATCAAGCTCCATTAGCTTTAAAAGGGTAAACAAACCTCCCCTCATACCGGGTCTTGGACCGCAGACTGGTCCAAGTTTCTTCTTTTATCAAGCTCCATTAGCTTGAACAGGGTAAACAAACCTCCCCTCATACCGGGCCTTGGACCGCGGACTGGTTTCAATTTCTTCTTTGATCAAGCTCCACTAGCTTGAAAAGGGTAAACAAAACTCCCCTCGTAACGGGTCTTGCACCGCAGACTGGTCTCATTTTCTTCTTTGATCAAGCTCCTTTAGCTTGAAAAGGGTAAACAAACCTCCCCTCGTACAGGGTCTTAGACCGCGGACTGATCTCAGTTTTTTATTTGATCAAGATCCATTAGCTTGAAAAGGGTAAACAAACCTCCCCTCGTACCGGGTCTTCGACCACGGACTGATCTCAATTTTTTCTTTGATCAAGATCCATTAGCTTGAAAAGGGTAAACAAACCTCCCCTTGTACCGATTCTTGGACCGCGGACTGGCCTCAGTTACTTCTTTAATCAAGCTCCATAAGTTTGAAAAGGTAAACAAACCACCCTTTACACCGGGTCTTGGACCGCGGAATGGTCTCAGTTTTTTCTTAGATAAAGCTCCATTAGCTTTAAAAGGGAAAACAAACCTCCCCTCGTACCGAGTCTTCGACCGCGGACTGGTCTTAGTCTCTTTTTTGAGCAAGCTCCATTAGCTTGAAAAGTGTAAACAAACCTCCCCTCGTGTCGGGTCTTATACCGCGGACTGGTCTCACTTTCTTCTTTGATAAAGCTCCATTAGCTTGAAAAGGGTAAACAAACCTACCCTTGTACCGGGTCTTGGACCACGGAATGGTCTTAGTTTCTTTTTTGATCAAGCTCCATTAGGTTTAAAAGGGTAAACAAACCTCCCCTCGTACCGAGTCTTGGACCGTGGACTGGTCTCAGTTTCTTCTTTGATCAAGCTCCATTAGCTTGAAAAGGTAAACAAACCTCCCCTCATAACGGGTCTTGGACCGCGGACTGGTCTCAGTTTCTTCTTTGGTCAAGCTCCATTAGCTTGAAAAAGGTAACCAAACCTCCCCACGTACCGGGTCTTGGACCGCTGACTGGTCTCAGTTTTTTCTTTGATCAAGCTCCATTAGCTTGAAAAGGGTAAACAAACCACTCCTCGTACCGGGTCTTGGACCGCGGACTGGTCTTAGTTTTTTCTTTGATCAAGCTCCCTTAGCTTGAAGGGTAAACAAACCTCCCCTCGTACTGAGTCTTTGACTGCGGACTGGTCTCAGTTTCTTCTTTGATCAAGCTCCATTAGCTTGCAAAGGGTAAACAAACCTCCCCTCGTACCGTGTCTTGGACCGCGGACTGATCTCAGTTTTTTCTTTGATCATGCTTTAATAGCTTGAAAAGGGTAAACAAACCTCCCCTCGTAATGGGTCTTGGATCGCGGACTGGTCTCAGTTTCTTCTTTAATCAAGCTCCATTAGCTTGAAAAGGGTAAACAAACCTCCCCTCATACCGGGTCTTGGACCGCAGACTGGTCTAAGTTTCTTCTTTGTTCAAGCTCCATTAGCTTGAACAGGGTAAACAAACCTCCCCTCATACCGGGCCTTGGACCGCGGACTGGTTTCAATTTCTTCTTTGATCAAGCTCCACTAGCTTGAAAAGGGTAAACAAAACTCCCCTCGTACCGGGTCTTGCACCGCAGACTGGTCTCATTTTCTTCTTTGATCAAGCTCCTTTAGCTTGAAAAGGGTAAACAAACCTCCCCTCGTACAGGGTCTTAGACCGCGGACTGATCTCAGTTTTTTATTTGATCAAGATCCATTAGCTTGAAAAGGGTAAACAAACCTCCCCTCGTACCGGGTCTTCGACCACGGACTGATCTCAATTTTTTCTTTGATCAATATCCATTAGCTTGAAAAGGGTAAACAAACCTCCCCTTGTACCGATTCTTGGACCGCGGACTGGCCTCAGTTACTTCTTTAATCAAGCACCATTAGTTTGAAAAGGTAAACAAACCACCCTTTGCACCGGGTCTTGGACCGCAGAATGGTCTCAGTTTTTTCTTTGATAAAGCTCCATTAGCTTTAAAAGGGAAAACAAACCTCCCCTCGTACCGAGTCTTGGACCGCGGACTAGTCTCAGTTTCTACTTTGATCAAGCTCTACTAGCTTGAAAAGGGTATACAAACCACCCCTCGTACCGGGTTTTGGACCGCAGACTGGTCTTAGTTTCTTCTTCGATCAAGATGGGTAAACAAACCTCCCCTCGTACTGGGTCTTAGACCGCTGACTGGTCTCAGTTTCTTCGACGATCAAGGTCCATTAGCTTGAAAAGGGTAAACAAACCTTCCCTCATACTTGGTCTTGGACTGCGGACTGGTCTCAGTTTCTTCTTTGATCAAGCTCCATTAGCATGAAAAGGTTAAACAAACCTCCCCTCGTACCTGGTCTTGGACCGCAGACTGGTCTCAGTTTCTTCTTCGATCAAGAAGGGTAAACAAACCTCCCCTCGTACCGAGTCTTGGACCGCGGACTGGTCTTATTTTCTTCTTGGATCAAGCTCCATTAGCTTTAAAAGGGTAAACAAACCTCCCTTCGTATCGGGTCTTGGACCACGGACTGGTCTAAGTTTCTTCTTTGATCAAGCTCCATTAGCTTGAAAAGGGTAAACAAACCTCTCCTCATACCAGGTCTTGGACAGCACACTGGTCTCAGTTTCTTTTTCGATCAAGCTCCATTAGCTTAAAAAGGGTAAACACACCTCCCCTCGTACCGGGTCTTGGATCGCGGACTGGTCTCAGTTTCTTCTTTGATCAAGCTCCATTAGGATGAAAAGGTTAAACAAACCTCCCCTCGTACCGGGTCTTGGACCGCGGACAGGTCTCAGTTTCTTCTTTGATCAAGCTCCATTAGCTTGAAAATGGTAAACAAACCTCCCCTCGTACCGAGTCTTCGACCGCGGACTGGTCTTAGTCTCTTTTTTGAGCAAGCTCTATTAGCTTGAAAAGTGTAAAAAAACCTCCCCTCGTGTCGGGTCTTATACCGCGGACTGGTCTCACTTTCTTCTTTGATAAAGCTCCATTAGCTTGAAAAGGGTAAACAAACCTACCCTTGTACCGGGTCTTGGACCGAGGAATGGTCTTAGTTTCGTTTTTGATCAAGCTCCATTAGGTTTAAAAGGGTAAACAAACCTCCCCTCGTACCGAGTCTTGGACCGTGGACTGGTCTCAGTTTCTTCTTTGATCAAGCTCCATTAGCTTGAAAAGGTAAACAAACCTCCCCTCATAACGGGTCTTGGACCGCGGACTGGTCTCAGTTTCTTCTTTGGTCAAGCTCCATTAGCTTGAAAAAGGTAACCAAACCTCCCCACGTACCGGGTCTTGGACCGCTGACTGGTCTCAGTTTTTTCTTTGATCAAGCTCCATTAGCTTGAAAAGGGTAAACAAACCACTCCTCGTACCGGGTCTTGGACCGCGGACTGGTCTTAGTTTTTTCTTTGATCAAGCTCCCTTAGCTTGAAGGGTAAACAAACCTCCCCTCGTACTGAGTCTTTGACTGCGGACTGGTCTCAGTTTCTTCTTTGATCAAGCTCCATTAGCTTGCAAAGGGTACACAAACCTCCCCCCGTGCCGGGTCTTGGACTGCAAACTGGTCTCAGTTTCTTCTTTGATAAAGCTCAATTAGCTTGAAAAGGGTAAACAAACCTCCCCTCGTACAAGGTCCTGGACCGCGAAATGGTCTCAGTTTCTCTTTTGATCAAGCTCCATTAGCTTTAAAAGGGTAAACAAACCTCCCCTCGTACCGAGTCTTGGATAGCGGACTGGTCTCACTTTCTTCTTTGATAAAGCTTCATTAGCTTGAAAAGGTAAATAAACCTCCCATGTAACAGGTCTTGGACCGCGGACTGGTCTCAATTATTTCTTTGGTCAAGCTCCATTAGCTTGAAAAAGGTAAACAAACCTCCCCTCGTACCGGGTCTTGGACCGCGGATTGGTCTAAGTTTCTTCTTGGATCAAGCTCCATTAGCTTGAAAAGGGTAAACAAACCTCCCCTCGTACCGGGTCTTGCACCGCGGACTGGTCTCATTTTCTTCTTTGATCAAGCTCAATTAGCTTGAAAAGGGTAAACAAACCTCCCCTCGGACCAGGTCTTGGACCGTGGACTGATCTCAGTTTTTTCTTTGATCAAGATCCATTAGCTTGAAAAGGGTAAACAAACCTCAACTCGTACCGGGTCTTCGACCGCGTATTGATCTCAGGTTTTTTCTTTGATCAAGATCCATTAGCTTGAAAAGGGTAAACAAACCTCCCCTTGTACTGAGTCTTGGACCACGGACTGGTATGAGTTACTTCTTTGATCATGCTCCATTAGCTTGAAAAGGTAAACAAACCTCCCCTCGTACCGGGACTTGGACCGCGGACTGTCTCAGTTTCTTCTTTGATCAAGCTCCATTAGCTTGAACAGGGTAAACAAACCTCCCCTCATACCGGGCCTTGGACCGCGGACTGGTTTCAATTTCTTCTTTGATCAAGCTCCACTAGCTTGAAAAGGGTAAACAAAACTCCCCTCGTACCGGGTCTTGCACCGCAGACTGGTCTCATTTTCTTCTTTGGTCCAGCTCCATTAGCTTGAAAAAGGTAAATAAACCTCCCCTCGTACCGGGTCTTGGACCGCGGACTGGTCTCAGTTTCTTCTTTGTTCAAGATCCATTAGCTTGAAAAGGTTAAACAAACCTCCCCCCGTACCGGGTCTTGAACAGCGGACTGGTATCATTTTCTTCTTTGATCAAGCTCCATTAGCTTGAAAAGGTTAAATAAACCTCTCTTCATACCAGGTCTTGTACCGCGGACTAGTCTCAGTTTCTTCTTTGATCAAGCACCATTAGCTTGAAAAGGGTAAACAAACCTCCCCTTGTACTGGGTCTTGGACCGCGGACTGGTTTAGTTTCTTCTTTGATATAGCTCCATTAGCTTGAAAATAGAAAACAAACCTCCCCTCGTACCGAGTCTAGCACCACGAACTAGTCTCAGTTTCTTCTTTGATCAAGCTCTATTGGCTTGAAAAGGGTAAATAAACCTCCCCTCGTACTGGTTCTCGGACCACAGACTTTCTCAGTTTCTTCTTTGATCAAGCTCCCTTAGCTTGAAGGGTAAACAAACCTCCCCTCGTACTGAGTATTGGACCGCGGACTGGTCTCAGTTTCTTCTTTGATCAAGCTCCATTAGCTTGAAAAGGGTACACAAACCTCCCCCCGTGTCGGGTCTTGGACCGCGGTCTGGTCTCAGTTTCTTCTTTGATAAAGCTCTATTAGCTTGAAAAGGGTAAATAAAACTCCCCTCGTACAGGGTCTTGGACCGCGAAATGGTCTCAGTTTCTTTTTTGATCATGCTCCATTAGCTTTAAAAGGGTAAACAAATCTCCCCTCGTACCGAGTCTTGGATAGCGGACTGGTCTCAGTTTCCTCTTTGATCAAGCTTCATTAGCTTGAAAACGTAAACAAACCTCCCCTGTAACGGGTCTTGGACCGCGGACAGGTCTCAGTTATTTCTTTGGTCAAGCTCCATTAGCTTGAAAAATGTAAAAAACCTCCCCTCGTACCGGGTCTTAGACCGCGGATTGGTCTAAGTTTCTTCTTTGATCAAGCTCCATTATCTTGAAAAGGGTAAACAAACCTTCCCTCGTACCGGGTCTTGTACCGCGGACTGGTCTCATTTTCTTCTTTGATCAAGCTCAATTAGCTTGAAAAGGGTAAACAAACCTCCCCTCGTACCGGGTCTTGGACCGCGGACTGATCTCAGTTTTTTCTTTGATCAAGATCCATTAGCTTGAAAAGGGGTAAACAAACTTCACATAGTACCGGGTCTTCAATCGCGGACTAGTCTCAGTTTTTTCTTTGATCAAGATCCATTAGCTTGAAAAGGGTAAACAAACCTCCCCCCGTACCGAGTCTTGGACCGCGGACTGGTATCAGTTACTTCTTTGATCATGCTCCATTAGCTTGAAAAGGTAAAGAAACCTCCCCTCGTACCGGGTCTTGGACCGCGAACTGGTCTCAGTTTCTTCTTTGGTCAAGCTCCATTAGCTTGAAAAAGGTAAACAAACCTCCCCTCGTACCGGGTCTTGGACTGCGGACTGGTCTCTGTTTCTTCTTTGATCTAGCTCCATTATCTTGAAAATAGAAAACAAACCTCCCCTCGTACCGAGTCTAGGACCACGGACTAGTCTCAGTTTCTTCTTTCATCAAGCTCTATTAGCTTGAAAAGGGTAAACAAACCTCCCCTCGTAATGAGTATTGGATTGCGGACTGGTCTCAGTTTCTTCTTTGATCAAGCTCCATTAGCTTAAAAAGGGTACACAAACCTCCCCTCGTGTCGGGTCTTGGACCGCGGTCTGGTCTCAGTTTCTTCTTTGATAAAGCTCTATTAGCTTGAAAAGGGTAAACAAACCTCCCCTCGTACAGGGTCTTGGACCGCGAAATGGTCTCAGTTTCTTTTTTGATCATGCTCCATTAGCTTTAAAAGGGTAAACAAATCTCCCCTCGTACCGAGTCTTGGATAGCGGACTGGTCTCAGTTTCCTCTTTGATCAAGCTTCATTAGCTTGAAAACGTAAACAAACCTCCCCTGTAACGGGTCTTGGACCGCGGACAGGTCTCAGTTATTTCTTTGGTCAAGCTCCATTAGCTTGAAAAATGTAAAAAACCTCCCCTCGTACCGGGTCTTAGACCGCGGATTGGTCTAAGTTTCTTCTTTGATCAAGCTCCATTATCTTGAAAAGGGTAAACAAACCTCCCCTCGTACCGGGTCTTGTACCGCGGACTGGTCTCATTTTCTTCTTTGATCAAGCTCAATTAGCTTGAAAAGGGTAAACAAACCTCCCCTCGTACCGGGTCTTGGGACCGCGGACTGATCTCAGTTTTTTCTTTGATCAAGATCCATTAGCTTGAAAAGGGTAAACAAACTTCACATAGTACCGGGTCTTCAATCGCGGACTAGTCTCAGTTTTTTCTTTGATCAAGATCCATTAGCTTGAAAAGGGTAAACAAACCTCCCCCCGTACCGAGTCTTGGACCGCGGACTGGTATCAGTTACTTCTTTGATCATGCTCCATTAGCTTGAAAAGGTAAAGAAACCTCCCCTCGTACCGGGTCTTGGACCGCGAACTGGTCTCAGTTTCTTCTTTGGTCAAGCTCCATTAGCTTGAAAAAGCTAAACAAACCTCCCCTCGTACCGGGTCTTGGACTGCGGACTGGTCTCTGTTTCTTCTTTGATCTAGCTCCATTATCTTGAAAATAGAAAACAAACCTCCCCTCGTACCGAGTCTAGGACCACGGACTAGTCTCAGTTTCTTCTTTCATCAAGCTCTATTAGCTTGAAAAGGGTAAACAAACCTCCCCTCGTAATGAGTATTGGATTGCGGACTGGTCTCAGTTTCTTCTTTGATCAAGCTCCATTAGCTTAAAAAGGGTACACAAACCTCCCCTCGTGTCGGGTCTTGGACCGCGGTCTGGTCTCAGTTTCTTCTTTGATAAAGCTCTATTAGCTTGAAAAGGGTAAACAAACCTCCCCTCGTACAGGGTCTTGGACCGCGAAATGGTCTCAGATTCTTTTTTGATCAAGCTCCATTTGCTTTAAAAGCGTAAACAAATCTCCCCTCGTACCGAATCTTGGATAGTGGACTGGTCTCAGTTTCTTCTTTGATCAAGCTTCATTAGCTTGAAAAGGTAAACAAACCTCGCCTACAACGAGTCTTGGACCGCGGACTGGTCTCAGTTATTTCTTTGGTCAAGCTCCATTAGCTTGAAAAAGGTAAACAAACCTCCCCTCGTACGGGTCTTGGACCGCGGATTGGTCTAAGTTTCTTCTTTGATCAAGCTCCATTAGCTTGAAAAGGGTAAACAAACCTCCCCTTGTACCGGGTCTTGCACCGTAGACTGGTCTCATTTTCTTCTTTGATCAAGCTCAATTAGCTTGAAAAGGGTAAACAAACCTCCCCTCGTACCGGGTCTTGGACCGCGGACTGGTCTCAGTTTTTTCTTTGATCAAGATCCATTAGCTTGAAAAGGGTAAACAAACCTCAACTCGTACCGGGTCTTCGACCGCGGACTGATCTCAGGTTTTTTCTTTGATCAAGATCCATTAGCTTGAAAAGGGAAAACAAACCTCCCCCCGTACCGAGTCTTGGACCGCGGACTGGTATTAGTTACTTCTTTGATCATGCTCCATTAGCTTAAAAAGGTAAACAAACCTCCCATCGTACTGGGTCTTGGACCGCAGACTGTCTCAGTTTCTTCTTTGATAAAGCTCTATTAGCTTTAATAGGGTAAACAAACCTCCCCTCGTACCGAGTCTTGGACCGCGGACTGGTCTCAGTTTATTCATTAATCAAGCACCATTAGCTTGAAACGTTAAACCAGCCTCCCCTCGTACCGGGTCTTGGACCGCGGACTGGTCTCAGTTTTTTCTTTGGTCAAGCTCCATTAGCTTGAAAAAGGTAATCAAACCTCCCCTAGTACCGGGTCTTGGACCGCGGACTGGTCTCAGTTTCTTCTTTGATCAAGATCCATTAGCTTGAATAGGTTAAACAAACCTCCCCCCGTACAAGGTCTTGAACAGCGGACTGGGATCATTTTCTTCTTTGATCAAGCTCCATTAGCTTGAAAAGGGTATATAAACCTCTCCACATACCAGATCTTGTACCGCGGACTGGTCTCAGTTTCTTCTTTGATCAAGCACCATTAGCTTGAAAAGGGTAAACAAACCTCCCCTCGTACCGGGTCTTGGACCGTGGACTAGTCTCAGTTTCTTCTTTTATCTAGCTCCATTAGCTTGAAAATAGAAAACAAACCTCCCCTCGTTCCGAGTCTAGGTCCACGTACTAGTCTGAGTTTCTTCTTTGATCAAGCTCTATTAGCCTGAAAAGGGTAAATAAACCTCCCCTCGTACTGGTTCTTGGACCGCATACTTTCTCAGTTTCTTCTTTGATCAAGCTCCCTTAGCTTGAAGGGTAAACAAACCTCCCCTCGTACCGAGTATTGGACCGCGGACTGGTCTCAGTTTCTTCTTTGATCACGCTCCATTAGCTTGAAAAGGGTACACAAACCTCCCCTCGTGTCGGGTCTTGGACCGCGGTCTGGTCTCAGTTTCTTCTTTGATAAAGCTCTATTAGCTTGAAAAGGGTAAACAAACCTCCCCTCGTACAGGGTCTTGGACCGCGAAATGGTCTCAGTTTCTTTTTTGATCATGCTCCATTAGCTTTAAAAGGGTAAACAAATCTCCCCTCGTACCGAGTCTTGGATAGCGGACTGGTCTCAGTTTCCTCTTTGATCAAGCTTCATTAGCTTGAAAACGTAAACAAACCTCCCCTGTAACGGGTCTTGGACCGCGGACAGGTCTCAGTTATTTCTTTGGTCAAGCTCCATTAGCTTGAAAAAGGTAAAAAACCTCCCCTCATACCGGGTCTTAGACCGCGGATTGGTCTAAGTTTCTTCTTTGATCAAGCTCCATTATCTTGAAAAGGGTAAACAAACCTCCCCTCGTATCGGGTCTTGTACCGCGGACTGGTCTCATTTTCTTCTTTGATCAAGCTCAATTAGCTTGAAAAGGGTAAACAAACCTCCCCTCGTACCGGGTCTTGGACCGCGGACTGATCTGAGTTTTTTCTTTGATCAAGATCCATTAGCTTGAAAAGGGTAAACAAACTTCACATAGTACCGGGTCTTCAATCGCGGACTGGTCTCAGTTTTTTCTTTGATCAAGATCCATTAGCTTGAAAAGGGTAAACAAACCTCCCCCCGTACCGAGTCTTGGACCGCGGACTGGTATCAGTTACTTCTTTGATCATGCTCCATTAGCTTGAAAAGGTAAAGAAACCTCCCCTCGTACCGGGTCTTGGACCGCGAACTGGTCTCAGTTTCTTCTTTGGTCAAGCTCCATTAGCTTGAAAAAGGTAAACAAACCTCCCCTCGTACCGGGTCTTGGACTGCGGACTGGTCTCTGTTTCTTCTTTGATCTAGCTCCATTATCTTGAAAATAGAAAACAAACCTCCCCTCGTACCGAGTCTAGGACCACGGACTAGTCTCAGTTTCTTCTTTCATCAAGCTCTATTAGCTTGAAAAGGGTAAACAAACCTCCCCTCGTAATGAGTATTGGATTGCGGACTGGTCTCAGTTTCTTCTTTGATCAAGCTCCATTAGCTTAAAAAGGGTACACAAACCTCCCCTCGTGTCGGGTCTTGGACCGCGGTCTGGTCTCAGTTTCTTCTTTGATAAAGCTCTATTAGCTTGAAAAGGGTAAACAAACCTCCCCTCGTACAGGGTCTTGGACCGCGAAATGGTCTCAGTTTCTTTTTTGATCAAGCTCCATTTGCTTTAAAAGCGTAAACAAATCTCCCCTCGTACCGAATCTTGGATAGTCGACTGGTCTCAGTTTCTTCTTTGATCAAGCTTCATTAGCTTGAAAAGGTAAACAAACCTCGCCTACAACGAGTCTTGGACCGCGGACTGGTCTCAGTTATTTCTTTGGTCAAGCTCCATTAGCTTGAAAAAGGTAAACAAACCTCCCCTCGTACCGGGTCTTGGACCGCGGATTGGTCTAAGTTTCTTCTTTGATCAAGCTCCATTAGCTTGAAAAGGGTAAACAAACCTCCCCTTGTACCGGGTCTTGCACCGTAGACTGGTCTCATTTTCTTCTTTGATCAAGCTTAATTAGCTTGAAAAGGGTAAACAAACCTCCCCTCGTACCGGGTCTTGGACCGCGGACTGGTCTCAGTTTTTTCTTTGATCAAGATCCATTAGCTTGAAAAGGGTAAACAAACCTCAACTCGTACCGGGTCTTCGACCGCGGACTGATCTCAGGTTTTTTCTTTGATCAAGATCCATTAGCTTGAAAAGGGAAAACAAACCTCCCCTCGTACCGAGTCTTGGACCGCGGACTGGTATTAGTTACTTCTTTGATCATGCTCCATTAGCTTAAAAAGGTAAACAAACCTCCCATCGTACCGGGTCTTGGACCGCAGACTGTCTCAGTTTCTTCTTTGATAAAGCTCTATTAGCTTTAATAGGGTAAACAAACCTCCCCTCGTACCGAGTCTTGGACCGCGGACTGGTCTCAGTTTATTCATTAATCAAGCACCATTAGCTTGAAACGGTAAACTAGCCTCCCCTCGTACCGGGTCTTGGACCGCGGACTGGTCTCAGTTTTTTCTTTGGTCAAGCTCCATTAGCTTGAAAAAGGTAATCAAACCTCCCCTAGTACCGGGTCTTGGACCGCGGACTGGTCTCAGTTTCTTCTTTGATCAAGATCCATTAGCTTGAATAGGTTAAACAAACCTCCCCCCGTACAAGGTCTTGAACAGCGGACTGGGATCATTTTCTTCTTTGATCAAGCTCCATTAGCTTGAAAAGGGTATATAAACCTCTCCTCATACCAGATCTTGTACCGCGGACTGGTCTCAGTTTCTTCTTTGATCAAGCACCATTAGCTTGAAAAGGGTAAACAAACCTCCCCTCGTACCGGGTCTTGGACCGTGGACTAGTCTCAGTTTCTTCTTTTATCTAGCTCCATTAGCTTGAAAATAGAAAACAAACCTCCCCTCGTTCCGAGTCTAGGTCCACGTACTAGTCTGAGTTTCTTCTTTGATCAAGCTCTATTAGCCTGAAAAGGGTAAATAAACCTCCCCTCGTACTGGTTCTTGGACCGCATACTTTCTCAGTTTCTTCTTTGATCAAGCTCCCTTAGCTTGAAGGGTAAACAAACCTCCCCTCGTACCGAGTATTGGACCGCGGACTGGTCTCAGTTTCTTCTTTGATCACGCTCCATTAGCTTGAAAAGGGTACACAAACCTCCCCTCGTGTCGGGTCTTGGACCGCGGTCTGGTCTCAGTTTCTTCTTTGATAAAGCTCTATTAGCTTGAAAAGGGTAAACAAACCTCCCCTCGTACAGGGTCTTGGACCGCGAAATGGTCTCAGTTTCTTTTTTGATCATGCTCCATTAGCTTTAAAAGGGTAAACAAATCTCCCCTCTTACCGAGTCTTGGATAGGGGACTGGTCTCAGTTTCCTCTTTGATCAAGCTTCATTAGCTTGAAAACGTAAACAAACCTCCCCTGTAACGGGTCTTGGACCGCGGACAGGTCTCAGTTATTTCTTTGGTCAAGCTCCATTAGCTTGAAAAAGGTAAAAAACCTCCCCTCGTACCGGGTCTTAGACCGCGGATTGGTCTAAGTTTCTTCTTTGATCAAGCTCCATTATCTTGAAAAGGGTAAACAAACCTCCCCTCGTACCGGGTCTTGTACCGCGGACTGGTCTCATTTTCTTCTTTGATCAAGCTCAATTAGCTTGAAAAGGGTAAACAAACCTCCCCTCGTACCGGGTCTTGGACCGCGGACTGATCTCAATTTTTTCTTTGATCAAGATCCATTAGCTTGAAAAGGGTAAACAAACTTCACATAGTACCGGGTCTTCAATCGCGGACTGGTCTCAGTTTTTTCTTTGATCAAGATCCATTAGCTTGAAAAGGGTAAACAAACCTCCCCCCGTACCGAGTCTTGGACCGCGGACTGGTATCAGTTACTTCTTTGATCATGCTCCATTAGCTTGAAAAGGTAAAGAAACCTCCCCTCGTACCGGGTCTTGGACCGCGAACTGTCTCAGTTTCTTCTTTGATAAAGCTCTATTAGCTTTAATAGGGTAAACAAACCTCCCCTCGTACCGAGTCTTGGACCGCGGACTGGTCTCAGTTTATTCATTAATCAAGCACCATTAGCTTGAAACGGTAAACCAGCCTCCCCTCGTACGGGTCTTGGACCGCGGACTGGTCTCAATTATTTCTTTGGTCAAGCTCCATTAGCTTGAAAAAGGTAAACAAACCTCCCCTCGTACCGGGTCTTGGACCGCGGATTGGTCTAAGTTTCTTCTTGGATCAAGCTCCATTAGCTTGAAAAGGGTAAACAAACCTCCCCTCGTACCGGGTCTTGCACCGCGGACTGGTCTCATTTTCTTCTTTGATCAAGCTCAATTAGCTTGAAAAGGGTAAACAAACCTCCCCTCGGACCAGGTCTTGGACCGCGGACTGATCTCAGTTTTTTCTTTGATCAAGATCCATTAGCTTGAAAAGGGTAAACAAACCTCAACTCGTACTGGGTCTTCGACCGCGTATTGATCTCAGGTTTTTTCTTTGATCAAGATCCATTAGCTTGAAAAGGGTAAACAAACCTCCCCTTGTACTGAGTCTTGGACCACGGACTGGTATGAGTTACTTCTTTGATCATGCTCCATTAGCTTGAAAAGGTAAACAAACCTCCCCTCGTACCGGGACTTGGACCGCGGACTGTCTCAGTTTCTTCTTTGATAAAGCTCCATTAGCTTTAATAGGGTAAACAAACCTCCCCTCGTACCGAGTCTTGGACCGCGGACTGGTCTCAGTTTATTCATTAATCAAGCACCATTAGCTTGAAACGGTAAACAAACCTCCCCTCGTACCGGGTCTTGGACCACGGACTGGTCTCAGTTTCTTCTTTGGTCCAGCTCCATTAGCTTGAAAAAGGTAAATAAACCTCCCCTCGTACCGGGTCTTGGACCGCGGACTGGTCTCAGTTTCTTCTTTGTTCAAGATCCATTAGCTTGAAAAGGTTAAACAAACCTCCCCCCGTACCGGGTCTTGAACAGCGGACTGGTATCATTTTCTTCTTTGATCAAGCTCCATTAGCTTGAAAAGGTTAAATAAACCTCTCTTCATACCAGGTCTTGTACCGCGGACTAGTCTCAGTTTCTTCTTTGATCAAGCACCATTAGCTTGAAAAGGGTAAACAAACCTCCCCTTGTACCGGGTCTTGGACCGCGGACTGGTTTAGTTTCTTCTTTGATATAGCTCCATTAGCTTGAAAATAGAAAACAAACCTCCCCTCGTACCAAGTCTAGCACCACGAACTAGTCTCAGTTTCTTCTTTGATCAAGCTCTATTGGCTTGAAAAGGGTAAATAAACCTCCCCTCGTACTGGTTCTCAGACCACAGACTTTCTCAGTTTCTTCTTTGATCAAGCTCCCTTAGCTTGAAGGGTAAACAAACCTCCCCTCGTACTGAGTATTGGACCGCGGACTGGTCTCAGTTTCTTGTTTGATCAAGCTCCATTAGCTTGAAAAGGGTACACAAACCTCCCCCCGTGTCGGGTCTTGGACCGCGGTCTGGTCTCAGTTTCTTCTTTGATAAAGCTCTATTAGCTTGAAAAGGGTAAATAAAACTCCCCTCGTACAGGGTCTTGGACCGCGAAATGGTCTCAGTTTCTTTTTTGATCATGCTCCATTAGCTTTAAAAGGGTAAACAAATCTCCCCTCGTACCGAGTCTTGGATAGCGGACTGGTCTCAGTTTCCTCTTTGATCAAGCTTCATTAGCTTGAAAACGTAAACAAACCTCCCTTGTAACTGGTCTTGGACCGCGGACAGGTCTCAGTTATTTCTTTGGTCAAGCTCCATTAGCTTGAAAAAGGTAAAAAACCTCCCCTCGTACCGGGTCTTAGACCGCGGATTGGTCTAAGTTTCTTCTTTGATCAAGCTCCATTATCTTGAAAAGGGTAAACAAACCTCCCCTCGTACCGGGTCTTGTACCGCAGACTGGTCTCAGTTTCTTCTTTCATCAAGCTCTATTAGCTTGAAAAGGGTAAACAAACCTCCCCTCGTAATGAGTATTGGATTGCGGACTGGTCTCAGTTTCTTCTTTGATCAAGCTCCATTAGCTTAAAAAGGGTACACAAACCTCCCCTCGTGTCGGGTCTTGGACCGCGGTCTGGTCTCAGTTTCTTCTTTGATAAAGCTCTATTAGCTTGAAAAGGGTAAACAAACCTCCCCTCGTACAGGGTCTTGGACCGCGAAATGGTCTCAGTTTCTTTTTTGATCAAGCTCCATTTGCTTTAAAAGCGTAAACAAATCTCCCCTCGTACCGAATCTTGGATAGTGGACTGGTCTCAGTTTCTTCTTTGATCAAGCTTCATTAGCTTGAAAAGGTAAACAAACCTCGCCTACAACGAGTCTTGGACCGCGGACTGGTCTCAGTTATTTCTTTGGTCAAGCTCCATTAGCTTGAAAAAGGTAAACAAACCTCCCCTCGTACCGGGTCTTGGACCGCGGATTGGTCTAAGTTTCTTCTTTGATCAAGCTCCATTAGCTTGAAAAGGGTAAACAAACCTCCCCTTGTACCGGGTCTTGCACCGTAGACTGGTCTCATTTTCTTCTTTGATCAAGCTTAATTAGCTTGAAAAGGGTAAACAAACCTCCCCTCGTACCGGGTCTTGGACCGCGGACTGGTCTCAGTTTTTTCTTTGATCAAGATCCATTAGCTTGAAAAGGGTAAACAAACCTCAACTCGTACCGGGTCTTCGACCGCGGACTGATCTCAGGTTTTTTCTTTGATCAAGATCCATTAGCTTGAAAAGGGAAAACAAACCTCCCCTCGTACCGAGTCTTGGACCGCGGACTGGTATTAGTTACTTCTTTGATCATGCTCCATTAGCTTAAAAAGGTAAACAAACCTCCCATCGTACCGGGTCTTGGACCGCAGACTGTCTCAGTTTCTTCTTTGATAAAGCTCTATTAGCTTTAATAGGGTAAACAAACCTCCCCTCGTACCGAGTCTTGGACCGCAGACTGGTCTCAGTTTATTCATTAATCAAGCACCATTAGCTTGAAACGGTAAACCAGCCTCCCCTCGTACCGGGTCTTGGACCGCGGACTGGTCTCAGTTTTTTCTTTGGTCAAGCTCCATTAGCTTGAAAAAGGTAATCAAACCTCCCCTAGTACCGGGTCTTGGACCGCGGACTGGTCTCAGTTTCTTCTTTGATCAAGACCCATTAGCTTGAATAGGTTAAACAAACCTCCCCCCGTACAAGGTCTTGAACAGCGGACTGGGATCATTTTCTTCTTTGATCAAGCTCCATTAGCTTGAAAAGGGTATATAAACCTCTCCTCATACCAGATCTTGTACCGCGGACTGGTCTCAGTTTCTTCTTTGATCAAGCACCATTAGCTTGAAAAGGGTAAACAAACCTCCCCTCGTACCGGGTCTTGGACCGTGGACTAGTCTCAGTTTCTTCTTTTATCTAGCTCCATTAGCTTGAAAATAGAAAACAAACCTCCCCTCGTTCCGAGTCTAGGTCCACGTACTAGTCTGAGTTTCTTCTTTGATCAAGCTCTATTAGCCTGAAAAGGGTAAATAAACCTCCCCTCGTACTGGTTCTTGGACCGCATACTTTCTCAGTTTCTTCTTTGATCAAGCTCCCTTAGCTTGAAGGGTAAACAAACCTCCCCTCGTACCGAGTATTGGACCGCGGACTGGTCTCAGTTTCTTCTTTGATCACGCTCCATTAGCTTGAAAAGGGTACACAAACCTCCCCTCGTGTCGGGTCTTGGACCGCGGTCTGGTCTCAGTTTCTTCTTTGATAAAGCTCTATTAGCTTGAAAAGGGTAAACAAACCTCCCCTCGTACAGGGTCTTGGACCGCGAAATGGTCTCAGTTTCTTTTTTGATCATGCTCCATTAGCTTTAAAAGGGTAAACAAATCTCCCCTCTTACCGAGTCTTGGATAGCGGACTGGTCTCAGTTTCCTCTTTGATCAAGCTTCATTAGCTTGAAAACGTAAACAAACCTCCCCTGTAACGGGTCTTGGACCGCGGACAGGTCTCAGTTATTTCTTTGGTCAAGCTCCATTAGCTTGAAAAAGGTAAAAAACCTCCCCTCGTACCGGGTCTTAGACCGCGGATTGGTCTAAGTTTCTTCTTTGATCAAGCTCCATTATCTTGAAAAGGGTAAACAAACCTCCCCTCGTACCGGGTCTTGTACCGCGGACTGGTCTCATTTTCTTCTTTGATCAAGCTCAATTAGCTTGAAAAGGGTAAACAAACCTCCCCTCGTACCGGGTCTTGGACCGCGGACTGATCTCAGTTTTTTCTTTGATCAAGATCCATTAGCTTGAAAAGGGTAAACAAACTTCACATAGTACCGGGTCTTCAATCGCGGACTGGTCTCAGTTTTTTCTTTGATCAAGATCCATTAGCTTGAAAAGGGTAAACAAACCTCCCCCCGTACCGAGTCTTGGACCGCGGACTGGTATCAGTTACTTCTTTGATCATGCTCCATTAGCTTGAAAAGGTAAAGAAACCTCCCCTCGTACCGGGTCTTGGACCGCGAACTGTCTCAGTTTCTTCTTTGATAAAGCTCTATTAGCTTTAATAGGGTAAACAAACCTCCCCTCGTACCGAGTCTTGGACCGCGGACTGGTCTCAGTTTATTCATTAATCAAGCACCATTAGCTTGAAACGGTAAACCAGCCTCCCCTCGTACGGGTCTTGGACCGCGGACTGGTCTCAATTATTTCTTTGGTCAAGCTCCATTAGCTTGAAAAAGGTAAACAAACCTCCCCTCGTACCGGGTCTTGGACCGCGGATTGGTCTAAGTTTCTTCTTGGATCAAGCTCCATTAGCTTGAAAAGGGTAAACAAACCTCCCCTCGTACCGGGTCTTGCACCGCGGACTGGTCTCATTTTCTTCTTTGATCAAGCTCAATTAGCTTGAAAAGGGTAAACAAACCTCCCCTCGGACCAGGTCTTGGACCGCGGACTGATCTCAGTTTTTTCTTTGATCAAGATCCATTAGCTTGAAAAGGGTAAACAAACCTCAACTCGTACCGGGTCTTCGACCGCGTATTGATCTCAGGTTTTTTCTTTGATCAAGATCCATTAGCTTGAAAAGGGTAAACAAACCTCCCCTTGTACTGAGTCTTGGACCACGGACTGGTATGAGTTACTTCTTTGATCATGCTCCATTAGCTTGAAAAGGTAAACAAACCTCCCCTCGTACCGGGACTTGGACCGCGGACTGTCTCAGTTTCTTCTTTGATAAAGCTCCATTAGCTTTAATAGGGTAAACAAACCTCCCCTCGTACCGAGTCTTGGACCGCGGACTGGTCTCAGTTTATTCATTAATCAAGCACCATTAGCTTGAAACGGTAAACAAACCTCCCCTCGTACCGGGTCTTGGACCACGGACTGGTCTCAGTTTCTTCTTTGGTCCAGCTCCATTAGCTTGAAAAAGGTAAATAAACCTCCCCTCGTACCGGGTCTTGGACCGCGGACTGGTCTCAGTTTCTTCTTTGTTCAAGATCCATTAGCTTGAAAAGGTTAAACAAACCTCCCCCCGTACCGGGTCTTGAACAGCGGACTGGTATCATTTTCTTCTTTGATCAAGCTCCATTAGCTTTAAAAGGTTAAATAAACCTCTCTTCATACCAGGTCTTGTACCGCGGACTAGGCTCAGTTTCTTCTTTGATCAAGCACCATTAGCTTGAAAAGGGTAAACAAACCTCCCCTTGTACCGGGTCTTGGACCGCGGACTGGTTTAGTTTCTTCTTTGATATAGCTCCATTAGCTTGAAAATAGAAAACAAACCTCCCCTCGTACCAAGTCTAGCACCACGAACTAGTCTCAGTTTCTTCTTTGATCAAGCTCTATTGGCTTGAAAAGGGTAAATAAACCTCCCCTCGTACTGGTTCTCAGACCACAGACTTTCTCAGTTTCTTCTTTGATCAAGCTCCCTTAGCTTGAAGGGTAAACAAACCTCCCCTCGTACTGAGTATTGGACCGCGGACTGGTCTCAGTTTCTTGTTTGATCAAGCTCCATTAGCTTGAAAAGGGTACACAAACCTCCCCCCGTGTCGGGTCTTGGACCGCGGTCTGGTCTCAGTTTCTTCTTTGATAAAGCTCTATTAGCTTGAAAAGGGTAAATAAAACTCCCCTCGTACAGGGTCTTGGACCACGAAATGGTCTCAGTTTCTTTTTTGATCATGCTCCATTAGCTTTAAAAGGGTAAACAAATCTCCCCTCGTACCGAGTCTTGGATAGCGGACTGGTCTCAGTTTCCTCTTTGATCAAGCTTCATTAGCTTGAAAACGTAAACAAACCTCCCTTGTAACTGGTCTTGGACCGCGGACAGGTCTCAGTTATTTCTTTGGTCAAGCTCCATTAGCTTGAAAAAGGTAAAAAACCTCCCCTCGTACCGGGTCTTAGACCGCGGATTGGTCTAAGTTTCTTCTTTGATCAAGCTCCATTATCTTGAAAAGGGTAAACAAACCTCCCCTCGTACCGGGTCTTGTACCGCAGACTGGTCTCATTTTCTTCTTTGATCAAGCTCAATTAGCTTGAAAAGGGTAAACAAACCTCCCCTCGTACCGGGTCTTGGACCGCGGACTGATCTCAGTTTTTTCTTTGATCAAGATCCATTAGCTTGAAAAGGGTAAACAAACTTCACATAGTACCGGGTCTTCAATCGCGGACTGGTCTCAGTTTTTTCTTTGATCAAGATCCATTAGCTTGAAAAGGGTAAATAAACCTCCCCCCGTACCGAGGCTTGGACCGCGGACTGGTATCAGTTACTTCTTTGATCATGCTCCATTAGCTTGAAAAGGTAAAGAAACCTCCCCTCGTACCGGGTCTTGGACCGCGAACTGGTCTCAGTTTCTTCTTTGGTCAAGCTCCATTAGCTTGAAAAAGGTAAACAAACCTCCCCTCGTACCGGGTCTTGGACTGCGGACTGGTCTCTGTTTCTTCTTTGATCTAGCTCCATTATCTTGAAAATAGAAAACAAACCTCCCCTCGTACCGAGTCTAGGACCACGGACTAGTCTCAGTTTCTTCTTTCATCAAGCTCTATTAGCTTGAAAAGGGTAAACAAACCTCCCCTCGTAATGAGTATTGGATTGCGGACTGGTCTCAGTTTCTTCTTTGATCAAGCTCCATTAGCTTAAAAAGGGTACACAAACCTCCCCTCGTGTCGGGTCTTGGACCGCGGTCTGGTCTCAGTTTCTTTTTTGATAAAGCTCTATTAGCTTGAAAAGGGTAAACAAACCTCCCCTCGTACAGGGTCTTGGACCGCGAAATGGTCTCAGTTTCTTTTTTGATCAAGCTCCATTTGCTTTAAAAGCGTAAACAAATCTCCCCTCGTACCGAATCTTGGATAGTGGACTGGTCTCAGTTTCTTCTTTGATCAAGCTTCATTAGCTTGAAAAGGTAAACAAACCTCGCCTACAACGAGTCTTGGACCGCGGACTGGTCTCAGTTATTTCTTTGGTCAAGCTCCATTAGCTTGAAAAAGGTAAACAAACCTCCCCTCGTACCGGGTCTTGGACCGCGGATTGGTCTAAGTTTCTTCTTTGATCAAGCTCCATTAGCTTGAAAAGGGTAAACAAACCTCCCCTTGTACCGGGTCTTGCACCGTAGACTGGTCTCATTTTCTTCTTTGATCAAGCTCAATTAGCTTGAAAAGGGTAAACAAACCTCCCCTCGTACCGGGTCTTGGACCGCGGACTGGTCTCAGTTTTTTCTTTGATCAAGATCCATTAGCTTGAAAAGGGTAAACAAACCTCAACTCGTACCGGGTCTTCGACCGCGGACTGATCTCAGGTTTTTTCTTTGATCAAGATCCATTAGCTTGAAAAGGGAAAACAAACCTCCCCTCGTACCGAGTCTTGGACCGCGGACTGGTATTAGTTACTTCTTTGATCATGCTCCATTAGCTTAAAAAGGTAAACAAACCTCCCATCGTACCGGGTCTTGGACCGCAGACTGTCTCAGTTTCTTCTTTGATAAAGCTCTATTAGCTTTAATAGGGTAAACAAACCTCCCCTCGTACCGAGTCTTGGACTGCGGACTGGTCTCAGTTTATTCATTAATCAAGCACCATTAGCTTGAAACGGTAAACCAGCCTCCCCTCGTACCGGGTCTTGGACCGCGGACTGGTCTCAGTTTTTTCTTTGGTCAAGCTCCATTAGCTTGAAAAAGGTAATCAAACCTCCCCTAGTACCGGGTCTTGGACCGCGGACTGGTCTCAGTTTCTTCTTTGATCAAGATCCATTAGCTTGAATAGGTTAAACAAACCTCCCCCCGTACAAGGTCTTGAACAGCGGACTGGGATCATTTTCTTCTTTGATCAAGCTCCATTAGCTTGAAAAGGGTATATAAACCTCTCCTCATACCAGATCTTGTACCGCGGACTGGTCTCAGTTTCTTCTTTGATCAAGCACCATTAGCTTGAAAAGGGTAAACAAACCTCCCCTCGTACCGGGTCTTGGACCGCGGACTGGTCTCAGTTTTTTCTTTGATCAAGATCCATTAGCTTGAAAAGGGTAAACAAACCTCAACTCGTACCGGGTCTTCGACCGCGGACTGATCTCAGGTTTTTTCTTTGATCAAGATCCATTAGCTTGAAAAGGGAAAACAAACCTCCCCTCGTACCGAGTCTTGGACCGCGGACTGGTATTAGTTACTTCTTTGATCATGCTCCATTAGCTTAAAAAGGTAAACAAACCTCCCATCGTACCGGGTCTTGGACCGCAGACTGTCTCAGTTTCTTCTTTGATAAAGCTCTATTAGCTTTAATAGGGTAAACAAACCTCCCCTCGTACCGAGTCTTGGACCGCGGACTGGTCTCAGTTTATTCATTAATCAAGCACCATTAGCTTGAAACGGTAAACCAGCCTCCCCTCGTACCGGGTCTTGGACCGCGGACTGGTCTCAGTTTTTTCTTTGGTCAAGCTCCATTAGCTTGAAAAAGGTAATCAAACCTTCCCTAGTACCGGGTCTTGGACCGCGGACTGGTCTCAGTTTCTTCTTTGATCAAGATCCATTAGCTTGAATAGGTTAAACAAACCTCCCCCCGTACAAGGTCTTGAACAGCGGACTGGGATCATTTTCTTCTTTGATCAAGCTCCATTAGCTTGAAAAGGGTATATAAACCTCTCCTCATACCAGATCTTGTACCGCGGACTGGTCTCAGTTTCTTCTTTGATCAAGCACCATTAGCTTGAAAAGGGTAAACAAACCTCCCCTCGTACCGGGTCTTGGACCGTGGACTAGTCTCAGTTTCTTCTTTTATCTAGCTCCATTAGCTTGAAAATAGAAAACAAACCTCCCCTCGTTCCGAGTCTAGGTCCACGTACTAGTCTGAGTTTCTTCTTTGATCAAGCTCTATTAGCCTGAAAAGGGTAAATAAACCTCCCCTCGTACTGGTTCTTGGACCGCATACTTTCTCAGTTTCTTCTTTGATCAAGCTCCCTTAGCTTGAAGGGTAAACAAACCTCCCCTCGTACCGAGTATTAGACCGCGGACTGGTCTCAGTTTCTTCTTTGATCACGCTCCATTAGCTTGAAAAGGGTACACAAACCTCCCCTCGTGTCGGGTCTTGGACCGCGGTCTGGTCTCAGTTTCTTCTTTGATAAAGCTCTATTAGCTTGAAAAGGGTAAACAAACCTCCCCTCGTACAGGGTCTTGGACCGCGAAATGGTCTCAGTTTCTTTTTTGATCATGCTCCATTAGCTTTAAAAGGGTAAACAAATCTCCCCTCGTACCGAGTCTTGGATAGCGGACTGGTCTCAGTTTCCTCTTTGATGAAGCTTCATTAGCTTGAAAACGTAAACAAACCTCCCCTGTAACGGGTCTTGGACCGCGGACAGGTCTCAGTTATTTCTTTGGTCAAGCTCCATTAGCTTGAAAAAGGTAAAAAACCTCCCCTCGTACCGGGTCTTAGACCGCGGATTGGTCTAAGTTTCTTCTTTGATCAAGCTCCATTATCTTGAAAAGGGTAAACAAACCTCCCCTCGTACCGGGTCTTGTACCGCGGACTGGTCTCATTTTCTTCTTTGATCAAGCTCAATTAGCTTGAAAAGGGTAAACAAACCTCCCCTCGTACCGGGTCTTGGACCGCGGACTGATCTCAGTTTTTTCTTTGATCAAGATCCATTAGCTTGAAAAGGGTAAGCAAACTTCACATAGTACCGGGTCTTCAATCGCGGACTGGTCTCAGTTTTTTCTTTGATCAAGATCCATTAGCTTGAAAAGGGTAAACAAACCTCCCCCCGTACCGAGTCTTGGACCGCGGACTGGTATCAGTTGCTTCTTTGATCATGCTCCATTAGCTTGAAAAGGTAAAGAAACCTCCCCTCGTACCGGGTCTTGGACCGCGAACTGGTCTCAGTTTCTTCTTTGGTCAAGCTCCATTAGCTTGAAAAAGGTAAACAAACCTCCCCTCGTACCGGGTCTTGGACTGCGGACTGGTCTCTGTTTCTTCTTTGATCTAGCTCCATTATCTTTAAAATAGAAAACAAACCTCCCCTCGTACCGAGTCTAGGACCACGGACTAGTCTCAGTTTCTTCTTTCATCAAGCTCTATTAGCTTGAAAAGGGTAAACAAACCTCCCCTCGTAATGAGTATTGGATTGCGGACTGGTCTCAGTTTCTTCTTTGATCAAGCTCCATTAGCTTAAAAAGGGTACACAAACCTCCCCTCGTGTCGGGTCTTGGACCGCTGTCTGGTCTCAGTTTCTTCTTTGATAAAGCTCTATTAGCTTGAAAAGGGTAAACAAACCTCCCCTCGTACAGGGTCTTGGACCGCGAAATGGTCTCAGTTTCTTTTTTGATCAAGCTCCATTTGCTTTAAAAGCGTAAACAAATCTCCCCTCGTACCGAATCTTGGATAGGGGACTGGTCTCAGTTTCTTCTTTGATCAAGCTTCATTAGCTTGAAAAGGTAAACAAACCTCGCCTACAACGAGTCTTGGACCGCGGACTGGTCTCAGTTATTTCTTTGGTCAAGCTCCATTAGCTTGAAAAAGGTAAACAAACCTCCCCTCGTACCGGGTCTTGGACCGCGGATTGGTCTAAGTTTCTTCTTTGATCAAGCTCCATTAGCTTGAAAAGGGTAAACAAACCTCCCCTTGTACCGGGTCTTGCACCGTAGACTGGTCTCATTTTCTTCTTTGATCAAGCTCAATTAGCTTGAAAAGGGTAAACAAACCTCCCCTCGTACCGGGTCTTGGACCGCGGACTGGTCTCAGTTTTTTCTTTGATCAAGATCCATTAGCTTGAAAAGGGTAAACAAACCTCCCCTTGTACCGGGTCTTGCACCGTAGACTGGTCTCATTTTCTTCTTTGATCAAGCTCAATTAGCTTGAAAAGGGTAAACAAACCTCCCCTCGTACCGGGTCTTGGACCGCGGACTGGTCTCAGTTTTTTCTTTGATCAAGATCCATTAGCTTGAAAAGGGTAAACAAACCTCAACTCGTACCGGGTCTTCGACCGCGGACTGATCTCAGGTTTTTTCTTTGATCAAGATCCATTAGCTTGAAAAGGGAAAACAAACCTCCCCTCGTACCGAGTCTTGGACCGCGGACTGGTCTCAGTTTATTCATTAATCAAGCACCATTAGCTTGAAACGGTAAACCAGCCTCCCCTCGTACCGGGTCTTGGACCGCGGACTGGTCTCAGTTTTTTCTTTGGTCAAGCTCCATTAGCTTGAAAAAGGTAATCAAACCTCCCCTAGTACCGGGTCTTGGACCGCGGACTGGTCTCAGTTTCTTCTTTGATCAAGATCCATTAGCTTGAATAGGTTAAACAAACCTCCCCCCGTACAAGGTCTTGAACAGCGGACTGGGATCATTTTCTTCTTTGATCAAGCTCCATTAGCTTGAAAAGGGTATATAAACCTCTCCTCATACCAGATCTTGTACCGCGGACTGATCTCAGTTTCTTCTTTGATCAAGCACCATTAGCTTGAAAAGGGTAAACAAACCTCCCCTCGTACCGGGTCTTGGACCGTGGACTAGTCTCAGTTTCTTCTTTTATCTAGCTCCATTAGCTTGAAAATAGAAAACAAACCTCCCCTTGTTCCGAGTCTAGGTCCACGTACTAGTCTGAGTTTCTTCTTTGATCAAGCTCTATTAGCCTGAAAAGGGTAAATAAACCTCCCCTCGTACTGGTTCTTGGACCGCATACTTTCTCAGTTTCTTCTTTGATCAAGCTCCCTTAGCTTGAAGGGTAAACAAACCTCCCCTCGTACCGAGTATTGGACCGCGGACTGGTCTCAGTTTCTTCTTTGATCACGCTCCATTAGCTTGAAAAGGGTAAACAAACCTCCCCTTGTACCGGGTCTTGCACCGTAGACTGGTCTCATTTTCTTCTTTGATCAAGCTCAATTAGCTTGAAAAGGGTAAACAAACCTCCCCTCGTACCGGGTCTTGGACCGCGGACTGGTCTCAGTTTTTTCTTTGATCAAGATCCATTAGCTTGAAAAGGGTAAACAAACCTCCCCTTGTACCGGGTCTTGCACCGTAGACTGGTCTCATTTTCTTCTTTGATCAAGCTCAATTAGCTTGAAAAGGGTAAACAAACCTCCCCTCGTACCGGGTCTTGGACCGCGGACTGGTCTCAGTTTTTTCTTTGATCAAGATCCATTAGCTTGAAAAGGGTAAACAAACCTCAACTCGTACCGGGTCTTCGACCGCGGACTGATCTCAAGTTTTTTCTTTGATCAAGATCCATTAGCTTGAAAAGGGAAAACAAACCTCCCCTCGTACCGAGTCTTGGACCGCGGACTGGTCTCAGTTTATTCATTAATCAAGCACCATTAGCTTGAAACGGTAAACCAGCCTCCCCTCGTACCGGGTCTTGGACCGCGGACTGGTCTCAGTTTTTTCTTTGGTCAAGCTCCATTAGCTTGAAAAAGGTAATCAAACCTCCCCTAGTACCGGGTCTTGGACCGCGGACTGGTCTCAGTTTCTTCTTTGATCAAGATCCATTAGCTTGAATAGGTTAAACAAACCTCCCCCCGTACAAGGTCTTGAACAGCGGACTGGGATCATTTTCTTCTTTGATCAAGCTCCATTAGCTTGAAAAGGGTATATAAACCTCTCCTCATACCAGATCTTGTACCGCGGACTGATCTCAGTTTCTTCTTTGATCAAGCACCATTAGCTTGAAAAGGGTAAACAAACCTCCCCTCGTACCGGGTCTTGGACCGTGGACTAGTCTCAGTTTCTTCTTTTATCTAGCTCCATTAGCTTGAAAATAGAAAACAAACCTCCCCTTGTTCCGAGTCTAGGTCCACGTACTAGTCTGAGTTTCTTCTTTGATCAAGCTCTATTAGCCTGAAAAGGGTAAATAAACCTCCCCTCGTACTGGTTCTTGGACCGCATACTTTCTCAGTTTCTTCTTTGATCAAGCTCCCTTAGCTTGAAGGGTAAACAAACCTCCCCTCGTACCGAGTATTGGACCGCGGACTGGTCTCAGTTTCTTCTTTGATCACGCTCCATTAGCTTGAAAAGGGTACACAAACCTCCCCTCGTGTCGGGTCTTGGACCGCGGTCTGGTCTCAGTTTCTTCTTTGATAAAGCTCTATTAGCTTGAAAAGGGTAAACAAACCTCCCCTCGTACAGGGTCTTGGACCGCGCAATGGTCTCAGTTTCTTTTTTGATCAAGCTCCATTTGCTTTAAAAGCGTAAACAAATCTCCCCTCGTACCGAATCTTGGATAGCGGACTGGTCTCAGTTTCTTCTTTGATCAAGCTTCATTAGCTTGAAAAGGTAAATAAACCTCGCCTACAACGGGTCTTGGACCGCGGACTGGTCTCAGTTATTTCTTTGGTCAAGCTCCATTAGCTTGAAAAAGGTAAACAAACCTCCCCTCGTACCGGGTCTTGGACCGCGGATTGGTCTAAGTTTCTTCTTTGATCAAGCTCCATTAGCTTGAAAAGGGTAAACAAACCTCCCCTCGTACCGGGTCTTGCACCGTAGACTGGTCTCATTTTCTTCTTTGATCAAGCTCAATTAGCTTAAAAAGGGTAAACAAACCTCCCCTCGTACCGGGTCTTGGACCGTGCACTGATCTCAGTTTTTTCTTTGATCAAGATCCATTAGCTTGAAAAGGGTAAACAAACCTCAACTCGTACCGGGTCTACGACCGCGGACTGATCTCAGGTTTTTTCTTTGATCAAGATCCATTAGCTTGAAAAGGGAAAATAAGCCTCCCCTCGTACCGAGTCTTGGACCGCGGACTGGTATCAGTTACTTCTTTGATCATGCTCCATTAGCTTAAGAAGTTAAACAAACCTCCCATCGTACCGGTTCTTGGACCGCAGACTGTCTCAGTTTCTTCTTTGATAAAGCTCTATTAGCTTTAATAGGGTAAACAAACCTCCCCTCGTACCGAGTCTTGGACCGCGGACTGGTCTCAGTTTATTCATTAATCAAGCACCATTAGCTTGAAACGGTAAACAAACCTCCCCTCGTACCGGGTCTTGGACCGCGGACTGGTCTCAGTTTTTTCTTTTGTCAAGCTCCATTAGCTTGAAAAAGGTAATCAAACCTCCCCTAGTACCGGGTCTTGGACCGCGGACTGGTCTCAGTTTCTTCTTTGATCAAGATCCATTAGCTTGAATAGGTTAAACAAACCTCCCCCCGTACCAGGTCTTGAACAGCGGACTGGGATCATTTTCTTCTTTGATCAAGCTCCATTAGCTTGAAAAGGGTATATAAACCTCTCCTCATACCAGGTCTTGTACCGCGGACTGGTCTCAGTTTCTTCTTTGATCAAGCACCATTAGCTTGAAAAGGGTAAACAAACCTCCCCTCGTACCGGGTCTTGGACCGTGGACTAGTCTCAGTTTCTTCTTTTATCTAGCTCCATTAGCTTGAAAATAGAAAACAAACCTCCCCTCGTTCCGAGTCAAGGTCCACGTACTAGTCTCAGTTTCTTCTTTGATCAAGCTCTATTAGCTTGAAAAGGGTAAATAAACCTCCCCTCGTACTGGTTCTTGGACCGCATACTTTCTCAGTTTCTTCTTTGATCAAGCTCCCTTAGCTTGAAGGGTAAATAAACCTCCCCTCGTACCGAGTATTGGACCGCGGACTGGTCTCAGTTTCTTCTTTGATCACGCTCCATTAGCTTGAAAAGGGTACACAAACCTCCCCTCGTGTCGGGTCTTGGACCGCGGTCTGGTCTCAGTTTCATCTTTGATAAAGCTCTATTAGCTTGAAAAGGGTAAACAAACCTCCCCTCGTACAGGGTCTGGGACCGCGAAATGGTCTCAGTTTCTTTTTTGATCAAGCTCCATTAGCTTTAAAAGGGTAAACAAACCTCCCCTCGTAACGAGTCTTGGACCGCGGACTGGTCTCAGTTTCTTCTTTGATCAAGCTTCATTAGCTTGAAAAGGTAAACAAACCTCCCCTGTAACCGGTCTTGGACCGCCGACTGGTCTCAGTAATTTCTTTGGTCAAGCTCCATTAGCTTGAAAAAGGAAAATAAACCTCCCCTCGTACTGGGTCTTGGACCGCAGATTCGTCTTAGTTTCTTCTTTGATCAAGCTCCATTAGCTTGAAAAGGGTAAAAAAAACCTACCCTCGTACCGGGTCTTGCACCGCGGACTGGTCTCATTTTCTTCTTTGATCAAGCTCCATTAGCTTGAAAAGGGTAAACAAACCTCCCCTCGTACCAGGTCTTGGACCGCGGACTTATCTCAATTTCTTCATTGATCAAGCTTCATTAGCTTGAAAAGGTAAACAAACCTCCCCTGCAACGGGTCTTGGACCGCGGACTGGTCTCAGTTATTTCTTTGGTCAAGCTCCATTAGCTTGAAAAAGGTAAACAAACCTCCCCTCGTACCGGGTCTTGGACCGCGGATTGGTCTAAGTTTCTTCTTTGATCAAGCTCCATTAGCTTGAAAAGGGTAAACAAACCTCCCCTCGTACCGGGTCTTGCACCGTGGACTGGTCTCATTTTCTTCTTTGATCAAGCTCAATTAGCTTGAAAAGGGTAAACAAACCTCCCCTCGTACCGGGTCTTGGACCGCGGACTGATCTCAGTTTTTTCTTTGATCAAGATCCATTAGCTTGAAAAGGGTAAACAAACCTCAACTCGTATCGGGTCTTCGACTGCGGACTGATCTCCGGTTTTTTCTTTGATCAAGATCCATTAGCTTGAAAAGGGTAAATAAACCTCCCCTCGTACCGAGTCTTGGACCGCGGACTGGTATCAGTTACTTCTTTGATCATGCTCCATTAGCTTAAAAAGGTAAACAAACCTCCCATCGTACCGGGTCTTGGACCGCGGACTGTCTCATTTTCTTCTTTGATAAAGCTCCATTAGCTTTAATATGGTAAACAAACCTCCCCTCGTACCGAGTCTTAGACCGCGGACTGGTCTCAGTTTATTCATTAATCAAGCACCATTAGCTTGAAACGGTAAACAAACCTCCCCTCGTAACGGGTCTTGGACCGCGGACTGGTCTCAGGTTCTTCTTTGGTTAAGCTACATTAGGTTGAAAAAGGTAAACAAACCTCCCCTAGTACCGGGTCTTGGACCGCGGACTGGTCTCAATTTCTTCTTTGATCAAGATCCATTAGCTTGAATATGTTAAACAAACCTCCCCCCGTACCGGGTCTTGAACAGCGGACTGGTATCATTTTCTTCTTTGATCAAGCTCCATTAGCTTGAAAAGGGTAAATAAACCTCTCCTCATACCAGGTCTTGTACCGCGGACTGATCTCAGTTTCTTCTTTGATCAAGCACCATTAGCTTGAAAAGGGTAAACAAACCTCCCCTCGTACCGGGTCTTGGACCGCGGACTAGTCTCAGTTTCTTCTGTGATATAGCTCCATTAGCTTGAAAATAGAAAACAAACCTCCCCTCGTACAGAGTCTTGGTCCACGGACTAGTCTCAGTTTCTTCTTTGATCAAGCTCTATTAGCTTGAAAAGGGTAAACAAACCTCCCCTCGTACTGGTTCTCAGACCGCATACTTTCTCAGTTTTTTCTTTGATCAAGCTCCCTTAGCTTGAAGGGTAAACAAACCTCCCCTCGTACCGAGTATTGGACCGCAGACTGGTATCAGTTTCTTCTTTGATCAAGCTCCATTAGCTTGAAAAGGGTACACAAACCTCCCCTCGTGTCGGGTCTTGGACCGCGGTCTGGTCTCAGTTTCTTCTTTGATAAAGCTCTATTAGCTTGAAAAGGGTAAACAAACCTCCCCTCGTACAGGGTCTGGGACCGCGAAATGGTCTCAGTTTCTTTTTTGATCAAGCTCCATTAGCTTTAAAAGGGTAAACAAACCTCCCCTCGTAACGAGTCTTGGACCGCGGACTGGTCTCAGTTTCTTCTTTGATCAAGCTTCATTAGCTTGAAAAGGTAAACAAACCTCCACTCGTACCGGGTCTTGAACCGCGGACTGGTCTCAGTTATTTCTTTGGTCAAGCTCCATTAGCTTGAAAAGGGTAAACAAACTTCCCCTCGTACCAGGTCTTGGACCGCGGACTTATCTCAGTTTTTTCTTTGATCAAGATCCATTAGCTTGAAAAGGGTAAACAAAACTCAACTCGTACCGGGTCTTCGACCGCGGACTGATCTCAGTTTTTTCTTTGATCAGGATCCATTAGCTTGAAAAGGGTAAACAAACCTCCCCTCATACCGAGTCTTGGACCGCGGACTGGTCTCAGTTACTTCTTTGATCATGATCGATTAGCTTGAAAAGGTAAACAAACCTCCATCGTACTGGGTCTTGGACCGCGGACTATCTCAGTTTCTTCTTTGATAAAGCTCCATTTGCTTTAATAGGGTAAACAAACCTCCCCTCGTACCGAGTCTTAGACCGCGGATTGGTCTCAGTTTATTCATTAATCAAGCACCATTAGCTTGAAACGGTAAACAAACCTCCCCTCGTACCGGGTCTTGGACCGCGGACTGGTCTCAGTTTCTTCTTTGGTCAAGCTCCATTAGCTTGAAAAAGGTAAACAAACCTCCCCTAGTACCGGGTCTTGGACCGCGGACTGGTCTCAGTTTCTTCTTTTATCAAGATCCATTAGCTTAAATAGGTTAAACAAACCTCCCCCCGTATCGGGTCTTGAACAGCAGACAGGTATCATTTTCTTCTTTGATCAAGCTCCATTAGCTTGAAAAGGGTAAATAAACCTCTCCTCATACCAGGTCTTGTACCGCGGACTGATCTCAGTTTCTTCTTTGATCAAGCACCATTAGCTTGAAAAAGGGTAAACAAACCTCCCCTCGTACCGGGTCTTGGACCGCGGAATAGTCTCAGTTTCTTCTTTGATCTAGCTCCATTAGCTTGAAAATAGAAAACAAACCTCCCCTCGTACAGAGTCTAGGTCCACGGACTAGTCTCAGTTTCTTCTTTGATCAAACTCTATTAGCTTGAAAAGGGTAAACAAACCTCCCCTCGTACTGGTTCTCGGACCGCATACTTTCTCAGTTTCTTCTTTGATCAAGCTCCATTAGCTTGAAGGGTAAACAAACCTCCCCTCGTACCGAGTATTGGACCTCGGACTGGTCTCAGTTTCTTCTTTGATCAAGCTCCATTAGCTTGAAAAGGGTACACAAACCTCCCCTCGTGTCGGGTCTTGGACCACGGTCTGGTCTCAGTTTCTTCTTTGATAAAGCTCTATTAGCTTGAAAAGGGTAAACAAACCTCCCCTCGTACAGGGTCTGGGACCACGAAATGGTCTCAGTTTCTTTTTTGATCAAGCTCCATTAGCTTTAAAAGGGTAAACAAACCTCCCCTCGTAACGAGTCTTGGACCGCGAACTGGTCTCAGTTTCTTCTTTGATCAAGCTTCATTAGCTTGAAAAGGTAAACAAACCTCCCCTCGTACCGGGTCTTGCACCGTGGACTGGTCTCATTTTCTTCTTTGATCAAGCTCAATTAGCTTGAAAAGGGTAAACAAACCTCCCCTCGTACCGGGTCTTGGACCGCGGACTGATCTCAGTTTTTTCTTTGATCAATCCATTAGCTTGAAAAGGGTAAACAAACCTCAACTCGTACCGGGTCTTCGACTGCGGACTGATCTCCGGTTTTTTTTTTGATCAAGATCCATTAGCTTGAAAAGGGTAAATAAACCTCCCCTCATACCGAGTCTTGGACCGCGGACTGGTATCAGTTACTTCTTTGATCATGCTCCATTAGCTTAAAAAGGTAAACAAACCTCCCATCGTACCGGGTCTTGGACCGCGGACTGTCTCAGTTTCTTCTTTGATAAAGCTCCATTAGCTTTAATAGGGTAAACAAACCTCCCCTCGTACCGAGTCTTAGACCGCGGACTGGTCTCAGTTTATTCATTAATCAAGCACCATTAGCTTGAAACGGTAAACAAACCTCCCCTCGTACCGGGTCTTGGACCGCGGACTGGTCTAAGTTTCTTCTTTGGTCAAGCTACATTAGCTTGAAAAAGGTAAACAAACCTCCCCTAGGACCGGGTCTTGGACCGCGGACTGGTCTCAATTTCTTCTTTGATCAAGATCCATTAGCTTGAATAGGTTAAACAAACCTCCCCCCGTACCGGGTCTTGAACAGCGGACTGGTATCATTTTCTTCTTTGATCAAGCTGCATTAGCTTGAAAAGGGTAAATAAACCTCTCCTCATACCAGGTCTTGTACCGCGGACTGATCTCAGTTTCTTCTTTGATCAAGCACCATTAGCTTGAAAAGGGTAAACAAACCTCCCCTCGTACCGGGTCTTGGACCGCGGACTAGTCTCAGTTTCTTCTGTGATATAGCTCCATTAGCTTGAAAATAGAAAACAAACCTCCCCTCGTACAGAGTCTTGGTCCACGGACTAGTCTCAGTTTCTTCTTTGATCAAGCTCTATTAGCTTGAAAAGGGTAAACAAACCTCCCCTCGTACTGGTTCTCGGACCGCATACTTTCTCAGTTTTTTCTTTGATCAAGCTCCCTTAGCTTGAAGGGTAAACAAACCTCCCCTCGTACCGAGTATTGGACCGCAGACTGGTATCAGTTTCTTCTTTGATCAAGCTCCATTAGCTTGAAAAGGGTACACAAACCTCCCCTCGTGTCGGGTCTTGGACCGCGGTCTGGTCTCAGTTTCTTCTTTGATAAAGCTCTATTAGCTTGAAAAGGGTAAACAAACCTCCCCTCGTACAGGGTCTGGGACCGCGAAATGGTCTCAATTTCTTTTTTGATCAAGCTCCATTAGCTTTAAAAGGGTAAACAAACCTCCCCTCGTAACGAGTCTTGGACCGCGGACTGGTCTCAGTTTCTTCTTTGATCAAGCTTCATTAGCTTGAAAAGGTAAACAAACCTCCCCTGTAATGGGTCTTGAACCGCGGACTGGTCTCAGTTATTTCTTTGGTCAAGCTCCATTAGCTTGAAAAAGTTAAATAAACCTCCCCTCGTACCGGGTCTTGGACCACGGATTGGTCTTAGTTTCTTCTTTGATCAAGCTCCATTAGCTTGAAAAGGGTAAAAAAACCTCCACTCGTACCGGGTCTTGCACCGCGGACTGGTCTCATTTTCTTCTTTGATCAAGCTCCATTAGCTTGAAAAGGGTAAACAAACTTCCCCTCGTACCAGGTCTTGGACCGCGGACTTATCTCAGTTTTTTCTTTGATCAAGATCCATTAGCTTGAAAAGGGTAAACAAAACTCAACTCGTACCGGGTCTTCGACCGCGGGCTGATCTCGGTTTTTTCTTTGATCAGGATCCATTAGCTTGAAAAGGGTAAACAAACCCCCCCTCATACCGAGTCTTGGACCGCGGACTGGTCTCAGTTACTTCTTTGATCATGCTCCATTAGCTTGAAAAGGTAAACAAACCTCCATCGTACCGGGTCTTGGACCGCGGACTGTCTCAGTTTCTTCTTTGATAAAGCTCCATTAGCTTTAATAGGGTAAACAAACCTCCCCTCGTACCGAGTCTTAGACCGCGAACTGGTCTCAGTTTATTCATTAATCAAGCACCATTAGCTTGAAACGGTAAACAAACCTCCCCTCGTACCGGGTCTTGGACCGCGGACTGGTCTCAGTTTCTTCTTTGGTCAAGCTCCATTAGCTTGAAAAAGGTAAACAAACCTCCCCTAGTACCGGGTCTTGGACCGCGGACTGGTCTCAGTTTCTTCTTTGATCAAGATCCATTAGCATAAATAGGTTAAACAAACCTCCCCCCGTATCGGGTCTTGAACAGCAGACTGGTATCATTTTCTTCTTTGATCAAGCTCCATTAGCTTGAAAAGGGTAAATAAACCTCTCCTCATACCAGGTCTTGTACCGCGGACTGATCTCAGTTTCTTCTTTGATCAAGCACCATTAGCTTGAAAAAGGGTAAACAAACCTCCCCTCGTACCGGGTCTTGGACCGCGGAATAGTCTCAGTTTCTTCTTTGATCTAGCTCCATTAGCTTGAAAATAGAAAACAAACCTCCCCTCGTACAGAGTCTAGGTCCACGGACTAGTCTCAGTTTCTTCTTTGATCAAGCTCTATTAGCTTGAAAAGGGTAAACAAACCTCCCCTCGTACTGGTTCTCGGACCGCATACTTTCTCAGTTTCTTCTTTGATCAAGCTCCATTAGCTTGAAGGGTAAACAAACCTCCCCTCGTACCGAGTATTTGACCGCGGACTGGTCTCAGTTTCTTCTTTGATCAAGCTCCATTAGCTTGAAAAGGGTACACAAACCTCCCCTCGTGTCGGGTCTTGGACCACGGTCTGGTCTCAGTTTCTTCTTTGATAAAGCTCTATTAGCTTGAAAAGGGTAAACAAACCTCCCCTCGTACAGGGTCTGGGACCGCGAAATGGTCTCAGTTTCTTTTTTGATCAAGCTCCATTAGCTTTAAAAGGGTAAACAAACCTCCCCTCGTAACGAGTCTTGGACCGCGGACGGGTCTCAGTTTCTTCTTTGATCAAGCTTCATTAGCTTGAAAAGGTAAACAAACCTCCCCTGTAATGGGTCTTGAACAGCGGACTGGTCTCAGTTATTTCTTTGGTCAAGCTCCATTAGCTTGAAAAAGGTAAATAAACCTCCCCTCGTACCGGGTCTTGGCCCGCGGATTGGTCTTAGTTTCTTCTTTGATCAAGCTCCATTATCTTGAAAAGGGTAAAAAAACCTCCCCTCGTACCGGGTCTTGCACCGCGGACTGGTCTCATTTTCTTCTTTGATCAAGCTCCATTAGCTTGAAAAGGGTAAACAAACTTCCCCTCGTACCAGGTCTTGGACCGCGGACTTATCTCAGTTTTTTCTTTGATCAAGATCCATTAGCTTGAAAAGGGTAAACAAACCTCAACTCGTACCGGGTCTTCGACCGCGGACTGATCTCAGTTTTTTCTTTTATCAGGATCCATTAGCTTGAAAAGGGTAAACAAACCTCCCCTCATACCGAGTCTTGCACTGCGGACTGGTCTCAGTTATTTCTTTGATCATGCTCCATTAGCTTGAGAAGGTAAACAAACCTCCCCTCGTACCGGGTCTTGGACCGCGGACTGGTCTCAGTTTCTTCTTTGATAAAGCTCCATTAGCTTTAATAGGGTAAACAAACCTCCCCTCGTACCGAGTCTTGGACCGCGGACTGGTCTCAGTTTATTCCTTGATCAAGCTCCATTAGCTTGAAAAGGTAAACAAACCTCCCCTCGTAACGGGTCTTGGACCGCGGACTGGTCTCAGTTTCTTCTTTGGTCAAGCTCCATTAGCTTGAAAAAGGTAAACAAACCTCCCCACGTACCGGGTCTTGGACCGCGGACTAGTCTCAGTTTCTTCTTTGATCATGCTCCATTAGCTTGAAAAGGGAAAACAAACTTCCCCTCGTACCGGGTCTTTGACAGCGGACTGTGTAACGCCCCGTTTTGCCAATTTTATTTTATGGAGTCGTTTTGATTATTTTATTATTATTTTATTTTATTTTCGACTTTTATGTGAAAATGTGTTATTTTTCATCGTGATTATATTTTATCGCGTTTTGGGAATGTTTGCGAGATATTTGAGTGTGGGGGTATTTTGGACATTTCACATTTAATTTCACTAAGGTAGTAAGAAAAGAAAAGAAAAATAGAAATAGAAAGAATAGAAAGAAACAGAGAGAAAAGAAAAGTAGAGAAGAAGAAAAGAGAAGAGAAAGAAGAAAAGAGAGGGAAAACTTGTGAAGGAAGAAATCAATCTTCCGACTTTCTAGAACACGATTAAATTGGGTAAGGGTGCGAAACTCGATTATACTATGATTGTGTATGATTATGTATGTTTGTGTGGAAGTTTTGTTGGTTTTTCAAATATAGGTCGAAATGAGATATACGAGTAGAAACCGATGTTTTTACGGATGAATTTCGAAATAAATTGCGTAGATTAGTCGTATGAGGTTAGGCCGAGATTATAGAAACTCGTTTGGTTGAAATCGGTTGATATTGTGAGTTTTGACATTTTTGGGTTTTGAGAATGTGAGATTTTGGTGAAAAATAAAAGTCGTGGAATCGGGTTTTTCTTGATCCTAATATGTTGGTATGTATTTATGTGATATTACCATGTATTTATTCGGAAGAAAGTAATTGAATCGGTCGGGTTTCGGGCGATTACGCAGCTGTACCAGAATGTAGCAGAATTTCTGGTTTTGTGCGCAGTCGTACGGACGCGTGCTGTAGGTGGAAAATTCTGTTTTGGAAAAACTTCGGAAATTCATATCTCTCGAACCGTAAGTCGGTTTTGATCCCCGTTCAAAGCGTTGGGAAGCTAACGAGATGTTCTTTCTAGGAAAAATAGTTTTGAGGTCTGAACCTAGTCCAATCGGTACAGTTTTTTCGAACCGTTTCGTAGTGTCGGGCGTCCGGTTTATGTTTTTGCGTTATTTTGAAATATTCATATCTTCTTCGTTGTTTATCTGATTTAAGTGTTCTTTATATGGATGTGAAGCTAAAAATATGTTCTATGATTTGGTGAATAAAAATATTATTTTTAGCCGACTTTACCGATTAATCATAAATAGTTGTTTTTGATGAAATGTTGTGATGATGATTTGTGGCCGAAAGGCAAGAAAATGCTAAGTGTGGTATTTGATGATATATGCATGATTGTGGATGTGTGTGTGCATGCAATGTGAATGTCATGAGTCATTGTATGCCAAGCATCATGATGTGCATTGTTGAAACGTCCTGAGTGGCGGTTTGGTTCCTGATGGAATCTGCTATAACATCGTGTGCCTCGAAAATATGAGGCGCTGCCTGAGGACCTAAAGCGGTGGTTATAGACGATTGTGGGCTCCTTTGGAGACTTAAAGCAATCCTTAACGTCGTGTGCCTCGAAAATATGAGGCGTTTCCTGAGGACCTAAAGCGACGGGTGAACATCGTAGGCCCGACGGGGAGTTACTTGAGATTCTCAGTAACGAGCGATGGTTCCAATAGTTCCTGAGTGAACTGATGATGAGACATGAGACATTGGAAGTCGGTACCCGCATGGCATGTGCATAGAGTCGTTGTGTCGGTCTATGTGCATTGCATAAATCATGAATTAATTGTGTGTGAATTTGTGAATGTGATTGATGATTGTATGGTATATGTGTGGTGTGTAATGGTATTCGATGCTTGAGAATTGTGCGGTATTATGTTATATGTGGTTGTGGTGAGAATGTGTTACTTGTACATTTTTGTGTTTATATATATAATTTTATTCAATTATATTATGGTTGTTTTTCTCATCCTTCTGCTGTTTTATAACGCTCTATGAGGCGTTGCAGATTAGAGCTGCTGGAGGTATTCCTTTTTGTGAAGCGTTGCATCTTCACTATTTTGGTCGGTCGGCTCTGATATGTGACTCCGGGTAGTTAGGGTGGCCGCGTGCTATTATTTTGTATATCTGATGATATATTTTGGTTGTACATATGCTACCTGATGTATGACAAACTGTTTATATGTGTATATGTATATATGTTAATCAGATTTTAGATTTTCCGCTTTAATTCTAATTTCTGAAAAGTGGGTGTAAGGAACAAAGTTTCCTCTGTATGATTGCTACCCCACAGTTGCATATCATTATGGGCAGGTGTTGCATGTTATGTGTATGTTTGGTTACTTTGATGTGATTCCCCTTTCTATGCCGTATTTCAAATATACTCTGACGAATTTTCGAATTTTCTTTTACCGCCTTAATTGCGTGTTTTTGGGGGTATTAGATTGGGCGCGTCACATTAAGTGGTATCAGAGTCAGTCCGTGTCAGTTGTGTTTCCTGTTGTGTGTGATTTTCCTGAAGTGTTTCCTGAGGATATTTCAGATGTACCGCCAGAGAGAGAAGTTGAATTTTCGATAGATCTAGTTCCTGGTACTAGACCTGTTTCTATGGCACCTTATAGAATGTCGGCATCTGAATTGGTGGAGTTGAAAAAGCAGTTAAATGAGTTGTTGGAAAAGAGGTTCGTGAGGCCAAGTGTTTCTCCTTGGGGTGCTCCAGTTTTGTTAGTGAAAAAGAAAGATGGGAGTATGCGATTATGTATTGATTATCGCCAGTTGAATAAAGTGACGATTAAGAACAAGTATCCGCTTCCAAGGATTGATGATCTGATGGATCAGTTGGTTGGTGCTTGTGTATTTAGTAAGATTGATTTGAGATCGGGTTATCATCAAATAAGAGTGAAAGAAGAGGATATTCAGAAGACGGCCTTTAGAACACGGTACGGTCATTATGAATATTCGGTGATGCCGTTCGGGGTTTCTAATGCGCCTGGTGTGTTTATGGAATACATGAATCGGATTTTCCACGAGCATTTGGATCGTTTTGTGGTGGTGTTTATTGATGATATTTTAATCTATTCTAAGTCTCGGGAAGAACATGCAGAGCATTTGCGTATTGTTTTGCAGGTTTTGAAGGAAAGGAAGCTTTTTGCCAAATTGTCCAAGTGTGAATTCTGGTTGTCTGAGGTGAGTTTTCTTGGGCACGTAATTTCAGGTAATGGTATTGCTGTGGATCCATCTAAAGTAGAAGCAGTTCTACAATGGGAGGCTCCTAGATCCGTTACTGAAATTCGAAGCTTTTTGGGTTTGGCTGGTTATTACCGGAGGTTCATTGAAGGTTTTTCTAAGCTAGCTCTTCCTTTGACGCAGTTGACTTGTAAGGGCAAAGCATTTATTTGGGATATTCAATGTGAAGAGATTTTTTGTGAGCTGAAGAGAAGATTGACGACAGCTCCGATTCTGATTTTACCTAATCCTAATGAACCATTTGTTGTGTATTGTGATGCTTCTTTAATTGGTTTGGGTGGTGTTTTGATGCAGGAAGGTAAAGTTGTAGCTTATGCTTCAAGGCAATTAAGAGTTCATGAGAAAAACTATCCTACTCATGATCTTGAATTAGCGGTTGTAGTTTTTGTGTTGAAGATTTGGAGGCACTATCTCTATGGTGCGAGGTTCGAAGTCTTTAGTGATCATAAAAGCTTGAAATATTTATTTGATCAGAAAGAGTTGAACATGAGACAGCGGAGATGGTTGGAATTCTTGAAAGACTACGACTTTGGCTTAAATTACCATCCTGGTAAAGCTAATGTGGTAGCCGATGCATTGAGCCGGAAATCGTTGCATATGTCCGCATTGATGGTGAAAGAGTTGGAACTTTTGGAATCGTTTAGAGATTTGAGTTTGGTATGTGAAGTGACATCGGTTAGTGTGAGGCTTGGAATGTTGAAAGTTACGAATGAATTTTTGATGTCGGTTAGTGAGAAACAAAAGTTGGATTTGAAATTCGTTGATTTGATGATGAATGAGAATGTGGATTTCAAGGTTGATAATTTTGGTGTTTTGAGATTCCGTGGTCGTATTTGTATACCTGATGATGCGGAGTTGAAAAGAATGATTTTGGAGGAAGGACACCGAAGTAACTTAAGTATTCATCCGGGAGCGAATAAGATGTACCAAGATTTGAAAAAGATTTTCTGGTGGTCTGGTTTGAAAAGAGATGTGGCTCAGTTTGTGTATGCTTGTTTGACTTGTCAAAAATCGAAAGTGGAACATTTGAGACCTAGTGGTTTGTTGCAACCGTTGGATATTCCTGAGTGGAAATGGGATAGCATTTCGATGGATTTTGTAACGGGATTACCGAACACTCAGCGTGGGCATAATGCTATTTGGGTGATTGTGGACAGGCTGACTAAATCGGCGCATTTTATTCCGATTGACATCAGTTTTTCTTTGAAACGGTTAGCTAAGATTTATATCAGTGTGGTGGTGAAATTGTATGGGGTTCCTTTAAGTATTGTTTCTGATCGAGATCCTAGGTTTACATCGAGATTTTGGGAAAGTTTATAGAAGGCTTTGGGTTCTAGATTGAGGTTGAGTTCGGCTTATCATCCGCAGACAGATGGTCAGACCAAAAGAACGATTCAGTCTTTGGAGGATTTGTTGAGAGCGTGTGTTTTGGAACAAGGTGGTACGTGGGACAGTTATCTTGCATTGGTTGAGTTCACGTATAATAACAGTTTCCATTCTAGTATCGGAATGGCACCTTTTGAGGCTTTATATGGATGAAGATGTAGAACGCCGTTGTGTTGGCACGAAACTGGTGAGAGTTCTGTGGTTGGACCGGAATTAGTGCAACAGACGACGGAAAAGGTAAAGTTTATTCGTGAGAGAATGAAGGCTTCTCAGAGTAGACAAAAGAGTTATCATGATCGGAGACGGAAGGATCTTGAGTTTCAAGAGGGTGATCACGTATTTCTGAGGGTTACGCCGGTAACGGGTGTTGGTCGTGCTTTGAAATCTAAGAAGCTTACTTCTCGATTTATTGGCCCTTACCAGATATCTACGAGAGTGGGTGCTGTAGCGTATCGTGTGACGTTACCGCCGAATCTGTCGAATTTGCATGACGTTTTTCATGTTTCACAGCTTCGAAAGTATGTTCCGGACCCTTCACATGTGATTCCTATGGACGAGGTTGAGGTAAGAGATAACCTTACGATCGAGGCATTACCAGTTAGTATTTTGGATCGCGAGGTGAAGCGGTTGAGGGGTAAAGAGATTGCACTTGTGAAAGTGGCGTGGGGAGGCGCTGCTGAGGGTAATTTGACGTGGGAGTTGGAGAGTAGGATGCGGGAATCGTATCCAGAGTTGTTTGTATCAGGTAAGATTTCCGAGGACGAAAATTTCTAAGTGGGGGAGAATTGTAACGCCCCGTTTTGCCAATTTTATTTTATGGAGTCGTTTTGATTATTTTATTATTATTTTATTTTATTTTCGACTTTTATGTGAAAATGTGTTATTTTTCATCGTGATTATATTTTATCGCGTTTTGGAAACGTTTGCGAGATATTTGAGTGTGGGGGTATTTTGGACATTTCACATTTAATTTCACTAAGTTAGTAAGAAAAGAAAAGAAAAATAGAAATAGAAAGAATAGAAAGAAAAAGAGAGAAAAGAAAAGTAGAGAAGAAGAAAAGAGAAGAGAAAGAAGAAAAGAGAGGAAAAATTTGTGAAGGAAGAAATCAATCTCCCGACTTTCTAGAACACGATTAAATCGGGTAAGGGTGCGAAACTCGATTATACTATGATTGTGTATGATTATGTATGTTTGTGTGGAAGTTTTGTTGGTTTTTCAAATATAGGTCGAAATGAGATAAACGAGTAGAAACCGATGTTTTCACGGATGAATTTCGAAATAAATTGCGTAGATTAGTCGTATGAGGTTAGGCCGAGATTATAGAAACTCGTTTGGTTGAAATCGGTTGATATTGTGAGTTTTGACATTTTTGGGTTTTGAGAATGTGAGATTTTGGTGAAAAATAAAAGTCGTGGAATCGGGTTTTTCTTGATCCTAATATATTGGTATGTATTTATGTGATATTACCATGTATTTATTCGGAAGAAAGTAATTGAATCGGTCGGGTTTCGGGCGATTACGCAGCTGTACCAGAATGTAGCAGAATTTCTGGTTTAGTGCGCAGTCGTACGGACGCGTGCTGTAGGTGGAAAATTCTGTTTTGGAAAAACTTCGGAAATTCATATCTCTCGAACCGTAAGTCGGTTTTGATCCCCGTTCGAAGCGTTGGGAAGCTAACGAGATGTTCTTTCTAGGAAAAATAGTTTTGAGGTCTGAACCTAGTCCAATCGGTACAGTTTTTTCGAACCGTTTCGTAGTGTCGGGCGTCCGGTTTATGTTTTTGCGTTATTTTGAAATATTCATATCTTCTTCGTTGTTTATCTGATTTAAGTGTTCTTTATATGGATGTGAAGCTAAAAATATGTTCTATGATTTGGTGAAGAAAAATATTATTTTTAGCCGACTTTTGGCCGACTTTACCGATTAATCGTAAATAGTTGTTTTTGATGAAATGTTGTGATGATGATTTGTGGCCGAAAGGCAAGAAAATGCTAAGTGTGGTATTTGATGATATATGCATGATTGTGGATGTGTGTGTGCATGCAATGTGAATGTCATGAGTCATTGTATGCCAAGCATCATGATGTGCATTGTTGAAACGTCCTGAGTGGCGGTTTGGTTCCTGATGGAATCTGCTATAACATCGTGTGCCTCAAAAATATGAGGCGCTGCCTGAGGACCTAAAGCGGTGGTTATAGACGATTGTGGGCTCCTTTGGAGACTTAAAGCAATCCTTAACGTCGTGTGCCTCGAAAATATGAGGCGTTGCCTGAGGACCTAAAGCGACGGGTGAACATCGTAGGCCCGACGGGGAGTTACTTGAGATTCTCAGTATCGAGCGATGGTTCCAATAGTTCCTGAGTGAACTGATGATGAGACATGAGACATTGGAAGTCGGTACCGCATGGCATGTGCATAGAGTCGTTGTGTCGGTCTATGTGCATTGCATAAATCATGAATTAATTGTGTGTGAATTTGTGAATGTGATTGATGATTGTATGGTATATGTGTGGTGTAAGGAACAAAGTTTCCTCTGTATGATTGCTACCCCACAGTTGCATATCATTATGGGCAGGTGTTGCATGTTATGTGTATGTTTGGTTACTTTGATGTGATTCCCCTTTCTATGCCGTATTTCAAATATACTCTGACGAATTTTCGAATTTTCTTTTACCGCCTTAATTGCGTGTTTTTGGGGGTATTAGATTGGGGGTGTCACAGACTGGTCTCATTTTCTTCTTTGATCAAGCTCCATTAGCTTGAAAAGGGTAAACAAACCTCTCCTCATACCAGGACTTGGACCGCGGACTGGTCTCAGTTTCTTCTTTGATCAAGCTCCATTATCTTGAAAAGTGTAAACAAACCTCCCCTCGTACCGAGTCTTGGACCGCGGACTGGTCTCAGTTTCTTCTTTGATCAAGCTCTATTAGCTTGAAAATAGAAAACAAAACCTTCCCTCGTACCGAGTCTCGGACCGCAGACTTTCTTAGTTTCTTCTTTGATGAGACTCCATTAGCTTGAAAAGGGTAAACAAACCTCCCCTCGTACCGGGTCATGGACCGTGGACAGGTCTCAGTTTATTCTTTGATCAAACTCCATTAGCTTGAAACGGGTAAACAAACCTCCCCTCGTATCGGGTCTGGGACCGCGAATTGGTCTCAGTTTCTTCTTTAATTAATCTCGATTAGCTTGAAAAGGGTAAACAAACCTCCCCTCGTACCGGGTCTTGGACCGCAGACTGGTCTCAGTTTTTTCTTTGATCAAGCTCCATTAGCTTGAAAAGGGTAAACAAACCTCCCCTCGTACCGGGTCTTGGACCGCGGACTGGTCTCAGTTTTTTCTTTGATCAAGCTCCCTTAGCTTGAAGGGTAAACAAATCTCCCCTCGTACCGAGTCTTGGACTGCAGACTGGTCTCAGTTTCTTCTTTGATCAAGCTCCATTAGCTTTAAAAGGGTTAACAAACCTCCCCTCGTATCGGGTCTTGGACCGCGGACTGGTCTTAGTTTCTTCTTTGATCAAGCTTTATTAGCTTGAAAAGGGTAAATAGACCACCCCTCGTACCGGGTCTTGGACCGCGGACTGGTCTCAATTTCTTCTTTGATCTAGCTCCTTTAGCTTGAAAATAGAAAACAAATCTCCCCTCATACCGAGTCTTGGACCACAGACTAGTCTCAGTTTCTTCTTTGATCAAGCTCTATTAGCTTGAAAAGGGTAAACAAACCTCCCCTCGTATCGGGTCTGGGACCGCAGACTTTCTCTGTTTCTTCTTTGATCAAGCTTCATTAGCTTGAAAAGGGCTAAAAAAACCTCCCCTCGTACCGGGTCTTGGACGGCGGACTGTGTTAGTTTCTTCTTTGATCAAGCCCTATTAGCTAGAAAAGGGTAAACAAACCTCCCCTCGTACAGTGTCTTGGACCGCGGACTTATCTCAGTTTCTTATTTGATCAAGCTCCATTAGCTTGAAAAGGGTAAACAAACCTCCCCTCGTACCGGGTCATGGACCGCGGACTGGTATCAGTTTCTTCTTTGATCAAACTCCATTAGCTTGAAAAGGGTAAACAAACCTCCCCTCGTACCGGGTCTTGGACCGCGGACTGGTCTCAATTTTTTCTTTGATCAAGCTCCATTAGCTTGAAACGGGTAAACAAACCTCCCCTCGTACCGGGTCTTGGACCACGGACTGGTCTCATTTTTTTGTTTGAACAAGCTCCCTTAGCTTGAAGGGTAAACAAACCTCCCCTCGTACTGAGTCTTGGACCACGGACTAGTCTCAGTTTCTTCTTTGATCAAGCTCCATTAGCTTGAAAAGTGTACACAAACCTCCCCTCGTGTCGGGTCTTGGACCGCGGACTGGTCTCAGTTTCTTCTTTGATAAAGCTCTATTAGCTTGAACAGGGTAAACAAACCTCCCCTCTTACAGGTTCTTGGACCGTGAAATGGTCTCAGTTTCTTTTTTGATCAACCTCCATTAGCTTTAAAAGGGTAAATAAACCTCCCCTCGTACCGAGTCTTGGACCACGGACTGGTCTCAGTTTCTTCTTTGATCAAGCTTCATTAGCTTGAAAAGGTAAACAAACCTCCCCTCATACCGGGTCTTGGACCGCGGACCGGTCTCAGTTTCTTCTTTGGTCAAGCTCCATTACCTTGAAAAAGGTAAACAAACCTCCCCTCGTACCGGGTCTTGGACCGCGGATTGGTCTTAGTTTCTACTTTGATCAAGCTCCATTAGCTTGAAAAGGGTAAAAAAACTTCCCCTCGTACCGGGTCTTGCACCGCAGACTGGTCTCATTTTCTTCTTTGATCAAGCTCCATTAGCCTGAAAAGGGTAAACAAACCTCCCCTCCTACCAGGCCTTGGACCGCGGACTGATCTCAATTTTTTATTAGATCAAGATCCATTAGCTTGAAAAGGGTAAACAAACCTCAACTCGTACCGGGTCTTCGACCGCAGACTGATCTCAGTTTTTTCTTTGATCAGGATCCATTAGCTTGAAAAGGGTAATCAAACCTCCCCTCGTACCGAGTCTTGGACCGAGGACTGGTCTCAGTTTCTTCTTTGATCAAACTCCATTAGCTTGAAAAGGGCTAAACAAACCTCCCCTCGTACCGGGTCTTAGACGGCGGACTGGTCTTAGTTTCTTCTTTGATCAAGCTCTATTAACTAGAAAAGGGTAAACAAACCTCCCCTCGTACCGAGCCTTGGACCGCGGACCGGTCTCAGTTTCTTCTTTGATCAAGCTCCATTTGCTTGGAAAGGGTAAACAATCCTCCCCTCGTAACGGGTCTGTGACAGCGGACTGGTCTCATTTTCTTCTTTGATCAAGCTCCATTAGCTTGAAAAGGGTAAACAAACCTCTCCTCATACCAGGTCTTGGACCGCGGACTGGTCTCAAGGTCTTCTTTGATCAAATTCCATTATCTTGAAAAGTGTAAACAAACCTCCCCTCGTACCGGGTCTAGGACCACGGACTGGTCTCAGTTTCTTCTTTGATCAAGCTCTATTAGCTTGAAAATAGAAAACAAACCTCCCCTCGTACCGAGTCTCGGACCGCAGACTTTCTTAGCTTCTTCTTTGATCAAGCTCCATTAGCTTGAAAAGGGTAAACAAACCTCCCCTCGTACCGGGTCATGGACCGCAGACTGGTCTCAGTTTCTTCTTTGATCAAACTCCATTAGCTTGCAAAGGGTAAACAAACCTCCCCTCGTACCGGGTCATGGACCGCAGACTGGTCTCAGTTTCTTCTTTCATCAAACTCCATTAGCTTGAAAAGGGTAAACAAACCTCCCCTCGTATCGGGTCTGGGACCGCGAACTGGTCCCAGTTTCTTCTTTAATTAAGCTCCATTAGCTTGAAAAGGGTAAACAATCCTCCCCTCGTACCGGGTCTTGGACTGCGGACTGGTCTCAGTTTTTTCTTTGATCAAGCTCCCTTAGCTTGAAAAGGGTAAACAAACCTCCCCTCGTACCGAGTCTTGGACCGCGGACTGGTCTCAGTTTTTTCTTTGATCAAGCTCCCTTAGCTTGAAGGGTAAACAAACCTCCCCTCGTAACGAGTCTTGGACCGCGGACTGGTCTCAGTTTCTTCTTTGATCAAGCTCCATTAGCTTGAAAAAGGTAAGCAAACCTCTCCTCTTACTAGGTCTTGGACCGCAGACTGGTCTTAGTTTCTTCTTTAATCAAGCTTTGTTAGCTTGAAAAGGGTAAACAGACCACCCCTCGTACCGGGTCTTAGACCGCGGATTGGTCTCAGTTTTTTCTTTGATCAAGCTCCCTTAGCTTGAAGGGTAAACAAACCTCCCCTCGTACCGAGTCTTGGACCGCAGACTGGTCTCAGTTTCTTCTTTGATCAAGCTCCATTAGCTTTAATAGGGTTAAAAAACCTCCCCTCGTATCGGGTCTTGGACCGCGGACTGGTCTAGTTTCTTCTTTGATCAAGCTTTGTTAGCTTGAAAAGGATAAACAGACAACCCCTCATACCGGGTCTTCGACCGCGGACTGGTCTCAGTTTCTTCTTTGATCTAGCTCCATTAGCTTGAAAATAGAAAACAAACCTCCCCTCGTACCGAGTCTTGGACCACGGACTAGTCTCAGTTTCTTCTTTGATCAAGCTCTATTAGCTTGAAAAGGGTAAACAGACCTCCCCTCGTACTGGGTCTCGAACCGCAGACTTTCTCAGTTTCTTCTTTGATCAAACTGCATTAGCTTGAATAGGGCTAAACAAACCTCCCCTCGTACCGGGTCTTAGACGGCGGACTGGTCTTAGTTTCTTCTTTGATCAAGCTCTATTAACTAGAAAAGGGTAAACAAACCTCCCCTCGTACAGTGTCTTAGACCGCGGACTTATCTCAGTTTCTTATTTGATCAAGCTCCATTAGCTTGAAAAGGGTAAACAAACCTCCCATCGTACCGGGTCATGAACCGCAAACTGGTCTCAGCTTCTTCTTTAATTGAGCTCCATTAGCTTGAAAAGGGTAAACAAACCTCCCCTCGTACCGGGTCTTGGACCGTGGACTGGTCTCAGTTTTTTCTTTGATCAAGCTCCATTAGCTTGAAAAGGGTAATCAAACCTCCCCTCGTACCGGGTCTTGGACCACGGTCTGGTCTTAGTTTTTTCTTTGATCAAGCTACCTTAGCTTGAAGGGTAAACAAACCTCCCCTCGTACCGAGTCTTGGACCACGGACTACTCTCAGTTTCTTCTTTGATCAAGCTCTATTAGCTTGGAAAGTGTACACAAACCTCCCCTCGTGTCAGGTCTTAGACCGCGGACTGGTCTCAGTTTCTTCTTTGATAAAGCTCTATTAGCTTGAAAAGGGTAAACAAACCTCCCCTCTTACAGGTTCTTGGACCGTGAAATGGTCTCAGTTTCTTTTTTGATCAAGCTCTATTAGCTTTAAAAGGGTAAACAAACCTCCCCTAGTACCGAGTCTTGGACCGCGGACTGGTCTCAGTTTCTTGTTTGATCAAGCTTCATTAGCTTGAAAAGGGTAAACAAACCTCCCATCGTACCGGGTCATGAACCGCAAACTGGTCTCAGCTTCTTCTTTAATTGAGCTCCATTAGCTTGAAAAGGGTAAACAAACCTCCCCTCGTACCGGGTCTTGGACCGTGGACTGGTCTCAGTTTTTTCTTTGATCAAGCTCCATTAGCTTGAAAAGGGTAATCAAACCTCCCCTCGTACCGGGTCTTGGACCACGGTCTGGTCTTAGTTTTTTCTTTGATCAAGCTACCTTAGCTTGAAGGGTAAACAAACCTCCCCTCGTACCGAGTCTTGGACCACGGACTACTCTCAGTTTCTTCTTTGATCAAGCTCTATTAGCTTGGAAAGTGTACACAAACCTCCCCTCGTGTCAGGTCTTAGACCGCGGACTGGTCTCAGTTTCTTCTTTGATAAAGCTCTATTAGCTTGAAAAGGGTAAACAAACCTCCCCTCTTACAGGTTCTTGGACCGTGAAATGGTCTCAGTTTCTTTTTTGATCAAGCTCTATTAGCTTTAAAAGGGTAAACAAACCTCCCCTAGTACCGAGTCTTGGACCGCGGACTGGTCTCAGTTTCTTCTTTGATCAAGCTTCATTAGCTTGAAATCGTAAACAAACCTCCCCTCATATCGGGTCTTGGACCGCGGACCGGTCTCAGTTTCTTCTTTGGTCAAGCTCCATTACCTAGAAAAAGGTAAACAAACCTCCCCTCGTACCGGGTCTTGGACCGTGGATTGGTCTTAGTTTCTTCTTTCATCAAGCTCCATTAGCTTGAAAAGGGTAAAAAAACCTCTCCTCGTACCAGGTCTTGCACCGCAGACTGGTCTCATTTTCTTCTTTGATCAAGCTCCATTAGCTTGAAAAGGGTAAACAAACATCCCCTCATACCAGGTCTTGGACCGGGGACTGATCACAGTTTTTCTTTGATCAAGCTCCATTAGCTTGAAAAGGGTAAACAAACCTCTCCTCATACCAGGTCTTGGACCGCGGACTGGTGTCAGTTTCTTCTTTGATCAAGCTCCATTATCTTGAAAAGTGTAAACAAACCTCCCCTTGTACTGGGTATTGGACTGCGGACTGGTCTCAGTTTCTTCTTTGATCAAGCTCTATTAGCTTGAAAATAGAAAACAAACCTCCCCTCGTACCGAGTCTAGGACCGCAGACTTTCTTAGTTTCTTCTTTGATCAAGTTCCATTAGCTTGAAAAGGCTAAACAAACCTCCCCTCGTACCAGGTCATGGACCGCGGACTGGTCTCAGTTTCTTCTTTGATCAAACTCCATTAGCTTGAAAAGGGTAAACAAACCTCCCCTCGTACCGGGTCTTTGACCGCGGACTGGTCTCAGTTTTTTCTTTGATCAAGCTCCCTTAGCTTCAAGGGTAAACAAACCTCCCCTCGTAACGAGTCTTGGACCGCGGAGTGGTCTCAGTTTTTTCTTTGATCAAGCTCCATTAGCTTGAAAAGGTTAAACAAACCTCTCCTCATACTAGGTCTTAGACCGCGGACTGGTCTTAGTTTCTTCTTTGATCAAGCTTTGTTAGCTTGAAAAGGGTAAACAGACCACCCCTCGTACCGGGTCTTGGACCGCGGATTGGTCTCAGTTTTTTCTTTGATCAAGCTCCCTTAGCTTGAAGGGTAAACAAACCTCCCCTCGTACCGAGTCTTAGACCGCAGACTGGTCTCAGTTTCTTCTTTAATCAAGCTCCATTAGCTTTAAATGGGTTAACAAACCTCCACTCGTATCGGGTCTTGGACCGTGGACTGGTCTTAGTTTCTTATTTGATCAAACTTTGTTAGCTTGAAAAGGTAAAATAGACCACCCCTCGTACCGGGTCTTGGGCCGCGGACTGGTCTCAGTTTCTCCTTTGATATAGCTCCATTAACTTGAAAATAAAAAACAAACCTCCCCTCGTACCGAGTCTTGGACCACGGACTAGTCTCAGTTTCTTCTTTGTTCAAGCTCTATTAGCTTGAAAAGGGTAAACAAACCTCCCCTAGTACTGGGTCTCGGACCGCAGACTTTCTCAGTTTCTTCTTTGATCAAGCTCCATTAGCTTGAAAAGGACTAAACAAACCTCCCATCGTACCGGGTCTTGGACGGCGGACTGGTCTTAGTTTCTTCTTTGATCAAGCTCAATTAGCTAGAAAAGGGTAAACAAACCTCCCCTCGTACACTGTCTTGGACCGCGGACTTATCTCAGTTTCTTATTTGATCAAGCTCCATTAGCTTGAAATGGGTAAACAAACCTCCCCTCGTACAGGGTCATGGACCGCGGACTGGTCTCAGTTTCTTCTTTGATCAAACTCCATTAGCTTGAAAAGGGTAAACAAACCTCCCCTCGTATCGGGTCGTGGACCGCAAACTGGTCTCAGTTTCTTCTTTAATTGAACTCCATTAGCTTGAAAAGGGTAAACAAACCTCCCCTCGTACCTGGTCTTGGACCGCGGACTGGTCTCAGTTTTTTCTTTGATCAAGCTCCATTAGCTTGAAAGGGGTAAACAAACCTCCCCTCGTACCGGGTCTTGGACCATGGACTGGTCTCAGTTTCTTCTTTGATCAAGCTCCATTAGCTTGAAAAGTGTACACAAACCTCCCCTCGTGTCGGGTCTTGGACCGCGGACTGGTCTCAGTTTCTTCTTTGATCAAGCTCTATTAGCTTGAAAAGTGTACACAAACCTCCCCTCGTGTCGGGTCTTGGACCGCGGACTGGTCTCAGTTTCTTCTTTCATAAAGCTCTATTAGCTTAAAAAGGGTAAACAAACCTCCTCTCTTACAGGTTCTTGGACCGCGAAATGGTCTCAGTTTCTTTTTTCATCAAGCTCCATTAGCTTTAAAAGGGTAAACAAACCTCCCCTCGTACCGAGTCTTGGACCGCGAACTGGTCTCAGTTTCTTCTTTCATCGAGCTTCATTAGCTTGAAAAGGTAAACAAACCTCCCCTTATACTGGGTCTTGGGCCGCGGACCGGTCTCAGTTTCTTCTTTGGTCAAGCTCCATTACCTTTAAAAAGGTAAACAAACCTCCCCTCGTACCGGGTCTTGGACCGCGGATTGGTCTTAGTTTCTTCTTTGATCAAGCTCCATTAGCTTGAAAAGGGTAAAAAAACCTCCCCTCGTACCGGGTCTTGCACCGCGGATTGGTCTCATTTTCTTCTTTGATCAAGCTCCATTAGCTTGAAAAGGGTAAACAAACCTCCCCTCGTACCAGGTCTTGGACCGCAGACTGATCTCAATTTTTCTTTGATCAAGATCTATTAGCTTGAAAAGGGTAAACAAACCTCAACTCGTACCGGGTCGTCGACTATGGACTGATCTCAGTTTTTTCTTTGATCCGGATCCATTAGCTTGAAAAGGGTAAACAAACCTCCCCTCGTACCGAGTCTTGGACCGCGGACTGGTCTCAGTTACTTCTTTGATCATGCTCTATTAGCTTGAAAAGGTAAACAAACCTCCCCTCATACCGGGTATTGGACCGCGTACTGGTCTCAGTTTCTTCTTTGATAAAGGTCCATTAGCTTTAATAGGATAAACAAACCTCCCCTCGTACCGAGTCTTGGACCGCGGACTGGTCTCAGTTTATTCTTTGATCAAACTCCATTAGCTTGAAAAGGTAAACAAACCTCCCCTCGTACCGGGTCTTGGACCGCGGACTGGTCTCAGTTTCTTCTTTGGTTAAGCTCCATTAGCTTGAAAAAGGTAAACAAACCTCCCCACGTACCAGGTCTTGGACCGCGGACTGGTCTCAGTTTCTTCTTTGGTCAAGCTCCATTTGCTTGAAAAGGGTAAACAAACATCCCCTCGTACCGGGTCTTTGACAGCGGACAGGTCTCATTTTCTTCTTTGATCAAGCTCCATTAGCTTGAAAAGGGTAAACAAACCTCTCCTCATACCAGGTCTTGGACCACGGACTGGTCTCAGTTTCTTCTTTGATCAAGCTCCATTATCTTGAAAAGTGTAAACAAACCTCCCATCGTACTGGGTCTTGGATCGCGGACTTGTCTCAGTTTCTTCTTTGATCAAGCTTTATTAGCTTGAAAATAGAAAACAAACCTCCCCTCGTACCGAGTCTCGGGCCGCAGACTTTCTTAGTTTCTTCTTTGATCAAGCTCCATTAGCTTGAAAAGGGTAAACAAACCTCCCCTCGTACTGGGTCATGACCGCGGACTGGTCTCAGTTTCTTCTCTGATCAAACTCCATTATCTTGAAAAGGGTAAACAAACCTCCCCTCGTATCGGGTCTGGGAGTGCGAACTGGTCTCAGTTTCTTCTTTAATTAAGCTGGATTAGCTTGAAAAGGGTAAACAAACCTCCCCCCGTACCGGGTCTTGGACCGCGGACTGGTCTCAGTTTTTTCTTTAATCAAGCTCCCTTAGCTTGAAGGGTAAACAAACCTCCCCTCGTACCGAGTCTTGGACCGCGGACTGGTCTCAGTTTCTTCTTTGATCAATCTCCATTAGCTTATAAAGGGTAAACAAACCTCTCCTCGTACTAGGTCTTGGACCGCGGACTGGTCTCAGTTTCTTCTTTGATCAAGCTCCATTAGCTTGAAAAGGGTAAACAAACCTCCCCTCGTACCAGGTCTTGGACCGCAGACTAGTCACAGTTTTTTCTTTGAGCAAGCTTCATTACCTTCAAAAGGGTAAATAAACCTCCCTTCTTACCGGGTCTTGGATAGCGGACTGGTCTCAGTTTCTTCTTTAATCAAGCTCCATTAGCTTGAAAAGGGTAAACAAACCTCCCCTCGTACCGGGTCTTGGACCGCAGACTGGTCTAAGTTTCTTCTTTGATCAAGCTCCATTAACTTGAACAGGGTAAACAAACCTCCCCTCGTTCCGGGTCTTGGACCGCGGACTGGTCTCAATTTCTTCTTTAATCAAGCTCTACTAGCTTGAACAGGGTAACCAAACCTCTCCTCATACTGGGTCTTGGACCGTGGACTGGTCTTAGTTTCTTCTTTGATCAAGCTCTACTAGCTTAAAAAGGGTAAACAAACCTCCCCTCGTACCGGGTCTTGGACCGTAAACTGGCCTCAGTTTCTTCTTTGATTAAGCTCCATTATCTTGAAAATGGTAAATAAACCTCCCCTCGTACCGAGTCTTGGATCGCGGATTGGTCTCAGTTTCTTCTTTGATCAAGTTCTATTATCTTGAAAAGGGTAAACAAACCTCCCCTCGTACCGGGTTTTGGACCGCGAATTGGTCTTAGTTTCTTCTTTGATCTAACTGCATTAGCTTGAAAAGGGTAAACAAACCACCCCTCGTACCGGGTCTTGGACAGCAGACTGGTCTCAGTTTCTTCTTCGATCAAGAATGGTAAACAAACCTCCCCTCGTACCTGGTCTTGGACCGCGGACTGGTCTCTGTTTCTTCTTTGATCAAGCTCCATTAGCTTGAAAAGGGTAAACAAACATTCCCTCGTACGGGGTCTTGGACCGTGGACTGGTCTCAGTTTCTTCTTTGATCAAGCTCCATTAGCTTAAAAATGGTAAACAAACCTCCCCTCGTACCGGGTCTTGGACCGCGGATTGATCTCAGTTTCTTCTTTGATCAAGATCCATTAGCTTGAAAAGGGTAAACAAACCTCTCCTCATACCAGGTCTTGGACCGCGGACTGGTCTCAGTTTCTTCTTTGATCAGGCTCCATAAGCTTAAAGAGGGTAAACAAACGTCCCCTCGTATCGGGCCTCTGACCGCAGACTGGTCTCAGTTTCTTCTTTGATCAAGCTCCATTAGCATGAAAAGGTTAAACTACCCTCCCCTCGTACCGGTTCTTGGACCGCAGAATGGTCTCATTTTCTTCTTTGATCATGCTCCATTAGCATGAAAAGGGTAAACAAACCTCCCCTCGTACCGGGTCTTCGACCGCAGACTGGTCTATCAAGCTCCATTAGCTTGAAAAGGGTAAACAAACCTCCCCTCATGTCGGGTCTTGGGCCGCGGACTGGTCTCAGTTTCTTCTTTGATAAAGCTCCATTAGCTTGAAAAGGGTAAACAAACCTCCCCTCATACCAGGCCATGGACCGCGGAATGGTCTCATTTCTTTTTTGTTCAAGCTCCGTTAGCTTTAAAAGGGTAAACAAACCTCCCCTCGTACCGAGTCTTGGACCACAGACTTGTCTCAGTTTCTTCTTTGATCAAGCTCTATTAGCTTGAAAAGGTAAACAATCCTCCCCTCGTAACGAGTCTTGGACTGCGGACTGGTCTCAGTTTCTTCTTTGGTCAAGCTTCATTAGCTTGAAAAAGGTAAACAAACCTCCCTTCGTATCGGGTCTTGGACCGCGGACTAGTCTCAGTTTCTTCTTTGATCAAGCTCCATTAGCTTGAAAAGGGTAAAAAAACCTCCCCTCGTACCGGGTCTTGCACCGCGGATTGGTCACATTTTCTTCTTTGATCAAGCTCCATTAGCTTGAAAAGGGTAAACAAACCTCCCCTCGTACCAGGTCTTGGACCGCAGACTGATCTCAGTTTTTCTTTGATCAAGATCTATTAGCTTGAAAAGGGTAAACAAACCTCAACTCGTACCGGGTCGTCGACTATGGACTGATCTCAGTTTTTTCTTTGATCCGGATCCATTAGCTTGAAAAGGGTAAACAAACCTCCCCTCGTACCGAGTCTTGGACCGCGGACTGGTCTCAGTTACTTCTTTGATCATGCTCTATTAGCTTGAAAAGGTAAACAAACCTCCCCTCATACCGGGTCTTGGACCGCGTACTGGTCTCAGTTTCTTCTTTGATAAAGGTCAATTAGCTTTAATAGGATAAACAAACCTCCCCTCGTACCGAGTCTTGGACCGCGGACTGGTCTCAGTTTATTATTTGATCAAACTCCATTAGCTTGAAAAGGTAAACAAACCTCCCCTCGTACCGGGTCTTGGACCGCGGACTGGTCTCAGTTTCTTCTTTGGTTAAGCTCCATTAGCTTGAAAAAGGTAAACAAACCTACCCACGTACCAGGTCTTGGACCGCGGACTGGTCTCAGTTTCTTCTTTGGTCAAGCTCCATTTGCTTGAAAAGGGTAAACAAACATCCCCTCGTACCGGGTCTTTGACAGCGGACAGGTCTCATTTTCTTCTTTGATCAAGCTCCATTAGCTTGAAAAGGGTAAACAAACCTCTCCTCATACCAGGTCTTGGACCACGGATTGGTCTCAGTTTCTTCTTTGATCAAGCTCCATTATCTTGAAAAGTGTAAACAAACCTCCCATCGTACTGGGTCTTGGATCGCGGACTTGTCTCAGTTTCTTCTTTGATCAAGCTCTATTAGCTTGAAAATAGAAAACAAACCTCCCCTCGTACCGAGTCTCGGACCGCAGACTTTCTTAGTTTCTTCTTTGATCAAGCTCCATTAGCTTGAAAAGGGTAAACAAACCTCCCCTCGTACTGGGTCATGACCGCGGACTGGTCTCAGTTTCTTCTCTGATCAAACTCCATTATCTTGAAAAGGGTAAACAAACCTCCCCTCGTATCGGGTCTGGGAGTGCGAACTGGTCTCAGTTTCTTCTTTAATTAAGCTGGATTAGCTTGAAAAGGGTAAACAAACCTCCCCCCGTACCGGGTCTTGGACCGCGGACTGGTCTCAGTTTTTTCTTTAATCAAGCTCCCTTAGCTTGAAGGGTAAACAAACCTCCCCTCGTACCGAGTCTTGGACCGCGGACTGGTCTCAGTTTCTTCTTTGATCAATCTCCATTAGCTTATAAAGGGTAAACAAACCTCTCCTCGTACTAGGTCTTGGACCGCGGACTGGTCTCAGTTTCTTCTTTGATCAAGCTCCATTAGCTTGAAAAGGGTAAACAAACCTCCCCTCGTACCAGGTCTTGGACCGCAGACTAGTCACAGTTTTTTCTTTGAGCAAGCTTCATTACCTTCAAAAGGGTAAATAAACCTCCCCTCTTACCGGGTCTTGGATAGCGGACTGGTCTCAGTTTCTTCTTTAATCAAGCTCCATTAGCTTGAAAAGGGTAAACAAACCTCCCCTCGTACCGGGTCTTGGACCGCAGACTGGTCTAAGTTTCTTCTTTGATCAAGCTCCATTAACTTGAACAGGGTAAACAAACCTCCCCTCGTTCCGGGTCTTGGACCGCGGACTGGTCTCAATTTCTTCTTTAATCAAGCTCTACTAGCTTGAACAGGGTAACCAAACCTCTCCTCATACTGGGTCTTGGACCGTGGACTGGTCTTAGTTTCTTCTTTGATCAAGCTCTACTAGCTTAAAAAGGGTAAACAAACCTCCCCTCGTACCGGGTCTTGGACCGTAAACTGGCCTCAGTTTCTTCTTTGATTAAGCTCCATTATCTTGAAAAGGGTAAATAAACCTCCCCTCGTACCGAGTCTTGGATCGCGGATTGGTCTCAGTTTCTTCTTTGATCAAGTTCTATTATCTTGAAAAGGGTAAACAAACCTCCCCTCGTACCGGGTTTTGGACCGCGAATTGGTCTTAGTTTCTTCTTTGATCTAACTGCATTAGCTTGAAAAGGGTAAACAAACCACCCCTCGTACCGGGTCTTGGACAGCAGACTGGTCTCAGTTTCTTCTTCGATCAAGAATGGTAAACAAACCTCCCCTCGTACCTGGTCTTGGACCGCGGACTGGTCTCTGTTTATTCTTTGATCAAGCTCCATTAGCTTGAAAAGGGTAAACAAACATTCCCTCGTACGGGGTCTTGGACCGTGGTCTGGTCTCAGTTTCTTCTTTGATCAAGCTCCATTAGCTTAAAAATGGTAAACAAACCTCCCCTCGTACCGGGTCTTGGACCGCGGATTGATCTCAGTTTCTTCTTTGATCAAGATCCATTAGCTTGAAAAGGGTAAACAAACCTCGACTCATACCAGGTCTTGGACCGCGGACTGGTCTCAGTTTCTTCTTTGATCAGGCTCCATAAGCTTAAAAAGGGTAAACAAACGTCCCCTCGTATCGGGCCTCTGACCGCAGACTGGTCTCAATTTCTTCTTTGATCAAGCTCCATTAGCATGAAAAGGTTAAACAACCCTCCCTTCGTACCGGTTCTTGGACCGCAGAATGGTCTCATTTTCTTCTTTGATCATGCTCCATTAGCATGAAAAGGGTAAACAAACCTCCCCTCGTACCGGGTCTTCGACCGCAGACTGGTCTATCAAGCTCCATTAGCTTGAAAAGGGTAAACAAACCTCCCCTCATGTCGGGTCTTGGGCCGCGGACTGGTCTCAGTTTCTTCTTTGATAAAGCTCCATTAGCTTGAGAAGGGTAAACAAACCTCCCCTCATACCAGGCCATGGACCGCGGAATGGTCTCATTTCTTTTTTGTTCAAGCTCCGTTAGCTTTAAAAGGGTAAACAAACCTCCCCTCGTACCGAGTCTTGGACCGCAGACTTGTCTCAGTTTCTTCTTTGATCAAGCTCTATTAGCTTGAAAAGGTAAACAATCCTCCCCTCGTAACGAGTCTTGGACTGCGGACTGGTCTCAGTTTCTTCTTTGGTCAAGCTTCATTAGCTTGAAAAAGGTAAACAAACCTCCCTTCGTATCGGGTCTTGGACCGCGGACTAGTCTCAATTTCTTCTTTGATCAAGCTCCATTAGCTTGAAAAGGGTAAACAAACCTCCCCTCGTATCAGGTCTTGCACAGCGGACTGGTCTCATTTTCTTCTTTGATCAAGCTCCATTAGCTTAAAAATGGTAAACAAACCTCCCTTCATACCGGGTCTTCGACCGCGGACTGATCTTAGTTTTTTCTTTGATCAAGCTTCATTTGCTTCAAAAGGGTAAACAAACCTCCCTCGTACCGGGTCTTGGACAGCAGACTGGTCTCAGTTTCCTCTTTAATCAAGCTCCATTAGCTTGAAAAGGGTAAACAAACCTCCTCTCATACCGGGTCTTGGACCGCAGACTGGTCTAAGTATCTTCTTTGATCAAGCTCCATTAACTTGAACAGGGTAAACAAGCCTCCCCTCGTATCGGGTCTTGGACCGTGGACTGGTCTCAATTTCTTCTTTGATCAAGCTCTACTAGCTTTAAAAGGGTAAACAAACCTCCCCTCATACCAGGTCTTGGACCGCGGACTGGTCTCAGTTTCTTCTTTGGTCAAGCTCCATTAGCTTGAAAAAGGTAAACAAACCTCCCCTCGTACCGGGTCTTGGACCGCGGACTGGTCTCAGTTTCTTCTTTGATCAAGCTCGATTAGCTTGAAAAGGGTAAACAAACCTCCCCTCGTACCGGGTCTTGGACCGCGAAATGGTCTCAGTTTCTTCTTTGATCAAGCTCCATTAGCTTGAAAAGGGTAAAGAAACCTCCCCTCGTACCGGGTCTTGGACCGCAGACTGGTCTCAGTTTCTTCTTTGATAAAGCTCCATTAGCTGGAAAAGGGTAAACAAACCTCCCCTCGGACCAGGCCTTCGACCGCGGAATGGTCTCCGTTTCTTTTTTGTTAAAGCTCCATTAGCTTTAAAAGGGTAAACAAACCTCCCCTCGTACCGAGTCTTGGACCGCGGACTTGTCTCAATTTATTCTTTGATCAAGCTCCATTAGCTTGAAAAGGTAAACAAACCTCCCCTCGTAACGAGTCTTGGACCACGGACTGGTCTTAGTTTCTTCTTTGGTCAAGCTTCATTAGCTTGAAAAAGGTAAACAAACCTCCCCTCGTATCGGGTCTTGGACCGCGGACTGGTCTCAGTTTCTTCTTTGATCAAGCTCCATTAACTTGAAAGGGGTAAACAAACCTCCCCTCGTACCGGGTCTTGCACATCGGACTGGTCTCATTTTCTTCTTTGATCAAGCTCTACTAGCTTGAAAAGGGTAAACAAACCTCCCCTCATACCGGGTCTTGTACCGCGGACTGGTCTCAGTTTCTTCTTTGGTCAAGCTCCATTAGCTTGAAAAAGGTAAACAAACCTCCCCTCGTACCGGGTCTTGGACCGCGGACTGGTCTTAGTTTCTTCTTTGATTAAGCTTCATTAGCTTGAAAAAGGTAAATAAACCTCCCCTCGTACCCGGTCTTGGACAACGGACTGGTCTCATTTTCTTCTTTGATCAAGCTCCATTAGCTTGAAAAGGGTAAACAAACCTCTCATCATACCAGGCCTTGGACCGCGGACTGGTCTTAGTTTCTTCTATGATCAAGCTCCATTAGCTTGAAAAAGGTAAAAAAACCTCCCCTCGTACCGGGTCTTGGAACGCGGACTGTGTAACACCCCTAATCTATACCCCCAAATAAATAAAGCGATAAAAATTTCTTCAGAGTATAATTAAACATTCATGGCATAGACGGCGGCGTCACATTAATTGAGATAAAACACAATAAACCTGCTCATAAAGATATGCAACAATCAGGTAGCAAATAACAGAGGAACTTAGTTCCTACCATCCATAATTCAGATACTAAATAAAAGCAGAAAATCTGCAACTGAATCTCATATATATATCACATAAAGAGTTTGTCTGTCATACCCAGATTCATACATATTCAATCCAAAAGATATATATATATATACATATACACATAAAATCACAACGATCTCCCCGACTACCCGGTGCTACATATCAGAGCCGACCGACAAAAGAATGAAGACCTAAGCTTCACAAAAAGTCCTCCAGCATCTAATCTGCAATGCCTCATAGAGCATTCAATATAGCAGAAGGGTGAGAAACACAATCATAATATAATTGCATACAATTATATAATAACACCAAAATACACATGTAATATTCTCACCACAACTTATACCAGAATTCAAACACAAAACAACACAATGCATATCTCATATATCCATCACCAAGGCATATATAATCAAGCTCAATGCATTTATCAACAACATATATATATATATATATATATATATATATATATATATATATATATATATATATATATATATATATATATATATATATATATATATATATGTATGTATCTCAACTCATCAATTCCATTCTCAATTCCACACAAAATCAATCCATTCATGATTTATGCAAATGCAAAGAGACCGACACAACGACTCTATCCAAATGCGGTACCATCCATCCGTCAATCTCATCATTAGTTCACTCAGGAACTATTGGAACCATCGCTTGTTACTTAATGTAACTCCCCGTCGGGCAAACGATGTTCCCCGTCGCTTTCGGTCCTCTAGGTATAAGGCTCACGACGTTTATGGATCCCTTTTAGTCCTCTTTGTATAAGGCTCACGATCCGATCGCTTTCGGTTCTCTTTGTATAAGGCTCACGATCGTCTATAATCATCGCTTTCAGTCCTCTTGGTATAAGGCTCACGATGTTATAGCGGATTCCCTCTAGAATCGATTTGTCGCTCACACCCACTAGGGCACACGACATCACAAGAATGCATATCATGATGCTTGGCATACAATGACTCATGACATTCAAATGCACACATATATGCAACCATAATCATGCATATACAACCAACACAACAACTTGCATTTACTTGCCCTTAGGCCACAAACCTCATCACAACCTTTAATCGCATGCATTCACATCATATAACATCACACAAGTCATATAATATCCATATCAACAGCACATTGCATGATACACCTCAATTACACAATTACAACGACAAAAGTCGACAAAACGACACTATTTCAAATTCTCGACATAATTAAATTGGCCAACAATCTCAAAACCATTTTAATACAAAAGTACATTTTATTAGCTTTCCAACGATACCAATAATGTTCAAAACGGATAATCAGAACACAAGTTACGGACGTACAAAGAAAAGGAATCGCGAAAACACAACATTTTGCACCCCTGCTGGCCATACGTGTATTACCCTGAGCCATACGCGTATTGCCCAAACTCATACGCGTACCATTACGCGTTTCAGCAGATGGCCAAGAAAAATGGAACTCCATACGCGTATTGCCCTCATCCCTTCATTGCCATACGCGTATTGCCTTAACCAATACGCGTATTGCCTTGAGTGATACGCGTATGGGCAGTGGAAAACCATAATTTTTCCTGCATAATTTTTCTGCGAAATTCAACCATTTTCCTCTCCAAATCTCTTCTAAACACCAGAAAAATACCAATTGAATGCTCAACAACACCTATCTAACATGTATCAACAATAAGGAACCTTAAAACATGATTTCAGACACAATTTAATCGAATTCTAACAATTTCAACATATTATGGTTTTTGTTCTACATTCAATTTCAATCAAAAAACAACCAAATATAAACATACATAATCATACACAAGTACAATATAATCGAGTTTCGCACCCTTACCCGATTTAATCGTGTTTGAAAAGTCGGTTGATTGATTTTCTTGCTTTTCCAAGTTTTTCTCTCTTTTCTTCTTTCTTTCTCTTTTCTTTCCCTTTTCCTTCTTCTCTTTTTCTTTCTCAATAATTTTCTCTCTTTCTATTTCTATTTTACTAACTTAAGGGAAAAATAAAGTGAAATGACCAAAATACCCCTACACTCAAATATCTTGCAAACGTTCCCAAAACGCGATAAAACATATTCACGATGAAAAATAATATATTATCAAATAAAAGTCAAAAATAAAATAATATAATAATAGAAATAATCAAATTGACTCGATTAAATAAAACTAACTAAAACTGGGGCGTTACAACTCTCCCCCACTTAGAAATTTTCGTCCTCGAAAATATTACCTGAGACGAACAACTCCGGATACGACTCCCGCATCCGACTCTCACACTCCCAAGTCAAATTGCCCTCAACAGCGCCTACCCACGCTACTTTTACAAGCGTAAAATCCTTGCCTCTTAACCGCTTCAACTCGCGATCCAAAATTCTCACTGGTAATGCCTCCACCGTAAGGTTCTCCCTTACCTCAACCTCATCCATCGGAATCACATGCGACGGATCCGAAACATACTTCCGAAGCTGTGAAACATGGAATACATCATGCAAATTTGAAAGACTCGGCGGCAACGCCACCCGATAAGCCACAGCACCCACTCTCTCGCATATCTGATAAGGACCAATAAACTGAGAAGTAAGCTTGTTCAACTTTAATGCACGACCAACACCCGTCACCGGTGTAACTCTCAGAAATACATGATCGCCCTCTTGAAACTCAAGATCTTTCCTCCTTCGATCATGATAACTCTTTTGCCTACTCTGAGAAGCCTTCATTTTCTCACGAATAAGTTTCACCTTTTCCGTAGTTTGTTGCACCAATTCCGGTCCAACCACCAAACTCTCACCAGATTCATGCCAACACAAAGGTGTTCGACATCTCCTCCCATACAACGCTTCAAAAGGTACCATTCCAATACTCGAATGGAAATTGTTGTTATACGTGAATTCAACCAACGCAAGATAACTATCCCAAGCACCACCTTGCTCAAGAACACAAGCTCGCAACAAATATTCCAACGACTAAATCGTTCTCTCGGTCTGACCATCCATCTGCGGATGATAAGCAGAACTCAATCTCAACTTGGAACCTAACGCCTTTTGCAAACTTTCCCAAAATCTAGAAGTAAACCTCGGATCTGGAAACAATACTCAACGGAACACCATGTAATTTCACAATCACACTGATATAAATCTCATCCAACCTCTCCAAAGAAAAACTGATGTCAATCAGAATGAAATGCGCCGATTTAGTCAGCCTATCCACAATTACCCAAATGGCATTATGTCCCCTCTGTGTATTCGGCAATCCTGTCACAAAATCCATAGAAATGTTATCCCATATCCACTCGGGAATATCCAACGGTACCAACAATCCACTAGGCTTCTGATGTTCCACCTTAGACTTCTGACACGTCAAACACGCATAAACAAACTGAGCAACATCCCTCTTCAATCTAGACCACCAAAAGATCTTCTTCAAATCTTGATACATCTTATTAGCTCCCGGATGTATACTCAAATTACTCCGGTGTCCTTCCTCCAAAATCATCTTTTTCAAGTCCGAATCATCAGGAATACAAATCCTACCACAAAATCTCAAAACACCTTTATCATCCACTTTAAAGTCACCATTCACACTTTGATCTCCAACCATCAACAAATCAACAAATTTCACATCCAACTTCTGTTTCTGGCTAACGGTTAACAGAAAATCATTAGTGACCTTTAACATACCAAGCCTCACGCTACCAGATGCCAATTCACACACCAAACTCAAATCTCTAAATGCTTCCAAAAGTTCCCACTCTTTAACCATCAAAGCGGACATATGCAAATATTTCCGGCTTAACACATCAACTACCACATTAGCTTTACCAGGATGGTAATTCAAGCTAAAGTCGTAGTCCTTCAAAAATTCCAACCATCTCCGTTGCCTCATATTCAACTCTTTCTGATCAAACAAATATTTCAAACTTTTATGATCACTAAAGACTTCGAATCTTGCACCATAGAGATAATGCCTCCAAATTTTTAACACAAAAACCACAGCCGCTAATTCCAAATCATGAGTAGGGTAATTCTTCTCATGAATCCTCAATTGCCTCGAAGCATAAGCCACAACCTTACCTTCTTGCATCAACACTCCACCTAAACCAATCAAAGACGCATCACAATACACCACAAACGGTTCACTAGGATTCGGTAAGATCAAAATCGGAGCTGTAGTCAATCTTCTCTTCAGCTCATTAAAACTTTCCTCACACTAAATATCCCAAATGAACGCCTTACCCTTACAAGTCAACTGGGTCAAAGGAAGTGCTAACTTAGAAAAGCCTTCAATGAACCTTCGATAATATCCAGCTAAACCCAAAAGGCTTCTGATTTCAGTAACAGATCTAGGAGCCTCCCATTGTAGAACTGCATCTACTTTAGATGGATCCATAGCAATACCATTACCTGAAATCACATGCCCAAGAAAACTCACCTCTGACAACCAGAACTCACACTTGGACAACTTGGCAAAAAGTTTCCTTTCCTTCAAAATTTGCAACACAACACGCAAATGTTCCGCATGTTCCTCCCGGGACTTAGAATAAATCAAAATGTCATCAATAAACACAAAAACAAATTGATCCAAATGCTCATGGAAAATACGATTCATATACTCCATAAACACACCCGGCGCATTAGAAACCCCGAACGGCATCACAGAATATTCGTAATGACCATATCGTGTCCTAAAAGCCGTCTTCTGAATATCTTCCTCTTTCACTCTAATCTGATGATACCCTGACCTCAAATCAATCTTACTAAACACACAAGGACCTACCAACTGGTCCATCAAATCATCAATTCTCGAAAGAGGATACTTATTCTTAATCGTCACCTTATCCAGCTGGCAATAATCAACACACAATCGCATACTTCCATCTTTCTTTTTCACCAATAAAACTGGAGCACCCCAAGGCGACACACTTGGCCTCACAAACCTCTTTTCTAACAATTCATTCAACTGCTTCTTTAACTCAACCAACTCAGATGCCGACATACGATAAGGTGCCATAGATACAGGTCTAGTACCAGGAATTAGATCTATAGAAAACTCCACCTCTCTCTCTGGTGGCACATCTGAAATATCCTCAGGAAACACCTCGGGAAATTCACACACAACTGGAAACACATCAAGTACAACTTGACTATCCACTGTCAACGATGCAAACAACCCAAACAACTGAGCTTCCTCCGCCAAAAGTTTCTTCAACTCTTTGGTAGATAAGAAACCCGACTCTTCGTCTTCTTCAAGAGAAGGAAATCTCACCAGCTTATGATAACAATCAATATGAACCCGATTGAATTACAACCAATTCATAGCCAGAACCACATCTAAACCCTCCAATGGCAAACACACCAAATCCATCTCAAAGTCTTTACCATAAATGGTCAAAGGACAACTTAAACAAACCAAAGAAGTAGTTACTGACCCCATTGCTAGAGTATCAATAACCATCTCTCCACCCATCGAAGACAACAAAAGATTCAAATGCTTCGCGCACTTAGACGAAATAAACGAATGAGTCACTCTAGTATCAATAATAGCAACTAAAGGCGTACTATTAATAAAACAAGTACCTCTGATCAGACGGTCTGCACTTGTAGTCTGAGTCTCTGCCAATACAAAAACTTTCCCACCAGCCTGAGCTTGCTTTGGTTTCGGACACTTCGTGCTAACATGTCCAGGTTCACCACAGTTGAAACACTTCACCACGTTCCTCTTACAATCAGCTGCAATATGTCCTAAACCTCCACAATTGGAACACTTCTCCAAATTCTTTCTACATTCGAACTGACGATGTCCTAAGTCACCACACCTATAACATCTCAGAGAATTAGACATACCTCCCCCACTTGGCCTTTTCTCAAAATTACCCCTTTGCTCACCCTTATCAGCTGGTGTCACATAAGGACCACCACGAAACGGTTGCTTCCCTTTCCTTTCGTTCACACTCTTATAGTGAGTAGAACGAGCTTTGCTATCTTCCTCATAAATCCTACAACAATCCACCAAGTCCGAAAACCTCCTAATACTTTGATAACCAATTGTCTGCTTGATCTCAGGACGCAATCCATTCTCAAACTTCACACACTTAGAAAACTCTGCAGTCGCTTCAGCATAATGTGGATAAAACTGTACAAGTTCCACAAACTTAGCAGTGTAATCAACAACAAACATATTACCTTGTTTCGACTCCAAAAACTCTATTTCCTTCTTTCCCCTAACATCTTTAGGAAAATACTTCCTCAAAAATTCCCTGTTGAACAAGGTCCAAGTGGCCTCTTCATCTCCAGCTTCTAACACATGACGCGCACTAACCCACCAATCATCAGCTTCCTCCTGCAACATGTGAGTACCCAGTCTCACCTTATTTTCCTCAGCACAGTCCATCACTCGAAAGATTCTTTCAATCTCCTTAAGCCAAATCTGTGCACCATCAGGATCATGTCTCCCTTTGAAGACAAGCGGTTTATTCTTTCTGAACTCATCATTCTCACCAGCATTAGGTGCACCCTGCACAGCCCGAGCCATAGCTTGAATAGCAGCAGCCAAAGCAGCATCATTCCTACTAGCCATATTCCGTTCATTTCCAATAACAACAACTATGGTTAAACAAACAGCTCACCCAAACACAACGACCAACAAGGACTGACACAGACTGGCTCTGATACCACTTAATGTAACACCCCCAATCTATACCCCCAAATAAATAAAGCGATAAAAATTTCATCAGAGTATAATTAAACATTCATGGCATAGACGGAGGCATCACATTAATTGAGACAAAGCACAATAAACCTGCTCATAAAGATATACAACAATCAGGTAGCAAATAACAGAGGAACTTAGTTCCTACTACCCATAATTCAGATACAGAATAAAAGCGGAAAATCTGCAACTGAATCTCATATATATATATCACATAAAGAGTTTGTCTGTCATACACAGATTCATACATATACAATCCAAAAGATATATATATACATATACACATAAAATCACAACAATCTCCCCGACTACCCGGTGCTACATATCAGAGTCGACCGATAAAAGAATGAAGACCTAAGCTTCACAAAAAAACCTCCAGCATCTAATCTGCAATGCCTCATAGAGCATTCAAAACAGCAGAAGGGTGAGAAACACAATCATAATATAATTGCATACAATTTTATAATAACACCAAAATACACATGTAATATTCTCACCACAACTTATACCAGAATTCAAACACAAAACAACACAATGCATATCTCATATATCCATCACCAAGGCATATATAATCAAGCTCAATACATTTATCAACAACATATATATATGTATCTCAACTCATCAATTCCATTCTCAATTCCACACAAAATCAATCCATTCATGATTTATGCAAATGCAAAGAGACCGACACAACGACTCTATGCAAATGCGGTATCATCCATCCGTCAATCTCATCATTAGTTCACTCAGGAACTATTGGAACCATCGCTTGTTACTTAATGTAACTCCCCGTCGGGAAAACGATGTTCCCCGTCGCTTTCGGTCCTCTTGGTATAAGGCTCACGACATTTATGGATCACTTTCAGTCCTCTTTGTATAAGGCTCACGATCCGATCGCTTTCAGTCCTCTTTGTATAAGGCTCACGATCGTCAATAATCATTGCTTTCAGTCCTCTCGGTATAAGGCTCATGATGTTATAGCGGATTCCCTCTGGAATCGATTCGTCACTCACACCCACTAGTACACACGACATCACAAGAATACATATCATGATGCTTGGCATACAATGACTCATGACATTCAAATGCACACATATATGCAACCATAATCATGCATATACAACCAACACAACAACTTGCATTTACTTGCCCTTAGGCCAAAAACCTCATCACAACCTTTAATCGCATGCATTCACATCATATAACATCACACAAGTCATACAATATCCATATCAACAGCACATTGCATGATACACCTCAATTACACACAATTACAACGACAAAAGTCAACAAAACGACACTATTTCAAATTCTCGACATAATTAAATCGGCCAACAATATCAAAACCATTTTAATACAAAAGTACATTTTATTAGCTTTCCAACGATACCAAGAATGTTCAAAACAGATAACCGGAACACAAGTTACGGACGTACAAAGAAAAGGAATCGCGAAAACACAACATTTTGCACCCCTGCTGGCCATACGCGTATTGCCCTGAGCCATACGCGTATTGCCCAAACTCATACGCGTACCATTATGCATTTCAGAAGATGGCCGAGAAAAATGGAACTCCATATGCGTATTGCCCTCATCCCTTCATTTCCATACGCGTATTGCCTTAACCAATAAGCGTATTGCCTTGAGTGATACGCGTATGGTCAGTGGAAAACCATAATTTTTCCTGCATAATTTTTCTACGAAATTCAACCATTTTACTCTCCAAATATCTTCTAAACACCAGAAAAATACCAATTGAATGCTCAACAACACCTATCTAATATGTATCAACAATAAGGAACCTTAAAACATGATTTCAGACACAATTTAATCGAATTCTAACAATTTCAACATATTATGGTTTTTGTTCTACATTGAATTTCAATCCAAAAACAACCAAATACAAACATACATAATCATACACAAGTAAAATATAATCGAGTTTCGCACCGTTACCCGATTTAATCGTGTTTGATAAGTCGGTTGATTGATTTTCTTCCTTTCCAAGTTTTTCTCTCTTTTCTTCTTTCTTTCTCTTTTCTTTCCCTTTTCCTTCTTCTCTTTTTCTTTCTCTCTAATTTTCTCTCTTTCAATTTCTATTTTACTAACTTAAGGAAAAATAAAGTGAAATGACCAAAATACCCTTACACTCAAATATCTCGCAAACGTTCCCAAAACGCGATAAAACATATTCACGATGAAAAATAATATATTATCATATAAAATTCAAAAATAAAATAAAATAATAATAGAAATAATCAAATCGACTCGATTAAATAAAACTAACTAAAACTGGGGCGTTACAGACTGGTCTCAGTTTGTTCTTTGATCAAGCTCCGTTAGCTTGAAAATAGAAAACAAACCTCCCCTTGTACCGAGTCTTGGACCACGGACTAGTCTTAGTTTCTTCTTTGATCAAGCTCTATTAGCTTGAAAAGGGTAAACAAACCTCCCCTCGTACTGGGTCTCAGACCGCGGACTTTCTCAGTTTCTTCTTTGATCAAGCTCCATTAGCTTGAAAAGGGTAAACAAACCTCCCCTCTTACCGGGTCTTGGACGGCGGACTGGTCTTAGTTTCTTCTTTGATCAAGCTCTACTAGCTTGAAAAGGGTAAACAAACCTCCCCTCGTACCGGGTCTTGGACCGCGGACTTGTCTCAGTTTCTTCTTTTATCAAGATCCATTAGCTTAAAAAGGGTAAACAAACATCCCCTCGTACCGGGTCATGGACCGCAGACTGGTCTCAGTTTCTTCTTTGATCAAACTACATTAGCTTGAAAACAGTAAACAAACCTCCCCTCGTATCGGGTCTTGGACCGCGGATTGGTCTCAGTTTCTTCTTTGATCAAGCTCCATTAGCTTGAAAACGGTAAACAAACCTCTCCTCGTATTGGGTCTTGGCCGCGGACTGGTCTCAGTTTCTTCTTTGATCAAGCTCCATTAGCTTGAAAAGGGTAAACAAACCTCCCCTCGTACCGGGTCTTGGACCGCGGACTGGTCTTAGTTTTTTCTTTGATCAAGCTCCCATAGCTTGAAAAGGGTAAACAAACATCCCCTCGTATCGAGTCTTGGACCACAGACTGGTCTCAATTTCTTCTTTATTCAAGCTCCATTTGCTTGAAAAGTGTTAACAAACCTCCCCTCGTACCGGGTCTTGGACCGCGGACTGGTCTCAGTTTTTTCTTTAATTAAGCTCCATTAGCTTGAAAATGGTAAACAAACCTCCCCTCGTACCGGGTCTAGGACCGCGGAGTGGTCTCAATTTTTTCTTTGATCAACCTCCATTAGCTTGAAAATGGTAAACAAACCTCCCCTCCTACCGGGTCTTGGACCGCGTACTGGTCTTAGTTTCTTCTTTGATCAAGCTCTATTAACTTGAAAAGGGTAAACAAACCTCCCCTCGTACAGGGTCTTGGACGGCGGACTTGTCTCAGTTTCTTCTTTGATCAAGCTCCATTAGCTTGAAAAGGCTATATAAACCTCCCCTCGTACCGGGTCATGGACCGCGGACTGGTCTCAGTTTCTTCTTTGATCAAACTACATTAGCTTGAAAACGGTAAACAAACCTGCCCTCGTACCGGGTCTTGGACCGAGGACTGGTCTCTGTTTCGTCTTTGATCAAGCTCCATTAGCTTGAAAAGGGTAAACAAACCTCCCCTCGTACCGGGTCATGGACAGCGGACTGGTCTCATTTTCTTCTTTGATCAAGCTCCATTAGCTTGAAAAGGGTAAACAAACCTCCCCTCGTACCGGGTCTTGGATCGCGGACTGGTCTCAGCTTTTTGTTTGATCAAGCTCACTTAGCTTGAAAAGGGTAAACAAATCTCCCCTCGTATCGAGTCTTGGACCGCGGACTGGTCTCAGCTTCTTCTTTATTCAAGCTCCATTTGCTTGAAAAGTGTTAACAAACCTCCCCTCGTACCGGGTCTTGGACCGCAGACTGGTCTCAGTTTCATCTTTGATCAAGCTCCATTTGCTTGAAAAGGGTAAACAAACAACCCCTCGTAACGGGTCTTGGACCGCGGACTGGTATTAGTTTCTTCTTTGATGATGCTCCATTAGCTTGAAAAGGGTAAACAAACCTCCCCTTGTACCGGGCATGGACCGCGGATTGGTCTCAGTTTTTTCTTTGATCAAGCTCCATTAGCTTGAAAAGGGTAAACAAACCTCCCCTCCTACCGGGTCTTGGACTGCAGACTGGTCTTAGTTTTTTCTTTGATCAAGCTCCTGTAGCTTGAAGGGTAAACAAACCTCCCCTCGTACCGAGTCTTGGACCGCGAACTGGTCTTAGTTTCTTCTTTGATCAAGCTCCATTATCTTGAAAAGGGTTAACAAACCTCCCCTCGTGTCGGGTCTTGGACCGCAGACTGGCCTTAGTTTCTTCTTTGATCAAGCTCAGTTAGCTTGAAAAGTGTAAACAAACCACCCCTTGTACTGGGTCTTGGACCGCGGACTGGTCTCAGTTTCTTCTTTGATCAAGCTCCATTAGCTTGAAAATAGAAAACAACCCCCCCCCCCTCGTACTGAGTCTTGGACAACGGACTAGTCTCAGTTTCTTCTTTGATCAAGCTCTATTAGCTTGAATAGGGTAAACAAACCTCCCCTCGTACTAGGTCTTGGACCGCGGACTTTCTTAGTATCTTCTTTGATCAAGCTCCATTAGCTTGAAAAGGGTAAACAAACATCCCCTTGTACCGGGTCTTGGACCGCGGACTGCTCTTAGTTTCTTCTTTGATAAAGCTCCATTAGCTTTAAAAGGGTAAACAAACCCCCTCGTACCGAGTCTTGGACCGCGAAATGGTCTCAGTTTATTCTTTGATCAAGCTCCATTAGCTTGAAAAGGTAAACAAACCTCCCCTCGTACCGGGTCTTGGACCGCGGACTGGTCTAAGTTTCTTCTTTAATTAAGCTGCATTAGGTTGAAAAGGGTAAACAAACCTCCCCTTGTACCGGGTCTTGGACCGCGGACTGGTCTCAGTTTTTTCTTTGATCAAGCTCCATTAGCTTGGAAAGGGTAAACAAACCTCCCCTCCTACCGGGTCTTGGACTGCGGATAGGTCTCAGTTTTTCTTTGATCAAGCTCCTGTAGCTTGAAGTGTAAACAAACCTCCCCTCGTACCGAGTCTTGGACCGTGAACTGGTCTCAGTTTCTTCTTTGATCAAGCTCCATTAGCTTGAAAAGGGTTAACAAATCTCCCCTCGTATCGGGTCTTGGACCGCGGACTGGTCTTAGTTTCTAATTTGATCAAGCTCTGTTAGCTTGAAAAGGGTAAACAAACCACCCCTTGTACTGGGTCTTGGACCGCAGACTGGTCTCAGTTTCTTCTTTGATCAAGCTCCATTAGCTTGAAAATAGAAAACAACCCCCCCCCCCCTCGTACAGAGTCTTGGACCACGGACTAGTCTCAGTTTCTTCTTTGATCAAGCTCTATTAGCTTAAAAAGGGTAAACAAACCTCCCCTCGTACTGGGTCTTGGACCGCGGACTTTCTTAGTATCTTCTTTGATCAAGCTCCATTAACTTGAAAAGGGTAAACAAACATCCCCTTGTACCGGGTCTTGGACCCCAGACTGGTCTTAGTTTCTTCTTTGATCAAGCTCCATTAGCTTAAAAAGGTAAACAAACCTCCCCTCGTACCGGGTCTTGGACCGCGGACTGGTCTTAGTTTCTTCTTTGATAAAGCTCCATTAGCTTTAAAAGGGTAAAAAAAAACCCCTCGTACCGAGTCTTGGACCGCGAACTGGTCTCAGTTTATTCTTTGATCAAGCTCCATTAGCTTGAAAAGGTAAACAAACCTCCCCTCGTACTGGGTCTTGGACCGCAGACTGGTCTCAGTTTCTTCTTTGGTCAAGCTCCATTAGCTTGAAAAAGATAAACAAACCTCCCCTCGTACCGGGTCTTGGACCGAGGACTGGTCTCTGTTTCTTCTTTGATCAAGCTCCATTAGCTTGAAAAGGGTTAACAAACCTCCCCTCGTATCGGGTAATGGACAGCGGACTGGTCTCATTTTCTTCTTTGATTAAGCTCCATTAGCTTGAAAAGGGTAAACAAACCTCCCCTCTTACCGGGTCTTGGACGGCGGACTGGTCTTAGTTTCTTCTTTGATCAAGCTCTATTAGCTTGAAAAGGGTAAACAAACCTCCCCTCGTACCGTGTCTTGGACCGCGGACTTGTCTCAGTTTCTTCTTTGATCAAGATCCATTAGCTTGAAAAGGGTAAACAAACATCCCCTCCTACCGGGTCATGGACCGCAGACTGGTCTCAATTTCTTCTTTGATCAAAATACATTAGCTTGAAAACGGTAAACAAACCTCCCCTCGTATCGGGTCTTGGACCGCGGATTGGTCTCAGTTTCTTCTTTGATCAAGCTCCATTAGCTTGAAAACGGTAAACAAACCTCTCCTCGTACTGGGTCTTGGACCGCGGACTGGTCTCAGTTTCTTCTTTGATCAAGCTCCATTAGCTTGAAAAGGGTAAACAAACCTCCCCTCCTACCGGGTCTTGGACTGCAGACTGGTCTTAGTTTTTTCTTTGATCAAGCTCCTGTAGCTTGAAGGGTAAACAAACCTCCCCTCGTACCGAGTCTTGGACCGCGAACTGGTCTTAGTTTCTTCTTTGATCAAGCTCCATTATCTTGAAAAGGGTTAACAAACCTCCCCTCGTGTCGGGTCTTGGACCGCAGACTGGTCTTAGTTTCTTCTTTGATCAAGCTCAGTTAGCTTGAAAAGTGTAAACAAACCACCCCTTGTACTGGGTCTTGGACCGCGGACTGGTCTCAGTTTCTTCTTTGATCAAGCTCCATTAGCTTGAAAATAGAAAACAACCCCCCCCTCGTACTGAGTCTTGGACAACGGACTAGTCTCAGTTTCTTCTTTGATCAAGCTCTATTAGCTTGAATAGGGTAAACAAACCTCCCCTCGTACTAGGTCTTGGACCGCGGACTTTCTTAGTATCTTCTTTGATCAAGCTCCATTAGCTTGAAAAGGGTAAACAAACATCCCCTTGTACCGGGTCTTGGACCGCGGACTGCTCTTAGTTTCTTCTTTGATAAAGCTCCATTAGCTTTAAAAGGGTAAACAAACCCCCTCGTACCGAGTCTTGGACCGCGAAATGGTCTCAGTTTATTCTTTGATCAAGCTCCATTAGCTTGAAAAGGTAAACAAACCTCCCCTCGTACCGGGTCTTGGACCGCGGACTGGTCTAAGTTTCTTCTTTAATTAAGCTGCATTAGGTTGAAAAGGGTAAACAAACCTCCCCTTGTACCGGGTCTTGGACCGCGGACTGGTCTCAGTTTTTTCTTTGATCAAGCTCCATTAGCTTGGAAAGGGTAAACAAACCTCCCCTCCTACCGGGTCTTGGACTGCGGATAGGTCTCAGTTTTTCTTTGATCAAGCTCCTGTAGCTTGAAGTGTAAACAAACCTCCCCTCGTACCGAGTCTTGGACCGTGAACTGGTCTCAGTTTCTTCTTTGATCAAGCTCCATTAGCTTGAAAAGGGTTAACAAATCTCCCCTCGTATCGGGTCTTGGACCGCGGACTGGTCTTAGTTTCTAATTTGATCAAGCTCTGTTAGCTTGAAAAGGGTAAACAAACCACCCCTTGTACTGGGTCTTGGACCGCAGACTGGTCTCAGTTTCTTCTTTGATCAAGCTCCATTAGCTTGAAAATAGAAAACAACCCCCCCCCCTCGTACAGAGTCTTGGACCACGGACTAGTCTCAGTTTCTTCTTTGATCAAGCTCTATTAGCTTAAAAAGGGTAAACAAACCTCCCCTCGTACTGGGTCTTGGACCGCGGACTTTCTTAGTATCTTCTTTGATCAAGCTCCATTAACTTGAAAAGGGTAAACAAACATCCCCTTGTACCGGGTCTTGGACCCCAGACTGGTCTTAGTTTCTTCTTTGATCAAGCTCCATTAGCTTAAAAAGGTAAACAAACCTCCCCTCGTACCGGGTCTTGGACCGCGGACTGGTCTTAGTTTCTTCTTTGATAAAGCTCCATTAGCTTTAAAAGGGTAAAAAAAAAACCCCTCGTACCGAGTCTTGGACCGCGAACTGGTCTCAGTTTATTCTTTGATCAAGCTCCATTAGCTTGAAAAGGTAAACAAACCTCCCCTCGTACTGGGTCTTGGACCGCAGACTGGTCTCAGTTTCTTCTTTGGTCAAGCTCCATTAGCTTGAAAAAGATAAACAAACCTCCCCTCGTACCGGGTCTTGGACCGAGGACTGGTCTCTGTTTCTTCTTTGATCAAGCTCCATTAGCTTGAAAAGGGTTAACAAACCTCCCCTCGTATCGGGTAATGGACAGCGGACTGGTCTCATTTTCTTCTTTGATTAAGCTCCATTAGCTTGAAAGGGTAAACAAACCTCCCCTCTTACCGGGTCTTGGACGGCGGACTGGTCTTAGTTTCTTCTTTGATCAAGCTCTATTAGCTTGAAAAGGGTAAACAAACCTCCCCTCGTACCGTGTCTGGGACCGCGGACTTGTCTCAGTTTCTTCTTTGATCAAGATCCATTAGCTTGAAAAGGGTAAACAAACATCCCCTCCTACCGGGTCATGGACCGCAGACTGGTCTCAATTTCTTCTTTGATCAAAATACATTAGCTTGAAAACGGTAAACAAACCTCCCCTCGTATCGGGTCTTGGACCGCGGATTGGTCTCAGTTTCTTCTTTGATCAAGCTCCATTAGCTTGAAAACGGTAAACAAACCTCTCCTCGTACTGGGTCTTGGACTGCGGACTGGTCTCAGTTTCTTCTTTGATCAAGCTCCATTAGCTTGAAAAGGGTAAACAAACCTCCCCTCCTACCGGGTCTTGGACTGCAGACTGGTCTTAGTTTTTTCTTTGATCAAGCTCCTGTAGCTTGAAGGGTAAACAAACCTCCCCTCGTACCGAGTCTTGGACCGCGAACTGGTCTTAGTTTCTTCTTTGATCAAGCTCCATTATCTTGAAAAGGGTTAACAAACCTCCCCTCGTGTCGGGTCTTGGACCGCAGACTGGTCTTAGTTTCTTCTTTGATCAAGCTCAGTTAGCTTGAAAAGTGTAAACAAACCACCCCTTGTACTGGGTCTTGGACCGCGGACTGGTCTCAGTTTCTTCTTTGATCAAGCTCCATTAGCTTGAAAATAGAAAACAACCCCCCCCCCCTCGTACTGAGTCTTGGACAACGGACTAGTCTCAGTTTCTTCTTTGATCAAGCTCTATTAGCTTGAATAGGGTAAACAAACCTCCCCTCGTACTAGGTCTTGGACCGCGGACTTTCTTAGTATCTTCTTTGATCAAGCTCCATTAGCTTGAAAAGGGTAAACAAACATCCCCTTGTACCGGGTCTTGGACCGCGGACTGCTCTTAGTTTCTTCTTTGATAAAGCTCCATTAGCTTTAAAAGGGTAAACAAACCCCCTCGTACCGAGTCTTGGACCGCGAAATGGTCTCAGTTTATTCTTTGATCAAGCTCCATTAGCTTGAAAAGGTAAACAAACCTCCCCTCGTACCGGGTCTTGGACCGCGGACTGGTCTAAGTTTCTTCTTTAATTAAGCTGCATTAGGTTGAAAAGGGTAAACAAACCTCCCCTTGTACCGGGTCTTGGACCGCGGACTGGTCTCAGTTTTTTCTTTGATCAAGCTCCATTAGCTTGGAAAGGGTAAACAAACCTCCCCTCCTACCGGGTCTTGGACTGCGGATAGGTCTCAGTTTTTCTTTGATCAAGCTCCTGTAGCTTGAAGTGTAAACAAACCTCCCCTCGTACCGAGTCTTGGACCGTGAACTGGTCTCAGTTTCTTCTTTGATCAAGCTCCATTAGCTTGAAAAGGGTTAACAAATCTCCCCTCGTATCGGGTCTTGGACCGCGGACTGGTCTTAGTTTCTAATTTGATCAAGCTCTGTTAGCTTGAAAAGGGTAAACAAACCACCCCTTGTACTGGGTCTTGGACCGCAGACTGGTCTCAGTTTCTTCTTTGATCAAGCTCCATTAGCTTGAAAATAGAAAACAACCCCCCCCCCCTCGTACAGAGTCTTGGACCACGGACTAGTCTCAGTTTCTTCTTTGATCAAGCTCTATTAGCTTAAAAAGGGTAAACAAACCTCCCCTCGTACTGGGTCTTGGACCGCGGACTTTCTTAGTATCTTCTTTGATCAAGCTCCATTAACTTGAAAAGGGTAAACAAACATCCCCTTGTACCGGGTCTTGGACCCCAGACTGGTCTTAGTTTCTTCTTTGATCAAGCTCCATTAGCTTAAAAAGGTAAACAAACCTCCCCTCGTACCGGGTCTTGGACCGCGGACTGGTCTTAGTTTCTTCTTTGATAAAGCTCCATTAGCTTTAAAAGGGTAAAAAAAAAACCCCTCGTACCGAGTCTTGGACCGCGAACTGGTCTCAGTTTATTCTTTGATCAAGCTCCATTAGCTTGAAAAGGTAAACAAACCTCCCCTCGTACTGGGTCTTGGACCGCAGACTGGTCTCAGTTTCTTCTTTGGTCAAGCTCCATTAGCTTGAAAAAGATAAACAAACCTCCCCTCGTACCGGGTCTTGGACCGAGGACTGGTCTCTGTTTCTTCTTTGATCAAGCTCCATTAGCTTGAAAAGGGTTAACAAACCTCCCCTCGTATCGGGTAATGGACAGCGGACTGGTCTCATTTTCTTCTTTGATTAAGCTCCATTAGCTTGAAAAGGGTAAACAAACCTCCCCTCTTACCGGGTCTTGGACGGCGGACTGGTCTTAGTTTCTTCTTTGATCAAGCTCTATTAGCTTGAAAAGGGTAAACAAACCTCCCCTCGTACCGTGTCTTGGACCGCGGACTTGTCTCAGTTTCTTCTTTGATCAAGATCCATTAGCTTGAAAAGGGTAAACAAACATCCCCTCTACCGGGTCATGGACCGCAGACTGGTCTCAATTTCTTCTTTGATCAAAATACATTAGCTTGAAAACGGTAAACAAACCTCCCCTCGTATCGGGTCTTGGACCACGGATTGGTCTCAGTTTCTTCTTTAATCAAGCTCCATTAGCTTGAAAACGGTAAACAAACCTCTCCTCGTACTGGGTCTTGGACCGCGGACTGGTCTCAGTTTCTTCTTTGATCAAGCTCCATTAGCTTGAAAAGGGTAAACAAACCTCCCCTCGTACCGGGTCTTGGACCGCGGACTGGTCTTAGTTTTTTCTTTGATCAAGCTCCCTAAGCTTGAAAAGGTTAAACAAACCTCCCCTCGTATCGAGTCTTGGACCACGGACTGGTCTCAGTTTCTTCTTTATTCAAGCTCCATTTTCTTGAAAAGTGTTAACAAACCTCCCCTCGTACCGGGTCTTGGACCGCGGACTGGTCTCAGTTTTTTCTTTAATTAAGCTCCATTAGCTTGAAAATGGTAAACAAACCTCCCCTCGTACCGGGTCATGGACCGCAGACTGGTCTCAGTTTCTTCTTTGATCAAAATACATTAGCTTGAAAACGGTAAACAAACCTCCCCTCGTATCGGGTCTTGGACCGCGGATTGGTCTCATTTTCTTCTTTGATCAAGCTCCATTAGCTTGAAAACGGTAAACAAACCTCTCCTCGTACTGGGTCTTGGACCGCGGACTGGTCTCAGTTTCTTCTTTGATCAAGCTCCATTAGCTTGAAAAGGGTAAACAAACCTCCCCTCGTACCGGGTCTTGGACCGCGGACTGGTCTTAGTTTTTTCTTTGATCAAGCTCCCTTAGCTTGAAAAGGGTAAACAAACATCCCCTCGTATCGAGTCTTGGACCACGGACGGGTCTCAGTTTCTTCTTTATTCAAGCTCCATTTTCTTGAAAAGTGTTTACAAACCTCCCCTCGTACCGGGTCTTGGACCGCGGACTGGTCTCAGTTTTTTCTTTAATTAAGCTCCATTAGCTTGAAATTGGTAAACAAACCTATCCTCGTAACGGCTCTAGGACCGCGGATTGGTCTCAGTTTCTTCTTTGATCAAGCGTTATTAGCTTTAAAATGGTAAACAAACCTATCCTCGTACTAGGTCTTAGACCGGGGACTGGTCTCAGTTTCTTCTTTGATCAAGCTCCATTAGCTTGAAAAGGGTAAACAAACCTCCCCTCGTACCGGGTCTTGGACCGTGGACTGGTCTTAGTTTCTTCTTTGATAAAGCTCCATTAGCTTTAAAAGGGTAAAAAAAACCCCCTCGTACCGAGTCTTGGACCGCGAACTGGTCCCAGTTTATTCTTTGATCAAGCTCCTTTAGCTTGAAAAGGTAAACAAACCTCCCCTCGTACCGGGTCTTGGACCGCATACTAGTCTCAGTTTTTTCTTTGGTCAAGCTCCATTAGCTTGAAAAAGATAAACAAAATTCCCCTCGTACCGGGTCTTGGACCGAGGACTGGTCTCTGTTTCTTCTTTGATCAAGCTCCATTAGCTTGAAGAGGGTAAACAAACCTCCCCTCGTACCGGGTCATGGACAGCGGACTGGTCTCATTTTCTTCTTTGATTAAGCTCCATTATCTTGAAAAAGGTAAACAAGCCTCCCCTCTTACCGGGTCTTGGACGGCGGACTGGTCTTAGTTTCTTCTTTGATCAAGCTCTATTAGCTTGAAAAGGGTAAACAAACCTCCCCTCGTACCGGGTCTTGGACCGCGGACTTGTCTCAGTTTCTTCTTTGATCAAGATCCATTAGCTTGAAAAGGGTAAACAAACATCCCCTCGTAACGGGTCATGGACCGCAGACTGGTCTCAGTTTCTTCTTTGATCAAAATATATTAGCTTGAAAACGGTAAACAAACCTCCCCTCGTATCGGGTCTTGGACCGCGGATTGGTCTCAGTTTCTTCTTTGATCAAGCTCCATTAGCTTGAAAACGGTAAACAAACCTCTCCTCGTACTGGGTCTTGGACCGCGGACTGGTCTCAGTTTCTTCTTTGATCAAGCTCCATTAGCTTGAAAAGGGTAAACAAACCTCCCCTCGTACCGGGTCTTGGACCGCGGACTGGTCTTAGTTTTTTCTTTGATCAAGCTCCCTTAGCTTGAAAAGGGTAAACAAACCTCCCCTTGTATCGAGTCTTGGACCACGGACTGGTCTCAGTTTCTTCTTTATTCAAGCTCCATTTTCTTGAAAAGTGTTAACAAACCTCCCATCGTACCGGGTCTGGGACCGCGGACTGGTCTCAGTTTTTTCTTTAATTAAGCTCCATTAGCTTGAAAATGGTAAACAAACCTCCCCTCGTAACGGGTCTAGGACCGCGGACTGGTCTCAATTTTTTCTTTAATCAAGCTCCATTAGCTTGAAAAGGGTAAACAAACCTCCCCTCATACCGGGTCTTGGACCGCGTACTGGTCTTAGTTTCTTCTTTGATCAAGCTCTATTAGCTTGAAAAGGGTAAACAAACCTCCCCTCGTACAGGGTCTTGGACGGCGGACTTGTCTCAGTTTCTTCTTTGATCAAGCTCCATAAGCTTGAAAAGGGTAAATAAACCTCCCCTCGTACCGGGTCATGGACCGCGGACTGGTCTCAGTTTCTTCTTTGATCCAACTACATTAGCTTGAAAACGGTAAACAAAACTCCCCTCGTATCGGGTCTTGGACCGCAGATTGGTCTCAGTTTCTTCTTTGATCAAGCTCTATTAGCTTGAAAATGGTAAACAAACCTATCCTCGTACTAGGTCTTAGACCGCGGACTGGTCTCAGTTTCTTCTTTGATCAAGCTCCATTAGCTTGAAAAGGGTAAACAAACCTCCCCTCGTACCGGGTCTTGGACCGCGGACTGGTCTTAGTTTCTTCTTTGATAAAGCTCCATTAGCTTTAAAATTGTTAAAAAACCCCCCTCGTACCGAGTCTTGGACCGCGAACTGGTCTCAGTTTATTCTTTGATCAAGCTCCATTAGCTTGAAAAGGTAAACAAACCTCCCCTCGTACCGGGTCTTGGACCGCAGACTGGTCTCAGTTTCTTCTTTGGTCAAGCTCCATTAGCTTGAAAAAGATAAACAAACCTCCCCTCGTACCGGGTCTTGGACCGAGGACTGGTCTCTGTTTCTTCTTTGATAAGCTCCATTAGCTTGAAAAGGGTAAACAAACCTCCCCTCGTACCGGGTCATGGACAGCGGACTGGTCTCATTTTCTTCTTTGATTAAGCTCCATTAGCTTGAAATGGGTAAACAAACCTCCCCTCTTACCGGGTCTTGGACGGCGGACTGGTCTTAGTTTCTTCTTTGATCAAGCTCTATTAGCTTGAAAAGGGTAAACAAACCTCCCCTCGTACCGGGTGTTGGACCGCGGACTTGTCTCAGTTTCTTCTTTGATCAAGATCCATTAGCTTGAAAAGGGTAAATAAACATCCCCTCGTACCGGGTCATGGACCGCAGACTCGTCTCAGTTTCTTCTTTGATCAAACTACATTAGCTTTTAAACGGTAAACAAACCTCCCCTCGTACCGGGTCTTGGACCGCGGATTGGTCTCAGTTTCTTCTTTGATCAAGCTCCATTAGCTTGAAAACGGTAAACAAACCTCTCCTCGTACTGGGTCTTGGACCACGGACTGGTCTCAGTTTCTTCTTTGATCAACCTCCATTAGCTTGAAAAGGGTAAACAAACCTCCCCTCGTACCGGGTCTTGGACCGCGGACTGGTCTTATTTTTTTCTTTGATCAAGCTCCCTTAGCTTGAAAAGGGTAAACAAACCTCCCCTCGTATCGAGTCTTGGACCACGGACTGGTCTCAGTTTCTTCTTTATTCAAGCTCCATTTGCTTGAAAAGTGTTAACAAACCTCCCCGCGTACCGGGTCTTGGACCGCGGACTGGTCTCAGTTTTTTCTTTAATTAAGCTCCATTAGCTTGAAAATGGTAAACAAACCTCCCCTCGTACCGGGCCTAGGACCGCGGACTGGTGTCAATTTTTTCTTTGATCAAGCTCCATTAGCTTGAAAAGGGTAAACAAACCTCCCCTCCTACCGGGTCTTGGACCGCGTACTGGTCTTAGTTTCTTCTTTGATCAAGCTCTATTAGCTTGAAAAGGGTAAACAAACCTCCCCTCGTACAGGGTCTTGGACGGCGGACTTGTCTCAGTTTCTTCTTTGATCAAGCTCCATTAGCTTGAAAAGGTTAAATAAACCTCCCCTCGTACCGGGTCATGGACCGCGGACTGGTCTCAGTTTCTTCTTTGATCAAACTACATTAGCTTGAAAACGGTAAACAAAACTCCCCTCGTATCGGGTCTTGGACCGCGGATTGGTCTCAGTTTCTTCTTTGATCAAGCTCTATTAGCTTGAAAAGGGTAAACAAACCTCCCCTCGTACCGGGTCTTGGACCGCGGACTTGTCTCAGTTTCTTCTTTGATCAAGATCCATTAGCTTGAAAAGGGTAAACAAACATCCCCTCGTATCGGGTCATGGACCGCAGACTGGTCTCAGTTTCTTCTTTGATCAAACTACATTAGCTTAAAAACGGTAAACAAACTTCCCCTCGTACCGGGTCTTGGACCGCGGACTGGTCTTATTTTTTTCTTTGATCAAGCTCCCTTAGCTTGAAAAGGGTAAACAAACCTCCCCTCGTATCGAGTCTTGGACCACGGACTGGTCTCAGTTTCTTCTTTATTCAAGCTCCATTTGCTTGAAAAGTGTTAACAAACCTCCCCTCGTACCGGGTCTTGGACCGCGGACTGGTCTCATTTTCTTCTTTGATTAAGCTCCATTAGCTTGAAAAGGGTAAACAAACCTCCCCTCTTACCGGGTCTTGGACGGCGGACTGGTCTTAGTTTCTTCTTTGATCAAGCTCTATTAGCTTGAAAAAGGTAAACAAACCTCCCCTCGTACCGGGTCAAGGACCGCAGACTGGTCTCAGTTTCTTCTTTGATCAAACTACATTAGCTTGAAAACGGTAAACAAACCTCCCCTCGTATCGGGTCTTGGACTGCGGATTGGTCTCAGTTTCTTCTTTGATCAAGCTCCATTAGCTTGAAAACGGTAAACAAACCTCTCCTCGTACTGGGTCTTGGACCGCGGACTGGTCTCAGTTTCTTCTTTGATCAAGCTCCATTAGCTTGAAAAGGGTAAACAAACCTCCCCTCGTACCGGGTCTTGGACCGCGGACTGGTCTTGGTTTTTTCTTTGTTCAAGCTCCCTTAGCTTGAAAAGGGTAAACAAACCTCCCCTCGTATCGAGTCTTGGACCACGGACTGGTCTCAGTTTCTTTTTTATTCAAGCTCCATTTTCTTGAATAGTGTTAACAAACCTCCCCTCGTACCGTGTCTTGGACTGCGGACTGGTCTCAGTTTTTTCTTTAATTAAGCTCCTTTAGCTTGAAAATGGTAAACAAACCTCCCCTCGTACCGGGTCTAGGACCGCGGACTGGTCTCAATTTTTTCTTTGATCAAGCTCCATTAGCTTGAAAAGGGTAAACAAACCTCCCCTCCTACCGGGTCTTCGACCGCGTACTGGTCTTAGTTTCTTCTTTGATCAAGCTCTATTAGCTTGAAAAGGGTAAACAAACCTCCCGTCGTACAGGGTCTTGGACGGCGGACTTGTCTCAGTTTCTTCTTTGATCAAGCTCCATTAGCTTGAAAAGGGTAAATAAACCTCCCCTCGTACCGGGTCATGGACCGCGGACTGCTCTCAGTTTCTTCTTTGATCAAACTACATTAGCTTGAAAACGGTAAACAAAACTCCCCTCGTATCGGGTCTTGGACCGCGGATTGGTCTCAGTTTCTTCTTTGATCAAGCTCTATTAGCTTGAAAATGGTAAACAAACCTCTCCTCGTACTAGGTCTTAGACCGCGGACTGGTCTCAGTTTCTTCTTTGATCAAGCTCCATTAGCTTGAAAATGGTAAACAAACCTCCCCTCGTACCGGGTCTTGGACCTAGGACTGGTCTCTGTTTCTTCTTTGATCAAGCTCCATTAGCTTGAAAAGGGTAAACAAACCTCCCCTCGTACCGGGTCATGGACCGCGGACTGCTCTTAGTTTCTTCTTTGATAAAGCTCCATTAGCTTTAAAAGGGTAAAAAAAACCCCTCGTACCGAGTCTTGGACCGCGAACTGGTCTTAGTTTATTCTTTGATCAAGCTCCATTAGCTTGAAAAGGTAAACAAACCTCCCCTCGTAACGGGTCTTGGACCGCAGACTGGTCTCAGTTTCTTCTTTGGTCAAGCTCCATTAGATTGAAAAAGATAAACAAACCTCCCCTCGTACCGGGTCTTGGACCGAGGACTGGTCTCTGTTTCTTCTTTGATCAAGCTCCATTAGCTTGAAAAGGGTAAACAAACCTCCCCTCGTACCGGGTCATGGACAGCGGACTGGTCTCATTTTCTGCTTTGATTAAGCTCCATTAGCTTGAAAAGGGTAAACAAACCTCCCCTCTTACCGGGTCTTGGACGGCGGACTGGTCTTAGTTTCTTCTTTGATCAAGCTCTATTAGCTTGAAAAAGGTAAACAAACCTCCCCTCGTACCAGGTCATGGACCGCAGACTGGTCTCAGTTTCTTCTTTGATCAAACTACATTAGCTTGAAAACGGTAAACAAACCTCCCCTCCTATCGGGTCTTGGACCGCGGATTGGTCTCAGTTTCTTCTTTGATCAAGCTCCATTAGCTTGAAAAGGGTTAACAAACCTCCCCTCCTACCGGGTCTTGGACCGCGTACTGGTCTTAGTTTCTTCTTTGATCAAGCTCTATTAGCTTGAAATGGGTAAACAAACCTCCCGTCGTACAGGGTCTCGGACGGCGGACTTGTCTCAGTTTCTTCTTTGATCAAGCTCCATTAGCTTGAAAAGGGTAAATAAACCTCCCCTCGTACCGGGTCATGGACTGCGGACTGCTCTCGGTTTCTTCTTTGATCAAACTACATTAGCTTGAAAACGGTAAACAAAACTCCCCTCGTATCGGGTCTTGGACCACAGATTGGTCTCAGTTTCTTCTTTAATCAAGCTCTATTAGCTTGAAAATGGTAAACAAACCTCTCCTCGTACTAGTTCTTAGACCGCGGACTGGTCTCAGTTTCTTCTTTGATCAAGCTCCATTAGCTTGAAAAGGGTAAACAAACCTCCCCTCGTACCGGGTCTTGGACCTAGGACTGGTCTCTGTTTCTTCTTTGATCAAGCTCCATTAGTTTGAAAAGGATAAACAAAACTCCCCTCGTACCGGGTCAAGGACCGCGGACTGCTCTTAGTTTCTTCTTTGATAAAGCTCCATTAGCTTTAAAAAGGTAAAAAAACCCCCCTCGTACCAAGTCTTGGCCCGCGAACTGGTCTCAGTTTATTCTTTGATCAAGCTCCATTAGCTTGAAAAGGTAAACAAACCTCCCCTCGTACCGGGTCTTGGACCGCAGACTGGTCTCAGTTTCTTCTTTGGTCAAGCTCCATTAGCTTGAAAAAGATAAACAAACCTCCCCTCGTACCGGGTCTTGGACCGAGGACTGGTCTCTGTTTCTTCTTTGATCAAGCTCCATTAGCTTGAAAAGGGTAAACAAACCTCCCCTCGTACCGGGTCATGGACAGCGGACTGGGCTCGTTTTCTTCTTTGCTTAACCTCCATTAGCTTGAAAAGGGTAAACAAACCTCCCCTCCTACCGGGTCTTGGACCGCGTACTGGTCTTAGTTTCTTCTTTGATCAAGCTCTATTAGCTTGAAAAGGGTAAACAAACCTCCCCTCGTACAGGGTCTTGGACGGCGGACTTGTCTCAGTTTCTTCTTTGATCAAGATCCATTAGCTTGAAAAGGGTAAACAAACATCCCCTCGTACCGGGTCATGGACCGCAGACTGGTCTCAGTTTCTTCTTTGATCAAACTACATTAGCTTGAAAACGGTAAACAAACCTCCCCTCGTATCGGGTCTTGGACCGCGGATTGGTCTCAGTTTCTTCTTTGATCAAGCTCCATTAGCTTGAAAACGGTAAACAAACCTCTCCTCGTACTGGGTCTTGGACCGCGGACTGGTCTCAGTTTCTTCTTTGATCAAGCTCCATTAGCTTGAAAAGGGTAAACAAACCTCCCCTCGTACCGGGTCTTGGACCGCGGACTGGTCTTATTTTTTTCTTTGATCAAGCTCCCTTAGCTTGAAAAGGGTAAACAAACCTCCCCTCGTATCGAGTCTTGGACCACAGACTGGTCTCAGTTTCTTCTTTATTCAAGCTCCATTTGCTTGAGAAGTGTTAACAAACCTTCCCTCGTACCAGGTCTTGGACCGCGGACTGGTCTCAGTTTTTTCTTTAATTAAGCTCCATTAGCTTGAAAATGGTAAACAAACCTCCCCTCGTACCGGGCCTAGGACCGCGGACTGGTCTCAATTTTTTCTTTGATCAAGCTCCATTAGCTTGAAAAGGGTAAACAAACCTCCCCTCCTACCGGGTCTTGGACCGCGTACTGGTCTTAGTTTCTTCTTTGATCAAGCTCTATTAGCTTGAAAAGGGTAAACAAACCTCCCCTCGTACAGGGTCTTGGACGGCGGACTTGTCTCAGTTTCTTCTTTGATCAAGCTCCATTAGCTTGAAAAGGGTAAATAAACCTCCCCTCGTACCGGGTCATGTACCGCGGACTGGTCTCAGTTTCTTCTTTGATCAAACTACATTAGCTTGAAAACGGTAAACAAAACTCCCCTCGTATCGGGTCTTGGACCGTGGATTGGTCTCAGTTTCTTCTTTTATCAAGCTCTATTAGCTTGAAAAGGGTAAATAAACCTCCCCTCGTACCGGGTCTTGGACCGCGGACTTGTCTCAGTTTCTTCTTTGATCAAGATCCATTAGCTTGAAAAGGGTAAACAAACATCCCCTCGTACCGGGTCATGGACCGCAGACTGGTCTCAGTTTCTTCTTTGATCAAACTACATTAGCTTGAAAATGGTAAACAAACCTCGCCTCGTATCGGGTCTTGGACCGCGGATTGGTCTCAGTTTCTTCTTTGATCAAGCTCCATTAGCTTGAAAAGGGTAAACAAACCTCCCCTCGTACCGGGTCTTGGACCGCGGACTGGTCTTATTTTTTTCTTTGATCAAGCTCCCTTAGCTTGAAAAGGGTAAACAAACCTCCCCTCGTATCGAGTCTTGGACCAGGGACTGGTCTCAGTTTCTTCTTTATTCAAGCTCCATTTGCTTGAAAAGTGTTAACAAACCTCCCCTCGTACCGGGCCTTGGACCGCGGATTGGTCTCAGTTTTTTCTTTAATTAAGCTCCATTAGCTTGAAAATGGTAAACAAACCTCCCCTCGTACCGGGTCTAGGACCGCGGACTGGTCTCAATTTTTTCTTTGATCAAGCTCCATTAGCTTGAAAAGGGTAAACAAACCTCCCCTCCTACCGGGTCTTGGACCGCGCACTGGTCTTAGTTTCTTCTTTGATCAAGCTCTATTAGCTTGAAAAGGGTAAACAAACCTCCCCTCGTACAGGGTCTTGGACGGCGGACTTGTCTCAGTTTCTTCTTTGATCAAGCTCCATTAGCTTGAAAAGGGTAAATAAACCTCCCCTCGTACCGGGTCATGGACCGCGGACTGGTCTCAGTTTCTTCTTTGATCAAACTACATTAGCTTGAAAACGGTAAACAAAACTCCCCTCGTATCGGGTCTTGGACCGCGGATTGGTCTCAGTTTCTTCTTTGATCAAGCTCTATTAGCTTGAAAAGGGTAAACAAACCTCCCCTCGTACCGGGTCTTGGACCGCGGACTTGTCTCAGTTTCTTCTTTGATCAAGATCCATTAGCTTGAAAAGGGTAAACAAACATCCCCTCGTACCGGGTCATGGACCGCAGACTGGTCTCAGTTTCTTCTTTGATCAAACTACATTAGCTTGAAAACGGTAAACAAACCTCCCCTCGTATCGGGTCTTGGACCGCGGATTGGTCTCAGTTTCTTCTTTGATCAAGCTCCATTAGCTTGAAAACGGTAAACAAACCTCTCCTCGTACTGGGTCTTGGACCGCGGACTGGTCTCAGTTTCTTCTTTGACCAAGCTCCATTAGCTTGAATAGGGTAAACAAACCTCCCCTCGTACCGGGTCTTGGACCGTGGACTGGTCTTAGTTTTTTCTTTTCTCAAGCTCCCTTAGCTTGAAAAGGGTAAACAAACCTCCCCTCGTATCGAGTCTTGGACCACGGACTGGTCTCAGTTTCTTCTTTATTCAAGCTCAATTTGCTTGAAAAGTGTTAACAAACCTCCCCTCGTACCGGGTCTTGGACCGCGGACTGGTCTCAGTTTTTTCTTTAATTAAGCTCCATTAGCTTGAAAATGGTAAACAAACCTCCCCTCGTACCAGGTCTAGGACCGCGGACTGGTCTCAATTTTTTCTTTGATCAAGCTCCATTAGTTTGAAAAGGGTAAACAAACCTCCCCTCCTACCAAGTCTTGGACCGCGTACCGGTCTTAGTTTCTTCTTTGATCAAGCTCTATTAGCTTGAAAAGGGTAAACAAACCTCCCCTCGTACAGGGTCTTGGACGGCGGACTTGTCTTAGTTTCTTCTTTGATCAAGCTCCATTAGCTTGAAAAGGGTAAATAAACCTCCCCTCGTACCGGGTCATGGACCGCGGACTGGTCTCAGTTTCTTCTTTGATCCAACTACATTAGCTTGAAAACGGTAAACAAAACTCCCCTCGTATCGGGTCTTGGACCGCGGATTGGTCTCAGTTTCTTCTTTGATCAAGCTCTATTAGCTTGAAAATGGTAAACAAACCTATCCTCGTACCAGGTCTTAGACCGCAGACTGGTCTCAGTTTCTTCTTTGATCAAGCTCCATTAGCTTGAAAAGGGTAAACAAACCTCCCCTCGTACCGGGTCTTGGACCGCGGACTGGTCTTATTTTTTTCTTTGATCAAGCTCCCTTAGCTTGAAAAGGGTAAACAAACCTCCCCTCGTATCGAGTCTTGGACCACAGACTGGTCTCAGTTTCTTCTTTATTCAAGCTCCATTTGCTTGAAAAGTGTTAACAAACCTCCCCTCGTACCGGGTCTTGGACCGCGGACTGGTCTCAGTTTTTTCTTTAATTAAGCTCCATTAGCTTGAAAATGGTAAACAAACCTCCCCTCGTACCGGGCCTAGGACCGCGGACTGGTCTCAATTTTTTCTTTGATCAAGCTCCATTAGCTCGAAAAGGGTAAACAAGCCTCCCCTCCTACCAGGTCTTGGACCGCGTACTGGTCTTAGTTTCTTCTTTGATAAAGCTCTATTAGCTTGAAAAGGGTAAACAAACCTCCCCTCGTACAGGGTCCTGGACGGCAGACTTGTCTCAGTTTCTTCTTTGATCAAGCTCCATTAGCTTGAAAAGGGTAAATAAACCTCCCCTCGTACCGGGTCATGTACCGCGGACTGGTCTCAGTTTCTTCTTTGATCAAACTACATTAGCTTGAAAACGGTAAACAAAACTCCCCTCGTATCGGGTCTTGGACCGCGGATTGGTCTCAGTTTCTTCTTTTATCAAGCTCTATTAGCTTGAAAAGGGTAAATAAACCTCCCCTCGTACCGGGTCTTGGACCGCGGACTTGTCTCAGTTTCTTCTTTGATCAAGATCCATTAGCTTGAAAAGGGTAAACAAACATCCCCTCGTACTGGGTCATGGACCGCAGACTGGTCTCAGTTTCTTCTTTGATTAAACTACATTAGTTTGAAAACGGTAAACAAACCTCCCCTCGTATCGGGTCTTGGACCGCGGATTGGTCCCAGTTTCTTCTTTGATCAAGCTCCATTAGCTTGAAAAGGGTAAACAAACCTCCCCTCGTACCGGGTCTTGGACCGCGGACTGGTCTTATTTTTTTCTTTGATCAAGCTCCCTTAGCTTGAAAAGGGTAAACAAACCTCCCCTCGTATCGAGTCTTGGACCACGGACTGGTCTCAGTTTCTTCTTTATTCAAGCTCCATTTGCTTGAAAAGTGTTAACAAACCTCCCCTCGTACCGGGTCTTGGACCGCGGACTGGTCTCAGTTTTTTCTTTAATTAAGCTCCATTAGCTTGAAAATGGTAAACAAACCTCCCCTCGTACCGGGTCTAGGACCGCGGACTGGTCTCAATTTTTTCTTTGATCAAGCTCCATTAGCTTGAAAAGGGTAAACAAACCTCCCCTCCTACCGGGTCTTGGACCGCGTACTGGTCTTAGTTTCTTCTTTGATCAAGCTCTATTAGCTTGAAAAGGGTAAACAAACCTCCCCTCGTACAGGGTCTTGGATGGCGGACTTGTCTCAGTTTCTTCTTTGATCAAGCTCCATTAGCTTGAAAAGGGTAAATAAACCTCCCCTCGTACCGGGTCATGGACCGCGGACTGGTCTCAGTTTCTTCTTTGATCAAACTACATTAGCTTGAAAACGGTAAACAAAACTCCCCTCGTATCGGGTCTTGGACCGCAGATTGGTCTCGGTTTCTTCTTTGATCAAGCTCTATTAGCTTGAAAAGGGTAAACAAACCTCCCCTCGTACCGGGTCTTGGACCGCGTACTTGTCTCAGTTTCTTCTTTGATCAAGATCCATTAGCTTGAAAAGGGTAAACAAACATCCCCTCGTACCGGGTCATGGACCGCAGACAGGTCTCAGTTACTTCTTTGATCAAACTACATTAGCTTGAAAACGGTAAACAAACCTCCCCTCGTATCGGGTCTTGGACCGCGGATTGGTCTCAGTTTCTTCTTTGATCAAGCTCCATTAGCTTGAAAACGGTAAACAAACCTCTCCTCGTACTGGGTCTTGTACCGCGGACTGGTCTCAGTTTCTTCTTTGATCAAGCTCCATTAGCTTGAGTAGGGTAAACAAACCTCCCCTCGTACCGGGTCTTGGACCGTGGACTGGTCTTAGTTTTTTCTTTGATCAAGCTCCCTTAGCTTGAAAAGGGTAAACAAACCTCCCCTCGTATCGAGTCTTGGACCACGGACTGGTCTCAGTTTCTTCTTTATTCAAGCTCAATTTGCTTGAAAAGTGTTAACAAACCTCCCCTCGTACCGGGTCTTGGACCGCGGACTGGTCTCAGTTTTTTCTTTAATTAAGCTCCATTAGCTTGAAAATGGTAAACAAACCTCCCCTCGTACCGGGTCTAGGACCGCGGACTGGTCTCAATTTTTTCTTTGATCAAGCTCCATTAGCTTGAAAAGGGTAAACAAACCTCCCCTCCTACCGAGTCTTGGACCGCGTACTGGTCTTAGTTTCTTCTTTGATCAAGCTCTATTAGCTTGAAAAGGGTAAACAAACCTCCCCTCGTACAGGGTCTTGGACGGCGGACTTGTCTTAGTTTCTTCTTTGATCAAGCTCCATTAGCTTGAAAAGGGTAAATAAACCTCCCCTCGTACCGGGTCATGGACCGCGGACTGGTCTCAGTTTCTTCTTTGATCCAACTACATTAGCTTGAAAATGGTAAACAAAACTCCCCTCGTATCGGGTCTTGGACCGCGGATTGGTCTCAGTTTCTTCTTTGATCAAGCTCTATTAGCTTGAAAATGGTAAACAAACCTATCCTCGTACTAGGTCTTAGACCGCAGATTGGTCTCAGTTTCTTCTTTGATCAAGCTCCATTAGCTTGAAAAGGGTAAACAAACCTCCCCTCGTAGCGGGTCTTGGACCGCGGACTGGTCTCTGTTTTTTCTTTGATCAAGCTCCCTTAGCTTGAAAAGGGTAAACAAACCTCCCCTCGTATCGAGTCTTGGACCGCGGACTGGTCTCAGCTTCTTCTTTATTCAAGCTCCATTTGTTTGAAAAGTGTTAACAAACCTCCCCTCTTACCGGGTCTTGGACCGCAGACTGGTCTTAGTTTCGTCTTTGATCAAGCTTCATTCGCTTGAAAAGGGTAAACAAACAACCCCTCGTAACGGGTCTTGGACTGCAGACTGGTCTCAGTTTCTTCTTTAATTAAGCTGCATTAGGTTGAAAAGGGTAAACAAACCTCCCCTTGTACCGGGTCTTGGACCGCGGACTGGTCTCAGTTTTTTCTTTGATCAAGCTCCTGTAGCTTGAAGGGTAAACAAACCTCCCCTCGTACCGAGTCTTGGACCGCGAACTGGTTTCAGTTTCTTCTTTGATCAAGCTCCATTATCTTGAAAAGGGTTAACAAACCTCCCCTCGTATCGGGTCTTGGACCGCAGACTGGTCTTAGTTTCTTCTTTTTATCAAACTCTGTTAGCTTGAAAAGGGTAAACAAACCACCCCTTGTACTGGGTCTTGGACCGCGGACTGGTCTCAGTTTCTTCTTTGATCAAGCTCCATTAGCTTGAAAATAGAAAACAACCCCGCCCCCTCGTACTGAGTCTTGGACCACGGACTAGTCTCAGTTTCTTCTTTGACCAAGCTCTATTAGCTTGAAAAGGGTAAACAAACCTCCCCTCGTACTGGGTCTTGGACCGCGGACTTTCTTAGTATCTTCTTTGATCAAGCTCCATTAGCTTGAAAAGGGTAAACAAACATCCCCTTGTACCTGGTCTTGGACCGCGGACTGCTCTTAGTTTCTTCTTTGATAAAGCCCCATTAGCTTTAAAAGGGTAAATCGAGAAGTAAGCTTCTTAGATTTCAAAGCACGACCAACACCAGTTACCGGTGTAACTCTCAGAAATACGTGATCACCCTCTTGGAACTCCAGATCCTTCCGTCTCCGATCATGATAACTCTTTTGTCTATCCTGAGAAGCCTTCATTTTCTCACGAATAAACTTTACCTTTTTCGTCGTTTGTTGCACCAAATTCGGTCCAACCACCGAACTTTCACCTGTTTCGTGCCAACACAACGGCGTTCGACATCTTCGTCCATATAAGGCCTCAAAAGGTGCCATTCCAATACTAGAATGGAAACTGTTATTATACGTGAACTCAATCAAAGCAAGATAACCGTCCCACGCACCACCTTGTTCCAAAACACACGCTCTCAACAAATCATCCAAAGACTGAATAGTTCTTTCGGTCTGACCATCCGTCTGCGGATGATAAGCCGAACTCAACCTCAATCTAGAACCCAAATCCTTCTGTAAACTTTCCCAAAATCTCGATGTAAACCTAGGATCTCGATCAGAAACAATACTCAATGGAATCCCATGAAATTTCACAACCACACTGATATAGATCTCCGCTAACCTCTCCAAAGAAAAACTGATGTCAATCGGAATAAAATGTGCCGATTTAGTCAGCCTGTCCACAATCACCCAAATAGCATTATGCCCACGCTGAGTGTTCGGTAATCCCGTCACAAAATCCATCGAAATGCTATCCCATTTCCACTCAGGAATATCCAACGGTTGTAACAAACCACTAGGTCTCAAATGTTCCACTTTCGATTTCTGACAAGTCAAACATGCATACACAAACTGAGCCACATCTCTTTTCAAACCAGACCACCAGAAAATCTTCTTCAAATCTTGGTACATCTTATTCGCTCCCGGATGAATACTTAGGTTATTCCTGTGTCCCTCCTCCAAAATCATTCTCTTCAACTCCGCATCATCAGGAATGCAAATACGACCACGAAACCTCAAAACACCAAAATTATCCACCTTGAAATCCACATTCTCATTCCTCATCAAATCAACGAATTTCAAATCCAGCTTTTGTTTCTCACTAACCGACAACATAAATTCATTAGTAACTTTCAACATTCCAAGCCTCACACTAACCGATGTCACTTCACATACCAAACTCAAATCTCTAAACGATTCCAAAAGTTCCAACTCTTTCACCATCAATGCGGACATATGCAACGATTTCCGGCTCAATGCATCGGCTACCACATTAGCTTTACCAGGATGGTAATTCAAGCTAAAGTTGTAATCTTTCAAGAATTCCAACCATCTCCGCTGCCTCATGTTCAACTCTTTCTGATCAAATAAATATTTCAAGCTTTTATGATCACTAAAGACTTCGAACCTTGCACCATAGAGATAGTGCCTCCAAATCTTCAACACAAAAACTACAGCCGCTAACTCAAGATCATGAGTAGGATAGTTTTTCTCATGAACTCTTAACTGCTTTTTCAACTCCACTAATTCAGATGCCGACATTCGATAAGGTGCCATAGATACAGGTCTAGTACCAGGAACTAGATCTATAGAAAATTCAACCTCTCTCACCGGCGGCACATCTGAAATATCATCAGGAAACACCTCAGGAAATTCGCACACAACAGGAAACACATCAAGAGAAACTTGACTATCCACAGTCAATGAAGCAAACAACCCAAACAACTGAGCTTCATCCGCTAAAAGTCTCTTCAACTCTTTGGTAGATAAGAAACTCGAGTCTTCATCTTCCACAAGAGAAGGAAACCTTAAAAGCTTATGATAACAATCAATGTGCACCCGATTGAATTGCAACCAATTCATTCCCAACACCACATCTAAACCTTCCAACGGTAAACACACCAAATCCATCACAAAGTCTTTACCATAAATGGCTAAAGGACAACTCAAACACGCCAAAGAAGTAGTTACTGACCCCATCGCTGGAGTATCAATAACCATCTCACCATCCATCGAAGACAACCCAAGATTCAAACGTTCCACGCACTCAGACGAAATAAACGAATGAGTCGCTCTAGTATCAATGATAGCAATTAAAGGCGTATTATTAATAAAGCAAGTACCTCTTATCAGACGATCTGCACTTGAGGTCTGAGTTCCCGCCAATGAAAACACTTTCCCACTAGTCTGGGCTTTCTTCGGATTAGGACACTTCGAACTAATGTGACCAGGTTCCCCACAATTGTAACACTTCACCACATTCTTCCTTTTACAATCAGCTAAAACATGTCCGATACCACCACAATTAGAACACTTATCCAACTTCTTCCTACATTCATGCTGGCGATGACCCAATTCACCATATCCAAAACACCTAATAGGATTAGACATACCTCCTCCACCTGACCTTCGATCAAAAGTTCCCCTTTGTTTACCTTTATCAGCCGGTGACACATACGGACCACCACGGAACTGTTGTTTCCCTTTCCTGTCACTTACACTTTTATAGTGAGCAGAACGAGCCTTACTATCTTCATCATAAATCCTACAACATTCCACCAAATCAGCAAACCTTTGAATCCTCTGATAACCAATAGCCTGCTTTATCTCAGGATGCAAACCACTTTCATACTTCACACACTTTGAAAATTCAGCAGTCGCTTCCACATAATGCGGATAAAACTGCACAAGTTCCACAAACTTAGCAGTATAGTCAATAACCGACATATTACCTTATTTTAGCTCTAGAAACTCAATCTCCTTCTTTCCTCAGACGTCCTCGGGAAAATACTTCCTTAGAAACTCTCGGCTAAACACCTCCCAAGTGATCTCTTCTTCCTCCTCATCAGCTTCCAACACCTGACGAGTACTGGCCCACCAGTCATCAGCCTCTTCGTGTAACATATGAGTGCCCAGCCTCACCTTATCATCATCGTCATCACAATCCATCACCCTGAAAATCCTCTCAATCTCTTTCAACCACAACTGCGCACCATCCGGATCATGCTTCCCTTTAAAGACCGGCGGCTTATTCTTTCTAAACTCATCATTTCCTGCAGCATTCGGTGCACCCTGCACAGCTCGTGCCATCGCTTCCATCGCTGCAGCCAAAGCAGCATCATTACGACCAGCCATATTCTGTTCGTCCAAAACAGAAACTATAGTTAAACAACAACCCGCTCAACACAACTCACCCAATATGCCAGACACAACCGACACAACAAACACAACTGACACGGACTGGCTCTGATACCACTTAATGTGACGCCCCCAATCTATACCCCCAATTAACACGCAATTAAAGCGGTAAAAAGAAAATTCAAAAATTGATCAGAGTATATTTGAAACATCATGGCATAGAAAGGGAGAATCACATCAAAGTAACCAAACATACACATAACATGCAACACCTGCCCATAATGATATGCAACTGTGGGGTAGCAATCATACAGAGGAAACTTTGTTCCTTACACCCACTTTTCAGATATTAGAATTAAAGCTGAAAATCTAAAATCTGATTAACATATATACATATACACATATAAACAGTTTGTCATACATCAGGTAGCATATGTGCAACCAAAATATATCATCAGATATACAAAATAATAGCACGCGGCCACCCTAACTACCCAGAGTCACATATCAGAGCCGACCGACGAAAATAATGAAGACGCAATGCTTCACAAAAAGGAATACCTCCAGCTGCTCTAATCTGCAACGCCTCATAGAGCGTTATAAAACAGCAGAAGGGTGAGAAAAACAACCATAATCAACTAACTACCTATTAATGAAATATACATATTAATACCCTAATCTACCCTTTAATGAAAATTTATTTACACCTACAAATGCCCCTTTTGGTAATTTACTAAAAAAAAAATAACTGACCAATAGAATTGTCACATTATGCCACATGACACCTCACTTTGAAACCCTTTTTCCCTCTCAAACGTTTTCCTCACGCTTGTTTTCCCACTTCTCTCTCTTTCTCTTCTACCTCTTGCACGCTCTGTCTCTCTCTTTCTCCGTTAAACCCTACCACTGCCGAATCCTCATACCCATTGACGGCCGTATTCAAACACATGGTTGATTTCTTCCGTGCTCTCACATTTGTTTCTCATCCGTGCTCTCGCTTCCGTTTATTGTCGTTTTCCTCTTTCCCTTCATCCAGATCGAAGATCTTTCGATATCTTCTCAGGTATACTCATCTATTTAATGTTAATGTTAATTTGCAATCATTTTCATTTTCGTTTTTGATTTGTTCAAGTTTTAGGGTTATTGTCTGTGTTGTTTTAGGGTTTTTGATTTGCAATCATTTTCTTGGTTGCTTCATTTTAGCTTCATGTCATTTGTCCTAAAAAAGTTTTTGGTGGATTTTACAGTTTGTGAAGCTTTCATTCATCTATCTGTCATTGATTTGTGTTGTGACTTTGCAAGTATAGTAAATGTGGTTGGCAGACTTGTGATGAAAAATGCTCAGCAGGTATGTCAATAAACATGACCTATGATTTGTAAATGTGAGGGTCATTTATGATTAAATACATCAATGGCTAATCACTCCATAAGGACATATAATATTTATTTATGATTTAACTCAAATATGATTCACATAGGATTTGTGGCTTAGCTGAATTACATTTTGTTTCTCTCTACCCCTATAAAAAACACCAACTCACCTGTACTTGTGCTCTTATTTTGATTGCTTCTAATCATTTATATTTCTGTCTTGTCCTCATTGAATAGATGGGTGAATTCACCAGCTTGTCACGGCTGTGGCAATGTAACTTTAGACCAGGGTGTGACTGCTCCAATTCCTTCTGAAACTCTTTACGGAGCTTCCAGGGTTGAAATATATCAGTATGATCACTGATTTTTTTTTTAATTTAATGTGAGATTAATGTATTTCCTTGTACTGTGATCAGGAATGTGGGTTTTGTAATTATCATATTAAGATATATATCTTTTTTCGAATGATACCATGCATTTGAATTTTATACTATCATTGAACCTTTGTTAAGCTATGGTTAGTCAACAGGTCTGCCTAATTATTTTAAAATTTATTTTTAGTTTCTTTATATTTGAAAGTAACATGTTTTTCAAGATCCATAAACTTTTTCATGTTTGAATAAATTTAGATCAGCTTTTGCAGTGATGAGGTGGTACACTGTCATTAATTTCATTTGGGATTTAACATCTTTCAATGCTGGTGTGAGAACTGATTCCCCCGAGCTGTTCGCGATGGATGCAGTCACTAAGACCACACCTGTAGTGATTCCCTTTAAATCAGCTAGCAAAAGGACCAATAAACCTATTAGATGAAGGTCATGTTCCTGTAGAATAGTTTGTGCTAGCTGTTTTTTACCATCTTAACTACTGATATGATGAAAACAATACTAAAACTTTAATATGTTTGTTTGTTTGTTTGTCTCAGATATAGGTTATAACAAACCGTTGGATTGGCATACAAGGATGTAAATTGTTGATGGAGCGGCGAGAGGACTTGATTACCTGCATAATTCTGCAGATCCGCCGATTACTTTATTGTAAGTTGTGTATGATTCTATGAGCATCTTACATTTTATCTTTGCTTTTGCAGTAACAGATGGCCCTCTAGGAAAGAAATTAAACAACACAAGAACTCGTCAGGAAGTTGGCAGGCATCAACATGCTTTTTAGTGAGTTGTTCAAACCATTCTTCTTTTTATGTTGAGGATATGAAAGATCATAATACACGGTGTATTAAAGTTGAAGATATGGACGCTCCGGTTTTCAAGGTTCACATAAGTTTTCTGTGCTTTCTCTTTTTTCTGTTTAATTTATGTTTGCGACGCTGTTGTAAATCATGTTCCGATTATTCTATTTGTCTCTGTCCTGGTATATACATTGCACTTCATATAAGTTTGGAGTATTTCCCTGTGGTTTCCCCTTATTATTATCATTGTTAAGCATAGCATTGCAACTGCCGGAAAATGTCCAATCCTGCCCGCTTTCGGCTTTAGTTGGATCTAACAAGAGGTGAACATAATTCACTGTGTCAGTTTTCTCTGTCTTCATAGAAATGGTCACTTTTAAGTTTTGAAAAATTCCACTGTTGCTGGTTCCAAATTGTAAGTATTATTTACTGTTGGATGTTTCTGAATAGATTTTTCATATGGGATTGTAACTTCTTAGATTTACAAGAGTGATTTATCTTGACTATGTTTATGTATATGTATGTGTGCAGTTGTATACCTTGATGCCGATACTATTGTTGTTAGAAATATTGAAGATCTTTTCAAGTGTGGAAGATTTTGTGTTAATTTGAAGCATTCTGAGAGGTTGAAATCAAGAGTCATGGTTGTGGAACCATCTACGGAACTTTTTAATGATATATAAGCAAAGTCAACACTCTGCCATCTTATACTGGAGGTATGGTTATTTTTGCATACTAACATTGGGTGCTGTTGTTTTTATTTATATATGTATATTATGAATTCCTTTATTTGAGTCTGATTAGTTTGGTAAAATAATTTTAGGCTAAGAGCAAATAAATAATGTTGGCTTGAGTATCTAAGTAATAATATAGTTAATTTTCTAAGTAACACAATTGTTAATTAGAGACATGTATAATATATCATTTTGATCCTAGAAAACTCAGCTGACAGTAATATAATAAGTGTAGACATTATGAATCCCTTTGTTAATTAGAAATTTTGGACGCACCTCTTCAATAGTCAAGTATTTTGCCGATAGCTCTGATGGTGGCGACGAACAAGTAGTCGACAGTGACGACTACTGAGGAGGCAGTTGAAACCACGGTTCAGGTGGATTGAACTTGAGACCCGATCAGTTTTACATTATCTCACGATGAACGTCAATTGTACTTGCTAAAAAGTACAATGATAGACAATAAAAGGAGGACTCCATTCTACCATCATAGTAGATAGAACATAAACTAACAAATTTTTTTTTTGTTGCCAAAATATCAAAAACTAACAATAATTGCAAACATTGTATGGAAACAGTAGATATAAACCAAGTGTCTATTATTAATGAAAGGTTTTATCTTTGCGGGACAAAACAACTGATTACATGAATATGTTCATCGTTCTAATATTGAGACTATTGCGAAAATATTGATTCTGGTATGCATTTTAGAATCTACAGCTGTAAAATTTTCATTGATGTCCACAAGAAACCTGTGTTGATGGATTTATCTGAGACAGTAGCAAAATCGCAAAATCTGTTTTACCAAGGGCCAAGTTTTGGGCACCCTTGAGCAAGAGGCAGATCCAAGTTTTCTACAGTTCTGAAAGTTCTAGGTACCATCTTATCGACATATAGAGTTCCCTCCAAGTGATCACATTCATGTTGTAAAACCCGGGCCTGCCAACCAGAAGCATATATTTTGATCAGTTCGCCATTAGGATCCAAACCTGTAACTTCAACGTCAAGGTATCGCTCCACCACAGCTATAAATCCATCAACACTGCAAGATGTTATAACAATTAAACATGATATTGTATGCATGTGTATTGTTTCACACTATTTTTTATTTACTGTTGGATGTTTCTGAACAGATTTTTCATATGGGATTGTAACTTCTTAGATTTACAAAAGTCATTTATCTTGACTATGTCCATTGCAAACACATCCTGAGATTAACAACAGATGAGAGCTATATACTATTTTGTTTATCTAAAAGCTATTTCTTCATTCAAAAGCTACAGAGCATGTTGCATTATTATGCATTATTACACTTTAAATACTTCTAACTTTGCATTGTCTATTATAGGGGCTGCCTACTTTTGCGTCAAAACTTTTTTCATAATGATCCCAAGAGTTTTGCTGATGTGGGGGGTGGTGTTCTAGGATGTACAGGATTCCACTCAAGTTTTAGAGCTACTCAGAGCGGACGCTCCCTTAACACAGGTTAAATATTTATCTCATTTGCAACAAACCTTATATTTTTTTCATGTTAAAGCTCTGGTTTCCACCCAGGAACCTTCTATTTTTGTGTTAAATTTGTAGAAGGAAGCTTTGTGTATAATAAGAGAAAGGTGTGCAATATTGAGACTTTTCCAACTTAAAAGCTTTATGTTGCATGAAAACTTATGGCAGAATATCTTTGCATGCAAATTATCCTCATTTGTTCTTGTACAATGTGTTAAGGTACTCATTACTTTTTTCAATCTATTTTTCTTCATTCTTAATGATTTGTCCAAATGCAGGAAATATGGATTGGAAAATGATATAATTTACTTTATTGGTCATGCTTTGGCGCTTCACAATGTCTTTATTGGTGAAATGAAAGTAAGTTTGGTATTTCCTTCCTGTTTTGTACTAATCTAAAATACTTAAGCAATGATAGATAAACAAGATATTCTTTGGTCTTAGCTTGCATTTGCAAAAATGATTCTATAATTGTTTGAATATATTTTCAATAGAACTTGTCATGATTTAGATACAACCATAGTTTGATGCAAACTTTAGACTAGCCTGGCCCTGGTAAAGGGCATAGGATGTGACTGCAGTTGATCAGCCTGGGACATATGATGTAGGTTGATGGGTTGCTGCAGCTTAACAAATTTCTATTAGCTGATTTTAGTGCAGGTATATGAGACGAGTTTGACTGTATATTTCTATAAGACCATCATTGATCATTTCCACCATTCTTGGTCTTCAAGTATGCGTATTACATCTTCCATGTCTCTTGCAGACATTTGTGATTTCAGTTAAGAGCTTATGGAGCACACAGAGCACACATATTGCTCGTGATGATTATGAAAAGTCACTTAAGGACTTATCCAAAGTTGAATATATTTGCTCTTGAATACATTTTGTCGTCACAACTACTTGCCTACAAGCAATGGTTACTTAAAAGTGCTCTGATTCAGGAATTTCTTCTAATTTTTTTCTTTATAGGTGTTGTGAGTGGTTCTGGAAAGATTGCAATGCATGTTATAGAGAAGCTTATTGCTTATGAGTTATGAAGCTCTTCCCATCTCAGTATCAGGTAATTTTGGATATGTGTTAACATATATAAGTAACTTTGAATCTTGCATGTTATGTAGTTAAGATTTTCTGCATGGAAGAAAATTGGGTAATGTTTTAACCTTGATTAGTGTTGTTTTCGTTATAAGCAATTTTAACAAGACCATATATGGCATGTATTTCATCAGCGAACCGACCAATTTGTCTGTATGCTTGACGGTTGAACAGCGAACCGACCAATTTGTCGGTATGCTTGATTCTGGTTGTACCACAGTTGATGTAACTATTTTTGTGTTTCTTTTCGCTAAAGGTCTTTTGATGAACTTGAAGAACAGATGCTTAAAGGCCAGCAATTGCAGGTAATATACATAAAACGAACCTACTGATAAATTCAAATGTGTATATTTCTAAATAACTCTGATAAATTCAAATAGTATAAGGAATCACATATGAATAGAGTCAATTTGCGTTGATCAAAATCCAAACAGTATTTATATAAATGATTCATGAGTCATCATTCATTAAATTCTGTTGAATATTGAAGGGTGTATTAACTGTAAAAGAGGTTCACGAGGTTCTGGTGATTCACGGATGGGTAGATATGTTTCCTCTCTTCAAAGCAGTGTATGAAATCAGCTCAGGTTTCCTTCCACCAACAGCTATAGTTGAGTTCAACAATAACATCCCCCACCATAGCAACTGGAATAACATTTTCAATAGTTGATTGTTTCCTATCTTTCCTTTTCAGATGTTGATTGTTGCAGGGGAAGGAGAGCCTTAGTTATTCTTTTGACACCATAGTGATTGGTATTTAGACATTCCTCTACCTTATTGTAAGTTTGTGTAATAATAACTCACTAAAACAAGGTGTTATCAACAAGTCATTAAAGGTGTCATTTTATAAACTCTGATAATTTAACGCAATTTGGCCTTTACACCCTAAAAAGGATCAAAATCCAAATCTCTTTAAGCCTTTCTAATAATAATTCATGATTATAAAATCAATTTTGAGTGATTTTTGTTTCTGTAAATTATACTTAACAAAAGAGTAATATTATTCATGTATTTGGTCTTGATTTAAAGTTGATACATTTTTTCCTATATTTTACTTTGGATTGAAATTTAGTTAATTGTTTGATTAAGAATACATTAAAGATGCTATAATTATATATTAAATACGTATCATTTAAACTTTTTAATTTAAATTAAATAAGATTACAGTGTTTTAATATATATATATATATATATATATATATATATATATATATATATATATATATATATATACACGAAACACAATTATAATAAAGATATTTTATATTAGAAATGACATAAATAGTATTTTTTGTTTTAAAAAAATAGTATTAATTGTCTATTCAGTTTATGATATATTAATTACATAATCATTTTGTTTGTAAAATAAATATATGTCAATTAAATGTTTAATTAAAAATTAAATGCACTTGCACTCACGTAAAATATAATTCAATGCTTTATACTTATTTTGTATTTTAAATTTAAATATTTTTTTAAATTTTGTCTAAGATTTTTATTGATTTAAAATATATTAAAAATTTATTTATTTATTTTAGTTGTACTTAAAATGTAGCAAGTTTTAAATTAACATTAGTTGTGTATTCAATTTATAATATCATAAATACATGATTATCTTGTCTGCAAATTAAATATATATTAATTAAATTTTTTAATTAAAAATTATATGCGCTTGCATTTTGTAATTACATGAAATATGATTTAATGCTTTACACTTATTTGTATTTTAAATTTAAATATTTTTTTGTGTTAAAAAAATTAAATATTTTTTAATTTTCGGCAAGCTTTTTATTCATTGAAAATATATTAAAATATTATTTTGGGTTAATTTTAATTGTACTTAATCCTATTTATTCAAAATTTGGTGTATTTATAATAAAATTAAAAACAATTTAATATTTTAGAACATTAAATATGAGACTAAAACTGGAGAATTCTAAATAGAGCTATTATATTAAAAAAAAATTGAAGTAAAAGTGACATTAGATAATGTTCGTGATTTGTTACGTATTTATTTTTAAATATATTTTCCGTTATTAGTGATTGTATAATATCAATTATATATCAAAATAACAACTAAACTTTATCAAATAATCTTAAGACATGAATGAATTTACCCGTGCGGACGCACGGGTCTTCTACTAGTATAATTGCATAAAATTATATATTAACACAAAAATGCACAAATAACATATTCTCACCACCAAAGCACACAGATAAATTATAACAACACACAGTACAATTCACACGTATCAATTACCACTGCACATCAATCATTCACAATACAATCACACATATTCCATTTCATTAATCACATTCACAATTCCATGCACAAATGACTCATGATGAATGCAAATGCACAGAGACCGACACCACGACTCTATGCACATGCCATGCGGTACCGACTTCCTTTGTCACGTCATGTCACGTCATTAGTCCACTCAGGAACTATTGGAACCATCGCTCGTTACTGAGAATCTCAAGTAACTCCCCGTCGGGCCTACGATGTTCACCCGTCGCTTTAGGTCCTCAGGCATCGCCTCATATTTTCGAGGCACACGACGTTAAGGATTGCTTTAAGTCTCCAAAGGAGCCCACAATCGTCTATACCCATCGCTTTAAGTCCTCAGGCATCACCTCATATTTTCGAGGCACACGATGTTATAGCATATTCCCCTCGGGAATCAAACCGTCACTCAGGACGTTCAACAATGCACATCATGATGCTTGGCATACAATGACTCATGACATTCTCATTGCATACATACACACATTCACAATTATGCATATATCATCAAATACCACACTTAGCATTTTCTTGCCTTACGGCCACAAATCATCATCACAACAGCACATAAGTCATACCACATTCGAAGCAACACCATAAAGCATAACACAAGTTAAATACGCACCATTAAAATGACAAAAGTCGACCATTGACACTATTCACATTTACTGACAAAATAAAATCGGCTAACAAATTCTAAACCATCATAATAAGAAAGTACAGCTCAATGGCTTTCCAACGCCTCAAACCACGCCTCAAACCGAATCACAGATCAAAAGTTATGCAGAAAACAAAATTACACGAACAGCACTGTTCGCTGGGCGAATCTCCCTCGCGAGCATTCGCTAGCTGCTTCGCTAGGCGAACATCCCTCGCGAGCATTCGCTAGCTCCTTCGCTAGGCGAATGTTCCAGCGAACCAACTGTTAGATAAAAACAGACACTAAGTTCGCTAGGCGAACCCCCTGGCGAACCAAGGCAGCAACTACCAACATTTAAAACACCCAAACTTCGCTAGGCGAACACTCTAGCGAACCTTCGCTCACGCCTTCGCTAGGCGAATACCCGTAGCGAACCTTCGCTACCCTTCGCTGAATGGTTCGCTAAGCGAACCTGCGAAAACTCAGAATCCTTCAGCGCTGTTGAAAACCCAAAAATGATATTTTCCAACCCAAACCATTTCCAAATCAACATATTTCAATCAGAACCTATTCTAATCATGTCAACAAGCAAACTACCACCTTTACATCGATTTCCAACCGTTAAACCATCGATTCTACTCATTTTATCGTTTTCGACCTAAAAGTGAAAAACATGGAAAGCAAGAGAATCATCCAAACCCATTCATACATAATCATATACAAGCATAGTATAATCGAGTTTCGCATCCTTACCCGATTAAATAGACTCTAGAACTTGATCTTGATGATTTTTCCACACTATCCCAATTTTTCTCTCTTCTCCTCTTTTCTTCTCTTTTTCCTTCTTTCTTCTTTCTTTCTCTCTATTTTTCTTTCTTTCCCTTTTCTATTTTCTATTTTCTTTTCTTACTAACTTAATGAAAAACATTATAAAATGACCAAAATACCCCCACACTCAAATATCTCGCAAACGATCCCAAAACCCGATAAAATATCACAACAATGAAAAATGACATATTTTCACATAAAAGTCGAAAATAAAATAACATAATAATAAAATAATCAAAAACGACTCAATTAAATAAAAATACAAAAACTGGGGCGTTACACCCCCCCTCGTACTGAGTCTTGGACCACGGACTAGTCTCAGTTTCTTCTTTGATCAAGCTCTATTAGCTTGAAAAGGGTAAACAAACCTCCCCTCGTACTGGGTCTTGGACCGCGGACTTTCTTAGTATCTTCTTTGATCAAGCTCCATTAACTTGAAAAGGGTAAACAAACATCCCCTTGTACCGGGTCTTGGACCGCGGACTGGTCTTAGTTTCTTCTTTGATCAAGCTCCATTAGCTTAAAAAGGTAAACAAACCTCCCCTCGTACCGGGTCTTGGACCGCAGACTGCTCTTAGTTTCTTCTTTGATAAAGCTCCATTAGCTTTAAAAGGGTAAACAAACCCCCCTCGTACCGAGTCTTGGACCGCAAACTGGTCTCAGTTTATTCTTTCATCAAGCTCCATTAGCTTGAAAAGGTAAACAAACCTCCCCTCGTACCGGGTCTTGGACCGCAGACTGGTCTCAGTTTCTTCTTTGGTCAAGCTCCATTAGCTTGAAAAAGATAAACAAACCTCCCCTCGTACCGGGTCTTGGACCGAGGACTGGTCTCTGTTTCTTCTTTGATCAAGCTCCATTAGCTTGAAAAGGGTAAACAAACCTCCCCTCGTACCGGGTCATGGACAGCGGACTGGTCTCATTTTCTTCTTTGATTAAGCTTCATTAGCTTGAAAAGGGTAAACAAACCTCTCCTCATACCAGGTCTTGTACCGCGGACTGGTCTCAGTTTTTTCTTTGATCAAGCTCCATTAGCTTGAAAAGGGTAAACAAACCTTCCCTCGTACCGGGTCTTGGACCACGGACTAGTCTCAGTTTCTTCTTTGATCAAGCTCAATTAGCTTGAAATGCGTAAACAAATCTCCCTTCGTACCGGGTCTTGGAAGGCAGACTGGTCTTAGTTTCTTCTTTGATCAAGCTCTATTAGCTTGAAAAGGGTAAACAAACCTCCCCTCGTACAGGGTCTTGGACCGCAGACTTGTCTCAATTTCTTCTTTGATCAAACTCCATTAGCTTGAAAAGGGTAAACAAACCTCCCCTCGTATCGGGTCTCGGACCACTGACTGGTCTCAGTTTCTTCTTTAATTAAGCTCTATTAGCTTGAAAAGGGTAAATAAACCTCCCCTCGTACCGGGTCTTAGACCGCGGACTGGTCTTAGTTTTTTCTTTGATCAAGCTCCATTAGCTTGAAAATGGTAAACAAACCTCCCCTCGTACCGGGTCTTGGACCGCGGACTGGTCTCAGTTTTTTCTTTAATCAAGCTCCCTTAGCTTGAAGGGTAAACAATCATCCCCTCGTACCGATTGTTGGAACACGGACTGGTATCAGTTTCTTCTTTGATCAAGCTCCATTAGCTTGAAAAGGGTTAACAAACCTCCCGTCGTATCGGGTCTTGACCGCGGACTGGTCTTAGTTTCTTCTTTGATCAAGCTCTGTTAGCTTGAAAAGGGTAAACAAACCACCCCTTGTACTGGGTCTTGGACCGCGGACTGGTCTCAGTTTCTTCTTTGATCAAGCTCCATTAGCTTGAAAATAGAAAACAAACCCCCCCCCCCTCGTACTGAGTCTTGGACCACGGACTAGTCTCAGTTTCTTCTTTGATCAAGCTCTATTAGCTTGAAAAGGGTAAACAAACCTCCCCTCGTACTGGGTCTTGGACCGCGGACTTTCTTAGTATCTTCTTTGATCAAGCTCCATTAGCTTGAAAAGGGTAAACAAACATCCCCTTGTACCGGGTCTTGGACCGCGGACTGATCTTAGTTTCTTCTTTGATCAAGCTCCATTAGCTAAAAAAGGTTAACAAACCTCCCCTCGTACCGGGTCTTGGACCGCGGACTGCACTTAGTTTCTTCTTTGATAAAGCTCCATTAACTTTAAAAGGGTAAACAAACCCCCCTCGTACCGAGTCTTGGACCGCGAACTGGTCTCAGTTTATTCTTTGATCAAGCTCCATTAGTTTGAAAAGGTAAACAAACCTCCCCTCGTACCGGGTCTTGGACCGCGGACTGGTCTCAGTTTCTTCTTTAATTAAGCTGCATTAGGTTGAAAAGGGTAAACAAACCTCCCCTTGTACCGGGTCTTGGACCGCGGACTGGTCTCAGTTTTTTATTTGATCAAGCTCCATTAGCTTGAAAAGGGTAAACAAACCTCCCCTCCTACCGGGTCTTGGACTGCGGACTGGTCTCAGTTTTTTCTTTGATCAAGCTCCTGTAGCTTGAAGGGTAAACAAACCTCCCCTCGTACCGAGTCTTGGACCGCAAACTGGTCTCAGTTTCTTCTTTGATCAAGCTCCATTAGCTTGAAAAGGGCTAACAAACCTCTCCTCGTATTGGGTCTTGGACCGCGGACTGGTCTTAGTTTCTTCTTTGATCAAGCTCTGTTAGCTTGAAAAGGGTAAGCAAACCACCCCTTGTACTGGGTCTTGGACCGCGGACTGGTCTCAGTTTCTTCTTTGATCAAGCTCCATTAGCTTGAAAATAGAAAACAAACCCCCCCCCCCCCTCGTACTGAGTCTTGGACCACGGACTAGTCTCAGTTTCTTCTTTGATCAAGCTCTATTAGGTTGAAAAGGGTAAACAAACCTCCCCTCGTACTGGGTCTTGGACCGCGGACTTTCTGAGTATCTTCTTTGATCAAGCTCCATTAACTTGAAAAGGGTAAACAAACATCCCCTTGTACTGGGTCTTGGACTGCGGACTGGTCTTAGTTTCTTCTTTGATCAAGCTCCATTAGCTTAAAAAGGTAAACAAACCTCCCCTCGTACCGGGTCTTGGACCGCGGACTGCTCTTATTTTCTTCTTTGATAAAGCTTCATTAACTTTAAAAGGGTAAACAAACCCCCCTCGTACCTAGTCTTGGACCGCGAACTGGTCTCAGTTTATTCTTTGATCAAGCTCCATTAGCTTGAAAAGGCAAAGAAACCTCCGCTCGTACCAGGTCTTGGACCGCGGACTGGTCTCAGTTTCTTCTTTGGTCAAGCTCCATTAGCTTGAAAAAGATAAACAAACCTCCCCTCGTACCGGGTCTTGGACCGCGGACTGGTCTCAGTTTTTTCTTTGATCAAGCTCCATTAGCTTGAAAAGGGTAAACAAACCTTCCCTCGTACCGGGTCTTGGACCACGGACTAGTCTCAGTTTCTTCTTTGATCTAGCTCAATTAGCTTGAAATGCGTAAACAAATCTCCCTTCGTACCGGGTCTTGGAAGGAAGACTGGTCTTAGTTTCTTCTTTGATCAATCTCTCTTAGCTTGAAAAGGGTAAACAAACCTCCCCTCGTAGAGGGTCTTGGACCGCGGACTTGTATCAATTTCTTCTTTGATCAAACTCCATTAGCTTGAAAAGGGTAAACAAACCTCCCCTTGTATCGGGTCTCAGACCACTGACTGGTCTCAGTTTCTTCTTTAATTAAGCTCTATTAACTTGAAAAGGGTAAATAAACCTCCCCTCGTACCGGGCCTTGGACCGCGGACTGGTCTTAGTTTTTTCTTTGATCAAGCTCCATTAGCTTGAAAATGGTAAACAAACCTCCCCTCGTACCGGGTCTTGGACCGCGGACTGGTCTCAGTTTTTTCTTTAATCAAGCTCCCTTAGCTTGAAGGGTAAACAATCATCCCCTCGTACCGATTGTTGGAACACGGACTCGTATCAGTTTCTTCTTTGATCAAGCTCCATTAGCTTGAAAAGGGTTAACAAACCTCCCGTCGTATCGGGTCTTGACCGCGGACTGGTCTTAGTTTCTTCTATGATCAAGCTCTGTTAGCTTGAAAAGGGTAAACAAACCACCCCTTGTACTGGGTCTTGGACCGCGGACTGGTCCCAGTTTCTTCTTTGATCAAGCTCCATTAGCTTGAAAATAGAAAACAAACCCCCCCCCCCTCGTACTGAGTCTTGGACCACGGACTAGTCTCAGTTTCTTCTTTGATCAACCTCTTTTAGCTTGAAAAGGGTAAACAAACCTCCCCTCGTACTGGGTCTTGGACCGCGGACATTCTTAGTATCTTCTTTGATCAAGCTCCATTAGCTTGAAAAGGGTAAACAAACATCCCTTTGTACCAGGTCTTGGACCGCGGACTGGTCTTAGTTTCTTCTTTGATCAAGCTCCATTAGCTTAAAAAGGTAAACAAACCTCCCCTCGTACCGGGTCTTGGACCGCGGACTGCTCTTAGTTTCTTCTTTGATAAAGCTCCATTAGCTTTAAAAGGGTAAACAAACCCCCCTCGTACCGAGTCTTGGACCGCGAACTAGTCTCAGTTTATTCTTTGATCAAGCTCCATTAGCTTGAAAAGGTAAACAAACCTCCCCTCGTACCGGGTCTTGGACCGCGGACTGGTCTCAGTTTCTTCTTTAATTAAGCTGCATTAGGTTGAAAAGGGTAAACAAACCTCCCCTTGTACCGGGTGTTGGACCGCGGACTGGTCTCAGTTTTTTCTTTGATCAAGCTCCATTAGCTTGAAAAGGGTAAACAAACCTCCCCTCCTACCGGGTCTTGGACTGCGGACTGGTCTCAGTTTTTTCTTTGATCAATCTCCTGTAGCTTGAAGGGTAAACAAACCTCCCCTCATACCGAGTCTTGGACCGCGGACTGGTCTCAGTTTCTTCTTTGATCAAGCTCCATTAGCTTGAAAATAGAAAACAAACCCCCCCTCGTACTGAGTCTTGGACCACGGACTAGTCTCAGTTTCTTCTTTGATCAAGCTCTATTAGCTTGAAAAGGGTATATAAACCTCCCCTCATACTGGGTCTTGGACCGCGGACTTTCTTAGTATCTTCTTTGATCAAGCTCCATTAACTTGAAAAGGGTAAACAAACATCCCCTTGTACTGGGTCTTGGACCGTGGACTGGTCTTAGTTTCTTCTTTGATCAAGCTCCATTAGCATAAAAAGGTAAACAAACCTCCCCTCTTACCGGGTCTTGGACCGTGGACTGCTCTTATTTTCTTCTTTGATAAAGCTTCATTAACTTTAAAAGGGTAAACAAACCCCCCTCGTACCGAGTCTTGGACCGCGAACTGGTCTCAGTTTATTCTTTGATCAAGCTCCATTAGCTTGAAAAGGTAAACAAACCTCCCCTCGTACCAGGTCTTGGACCGCGGACTGGTCTCAGTTTCTTCTTTGGTCAAGCTCCATTAGCTTGAAAAAGATAAACAAACCTCCCCTCGTACCGGGTCTTGGGATGCGGACTGGTGTCAGTTTTTTCTTTAATCAAGCTCCCTTAGCTTGAAGGGTAAACAATCCTCCCCTCGTACCGATTGTTGGAACACGGACTGGTCTCAGTTTCTTCTTTGATCAAGCTCCATTAGCTTGAAAATAGAAAACAAACCCCCTCCCCCTCGTACTGAGTCTTGGACCACGGACTAGTCTCAGTTTCTTCTTTGATCAAGCTCTATTAGCTTGAAAAGGGTAAACAAACCTCCCCTCGTACTGGGTCTTGGACCTCGGACTTTCTTAGTATCTTCTTTGATCAAGCTCCATTAGCTTGAAAAGGGTAAACAAACCTCCCCTCGTACTGGGTCTTGGACTGCGGACTTTCTTAGTATCTTCTTTGATCAAGATCCATTAGCTTGAAAAGGGTAAACAAACATCCCCTTGTACCGGGTCTTGGACCACGGACTGGTCTTAGTTTCTTCTTTGATTAAGCTCCATTAGCTTAAAAAGGTAAACAAGCCTCCCCTCGTACCGGGTATTGGACCGCGGACTGCTCTTAGTTTCTTCTTTGATAAAGCTCCATTAGCTTTAAAAGGGTAAACAAACCCCCCTCGTACCGAGTCTTGGACCGTGAACTAGTCTCAGTTTATTCTTTGATCAAGCTCCATTAGCTTGAAAAGGTAAACAAACCTCCCCTCGTACCGGGTCTTGGACCGCGGACTGGTCTCAGTTTCTTCTTTAATTAAGCTGCATTAGGTTGAAAAGGTTAAACAAACCTCCCCTTGTACCGGGTCTTGGACCGCGGACTGGTCTCAATTTTTTCTTTGATCAAGCTCCATTAGCTTGAAAAGGTAAACAAACCTCCCCTCGTACCGGGTCTTGGACCGCAGACTGGTCTCAGTTTCTTCTTTGGTCAAGCTCTATTAGCTTGAAAAGGGTAAACAAACCTCCCCTCGTACTGGGTCTTGGACCGCGGACTTTCTTAGTATCTTCTTTGATCAAGCTCCATTAACTTGAAAAGGGTAAACAAACATCCCCTTGTACCGGGTCTTGGACCGCGGACTGGTCTTAGTTTCTTCTTTGATCAAGCTCCATTAGCTTAAAAAGGTAAACAAACCTCCCCTCGTACCGGGTCTTGGACCGCAGACTGCTCTTAGTTTCTTCTTTGATAAAGCTCCATTAGCTTTAAAAGGGTAAACAAACCCCCCTCGTACCGAGTCTTGGACCGCAAACTGGTCTCAGTTTATTCTTTCATCAAGCTCCATTAGCTTGAAAAGGTAAACAAACCTCCCCTCGTACCGGGTCTTGGACCGCAGACTGGTCTCAGTTTCTTCTTTGGTCAAGCTCCATTAGCTTGAAAAAGATAAACAAACCTCCCCTCGTACCGGGTCTTGGACCGAGGACTGGTCTCTGTTTCTTCTTTGATCAAGCTCCATTAGCTTGAAAAGGGTAAACAAACCTCCCCTCGTACCGGGTCATGGACAGCGGACTGGTCTCATTTTCTTCTTTGATTAAGCTTCATTAGTTTGAAAAGGGTAAACAAACCTCTCCTCATACCAGGTCTTGTACCGCGGACTGGTCTCAGTTTTTTCTTTGATCAAGCTCCATTAGCTTGAAAAGGGTAAACAAACCTTCCCTCATACCGGGTCTTGGACCACGGACTAGTCTCAGTTTCTTCTTTGATCAAGCTCAATTAGCTTGAAATGCGTAAACAAATCTCCCTTCGTACCGGGTCTTGGAAGGCAGACTGGTCTTAGTTTCTTCTTTGATCAAGCTCTATTAGCTTGAAAAGGGTAAACAAACCTCCCCTCGTACAGGGTCTTGGACCGCAGACTTGTCTCAATTTCTTCTTTGATCAAACTCCATTAGCTTGAAAAGGGTAAACAAACCTCCCCTCGTATCGGGTCTCGGACCACTGACTGGTCTCAGTTTCTTCTTTAATTAAGCTCTATTAGCTTGAAAAGGGTAAATAAACCTCCCCTCGTACCGGGTCTTGGACCGCGGACTGGTCTTAGTTTTTTCTTTGATCAAGCTCCATTAGCTTGAAAATGGTAAACAAACCTCCCCTCGTACCGGGTCTTGGACCGCGGACTGGTCTCAGTTTTTTCTTTAATCAAGCTCCCTTAGCTTGAAGGGTAAACAATCATCCCCTCGTACCGATTGTTGGAACACGGACTGGTATCAGTTTCTTCTTTGATCAAGCTCCATTAGCTTGAAAAGGGTTAACAAACCTCCCGTCGTATCGGGTCTTGACCGCGGACTGGTCTTAGTTTCTTCTTTGATCAAGCTCTGTTAGCTTGAAAAGGGTAAACAAACCACCCCTTGTACTGGGTCTTGGACCGCGGACTGGTCTCAGTTTCTTCTTTGATCAAGCTCCATTAGCTTGAAAATAGAAAACAAACCCCCCCCTCGTACTGAGTCTTGGACCACGGACTAGTCTCAGTTTCTTCTTTCATCAAGCTCTATTAGCTTGAAAAGGGTAAACAAACCTCCCCTCGTACTGGGTCTTGGACCGCGGACTTTCTTAGTATCTTCTTTGATCAAGCTCCATTAGCTTGAAAAGGGTAAACAAACATCCCCTTGTACCGGGTCTTGGACCGCGGACTGATCTTAGTTTCTTCTTTGATCAAGCTCCATTAGCTAAAAAAGGTTAACAAACCTCCCCTCGTACCGGGTCTTGGACCGCGGACTGCACTTAGTTTCTTCTTTGATAAAGCTCCATTAACTTTAAAAGGGTAAACAAACCCCCCTCGTACCGAGTCTTGGACCGCGAACTGGTCTCAGTTTATTCTTTGATCAAGCTCCATTAGTTTGAAAAGGTAAACAAACCTCCCCTCGTACCGGGTCTTGGACCGCGGACTGGTCTCAGTTTCTTCTTTAATTAAGCTGCATTAGGTTGAAAAGGGTAAACAAACCTCCCCTTGTACCGGGTCTTGGAACGCGGACTGGTCTCAGTTTTTTATTTGATCAAGCTCCATTAGCTTGAAAAGGGTAAACAAACCTCCCCTCCTACCGGGTCTTGGACTGCGGACTGGTCTCAGTTTTTTCTTTGATCAAGCTCCTGTAGCTTGAAGGGTAAACAAACCTCCCCTCGTACCGAGTCTTGGACCGCAAACTGGTCTCAGTTTCTTCTTTGATCAAGCTCCATTAGCTTGAAAAGGGCTAACAAACCTCTCCTCGTATTGGGTCTTGGACCGCGGACTGGTCTTAGTTTCTTCTTTGATCAAGCTCTGTTAGCTTGAAAAGGGTAAGCAAACCACCCCTTGTAGTGGGTCTTGGACCGCGGACTGGTCTCAGTTTCTTCTTTGATCAAGCTCCATTAGCTTGAAAATAGAAAACAAACCCCCCCCCTCGTACTGAGTCTTGGACCACGGACTAGTCTCAGTTTCTTCTTTGATCAAGCTCTATTAGGTTGAAAAGGGTAAACAAACCTCCCCTCGTACTGGGTCTTGGACCGCGGACTTTCTGAGTATCTTCTTTGATCAAGCTCCATTAACTTGAAAAGGGTAAACAAACATCCCCTTGTACTGGGTCTTGGACTGCGGACTGGTCTTAGTTTCTTCTTTGATCAAGCTCCATTAGCTTAAAAAGGTAAACAAACCTCCCCTCGTACCGGGTCTTGGACCGCAGACTGCTCTTATTTTCTTCTTTGATAAAGCTTCATTAACTTTAAAAGGGTAAACAAACCCCCCTCGTACCTAGTCTTGGACCACGAACTGGTCTCAGTTTATTCTTTGATCAAGCTCCATTAGCTTGAAAAGGCAAAGAAACCTCCGCTCGTACCAGGTCTTGGACCGCGGACTGGTCTCAGTTTCTTCTTTGGTCAAGCTCCATTAGCTTGAAAAAGATAAACAAACCTCCCCTCGTACCGGGTCTTGGACCGCGGACTGGTCTCAGTTTTTTCTTTGATCAAGCTCCATTAGCTTGAAAAGGGTAAACAAACCTTCCCTCGTACCGGGTCTTGGACCACGGACTAGTCTCAGTTTCTTCTTTGATCTAGCTCAATTAGCTTGAAATGCGTAAACAAATCTCCCTTCGTACCGGGTCTTGGAAGGCAGACTGGTCTTAGTTTCTTCTTTGATCAATCTCTCTTAGCTTGAAAAGGGTAAACAAACCTCCCCTCGTAGAGGGTCTTGGACCGCGGACTTGTATCAATTTCTTCTTTGATCAAACTCCATTAGCTTGAAAAGCGTAAACAAATCTCCCTTCGTACCGGGTCTTGGAAGGCAGACTGGTCTTAGTTTCTTCTTTGATCAAGCTCTATTAGCTTGAAAAGGGTAAACAAACCTCCCCTCGTACAGGGTCTTGGACCGCAAACTTGTCTCAATTTCTTCTTTGATCAAACTCCATTAGCTTGAAAAGGGTAAACAAACCTCCCCTCGTATCGGGTCTCGGACCACTGACTGGTCTCAGTTTCTTTTTTAATTAAGCTCTATTAGCTTGAAAAGGGTAAATAAACCTCCCCTCGTACCGGGTCTTGGACCGCGGACTGGTCTTAGTTTTTTCTTTGATCAAGCTCCATTAGCTTGAAAATGGTAAACAAACCTCCCCTCGTACCGGGTCTTGGACCGCGGACTGGTCTCAGTTTTTTCTTTAATTAAGCTCCCTTAGCTTGAAGGGTAAACAATCATCCCCTCGTACCGATTGTTGGAACACGGACTGGTATCAGTTTCTTCTTTGATCAAGCTCCATTAGCTTGAAAAGGGTTAACAAACCTCCCGTCGTATCAGGTCTTGACCGCGGACTGGTCTTAGTTTCTTCTTTGATCAAGCTCTGTTAGCTTGAAAAGGGTAAACAAACCACCCCTTGTACTGGGTCTTGGACCGCGGACTGGTCTCAGTTTCTTCTTTGATCAAGCTCCATTAGCTTGAAAATAGAAAACAAACCCCCCCCCTCGTACTGAGTCTTGGACCACGGACTAGTCTCAGTTTCTTCTTTGATCAAGCTCTATTAGCTTGAAAAGGGTAAACAAACCTCCCCTCGTACTGGGTCTTGGACCGCGGACTTTCTTAGTATCTTCTTTGATCAAGCTCCATTAGCTTGAAAAGGGTAAACAAACATCCCCTTGTACCGGGTCTTGGACCGCGGACTGATCTTAGTTTCTTCTTTGATCAAGCTCCATTAGCTAAAAAAGGTTAACAAACCTCCCCTCGTACCGGGTCTTGGACCGTGGACTGCACTTAGTTTCTTCTTTGATAAAGCTCCATTAACTTTAAAAGGGTAAACAAACCCCCCTCGTACCGAGTCTTGGACCGCGAACTGGTCTCAGTTTATTCTTTGATCAAGCTCCATTAGTTTGAAAAGGTAAACAAACCTCCCCTCGTACCGGGTCTTGGACCGCGGACTGGTCTCAGTTTCTTCTTTAATTAAGCTGCATTAGGTTGAAAAGGGTAAACAAACCTCCCCTTGTACCGGGTCTTGGACCGCGGACTGGTCTCAGTTTTTTATTTGATCAAGCTCCATTAGCTTGAAAAGGGTAAACAAACCTCCCCTCCTACCGGGTCTTGGACTGCGGACTGGTCTCAGTTTTTTCTTTGATCAAGCTCCTGTAGCTTGAAGGGTAAACAAACCTCCCCTCGTACCGAGTCTTGGACCGCAAACTGGTCTCAGTTTCTTCTTTGATCAAGCTCCATTAGCTTGAAAAGGGCTAACAAACCTCTCCTCGTATTGGGTCTTGGACCGCGGACTGGTCTTAGTTTCTTCTTTGATCAAGCTCTGTTAGCTTGAAAAGGGTAAGCAAACCACCCCTTGTACTGGGTCTTGGACCGCGGACTGGTCTCAGTTTCTTCTTTGATCAAGCTCCATTAGCTTGAAAATAGAAAACAAACCCCCCCCCCCTCGTACTGAGTCTTGGACCACGGACTAGTCTCAGTTTCTTCTTTGATCAAGCTCTATTAGGTTGAAAAGGGTAAACAAACCTCCCCTCGTACTGGGTCTTGGACCGCGGACTTTCTGAGTATCTTCTTTGATCAAGCTCCATTAACTTGAAAAGGGTAAACAAACATCCCCTAGTACTGGGTCTTGGACTGCGGACTGGTCTTAGTTTCTTCTTTGATCAAGCTCCATTAGCTTAAAAAGGTAAACAAACCTCCCCTCGTACCGGGTCTTGGACCGCGGACTGCTCTTATTTTCTTCTTTGATAAAGCTTCATTAACTTTAAAAGGGTAAACAAACCCCCCTCGTACCTAGTCTTGGACCGCGAACTGGTCTCAGTTTATTCTTTGATCAAGCTCCATTAGCTTGAAAAGGCAAAGAAACCTCCGCTCGTACCAGGTCTTGGACCGCGGACTGGTCTCAGTTTCTTCTTTGGTCAAGCTCCATTAGCTTGAAAAAGATAAACAAACCTCCCCTCGTACCGGGTCTTGGACCGCGGACTGGTCTCAGTTTTTTCTTTGATCAAGCTCCATTAGCTTGAAAAGGGTAAACAAACCTTCCCTCGTACCGGGTCTTGGACCACGGACTAGTCTCAGTTTCTTCTTTGATCTAGCTCAATTAGCTTGAAATGCGTAAACAAATCTCCCTTCGTACCGGGTCTTGGAAGGCAGACTGGTCTTAGTTTCTTCTTTGATCAATCTCTCTTAGCTTGAAAAGGGTAAACAAACCTCCCCTCGTAGAGGGTCTTGGACCGCGGACTTGTATCAATTTCTTCTTTGATCAAACTCCATTAGCTTGAAAAGGGTAAACAAACCTCCCCTTGTATCGGGTCTCAGACCACTGACTGGTCTCAGTTTCTTCTTTAATTAAGCTCTATTAACTTGAAAAGGGTAAATAAACCTCCCCTCGTACCGGGCCTTGGACCGCGGACTGGTCTTAGTTTTTTCTTTGATCAAGCTCCATTAGCTTGAAAATGGTAAACAAACCTCCCCTCGTACCGGGTCTTGGACCGCGGACTGGTCTCAGTTTTTTCTTTAATCAAGCTCCCTTAGCTTGAAGGGTAAACAATCATCCCCTCGTACCGATTGTTGGAACACGGACTCGTATCAGTTTCTTCTTTGATCAAGCTCCATTAGCTTGAAAAGGGTTAACAAACCTCCCGTCGTATCGGGTCTTGACCGCGGACTGGTCTTAGTTTCTTCTATGATCAAGCTCTGTTAGCTTGAAAAGGGTAAACAAACCACCCCTTGTACTGGGTCTTGGACCGCGGACTGGTCCCAGTTTCTTCTTTGATCAAGCTCCATTAGCTTGAAAATAGAAAACAAACCCCCCCCCCCTCGTACTGAGTCTTGGACCACGGACTAGTCTCAGTTTCTTCTTTGATCAACCTCTTTTAGCTTGAAAAGGGTAAACAAACCTCCCCTCGTACTGGGTCTTGGACCGCGGACATTCTTAGTATCTTCTTTGATCAAGCTCCATTAGCTTGAAAAGGGTAAACAAACATCCCTTTGTACCAGGTCTTGGACCGCGGACTGGTCTTAGTTTCTTCTTTGATCAAGCTCCATTAGCTTAAAAAGGTAAACAAACCTCCCCTCGTACCGGGTCTTGGACCGCGGACTGCTCTTAGTTTCTTCTTTGATAAAGCTCCGTTAGCTTTAAAAGGGTAAACAAACCCCCCTCGTACCGAGTCTTGGACCGCGAACTAGTCTCAGTTTATTCTTTGATCAAGCTCCATTAGCTTGAAAAGGTAAACAAACCTCCCCTCGTACCGGGTCTTGGACCGCGGACTGGTCTCAGTTTCTTCTTTAATTAAGCTGCATTAGGTTGAAAAGGGTAAACAAACCTCCCCTTGTACCGGGTGTTGGACCGCGGACTGGTCTCAGTTTTTTCTTTGATCAAGCTCCATTAGCTTGAAAAGGGTAAACAAACCTCCCCTCCTACCGGGTCTTGGACTGCGGACTGGTCTCAGTTTTTTCTTTGATCAATCTCCTGTAGCTTGAAGGGTAAACAAACCTCCCCTCATACCGAGTCTTGGACCGCGGACTGGTCTCAGTTTCTTCTTTGATCAAGCTCCATTAGCTTGAAAATAGAAAACAAACCCCCCCTCGTACTGAGTCTTGGACCACGGACTAGTCTCAGTTTCTTCTTTGATCAAGCTCTATTAGCTTGAAAAGGGTATATAAACCTCCCCTCATACTGGGTCTTGGACCGCGGACTTTCTTAGTATCTTCTTTGATCAAGCTCCATTAACTTGAAAAGGGTAAACAAACATCCCCTTGTACTGGGTCTTGGACCGTGGACTGGTCTTAGTTTCTTCTTTGATCAAGCTCCATTAGCATAAAAAGGTAAACAAACCTCCCCTCTTACCGGGTCTTGGACCGTGGACTGCTCTTATTTTCTTCTTTGATAAAGCTTCATTAACTTTAAAAGGGTAAACAAACCCCCCTCGTACCGAGTCTTGGACCGCGAACTGGTCTCAGTTTATTCTTTGATCAAGCTCCATTAGCTTGAAAAGGTAAACAAACCTCCCCTCGTACCAGGTCTTGGACCGCGGACTGGTCTCAGTTTCTTCTTTGGTCAAGCTCCATTAGCTTGAAAAAGATAAACAAACCTCCCCTCGTACCGGGTCTTGGGATGCGGACTGGTGTCAGTTTTTTCTTTAATCAAGCTCCCTTAGCTTGAAGGGTAAACAATCCTCCCCTCGTACCGATTGTTGGAACACGGACTGGTCTCAGTTTCTTCTTTGATCAAGCTCCATTAGCTTGAAAATAGAAAACAAACCCCCTCCCCCTCGTACTGAGTCTTGGACCACGGACTAGTCTCAGTTTCTTCTTTGATCAAGCTCTATTAGCTTGAAAAGGGTAAACAAACCTCCCCTCGTACTGGGTCTTGGACCTCGGACTTTCTTAGTATCTTCTTTGATCAAGCTCCATTAGCTTGAAAAGGGTAAACAAACCTCCCCTCGTACTGGGTCTTGGACTGCGGACTTTCTTAGTATCTTCTTTGATCAAGATCCATTAGCTTGAAAAGGGTAAACAAACATCCCCTTGTACCGGGTCTTGGACCACGGACTGGTCTTAGTTTCTTCTTTGATTAAGCTCCATTAGCTTAAAAAGGTAAACAAGCCTCCCCTCGTACCGGGTATTGGACCGCGGACTGCTCTTAGTTTCTTCTTTGATAAAGCTCCATTAGCTTTAAAAGGGTAAACAAACCCCCCTCGTACCGAGTCTTGGACTGTGAACTAGTCTCAGTTTATTCTTTGATCAAGCTCCATTAGCTTGAAAAGGTAAACAAACCTCCCCTCGTACCGGGTCTTGGACCGCGGACTAGTCTCAGTTTCTTCTTTAATTAAGCTGCATTAGGTTGAAAAGGTTAAACAAACCTCCCCTTGTACCGGGTCTTGGACCGCGGACTGGTCTCAATTTTTTCTTTGATCAAGCTCCATTAGCTTGAAAAGGGTAAACAAACCTCCCCTCCTACCGGGTCTTGGACTGCGGACTGGTCTCAGTTTTTTCTTTGATCAATCTCCTGTAGCTTGAAGGGTAAACAAACCTCCCCTCATACCGAGTCTTGGACCGCGGACTGGTCTCAGTTTCTTCTTTGATCAAGCTCCATTAGCTTGAAAATAGAAAACAAACCCCCCCTCGTACTGAGTCTTGGACCACGGACTAGTCTCAGTTTCTTCTTTGATCAAGCTCTATTAGCTTGAAAAGGGTATATAAACCTCCCCTCATACTGGGTCTTGGACCGCGGACTTTCTTAGTATCTTCTTTGATCAAGCTCCATTAACTTGAAAAGGGTAAACAAACATCCCCTTGTACTGGGTCTTGGACCGTGGACTGGTCTTAGTTTCTTCTTTGATCAAGCTCCATTAGCATAAAAAGGTAAACAAACCTCCCCTCTTACCGGGTCTTGGACCGTGGACTGCTCTTATTTTCTTCTTTGATAAAGCTTCATTAACTTTAAAAGGGTAAACAAACCCCCCTCGTACCGAGTCTTGGACCGCGAACTGGTCTCAGTTTATTCTTTGATCAAGCTCCATTAGCTTGAAAAGGTAAACAAACCTCCCCTCGTACCAGGTCTTGGACCGCGGACTGGTCTCAGTTTCTTCTTTGGTCAAGCTCCATTAGCTTGAAAAAGATAAACAAACCTCCCCTCGTACCGGGTCTTGGGATGCGGACTGGTGTCAGTTTTTTCTTTAATCAAGCTCCCTTAGCTTGAAGGGTAAACAATCCTCCCCTCGTACCGATTGTTGGAACACGGACTGGTCTCAGTTTCTTCTTTGATCAAGCTCCATTAGCTTGAAAATAGAAAACAAACCCCCTCCCCCTCGTACTGAGTCTTGGACCACGGACTAGTCTCAGTTTCTTCTTTGATCAAGCTCTATTAGCTTGAAAAGGGTAAACAAACCTCCCCTCGTACTGGGTCTTGGACCTCGGACTTTCTTAGTATCTTCTTTGATCAAGCTCCATTAGCTTGAAAAGGGTAAACAAACCTCCCCTCGTACTGGGTCTTGGACTGCGGACTTTCTTAGTATCTTCTTTGATCAAGATCCATTAGCTTGAAAAGGGTAAACAAACATCCCCTTGTACCGGGTCTTGGACCACGGACTGGTCTTAGTTTCTTCTTTGATTAAGCTCCATTAGCTTAAAAAGGTAAACAAGCCTCCCCTCGTACCGGGTATTGGACCGCGGACTGCTCTTAGTTTCTTCTTTGATAAAGCTCCATTAGCTTTAAAAGGGTAAACAAACCCCCCTCGTACCGAGTCTTGGACCGTGAACTAGTCTCAGTTTATTCTTTGATCAAGCTCCATTAGCTTGAAAAGGTAAACAAACCTCCCCTCGTACCGGGTCTTGGACCGCGGACTAGTCTCAGTTTCTTCTTTAATTAAGCTGCATTAGGTTGAAAAGGTTAAACAAACCTCCCCTTGTACCGGGTCTTGGACCGCGGACTGGTCTCAATTTTTTCTTTGATCAAGCTCCATTAGCTTGAAAAGGGTAAACAAACCTCCCCTCCTACCGGGTCTTGGACTGCGGACTGGTCTCAGTTTTTTCTTTGATCAAGCTCCTGTAGCTTGAAGGGTAAACAAACCTCCCCTCATACCGAGTCTTGGACCGCAAACTGGTCTCAGTTTCTTCTTTGATCAAGCTCCATTAGCTTGAAAAGGGTTAACAAGCCTCCCCTCGTACCGGGTATTGGACCGCGGACTGCTCTTAGTTTCTTCTTTGATAAAGCTCCATTAGCTTTAAAAGGGTAAACAAACCCCCCTCGTACCGAGTCTTGGACCGCGAACTAGTCTCAGTTTCTTCTTTGATCAAGCTCCATTAGCTTGAAAAGGTAAACAAACCTCCCCTCGTACCGGGTCTTGGACCGCGGACTGGTCTCAGTTTCTTCTTTAATTAAGCTGCATTAAGTTGAAAAGGGTAAACAAACCTCCCCTTGTACCGGGTCTTGGACCGCGGACTAGTCTCAGTTTTTTCTTTGATCAAGCTCCATTAGCTTGAAAAGGGTAAACAAACCTCCCCTCCTACCGGGTCTTGGACTGCGGACGGGTCTCAGTTTTTTCTTTGATCAAGCTCCTGTAGCTTGAAGGGTAAACAAACCTCTCCTCGTACCAGGTCTTGGACCGCAGACTGGTCTTAATTTTTTCTTTGATCAAGCTCCATTAGCTTAAAAAGAGTAAACAAACCTTCCCTCGTATCGGGTCTTGGACCGCGGACTGGTCTTAGTTTCTTCTTTGATCAAGCTCAATTAGCTTGAAAAGCGTAAACAAACCTCCCCTCATACCGAGTCTTGGAAGGCAGACTGGTCTTAGTTTCTTCTTTGATCAAGCTCTATTAGCTTGAAAAGGGTAAATAAACCTCCCCTCGTACAGGGTCTTGGACCGTGGACTTGTCTCAGTTTCTTCTTTGATCAAACTCCATTAGCTTGAAAAGGGTAAACAAACCTCCCCTCGTACCGGGTCATGGACCGCGGGCTGGTCTTAGTTTCTTTTTTGATCAAACTCCATTAGCTTGAAAAGGGTACACAAACCTCCCCTCGTATCGGGTCTCAGACCACGGACTGGTCTCAGTTTCTTCTTTAATTAAGCTCCATTAGCTTGAAAAGGGTAAATAAACCTCCCCTCGTACCGGGTCTTGGACCGCGGACTGGTCTTAGTTTTTTCTTTGATCAAGCTCCATTAGCTTAAAAAGGGTAAACAAACCTCCCCTCGTACCGGGTCTTGGACCGCGGACTGGTCTCAGTTTTTTATTTGATCAAGCTACCTTAGCTTGAAGGGTAAACATTCCTCCACTCGTACCGATTGTTGGAACACGAACTGGTCTCAGTTTTTTCTTTGATCAAGCTCCATTAGCTTGAAAAGGGTTAACAAACCTCCCATCATATCGGATCTTGGACTGCGGACTGGTCTTAGTTTCTTCTTTGATCAAGCTCTGTTAGCTTGAAAAGGGTAAACAAACCACCCCTCGTACCGGGTCTTGGACCGCGGACTGGTCTCAGTTTCTTCTTTGATCAAGCTCCATTAGCTTGAAAATAGAAAACAAACCTCCCCTCGTACCGAGTCTTGGACCACGGACTAGTCTCAGTTTCTACTTTGATCAAGCTCGATTAGCTTGAAAAGGGTAAACAAACCTCCCCTCGTACTGGGTCTTGGACAGCGGACTTTCTCAGTTTCTTCTTTGATCAAGCTCCATTAGCTTGAAAAGGGTAAACAAATATCCCCTTGTACCGGGTCTTGGACCGCAGACTGGTCTTAGTTTCTTCTTTGTTCAAGCTCTATTAGCTTGAAAAGGGTAAACAAACCTCCCCTCGTACTGGGTCTTGGACCGCGGACTTGTCTCAGTTTCTTCTTGGATCAAGCTCCATTAGCTTCAAAAGGGTAAAAAAACCTCCCCTCGTACCGGGTCATGGACCGCGGACTGGTCTTAGTTTCTTCTTTGATCAAACTACATTAGCTTGAAAACGGTAAACAAACCTCCCCTTGTATCGGGTCTTGGACCGCAGATTGGTCTCAGTTTCTTCTTTGATTAAGCTCCATTAGCTTGAAATGGGTAAAAAAACCTCTCCTCGTACTAGGTCTTGGACCACGGACTAGTCTCAGTTTCTTCTTTGATTAAGCTCCATTAGCTTGAAAAGGGTAAACAAACCTCCCCTCGTACCAGGTCTTGGACCGCGGACTGGTCTCAGTTTTATCTTTGATCAAGCTCCCTTAGCTTAAAAAGGGTAAATAAACCTCCCCTCGTATCAGTTTCTTCTTATTTCAAGCTCCATTAGCTTGAAAAGGGTTAACAAACCTCCCCTCGTACCGGGTCTTGGACCGCAGACTGGTCTCAGTTTCTTCTTTGATCAAGCTCCATTAGCTTGAAAAGGGTAAACAAACCACTCCTCGTACCGGGTTGTGGACAGCGGACTGGTCTCAGTGTCTTCTTTAATTAAGCTCCATTAGCTTGAAAAGGGTAAACAAACCTCCCCTCATACCGGGTCTTGGACCGCGGACTGGTCTCAGTTTTTTCCTTGATCAAGCTCCATTAGCTTGAAAAGGGTAAACAAACCTCCCCTCATACGGGGTCCTGGACCGCGGAATGGTCTCAGTTTTTTCTTTGATCTAGCTCCCTTAGCTTGAAGGGTAAATAAACCTCCCCTCGTACCGAGTCTTGGACCGCGGACTGGTCTCAGTTTCTTCTATGATCAAGCTCCATTAGCTTGAAAAGGATTAACAAAATTCCCCTCGTATCGGGTCTTAGACCGCGGACTGGTCGTAGTTTCTTCTTTGATCAAGCTTTGTTAGCTTGAAAAGGGTAAACAAACCACCCCTAGTACCGAGTCTTGGACCACGGACTAGTCACAGTTTCTTCTTTGATCAAGCTCCATTAGCTTGAAAAGGGTAAACGAACCTCCCCTCGTACTGGGTCTTGGACCGCGGACTTTCTCAGTTTCTTCTTTGATCAAGATCCATTAGCTTGAAAAGGGTAAACAAACATCCCCTTGTACCGGTTCTTGGACCGCGGACTGGTCTTAGTTTCTTCTTTGTTCAAGCTCTACTAGATTGAAAAGTGTAAACAAACCTCACCTCATACTGGGTATTGGACTGCGGACTTGTCCCAATTTCTTCTTTGATCAAGCTCCATTAGCTTGAAAAGGGTAAACAAACCTCCCCTCATACCGGGTCATGGAACGCGGACTGGTCTTAGTTTCTTCTTTGATCAAACTACATTTTCCTGAAAAGGGTAAACAAACCTCCCCTCGTATCGGGTCTTGGACCGCAGATTGGTCTCAGTTTCTTCTTTGATCAAGCTCCATTAGCTTGAAAAGGGTAAACAAACCTCTCCTCGTACTAGGTCTTGGACCGCGGACTGGTCTCAGTTTCTTCTTTTATCAAGCTCCATTAGCTTGAAAAGGGTAAACAAACCTCTCCTCGTACTAGGTCTTGGACCGCGGACTGGTCTTCGTTCTTATTTAATCAAGCTCCGTTAACTTGAAAAGGGTAAACAAACCTCCCCTCGTACCGGGTCTTGGACCGCGGACTTGTATCAGTTTTTTCTTTGATCAAGCTCCCTTAGCTTAAAAAGGGTAAACAAACCTCCCCTCGTATCTAGTCTTGGACCGCGGACTGGTCCCAGTTTCTTCTTTATTCAAGCTCCATTAGCTTGAAAAGGGTTAACAAACCTCCCCTCGTACTGGGTCTTGGACCGCAGACTGGTCTCAGTTTCTTCTTTAATTAAGCTCCATTAGCTTGAAAAGGGTAAACAAACCTCTCCTCGTACTAGGTCTTGGACCGCGGACTGGTCTCAGTTTCTTCTTTGATCAAGCTCCATTAGCTTGAAAAGGGTAAACAAACCTCCCCTCATACCGGGTCTTGGTCCGCGGACTGGTCTCAGTTTTTTCTTTGATCAAGCTCCCTTAGCTTGAAGGGTAAATAAACCTCCCCTCGTACCGAATCTTAGGGACTGGTCTCAGTTTCTTCTTTGATCAAGCTCCATTAGCTTGAAAATTGTTAATAAAACTCCCCTCGTATCGGGTCTTGGACCGCGGACTGGTCTCAGTTTTTTATTTGATCAAGCTACCTTAGCTTGAAGGGTAAACATTCCTCCACTCGTACCGATTGTTGGAACACGAACTGGTCTCAGTTTTTTCTTTGATCAAGCTCCATTAGCTTGAAAAGGGTTAACAAACCTCCCATCGTATCGGATCTTGGACTGCGGACTGGTCTTAGTTTCTTCTTTGATCAAGCTCTGTTAGCTTGAAAAGGGTAAACAAACCACCCCTCGTACCGGGTCTTGGACTGCGGACTGGTCTCAGTTTCTTCTTTGATCAAGCTCCATTAGCTTGAAAATAGAAAACAAACCTCCCCTCGTACCGAGTCTTGGACCACGGACTAGTCTCAGTTTCTACTTTGATCAAGCTCGATTAGCTTGAAAAGGGTAAACAAACCTCCCCTCGTACTGGGTCTTGGACAACGGACTTTCTCAGTTTCTTCTTTGATCAAGCTCCATTAGCTTGAAAAGGGTAAACAAATATCCCCTTGTACCGGGTCTTGGACCGCAGACTGGTCTTAGTTTCTTCTTTGTTCAAGCTCTATTAGCTTGAAAAGGGTAAACAAACCTCCCCTCGTACTGGGTCTTGGACCGCGGACTTGTCTCAGTTTCTTCTTGGATCAAGCTCCATTAGCTTGAAAAGGGTAAAAAAACCTCCCCTCGTACCGGGTCATGGACCGCGGACTGGTCTTAGTTTCTTCTTTGATCAAACTACATTAGCTTGAAAACGGTAAACAAACCTCCCCTCGTATCGGGTCTTGGACCGCAGATTGGTCTCAGTTTCTTCTTTGATTAAGCTCCATTAGCTTGAAATGGGTAAAAAAACCTCTCCTCATACTAGGTCTTGGACCACGGACTAGTCTCAGTTTCTTCTTTGATTAAGCTCCATTAGCTTGAAAAGGGTAAACAAACCTCCCCTCGTACCAGGTCTTGGACCGCGGACTGGTCTCAGTTTTATCTTTGATCAAGCTCCCTTAGCTTAAAAAGGGTAAACAAACCTCCCCTCTTATCGAGTCTTAGACCGCGAACTGGTATCAGTTTCTTCTTATTTCAAGCTCCATTAGCTTGAAAAGGGTTAACAAACCTCCCCTCGTACCGGGTCTTGGACCGCAGACTGGTCTCAGTTTCTTCTTTGATCAAGCTCCATTAGCTTGAAAAGGGTAAAAAAACCACTCCTCGTACCGGGTCTTGGACCGCGGACTGGTCTCAGTGTGTTCTTTAATTAAGCTCCATTAGCTTGAAAAGGGTAAACAAACCTCCCCTCATACCGGGTCTTCGACCGCGGACTGGTCTCAGTTTTTTCCTTGATCAAGCTCCATTAGCTTGAAAAGGGTAAACAAACCTCCCCTCATACGGGGTCCTGGACCGCGGAATGGTCTCAGTTTTTTCTTTGATCTAGCTCCCTTAGCTTGAAGGGTAAATAAACCTCCCCTCGTACCGAGTCTTGGACCGCGGACTGGTCTCAGTTTCTTCTATGATCAAGCTCCATTAGCTTGAAAAGGATTAACAAAATTCCCCTCGTATCAGGTCTTGGACCGCGGACTGGTCTTAGTTTCTTCTTTGATCAAGCTTTGTTATCTTGAAAAGGGTAAACAAACCACCCCTAGTACCGAGTCTTGGACCACGGACTAGTCACAGTTTCTTCTTTGATCAAGCTCCATTAGCTTGAAAAGGGTAAACAAACCTCCCCTCGTACTGGGTCTTGGACCGCGGACTTTCTCAGTTTCTTCTTTGATCAAGCTCCATTAGCTTGAAAAGGGTAAACAAACATCCCCTTGTACCGGTTCTTGGACCGCGGACTGGTCTTAGTTTCTTCTTTGTTCAAGCTCTACTAGATTGAAAAGGGTAAACAAACCTCACCTCATACTAGGTATTGGACTGCGGACTTGTCCCAATTTCTTCTTTGATTAAGCTCCATTAGCTTGAAAAGGGTAAACAAACCTCCCCTCATACCGGGTCATGGAACGCGGACTGGTCTTAGTTTCTTCTTTGATCAAACTACATTTTCCTGAAAAGGGTAAAGAAACCTCCCCTCGTATCGGGTCTTGGACCGCGGATTGGTCTCAGTTTCTTCTTTGATCAAGCTCCATTAGCTTGAAAAGGGTAAACAAACCTCTCCTCGTACTAGGTCTTGGACCGTGGACTGGTCTCAGTTTCTTCTTTTATCAAGCTCCATTAGCTTGAAAAGGGTAAACAAACCTCTCCTCGTACTAGGTATTGGACCGCGGACTGGTCTTCGTTCTTATTTAATCAAGCTCCGTTAACTTGAAAAGGGTAAACAAACCTCCCCTCGTACCGGGTCTTGGACCGCGGACTTGTATCAGTTTTTTCTTTGTTCAAGCTCCTTTAGCTTAAAAAGGGTAAACAAACCTCCCCTCGTATCTAGTCTTGGACCGCGGACTGGTCCCAGTTTCTTCTTTATTCAAGCTCCATTAGCTTGAAAAGGGTTAACAAACCTCCCCTCGTACTGGGTCTTGGACCGCAGACTGGTCTCAGTTTCTTCTTTAATTAAGCTCCATTAGCTTGAAAAGGGTAAACAAACCTCTCCTCGTACTAGGTCTTGGACCGCGGACTGGTCTCAGTTTCTTCTTTGATCAAGCTCCATTAGCTTGAAAAGGGTAAACAAACCTCCCCTCATACCGGGTCTTGGTCCGCGGACTGGTCTCAGTTTTTTCTTTGATCAAGCTCCCTTAGCTTGAAGGGTAAACAAACCTCCCCTCGTACCGAATCTTAGGGACTGGTCTCAGTTTCTTCTTTGATCAAGCTCCATTAGCTTGAAAAGGGTTAATAAAACTCCCCTCGTATCGGGTCTTGGACCGCGGACTGGTCTTAGTTTCTTCTTTGATCAAGCTCTGTTAGGTTGGAAAGGGTAAAAAAACCACCCATAGTGCCGAGTCTTGGACCGCGGACTGGTCTCAGATTCTTCTTTGATCAAGCTCCATTAGCTTGAAAATAGAAAACAAACCTCCCCTCGTACCGAGTCTTGGACCACGGACTACTCTCAGTTTCTTCTTTGATCAAGCTCTATTAGCTTGAAAAGGGTAAACAAACCGCCCCTCGTACTGGGTCTTGGACCGCGGACTTTCTCAGTTTCTTCTTTGATCAAGCTCCATTTGCTTTAAAAGGGTAAACAAACATCCCCTTGTACCGGGTCCTGGACCGGGAACTGGTCTTAGTTTCTTCTTTGTTCAAGCTCTATTAGCTTGAAAAGGGTAAACAAACCTCACCTCTTACTGGGTCTTGGACCGCGGACTTGTCTCAGTTTCTTCTTTGATCAAGCTCCATTAGCTTGAAAAGGGTAAACAAACCTCCCCTCGTACCGGGTCATGGACCGCGGACTGGTTTCAGTTTCTTCTTTGATTAAACTACATTAGCTTGAAAAGAGTAAACAAACCTCCCCTCGTATCTGGTCTTGGACCACGGATTGGTCTCAGTTTCTTCTTTGATCAAGCTCCATTAGCTTGAAAAGGGTAAATATAACATCCCCAATCTATACCCCCAATTAAATAAATTGATAAAAATTTCATCAGAGTATAATTAAACATTCATGGCATAGACGAAGGCGTCACATCAATTGAGAAAAAACACAATAAACCTGCTCATAAAGATACGCAACAATCAGGTAGCAAATAACATAGGAACTTAGTTCCTACTACCCATAAATCTGATATAGAATAAAAGCGGAAAATCTGCAACTGAATCTCATATATATATATATCACATAAAAAGTTTGTCTGACATACACAGATTCATACATATACAATGCAAAAGATATATATATATATATATACATATACACATAAATCACAACGATCTCCCCGACTACCCGGTGCTACATATCAGAGCCGACCGACAAAAGAATGAAGACCTAAGCTTCACAAAAAGACCTCCAGCATGTAATCTGCAATGCCTCATAGAGCATTGAAAATAACAGAAGGGTGAGAAACACAATCATAATATAATTGCATACCATTATATAATAACACCAAAATACACATGTAATATTCTCACCACAACTTATACCGGAATTCAAACACAAAACAACACAATGCATATCTCATATATCCATCACCAAGGTATATATAATCAAGCTCAATGCATTTATCAACAACATATATATATGTATCTTAACTCATCAATTCCTTTCTTAATTCCACATAAAATCAATCCATTCATGATTTATACAAATGCAAAGAGACCGACACAATAACTCTATGCAAATGATGTATCATCCATCCGTCAATCCCATCATTAGTTCACTCAGGAACTATTGGAACCATCGCTTGTTACTTAATGTAACTCCCCGTCGGGCAAACGATGTTCCCCATCGCTCACGCCTCTTTTGTATAAGGTACATGACATTTATGGATCGCTCACACCTCTTTGTATAAGGCACACGACCCGATCGCTCACACCTCTTTGTATAAGGCACACGATCGTCCATAATCATCGCTCACACCTCTTTGTATAAGGCACACGACGTTATAGTGGATTCCCTCTGGAATCGATTCGTCGCTCACACCCACTAGGGCACACGACATCATAAGAATGCATATCATGATGCTTGGCATACAATGACTCATGACATTCAAATGCACACATATACACATCCATAATCATGCATATATAATCAAATACCACACAATGCATTTTCTTGCCCTTAGGCCACAAACCATCATCACAACATTTTATCACATGAATTTTCATCACACAACAGCACATAAGTCATACAATATCCATATCAATAGCACATTGCATGATACACCTCAATTACACACAATTACAACGACAAAAGTCGACAAAACGACACTATTCCAAATTCCCGACATAATTAAATCAGCCAACAATCTCAAAACCATTTTAATAAGAAAGTGCATTTTATTAGCTTTCCAACGATACCAAGAATGTTCAAAACGGATAATCGGAGCACAAGTTACGGACGTACAAAGAAAAAAGTCGCGAAAAAACAACATTTTGCACCCCTGCTGGCCATACGCGTATTGCCCTGAGCCATACGCGTATTGCCCAAACTCATACGCGTACCATTACGCGTTTCAGCAGATGGCAGATAAAAATGGAACTCCATTCGCGTATTGCCCTCAATCCTTCATTGCCATACGCGTATTGCCTTAACCAATACGCGTATTGCCTTGAGTGATACGCGTATGGGCAGTGGAAAATCAGAATTTTTCTGCAGAATTTTTTCTGCGAAAATCACTCAAACCCACTCCAAATTTTCACCTAAACACCAGAAAATTGCCAATAGATAGCACAATAACATATGTCTAACATGTATCAACAATAAGGGACATGAAAACATGATTTCCGACACAATTTAATCGGATTCTAACAATTTTAACATTTTATGGGTTTTTGTTCAACATTCAATTTCAATCCAAAAACAACCAAATACAAACATACATAATCATACACAAATATAATATAATCGAGTTTCGCACCCTTACCCGATTTAATCGTGTTTGAAAAGTCGGTTGATTGATTTTCTTCCTTTTCAAGTTTTTCTCTCTTTTCTTCTTTCTTTCTCTTTTCTTTCCCTTTTGCTTCTTCTCTTTTTCTTTCTCTCTAATTTGCTCTCTTTCTATTTCTATTTACTAACTTAAGGAAAAATAAAGTGAAATGACCAAAATACCCCTACACTCAATTATCTCGCAAACGTTCCCAAAACGCGATAAAACATATTCACGATGAAAAATAATATATTATCAAATAAAAGTCAAAGATAAAATAATTTAATAATAGAAATAATCAAATCGACTCGGTTAAATAAAACTAACTAAAACTGGGGCGTTACAACTCTCCCCCACTTAGAAATTTTCGTCCTCGAAAATATTACCTGAGACGAACAACTCCGGATACGACTCCCGCATCCGACTCTCCAACTCCCAAGTCAAATTGCCCTCAGCAGCGCCTCCCCACGCTACTTTCACAAGCGCAATATCCTTGCCTCTTAACCGCTTCAACTCGTGATCCAAAATCCTCACTGGTAATGCCTCCACCGTAAGGTTCTCCCTTACCTCAACCTCATCCATCGGAATCACATGCGACGGATCCGGAACATACTTCCAAAGCTGTGAAACATGGAACACATCGTGCAAATTCGAAAGACTCGGTGGCAACGCCACCCGATAAGCCACAGCACCCACTCTCGCAGATATCTGATAAGGACCAATAAACCGAGAAGTAAGCTTCTTCGACTTTAATGCACGACCAACACCCGTCACCAGTGTAACTCTCAAAAATACGTGATCGCCCTCTTGAAACTCAAGATCTTTCCTCCTTCGATCATGATAACTCTTTTGCCTACTCTGAGAAGCCTTCATTTTCTCACGAATAAGTTTCACCTTTTCCGTAGTCTGTTGCACCAACTCCGGTCCAACCACCGAACTCTGACCAGATTCATACCAACACAAAGGTGTTCGACATCTCCTTCCATACAACGCTTCAAAAGGTGCCATTCCAATACTCGAATGGAAACTGTTGTTATACGTGAATTCAACCAACGCAAGATAACTATCCCAAGCACCACCTTGCTCAAGAACACAAGCCCGCAACAAATCTTCCAACGACTGAATAGTTCTCTCGGTCTGACCATCCGTCTACGGATGATAAGCAGAACTCAATCTCAACTTGGAACCTAACGCCTTTTGCAAACTTTCCCAAAATCTGGAAGTAAACCTCGGATCTCGATCTGAAACAATACTCAACGGAACACCATGTAATTTCACAATCACACTGATATAAATCTCATCCAACCTCTCCAAGAAAAACTGATGTCAATCGGAATGAAATGCGCCGATTTAGTCAGCCTATCCATAACTACCCAAATGACATTATGTCCCCTCAGTGTATTCGGCAACCCTGTCACAAAATCCATAGAAATGTTGTCCCATTTCCACTCGGGAATATCCAATGGTACCAACAATCCACTAGGCTTCTGATGTTCCACCTTAGACTTCTGACATGTCAAACACGCATAAACAAACTGAGCCACATCCCTCTTCAATCCAGACTACCAAAAGATCTTCTTCAAATCCTGATACATCTTATTAGCTCCCGGATGTATACTCAAATTACTCCTGTGTCCTTCCTCCAAAATCATCATTTTCAATTCCGAATCATCAGGAATACAAATCCTACCACGAAATCTCAAAACACCCTTACCATCCACTTTAAAGTCACCATTCACACTTTGATTTCCAACTGTCATCAAATCAACAAATTTCACATCCAACTTCTATTTCTCGCTAAAGGTTAACAAAAAATCATTAGTGACCTTTAACATACCAAGCCTCACGCTACCAGATGTCAATTCACACACCAAACTCAAATCTCTAAATGCTTCCAAAAGTTCCCACTCTTTAACCATCAAAGCGGACATATGCAAAGATTTCCGGCTTAACGCATCAGCTACCACATTAGCTTTACCAGGATGGTAATTCAAGCCAAAGTCGTAGTCCTTAAAAAATTCCAACCATCTCTGTTGCCTCATATTCAACTCTTTCTGATCAAACAAGTATTTCAAACTTTTATGATCACTAAAGACTTCGAATCTTGCACCATAGAGATAATGTCTCCAAATTTTCAATACAAAAACCACGGCCGCTAATTCCAAATCATGAGTAGGGTATGTCGCTCCCAGGATTTTCATCCAGGTACAAACGCGAGAGTGGCGCGGAAAACAGAGTCGCCAGCCGTGTAAATTTATCCCAAGAGGGGGAAAGGAAACACCGCATAAACCTGAGGAAGAGGGAAAGGAATGGTCATCGCAGCCATAACCTGGGTTCGGGAGTCGGTTACGCGAGGGGAAGGTGCTAGCACCCCACGCGTTCATCGTACTCGATGGGATCCACGCTTATTGTCTAATCTAAGGGTGAGTTATCCTAAAATCGGTAGGACGTCGACATCCTAGGCCTACGTACTCCCTTTATGCAATGGAAAACTCAGAGTCAACGTAGTTCGGACCAAGTTCTTTTTGTGTTTTTTATAAGCGACGTTAAGTTCGCGTCCGGCAGTTAGGGTCGATGCCTGTTTGCGACTCAGACGGAAAGTTACGTGCCCTTTTTTGAAAATAGCCTTTAGTTTGACAATCCCGAAGGACAAAAAGGTTTGAAGTTTGTTTGTATTTTTTAGGACAGAAGTGACTTGAGTTAGTTCATAACTTGCATTGCACCAAAGTCTAGGGCACAGGGGCGAATACTTAACGAATCGTCCCAAGACAGGACGCTCGCCAAGCACTCTAGAAAGATGAGAGGAAGCCCCTCATTTCTCATTCCCCACGCTTAAGGCTCGTGTGCAATACACTTTATCCTTATTAAGTGTTTTCAAGAAGTTTTGAGATTAGAAGAGAGAAGACACAAAGGAAACTCTGAAGGGAGACTAAAAGTCCTAATGTTATCATGCATGGATGACCTATGGTTAGTTAGGTTTGACAATAACCTAAGCCTAAAGAAAATAAAAGATGAGAGACAGAAAGAGTGAGAGTGGATATGGATAACTATCCACACCCTCAAATAACTTACCTCAGCCCCTGCGTAAAAGGTTAGTACAAACAGATATGAGTGACAATATTGCAAATGAAACTCAAATAAATCATAAACCAAAACCAAAGGAAACTCAACCAAGACAGGATGTGGATGACCTAAACATGGATTATGAAGTCAAAGAAGCAATCTCAAACAATGGCACAAATGCCTTTTCAAACAAGTAATCAGACATGGTCAGAGATGTGCACACAAGAAGATCTCAAACAAAGAGCAATCATATAACTAGTAAAACATCTTATAAAATTGCCAAATTAATTATCAACATTTCTCAATCAGAAACAAACAACATATCAAAAACTCATGCCAAAATTCAAAATATAAGTCACTCAAACAATCATACAAAGTCAAGAGAGAGTCATGATTCAATATGCAAAAGAAAAGGACTGAAATGTGATATGAAATGATTTTAAAAATGAGAGAAAAATATTTTAATGCAATTCAGTGCATTGGTGAAAGAATGCAAAAAGAATGAGTTCAAAATGCTTTATGGATGATGAGAAATGAATTCTACAATTCAATGTATGCAAAATAAAACAAATTCAAAAAAGAAATTAAACAATTAATTAATTCAGTCACTAAAAAAAATAAAAATGAGAAAATAAAATTTGTGAAAATTTTATAAAATGCTACATGTGATTCATGAGTTTTTTGGGATTTTTTAAATGCAAGAAACTATTTTTAAAAATTAAAAATGAAATGCAAGAATTAAATAAAAATAAAAGTAAAGAAACAAGCATGGGGGGTGCGTATAGCATGGGAAATCACGTTGAAAATTGAAATGGGCTGGAAGGTGGGGGTGCGAACAGCAAGGCCCATAACTTAAATCCATCTGCAAAAATAAAATAAAAGAGTGGAGCACGCGTGGACTCAGTCAACGGTCATATTCAATCACTACCAATGGATTAATCCTACGCCTACCAACGGTCAATGCAAACACCAAAGTAATCATGATCAACATACCAGATCAGTCAACCACCACAATTAACATACACGCGCACGCACACAAATATTCATAACACCATACAACTCCCACGTGATCAGCACATGCTCATTTTAATGTGTTGGCACACATCTGGCCACACGATTCATCAGACGTACGTAAACAAGTCAAGAAAAGAAAAAAGTAATTAAAATGAGAGAATATGATTGGGTGCACATAGTAACAACCATGGGGTAATGAACACACAAACACTAAATAAAAATCAGAAAAAAAAAATAAACGTGGCAGCGTGATGGCCGTTGGATCAACAAAATGAATGGCTGGGATTATCTCTTCCACATAAAACCCTAATCTGGCCGGAGGGAGAACCAGACGCCGGAGCCCTAGCTCCGGTCGTCTTCTCCGGCGAACCTCACCCAAAAAATTCCCAGAAATGGCATGCGAATATACTAAACTGATCAGAAAAATGAGAGGGTTAAGAATATCACATCAAAAATTGCAAATAACCAGCATACAAAGAGAAATGAATGAAACAAGATTTGGATTCAAAACTTTAAACACACGATACAACCAAACCACACGTCCAATCTCAAAAATAAACATATCAGAATGATCAGTGGGCATCACACATCAATATGCACGTTTAAAAAAGGAGTTTTAAGATCATGGAAAATACCACTGACCTGAGATCACGCAGCCTTTATCCTTGCCTTTAGCTTCCAACGACGGGTGATTTGTACTCTACAGATGCCAAGGATGAAAGTTGTGAAAGAATCTTTTGAGAAACCCTTGTGGATTGTGAGATTCTATGAAGAAAAGCTTTTTAGGGTTCAAACTTTTTTCTCCTCCAAATCACATGTTCTCCCTTCTAACCCTAGCACGAGTTAGCTTAAATAGATTAGGTTAATCCACTGATGATCACTTGGGCCTTGGTAATTCTTTGTTTAATGAGTTTTGGATGATTTTAGAAAATTGCATTATGTGAGATACACCCTCTTCCATGCATGTACACCTAAATATTTCATGATGGATCACTTATTTAACAATTGCTAATCACACCTGAATTTGATTTGGGCCTTGAGATGTATTGGTTCATGAGTTTTCAATAATTTGTCAATTTTGCACCATGTGACATAAGTAATGAATAAGTCATGAAATTTCTTGGTTCAAAGGTCCAAAATGATCCTTAAGGAGTGTTCTTTGATGTTAGAATGTGACATGAAGCAATGGAATCAATTATAGGTCACTATGTCCCAAAATGCAAATGGAACCATGAGAAAACCCTAAAAAACCACTTTGCCTTCTTTTGGTCATAACTTGAGTTTCACAAATGATATGGAGACCATCTAGTACTTGTTGGAAAGGGGAGAAAAAGATATTCAACTTTCATGTTTGAGGAAAATTCATTTGAAGCTTTCTTGATGATGAAAAGTCAAGTTGAATGTAGTGTAAGAACTTGCCCAAAAAAGGAAACTTTCAAATTATAGGTCATTTCCATATTTAGTAACTTTTGCACCAACTCCTGATTCTTGATAAATGGCATGAAACTTGACCCCTGAAGGCCATATGAGGATGTGGGACCTTGAAAATCTTGAAGAGAACCTCAAGATTTCACAGTTGACTTCCCCTCTCACTGTTGACTTTTCCCCAATTCTCCTGATTCCCAATCCATTGTCCAATTGAACTTCTCCTGAACCAAACTGATGGACAATCTTCCATTCTTAGATACTTAGGGACCCAAGGAATACCATGGAATCAAGTCTTACCCAGAAAATCAGAAATAAACTGACTTTATAGCAAACCCTAATTTTGGTACCCTTAGTCTAGGAGGAAATAACACAATCTCCAAATCCAAATTCCTCTGAATATGATGTGTATCCTCTCCAACAAAGATAAGATATTCCATTTGGTGATGATAAAAACACAAGAAACTTGCCAATTGGAGCAATAAACCCAAGAATCTCAAAACCCTAGTTTCTGCACTGGTTAGGAGAGAGTGATCCACTTGAACTCTCTTGCTTGACCCTTTGAAGAACATCTTCTCCTCTTGAACTTGCCTCATGCACCTTGACCCCATGCTAAGAACCAACGATATGCACACATGATAATGCAAAATGAGATGAAACATAAGCCAGTTAGTACTAAAGTAAGGAGAGCAAATTTTGGGGTGCTACAGGTGCCCCTATTCAATCAACTTGGTCCTGACAGTATGATAGCGACGGCTCTCAGACATTCCAGGATACACGGGGATTGAATACCGAAAGAGCCCCGAAAATTTGCTAATGGTGAGAATAACGAAATGGAGCATGCTGAAAAATAGGGAGTATGACCTCAACCATACCCACAAATATAAGACGAATATGACCTCAATCGCACCCACGAAACGAATACAACCTCAATTATACCCGCAAAGGAAAACTGACCTCAATTACTCTATCCACAAAGGAAATAGGAATATGACCTCAATCGCACCCACAAAACGAATACAACCTCAATTGCACCCTCAAAGGAAGACTGACCTCAATCACTCTACCCACAAAGAAAATACGAATACGACCTCAATCGCACCCACAAAACGAATACAACCTCAATTGCACCCTCAAAGGAAGACTGACCTCAATCACTCTACCCACAAAGAAAATACGAATACGACCTCAATCGCACCCATAAAACGAATACAACCTCAATTGTACCCTCAAAGGAAGACTGACCTCAATCACTCTACCCACAAAGAAAATACGAATACGACCTCAATCGCACCCACAAAACGAATACAACCTCAATTGTACCCTCAAAGGAAGACTGACCTCAATCACTCTACCCACAAAGAAAATACGAATACGACCTCAATCGCACCCACAAAACGAATACAACCTCAATTGCACCCTCAAAGGAAGACTAACCTCAATCACTCTACCCACAAAGAAAATACGAATACGACCTCAATCGCACCTACAAAACGAATACAACCTCAATTGTACACTCAAAGGAAAACTGACCTCAATCACTCTACCCACAAAGAAAATACGAATACGACCTCAATCGCACCCACAAAACGAATACAACCTCAATTGTACCCTCAAAGGAAGACTGACCTCAATCACTCTAGCCACAAAGAAAATACAAATACAACCTCAATTGTACCCACAAAGGATAACCAACATAAATTGGACTTCGCCGGGGATAACGTGAAACAAAACTTCTGGTTTAAACCACCCCCACTGAGAAAAGGAAACTGGCAAGCAAAATATGTCAAGCGAGAACTGACTACCAGGCGAGAACTGGATTTACCAAAGAGATGTCAGACGATAACTGACTACCAGGCGAGAACTGGGTTTACAAAAGAGATGTCAGACAAGAACTGACTACCAGGCGAGAACTGGGTTTACAAAAGATATGTCAGACGAGAACTGACTACCAGGCGAGAACTGGGTTTACAAAAGAGATGTCAGACGAGAACTGACTACCAGGCGAGAACTGGGTTTCACCAAGTAAGTCAGACGAGAACTGACTACCAGACGAGAACCAGATTTACAAAGGAGATTGGCCAATCCAAGGCAAACTTCTAACGGACTCACGATCCATAGATAAGATGACTCCGCTGGGGAAAGGAGAAGTCTAAATAAAATACTCTGCCGGGGAGCACAAATATGAGGAACGCATCCCTCCAAAATCTCCTGAGTTATGCCACCTCTGCTGGGAAAGAGAACTGGCAAGGAAAGCATCGAACCTGGCTTATGCTTCGAATGCAAATGTTTGAATTTTTCCGTAATGCTCCACACGAAGTGGAAATGCTACGCCTTTAAGGATGCAATGCAAATGCTTATGATATGCAAAAAGGGTCCCTCCAGCAAAATAAATGCTGGAGAGAAAAGATCAATTCAGCTGAGGATGACAAAAATAAATTGTCCTCTGAATCCAAGAACTCTGCCGAGAAGGATCACGCTGACCGGCTCTTCGGATTAACAACTTCTGCTGGGGGGTTGAGAATGAATGCCACTAACAGAACCAAAAGTCTGTTACTGAGGATTGCCAATAACAATGAGCTTAGAACCTGCTGGGGATGCCAGCCCATAACACCATCCTGCTTGGGGAAAACAGTCCATAATACCATCCTGCATAGGGATACCGGTGAAATTAGCTTGCTGATGGGGAGGATGACTTTACTCCCACCTTGCTGGGGATTAGAATATGACATCGTCGGTGAAAGCGCGCTTCCTGACTGGATGGGGAATGTGAACACCCTAATTCTGTGGGGAAATAACGTCTTGATCCGGAGAAAATACTTCCTGAGCCTTCTGCTGGGGAAAGTCTGCTCTGCTGAGGAAAGTTTGCCCTGCTGGGGAAGGAGCAATCTCAATACTGGGGAGAGCCAACTGCTGGGGAAGTACAATCCTGTTACCCTACAACCTGACTTGTCTTTATGGTCATAAGCGGCTCTTTGAACTTTTCACTTGCCCCAGACCACCAGGTCTAATGGAAGAAATCATCTCAAGAGGATTTTGGAGAGATTTATCATATCTTGCACATAACTGCCCCAGTCTTCGTAATCCATGAAGTACATTACCTCGAAAGGGATTGTAATGACTTGAAAATACTCTGCTTTAGTATCTTGAACCTTGAGGAGGTGTTTTCAATTAACCATTTTCAGGAGTGGACAATCTCCCACGCTCTAGAGGTGCCCTGCCCCAATATGAGCTTTGAAGTGATTTTACCCCTGATCTTAGAATGAATGCCCCAGAATAACTGAATTTTGGAGAGATTTCTCGACGTGACTACCCCAGATTGGCTACATCTTAACACGACTTACTGGGGAGAGCCCACTCTACACTGAGTCTCTTGGCAGCATGCCCTTTTATATGATTGTCCTTCAGAATTTTCAAGCATCCCAATTTGGCAGGATCAAGCTTCTTGACTGGCGTTCCCTGTGTAAGCTGCATTGATGTTTAGGCACATGTATGCAAACGGAACAAGTTATTTATGAGAATGATAATTCTAATGCAACACTCATGTTAACCTTGAAGTTTTATCGAATGCGTCGCCAAGCCCTGTGAACGAATCACTAGCTGGGATGCGACCTTGATTTTTGAATGGCAAAACAATGCGCACATGCAATACTAACAAATCTTATTAGCACAACTCGTAGGAGTCAGGGACGATATCCTGTTGAAGTTTGCTTTCGGAATAAACCTTGTTTCAATTAGGACTTTTAAGGGTTGTAACGTGGTCTGGTTCGCGGCTTCAGAAAAAAGGATTTATGGCTCAAAATTTATCGATACCCACCCACTCTTCGTGATGTTCTCCAGTCCTATGTTCAGTTAATCTGACCCAACTGCTCATCTCTCAAAAGGTTTATGATCTTTAAGGAACCCATGCCACTAATGGTTTGACACCTAAGGAAGTTTTGGAGTGACAGTCACCCCTTTTTATCCTTTGTGCCCGTAATCACACAAATTTGTTCTTATCGAGGATTTTATTTTGTAATCCTTTTCATTTTTCGCTTTTTCTTTCTTTTGCCTTTTTTATCCCTAATTTTTGCCTGGACTGACTCTTTTGAGTTTTTTCGATTTTGAAGTCCAGCGGGATGCCCTGACTTTTGCCTAAGTCACTTGTTTACAAGTTTCGACCTAGCGGGCTTTCTTTTTTTATTCCCCTTTTTGAACAAAGCGTGTGACACTGGTTGTCTTACTTGCTTGAAAGGGTTGTGACTGCCTCACTCCTTGATTGTTGATGGATAACCGTTGTGGTTTCACATCTCTTGACCTCTTGACGGTGGGATAGAAGGTAATGGTTCCTCGGATGCACACTTTCCTTGAAATTTGAACGCTCGGTCAAACTAACTGACGCCTACCCTGCCCCTGGGATAAGTATGAGGGTTTTTTCGTACGAAGGAAACTCCTACTTCAAGGCTCAAAGGGGTTAACGAGGGTCTATCTCCCTTATATCTCCAGTGTTTAGGGGTTTGAAACAATGCCTGTACATCCTCAACAGGGTTCTATCCTTGAACATACAACCAGAGATTTTGCGTTTTCGTCTCATCATCCTCCCTCAAGAGTTCTAAACAAGAAAATTGGTATTGCAGTGCATATAAACATTTAAGAGTGAACACGAATGGATTACTTCAAGAAAAACATACTCATTGCATTAATATCATCATTAAAAAACAAACAAGTCTTACATGTATACGATGCTTTAACAAGAAATGAAAAACTACAAATGAAAATGCAGTAAAGAAGCTGAAGATTGCCATTGCTGAGGAAGCTCAATTCTGTTTGGACGTACTTGCAGACTGAGTGTTCATTTGAGAAAGGAGGCTTCCATTGATGTACATATCATCTTCAGTGAATACCATGATCTCTGAGTCTACCAGGTCTTGCACCTTGTGCTTGAACACGTTGCAGTTTTCAATTGAATGACCCAGTGTGTCTGAGTGATATTCACATCTGGCATCCAGATCATAATCAGGAGGAATAGGGTCGGGAACAGGCTTGGCATCCCTTAGTTGAACCAAAGAACTTTCAAGTAGACGGGCAAGAACATGGCTGTGAGGAATAGGGAGTGGATCAAACCTTCTCTCAAGCCTCCGTGATCTTTGTTGTCTCCTTCCAGAGCAGTTCTCTTGTTGACCCTGATTCGAGCGCATAATCTTTTCAGACACTCTTCTTTTCAGACTTGGTCGAGGCGTAGGAAGCATTTGTGGATGTGGGGATTCTAAGACCAAGGGCTGTAAGAAATGCCCCTGACCTGATGTGGCTTTAGGAGAAGCAACGGGGATACCCACTTCTTTTTCAATAGCTAGAGTGGGACCACCTTGTATGCTTACGCTGCTCGGTGTGAATTCGATTTTCCTCGAATCAATCAGATCCTGGACAGCGTGCTGAAGGGCCGTACATTTCTCCACAGTATGCCCTGGTGCCCCAGAATGGAAATCACAATGGGCTTTTGCATTGTAGCCTTGTGGGGGATTACCAGTAAAAGGAGCCAAAGTCCTTTTCTGTACCAGTTGCAACTGAAGAAGATGCTGCAATAGTTGAGAATATGGCATAGGGAGTGGATGAAAAACTCTTTCAGGCTGCTTCGGTCTCTATGCACACTTTTTATTCTTAGGCTTATCTTGGGAGACACGACCTGGTTGCGGTTGGGAAAGTCCCGGAACTTTAGCTTGTGGAAGAGATTCACGAGGCAATCCACGATCAAATCCCAAAGAGATGGGAGGAGTAAGGACCTCTGTTGTGGAAGCGAGCACATGACTATTTTCCTTCTTTAACACTGTTTTCAAAACTTCTGTGACCAAACCCAACTGAGCCTTCATCTGATTGACCTCCTCCTTCAGCATCTTCTGCTCCTGGGACATGACCAGCATGTCTTCCCCAAATTGCCTCATCTGAACCTTCATCTCAAGCATCTCTGCACGAAGTTGTTCCATGGCTATCCTCTGGTTATCACATACTGAGTAGAATACCGATGAACTGGCTAATCAATCCTAAGATGCGGAGGAGCACAAAGTAAGAACACCAGAGATAAACACCTGTTGTGCAGCATGAATATGCAAAATGATTATGCAAAATGATTATGCAAAATGATTATGAATATGCAAATGCAAATGAATATGTTTGAGTATTCGCAGGGCGATCCACCCCTTGATTCCAGTTTAACAGCAAGATAAAACGGAACTTCTGCTCATATATTAAGAAAACCAGAGGAAAACCAAATGTCAACAATCACAATCCAAGGTAACAAGTCTGAGCACAAAATCATAGATCCCAACCAACAAGTCTGGCGGTGGTCCAAATAATGAAAGAAAAAAGAAAACTACGGCATGTCATCAAAGTCTACAAGTGTCAATCCCCCCATCCATTATGCTTCTTGCTCCAGTCTTGAATTTCTTTGAACAACTTTTTGGTGTCGGGATGCTTCGGTCTCTGAATTAGCTCTTGAATGAGAACGTCTCTCCTATGCATGATCCCTTCCAAGTATCGGCAATGTAACTCCCAAGCGTCTTCTCCAGAAACACCATCCATACTAGGTCCCTCATGTCTAGGTCTCTTCACTTCAGCTTGGACCTTCAGTTCCTCTATGGAGGCTATGGCTTCATTGAGTCGACCCTCGACTGCTTGTCTCTAGAATACCCTTGATAGGATCTCAGCGTCTTTCTTCTTGAGCTGCGACTTCAATTGATCAATCTGAGCTAAATAATCGTCTTCTTTTCGCTTGCTCTCAGCCATTGCAGTTTCTCGGTGAGCATTGAACCTGTGAATCTTTAACAAAGCCTTGTCCAATTCCTCCTTCTTAGACTCGAGAACCTTACTGATACCATCTAAAGCTTGTTTCATCCTTTGTCTGGCCGCGACCTTGTCAGCTAGCTCCTTTTCTGCTTCAGCAAGAAGCTCTGTCTTCAACTTGGCGATATGAACAGCTTCACCCCGCTCATGTTTCAATTGGTAAATCTCTCTTTGTAGCTCACTGTTTTCTTCTCACAGCTTTTCCTTTTCAGCCCACAACTTGCTAAACTTCTCTATCTCAACTGTGGTAGGAGGCTCAATCAGCAAGGGGTAAGATGGTGGTTCTACCGGGAAGGGAAGAAGCTCCTCTTCTGCTCTCTTCTTAATCCACTCTTTATAGGAAGGGAAAGCCCGATTGTTACATTTCCCAAATGAAGTTTTTCCCTTCTTGGTCACCTGCTTCCAAGCATTCACAATCTTCCTTATCATCTCTTGATCCCCAGTACCATTGAAGAATAAGGACTCTCTGACATCTCGCTCTTCAGGTGGACCTTTCAAAGGATAACCAAACTGCCTGATAACAAGGGAATGAGTATAGTTAATTCCACCTCTTCTCCCTATCAATGGTACATTAGGGAATTCTCCGCACTTGCAAATAATCTCTATTCCTAGCAAGTCACAGTTGAACCAGACAGTGTTGTCAGCAGTCAAGCCCATTAACCTCTTTGACCACTTCAGAGAATCTTTCGTATTAACGAAGGCGCCAGCTTCGGGGAGATGGCTCAGAAACCAAGTAGATAAGAGCGGTGGACAACAACTCATGGTATTTCCCCGCCTATTTTCATTCTTGTAGTGGACTGAGTGATACACATCACCTAGCAAGGTAGGTATAGGATTCTTTGAAATAAAGATTCTGACAGCATGCATATCCACCAGATCAGGAACATTGGGAAATAGGACAATCCCATAGATGCACATAGCCAGAATAGCTTGGAAAGCAGTCCAATTCTTCTCTTTAACATGTATGTAAGCTTGATCAAACAAGAACTTCAATAAGAAACCCTTAGCTCCTTGTTTTTCCTCAATGTTACTGCTCAGAACGGATTCACCAATATGAAGAGCAATAGCCATTTCTTTTATCCCGGGGTGTTCTTCAGAAAAGAATACTATGTCATGCCTGATGGGGATTCCCAAAATAAATGAGAACTCCTCCAACGTTGGGGCCAAGATGTAGTCTGGGAAAGTGAAGCAACGCAAAGACGGATCGTAAAACTGAAGAAGTGTATGAATGGTATCCTTCTCATACTTGGAGATATTGTAGACAAACTTCAGAAGTCTCCCATACCCTCCACTGAACTCTGTACGAACTCCGGGACCATCCATACTAATCAGCTTGTGAATCAACGTCAAGGTCGGATCTGGGAACGAATAGGCAACAGTCTTCTTTCTCTGGACACCCATGCCAAGGTAACCTCAGAAAATCGGAGTCAAGAGTAAGATGCAAGCCCTGAAAAATGTCAAACATGTCAGAATGCAAGAAAAATGATATGCTCATGCAAACATGGGATCAAGGCAACACTGCTGGATGTGCTGTGCTGTTAACTGAACGAGAACCACAACCCAGAAAACCAGAATTCCAAAATACCGAACCACTGAGATAACCAGGAACCCAGATAATCAAACATTGATGAGAAATCCAGAAAAACCGGGTAGGTTGAAGGTTTTGGTTACCTGCAAACCTGCAAACACCCATCCCCTCTCACGTGTGGGTACTAGGATGTTTAGTATCCTGGGCTCTCAGGTCGAGAAATGATGATACGTTCACCATTTCTGGTTTGGCATCATCCTCAATCGAGGAGGCCTCAACTGATTCTCCAAAACGGAAGGTCCTCAGCTTCTGGCACTGAGGTCGCGAAACAATAGTACATTCATCCCTCGGGGTACAGTACTATCGTCAATCGAGGAGTGCCTCCATTGATTCTCTTCAAAAGATAGGGGCCATCCTATGCGAGTTCCAAAGTGGGCCCTCGGGTGCGAATGGGTTTGCCATAGAATGTGGTCTGCCACTGTCACCACTAAAGAGGGATGTTTCCACTAAGGTCATCGATGATCGGTCACCAGAGCCGACAGCTCTCTAGATCGACCTCCTAACATGCGCAAGACACACACGTTAGAAGGCGTCCCAAGATAGCCTCGTCTAGTTGTGAATTTCGTGAACACACAAACGTACCAAGCGGGCACGTATGTAACGCCCCAGTTTTGCCAATTTTAGTTTTATTGAGTCTTTTGATTATTTTATTATTATTTTATTTTATTTCTGACTTTTGTGTGAAAATATGTTATTTTTAGTCGTGAATATATTTTATCGCGTTTCGGGAACATTTGCGAGATATTTGAGTATGGGGGTATTTTGGACATTTCATAGATATTTGGATAAGTTAGTAAGAAAAGAAAATAGAAAAGGGAAAGAAAGAAAAATAGAGAGAAAGAAAGAAGAAAGAAGGAAAAAGAGAAGAAAATAGGAGAAGAGAGAAAATTGGAGAAGAGTGGAAAAATCACCAAGATCAAGTTCTAGAGTCGATTAAATCGGGTAAGGGTGCGAAACTCGATTATTCTATAATTGTATACGATTATGTATGTGTGTTTGTTGTTGTTTTGGATTGAATTTGAAGAAAATGAGTAAAACCCATATTTGGTATAATTGATTAGAAATTGATTTGAATGTGTCAAAACTTGTGTTGATTGTGTTTTAGATTGTCTATACATGTTGGTTGTGTGTTATTGCAATTCAAATTGGTCATTTTCTAAGTTTTAGGTGAAAAATTGGTTGATTGGATTTGGAAAACGCAGAACATTGTTCTGCATATTTTTTCTGAAATTTCCAGGTCATACGCGTATGGGGCATGTTCATACGCGTATGAACCTTGGCATTACGCGTAAGGTGGGCGAGCCATGAGGGCAATACGCGTATGGGCTGCTTGTTTTCTCGACCATCTGTCCATTTGCGTACGATACGCGTAGCTTTTTAGGTCAATACGCGTACGGGCTTGGGCATTACGCGTACGGTCATTTCAACATGAACTTTGGGAAAATGAGATCTCTGCTCATACGCGTATGGCTCATGGTGATACGCGTATGGGCAGGACTTTTGCAAAATGTGACTTTTCAAAATATCGTTTTTCGTTTTCGTTCGTAACTTTTGATCCGTTTATCCGATTTTTGCATTTTTGGTATCGTTGCGTAGCTATTGAGCTGTACTTTCTTGTGATGATGATTTTGAAATTGTTAACCGATTTAATTATGTCGAAAAGTCAGGAATAGTGTCGGTTGTCGACTTTTGTCGTTATACTTGTACGTAATCGATGTGTATTGTGCAAGGTGCTGTTGTATGATGTAAACGTATGTGTTTAGATTATGTTGTGATGAATTGTGGCCGAAAGGCAAGAAATGCTAAGTGTGGTAGTTGATGATATATGCATGATTGTGGATGTATATATGTATGCAATGTGAATGTCATGAGTCATTGTATGCCAAACATCATGATATGCATTGTGGAAACGTCCTGAGTGACGGTTTGGTTCCAGAGGGAATCTGCTATAACATCGTGTGCCTCAAAAATATGAGGCGATGCCTGAGGACTTAAAGCGGTGGTTATAGACGATTGTGTGCCTTGGATAGGACTTAAAACAATCCATAATGTCGTGTGCCTCGAAAATATGAGGCGATGCCTGAGGACCTAAAGCGACGGGTGAACATCGTAGGCCCGACGGGGAGTTACTTGAGATTCTCAGTAACGAGCGATGGTTCCAATAGTTCCTGAGTGAACTGATGAGACATGTGACATTGGAAGTCGGTACCGCATGGCATGTGCATAGAGTCGTTGTGTCGGTCTCTGTGCATTTGCATAAATCATGATTTAATTGTGCATGTAATTGTGAATGTGATTGATGGGATGGAATATGTGTGATTGGGTTGGTGATTACGGGTATGTTGTATGTTTGATGTGTATTGGCGTTAATGCGTGAGAATTGTGCTGTATTACGTTATGTTTGATCTATGAGAAATTGTGGTACAACTGTGGTGAGAAATGTGTTTACTTACGTATGTTTGTGTTACTATATAATTTTATGCAATTATATTATGGTTGTTTTTCTCACCCTTCTGCTATTTTATAACGCTCTATGAGGCATTGCAGATTAGAGTTGCTGGAGGTATTCTTTTTGTGAAGCTTTGCGTCTTCATTCTTTTGTCGGTCGGCTCTGATATGTGACACGGGTAGCTAGGGTGGCCGTTGTGATTATTTTGTATATCTGACGATATATTGTAGTTGTACATGTATAACTTGATGTATGGCAGACATGTTTATATGTATATATGTATATATGCTATTCAGATTTTAGATTTTCCGCTTTAATTCTAATTTCTGAGAAGTGGGTGTAAGGAACTGAGTTTCCTCTGTATGATTGCTACCCCACTGTTGCATATCTTCATGGGCAGGTGTTGTATGTTCTGTATATGTTACTTTGATGTGATTTCCCCGTCTATGCCGTGATTCAATTATACTCTGACCAAATTTTGAACTTTCTTTTATTGCTTTAAATGCATGTTAATTGGGGGTGTAGATTGGGGGCGTCACATTAAGTGGTATCAGAGCCAGTTCGTGTCAGTTGTGTTGTTGTGTCAGTTGTGTCTGGCATATTGGGCGAGTTGTGTTGGACGAGTTGTTGTTTAACCATAGTTTCTGTATTTGGATGAACAGAATATGGCTGGTCGTAATGATGCTGCTTTGGCTGCGGCGATGAGGCTATGGCATGAGCTGTGCAGGGTGCACCGAATGCGGCGGGAAATGATGAGTTTAGAAAGAATAAGCTGTCGGTCTTTAAAGGGAAACATGATCCGGATGGTGCACAGTTGTGGTTGAAAGAGATTGAGAGGATTTTTAGGGTAATGGATTGTGACGATGATGATAAGGTGAGGCTGGGCACTCACATGTTGCATGAAGAGGCTGACGACTGGTGGATCAGTACTCGTCAGGTGTTGGAAGCTGAGGAGGAAGAAGAAGAGATTACTTGGGAGGTGTTTAGCCGAGAGTTTCTGAGGAAGTATTTTCTCGAGGATGTCCGAGGAAAGAAGGAGATTGAGTTTTTGGAACTAAAACAAGGTAATATGTCTGTAGTTGATTATACTGCTAAGTTTGTGGAACTTGTACAGTTTTATCCTCACTATGTGGAAGCGACTGCTGAATTTTCTAAGTGTGTGAAGTATGAAAGTGGTTTGCGTCCTGAGATAAAGCAAGCTATTGGTTATCAGAGGATTCGAAGGTTTGCTGATTTGGTGGAATGTTGTAGGATCTATGATGAAGATAGTAAGGCTCGTTCTGCTCACTATAAAAGTGTAAGTGACGGGAAAGGGAAACAACAGTTCCGTGGTGGTCCGTATGTGTCACCGGCTGATAAAGGTAAACAAAGGGGTACTTTTGATAGGAGGTCAGGTGGAGGAGGTATGTCTAATTCTCCTAGGTGTTTTAGATGTGGTGAATTGGGTCATCGCCAACATGAATGTAGGAAGAAGTTGGATAAGTGTTCTAATTGTGGTGGTATTGGACATGTTCTAGCGGATTGTAAAAGAAAGAATGTGGTGAAGTGCTACAATTGTGGGGAACCTGGTCACATTAGTTCGAAGTGTCCTAATCCGAAGAAGGCTCAGACTAGTGGGAAAGTGTTTTCATTGGCGGGAACTCAGACTTCAAGTGCTGATCGTCTGATAAGAGGTACTTGCTTTATTAATAATACGCCTTTAATTGCTATTATTGATACTGGAGTGACTCATTCGTTTATTTCGTCTAAGTGCGCGAAGCGTTTGAATCTTGTGTTGTCTGTGATGGGTTTTGAGATGGTTATTGATACTCTAGCGATGGGGTCAGTAACTACTTCTTTGGTCTGTCTAAGTTGTCCTTTAGCCATTTATGGTAAAGACTTTGTGATGGATTTGGTGTGTTTACCGTTGGAAGGTTTAGATGTGGTGTTGGGAATGAATTGGTTGCAATTCAATCGGGTTCACATTGATTGTTATCATAAGCTTGTAAGGTTTCCTTCTCTTAAGGAAGATGAAGACTCGAGTTTCTTATCTACCAAAGAGTTGAAGAAACTTTTGGCGGATGAAGCTCAGTTGTTTGGTTTGTTTGCATCGTTGTCTGTGGATAGTCAAGCTCCTCTTGAAGTGTTTCCTGTTGTGTGTGATTTTCCCGAGGTGTTTCCTAATGATATTTCAGATGTGCCGCCGGTGCGAGAGGTTGAATTTTCTATAGATCTAGTTCCTGGTACTAGACCTGTTTCTATGGTACCTTATAGAATGTCGGCATCTGAATTGGTGGAATTGAAAAAGCAGTTGAATGAGTTGTTGGAAAAGAGGTTCGTGAGGCCAAGTGTTTCTCCTTGGGGTGCTCCAGTTTTGTTGGTGAAAAAGAAAGATGGGAGTATGTGATTATGTATTGATTATCGCCAGTTGAACAAAGTGACGATTAAGAATAAGTATCCGCTTCCAAGGATTGATGATCTGATGGATCAGTTGGCTGGTGCTTGTGTATTTAGTAAGATTGATTTGAGATCGGGGTATCATCAGATAAGAGTGAAAGAAGAGGATATTCAGAAGACGGCCTTTAGAACACGTTACGGTCATTATGAATATTCTGTGATGCCGTTCGGGGTTTCTAATGCTCCTGGTGTGTTTATGGAATACATGAATCGTATTTTCCACTAGCATTTGGATCGTTTTGTCGTGGTGTTTATTGATGATATTTTAATCTATTCTAAGTCTCGTGAGGAACATGCAGAGCATTTGCGTATTGTTTTGCAGGTTTTGAAGGAAAGGAAGCTTTTTGCCAAATTGTCCAAGTGTGAATTCTGGTTGTCTGAGGTGAGTTTTCTTGGGCACGTAATTTCAGGTAATGGTATTGCAGTGGATCCATCTAAAGTAGAAGCAGTTCTACAATGGGAGGTTCCTAGATCCGTTACTGAAATTCGAAGCTTTGTAGGTTTGGCTGGTTATTATCGGAGGTTCATTGAAGGTTTTTCGAAGCTAGCTCTTCCTTTGACGCAGTTGACTTGTAAGGGCAAAGCGTTCATTTGGGATATTCAATGTGAAGAGAGTTTTTGTGAGCTGAAGAGAAGATTGACGACAGCTCCGGTTCTGGTTTTACCGAATCCTAATGAGCCATTTGTTGTGTATTGTGATGCTTCTTTAATTGGTTTGGGTGGTGTTTTGATGTAGGAAGGTAAGGTTGTAGCTTATGCTTCAAGGCAGTTAAGAGTTCATGAGAAAAACTATCCTACTCATGATCTTGAATTAGCGGCTGTGGTTTTTGTGTTGAAGATTTGGAGGCACTATCTCTATGTGCGAGGTTCGAAGTATTCAGTGATCATAAAAGCTTGACATATTTATTTGATCAGAAAGAGTTGAACATGAGGCAGCGGAGATGGTTGCAATTCTTGAAAGACTACGACTTTGGCTTGAATTACCATCCTGGTAAAGCTAATGTGGTAGCCGATGCATTGAGTCATAAATCATTGCATATGTCTGCATTGATGGTGAAAGAGTGGGAACTTTTAGAATCGTTCAGAGATTTGAGTTTGGTTTGTGAAGTGACGTCGGTTAGTGTAAGGCTTGGAATGTTGAAAGTTACTAATGAATTTTTGTTGTCGGTTAGTGAGAAACAAAAGCTGGATTTGAAATTCGTTGATTTGATGAGGAATGAGAATGTGGATTTCAAGGTGGATAATTTTGGTGTTTTGAGGTTTCGTGGTCGTATTTGCATTCCTGATGATGCGGAGTTGAAAAGAATGATTTTGGAGGAAGGACACAGGAGTAACCTAAGTATTCATCCGGGAGCGAATAAGATGTACCAAGATTTGAAGAAGATTTTCTGGTGGTCTGGTTTGAAAAGAGATGTGGCTCAGTTTGTGTATGCATGTTTGACTTGTCAGAAATCGAAAGTGGAACATTTAAGGCCTAGTGGTTTGTTGCAACCATTGGAGATTCTTGAGTGGAAATGGGATAGCATTTCGATGGATTTTGTAACGGGATTACCAAACACTCAGCGAGGGTATAATGCTATTTGGGTGATTGTGGACAGGCTGACTAAATCGGCGCATTTTATTCCGATTGACATCAGTTTTTCTTTGGAGAGGTTAGCTGAGATCTATATCAGTGTGGTGGTGAAATTGCATGGGGTTCCTTTGAGTATTTTTTCTGATCGAGATCCTAGGTTTACATCGAGATTTTGGGAAAGTTTACAGAAGGGTTTGGGTTCTAAATTGAGGTTGAGTTCGGCTTATCATCCGCAGACGGATGGTCAGACCGAAAGAACTATTCAGTCTTTGGAGGATTTGTTGAGAGCGTGTGTTTTGGAACAAGGTGGTGTGTGGGACAGTTATCTTGCATTGATTGAGTTTACATATAATAACAGTTTCCATTCTAGTATTGGAATGGCACCTTTTGAGGCTTTATATGGACGAAGATGTCGAACGCCGTTGTGTTGGCACGAAACTGGTGAAAGTTCGGTGGTTGGACCGGAATTGGTGCAACAGACGACGGAAAAGGTAAAGTTTATTCGTGAGAAAATGAAGGCTTCTCAGAGTAGACAAAAGAGTTATCATGATCGGAGACGGAAGGATCTTGAGTTTCAAGAGGGTGATCACGTATTTCTGAGAGTTACGCCGGTAACGGGTGTTGGTCGTGCTTTGAAATCTAAGAAGCTTACTTCTAGATTTATTGGTCTTTACCAGATATCCGCGAGAGTTGGTGCTTTAGCGAACCGTGTGGCGTTACCGCCGAATCTGTCGAATTTGCATGATGTGTTTCATGTTTCACAGCTTCGGAAGTATGTTCCAGACCCTTCACATGTGATTCCGATGGACGAGGTTGAGGTAAGGGATAACCTTACGATCGAGGCATTATCGGTTAGTATTTTGGATCGCGAGGTGAAGCGGTTGAGGGGTAAAGAGATTGCACTTGTGAAAGTGGCATGGGGAGGCGCTGCTGAGGGGAATTTGACGTGGGAGTTGGAGAGTAGGATGCGGGAGTCGTATCCAGAGTTGTTTGTATCAGGTAACATTTTCGAGGACGAAAATTTCTAAGTGGGGGAGAGTTGTAACGCCCCAGTTTTGCCAATTTTAGTTTTATTGAGTCTTTTGATTATTTTATTATTATTTTATTTTATTTCCGACTTTTATGTGAAAATATGTTATTTTTAGTCGTGAATATATTTTATCGCGTTTCGGGAACATTTGCGAGATATTTGAGTGTGGGGGTATTTTGGACATTTCATAGATATTTGGATAAGTTAGTAAGAAAAGAAAATAGAAAAGGGAAAGAAAGAAAAATAGAGAGAAAGAAAGAAGAAAGAAGGAAAAAGAGAAGAAAAGAGGAGAAGAGAGAAAATTGGAGAAGAGTGGAAAAATCACCAAGATTAAGTTCTAGAGTCGATTAAATCGGGTAAGGGTGCGAAACTCGATTATTCTATGATTGTATACGATTATGTATGTGTGTTTGTTGTTGTTTTGGATTGAATTGGAAGAAAATGAGTAAAACCCATATTTGGTATAATTGATTAGAAATTGATTTGAATGTGTCAAAACTTGTGTTGATTGTGTTTTAGATTGTCTATACATGTTGGTTGTGTGTTATTGCAATTCAAATTGGTCATTTTCTGAGTTTTAGGTGAAAATTTGGTTGATTGGATTTGGAAAACGCAGAACATTGTTCTGCAGAATTTTTCTGAAATTTCCAGGTCATACGCGTATGGGGCATGTTCATACGCATATGAACCTTGGCATTACGCGAAAGGTGGGCGAGCCATGAGGGCAATACGCGTATGGGCTGCTTGTTTTCTCGGCCATCTGTCCATTTGCGTATGATACGCGTAGCTTTTTAGGTCAATACGCGTACGGGTTTGGGCATTACGTGTACGGTCATTTCAACGTGAACTTTGGGAAAATGAGATCTCTGCTCATACGCGTATGGCTCATGGTGATACGCATATGGGCAGGACTTTTGCAAAATGTGACTTTTCAAAATATCATTTTTCATTCGTAACTTTTCAAAATGCTCATAAGCGTCTTCTCCAGAAACACCATCCATACTAGGTCCCTCATGTCTAGGTCTCTTCACTTCAGCTTGGACCTTCAGTTCCTCTATAGAGGCTATGGCTTCATTGAGTCGACCCTCGACTGCTTGTCTCTAGAATACCCTTGATAGGATCTCAGCGTCTTTCTTCTTGAGCTGCGACTTCAATTGATCAATCTGAGCTAAATAATCGTCTTCTTTTCGCTTGTTCTCAGCCATTGCAGTTTCTCGGTGAGCATTGAACCTGTGAATCTTTAACAAAGCCTTGTCCAATTCCTCCTTCTTAGACTCGAGAACCTTACTGATACCATCTAAAGCTTGTTTCATTCTTTGTCTGGCCGCGACCTTGTCAGCTAGCTCCTTTTCCGCTTCAGCAAGAAGCTCTGTCTTCAACTTGGCGATATGAACAGCTTCACCCCGCTCATGTTTCAATTGGTAAATCTCTCTTTGTAGCTCACTGTTTTCTTCTCGCAGCTTTTCCTTTTCAGCCCACAACTTGTTAAAATTCTCTATCTCAACTGTGGTAGGAGGCTCAATCAGCAAGGGGTAAGATGGTGGTTCTACCGGGAAGGGAAGAAGCTCCTCTTCTGCTCTCTTCTTAATCCACTCTTTATAGGAAGGGAAAGCCCGGTTGTTACATTTCCCAAATGAAGTTTTTCCCTTCTTGGTCACCTGCTTCCAAGCATTCACAATCTTCCTTATCATCTCTTGATCCCCAGTACCATTGAAGAATAAGGACTCTCTGACATCTCGCTCTTCAGGTGGACCTTTCAAAGGATAACCAAACTGCCTGATAACAAGGGAAGGAGTATAGTTAATTCCACCTCTTCTCCCTATCAAGGGTACATTAGGGAATTCTCCGCACTTGCAAATAATCCTATTCCTAGCAAGTCACGGTTGAACCAGACAGTGTTGTCAGCAGTCAAGCCCATTAACCTCTTTGACCACTTCAGAGAATCTTTCGTATTAACGAAGGCGCCAACTTCGGGGAGATGGCTCAGAAACCAAGTAGATAAGAGCGGTGGACAACAACTCACGGTATTTCCCCGCCTATTTTCATTCTTGTAGTGGACTGAGTGATACACATCACCTAGCAAGGTAGGTATAGGATTCTTTGAAATAAAGATTCTGACAGCATGCATATCCACCAGATCAGGAACATTGGGAAACAGGACAATCCCATAGATGCACATAGCCAGAATAGCTTGGAAAGCAGTCTAATTCTTCTCTTTAACATGTATGCAAGCTTGATCAAACAAGAACTTCAATAAGAAACCCTTAGCTCCTTGTTTTTCCTCAATGTTACTGCTCAGAACGGATTCACCAATATGAAGAGCAATAGCCATTTCTTTTATCCCGGGGTGTTCTTCAGAAAAGAATACTATGTCATGCCTGATGGGGATTCCCAAAATAAATGAGAACTCCTCCAACGTTGGGGCCAAGATGTAGTCTGGGAAAGTGAAGCAACGCAAAGACGGATCGTAAAACTGAAGAAGTGTATGAATGGTATCCTTCTCATACTTGGAGATATTGTAGACAAACTTCAGAAGTCTCCCATACCCTCCACTGAACTCTGTACGAACTCCGGGACCATCCATACTAATAGGCAACAGTCTTCTTTCTCTGGACACCCATGCCAAGGTAACCTCAGAAAACCGGAGTCAAGAGTAAGATGCAAGCCCTGAAAAATGTCAAACATGTCAGAATGCAAGAAAAATGATATGCTCATGCAAACATGGGATCAAGGCAACACTGCTGGATGTGCTGTGCTGTTAACTGAACGAGAACCACAACCTAGAAAACCAGAATTCCAAAATACCGAACCACTGAGATAACCAGGAACCCAGATAATCAAACATTGATGAGAAATCCAGAAAAATCGGGTAGGTTGAAGGTTTCGGTTACCTGCAAACCTGCAAACACCCATCCCCTCTCACGTGTGGGTACTAGGATGTTCAGTATCCTGGGCTCTCAGGTCGAGAAATGATGATACGTTCACCATTTCTGGTTTGGCATCATCCTCAATCGAGGAGGCCTCAACTGATTCTCCAAAATGGAAGGTCCTCAGCTTCTGGCACTGAGGTCGCGAAACAATAGTACATTCATCCCTCGGGGTACAGTACTATCGTCAATCGAGGAGTGCCTCCATTGATTCTCTTCAAAAGATAGGGGCCATCCTATGCGAGTTCCAAAGTGGGCCCTCGGGTGCGAATGGGTTTGCCATAGAATGTGGTCTGCCACTGTCACCACTAAAGAGGGATGTTTCCACTAAGGTCATCGATGATCGGTCACCAGAGTCGACAGCTCTCTAGATCGACCTCCTAACATGCGCAAGACACACACGTTAGAAGGCGTCCCAAGATAGCCTCGTCTAGTTGTGAATTTCGTGAACACACAAACGTACCAAGCGGGCACGTATGTAATGCCCCAGTTTTGCCAATTTTAGTTTTATTGAGTCTTTTGATTATTTTATTATTATTTTATTTTATTTCTGACTTTTGTGTGAAAATATGTTATTTTTAGTCGTGAATATATTTTATCGCGTTTCGGGAACATTTGCGAGATATTTGAGTGTGGGGGTATTTTGGACATTTCATAGATATTTGGATAAGTTAGTAAGAAAAGAAAATAGAAAAGGGAAAGAAAGAAAAATAGAGAGAAAGAAAGAAGAAAGAAGGAAAAAGAGAAGAAAAGAGGAGAAGAGAGAAAATTGGAGAAGAGTGGAAAAATCACCAAGATCAAGCTCTAGAGTCGATTAAATCGGGTAAGGGTGCGAAACTCGATTATTCTATGATTGTATACGATTATGTATGTGTGTTTGTTGTTGTTTTGGATTGAATTTGAAGAAAATGAGTAAAACCCATATTTGGTATAATTGATTAGAAATTGATTTGAATGTGTCAAAACTTGTGTTGATTGTGTTTTAGATTGTCTATACATGTTGGTTGTGTGTTATTGCAATTCAAATTGGTCATTTTCTGAGTTTTAGGTGAAAAATTGGTTGATTGGATTTGGAAAACGCAGAACATTGTTCTGCACAATTTTTCTGAAATTTCCAGGTCATACGCGTATGGGGCATGTTCATACGCGTATGAACCTTGGCATTACGCGTAAGGTGGGTGAGCCAAGAGGGCAATACGCGTATGGGCTGCTTGTTTTCTCGACCATCTGTCCATTTGCGTACGATACGCGTAGCTTTTTAGGTAAATACGCGTACGGGCTTGGGCATTACGCGTACGGTCATTTCAATGTGAACTTTGGGAAAATGAGATCTCTGCTCATACGCGTATGGCTCATGGTGATACGCGTATGGGCAGGACTTTTGTAAAATGTGACTTTTCAAAATATCGTTTTTCGTTTTCGTTCGTAACTTTTGATCCGTTTATCCGATTTTTGCATTTTTGGTATCGTTGCGTAGCTATTGAGCTGTACTTTCTTGTGATGATGATTTTGAAATTGTTAACCGATTTAATTATGTCGAAAAGTCAGGAATAGTGTCGGTTGTCGACTTTTGTCGTTATACTTGTACGTAATGGACGTGTATTGTGCAAGGTGCTGTTGTATGATGTAAACGTATGTGTTTAGATTATGTTGTGATGAATTGTGGCCGAAAGGCAAGAAATGATAAGTGTGGTAGTTGATGATATATGCATGATTGTGGATGTATATATGTATGCAATGTGAATGTCATGAGTCATTGTATGCCAAGCATCATGATATGCATTGTGAAACGTCCTGAGTGACGGTTTGGTTCTAGAGGGAATCTGCTATAACATCGTGTGCCTCGAAAATATGAGGCGATGCCTGAGGACTTAAAGTGGTGGTTATAGACGATTGTGTGCCTTGGATAGGACTTAAAGCAATCCATAATGTCGTGTGCCTCGAAAATATGAGGCGATGCCTGAGGACCTAAAGCGACGGGTGAACATCGTAGGCCCGACGGGGAGTTACTTGAGATTCTCAGTAACGAGCGATGGTTCTAATAGTTCCTGAGTGAACTGATGAGACATGTGACATTGGAAGTCGGTACCGCATGGCATGTGCATAGAGTCGTTGTGTCGGTCTCTGTGCATTTGCATAAAGCATGATTTAATTGTGCATGTAATTGTGAATGTGATTGATGGGATGGAATATGTGTGATTGGGTTGGTGATTACGGGTATGTTGTATGTTTGATGTGTATTGGCGTTAATGCGTGAGAATTGTGCTGTATTACGTTATGTTTGATCTATGAGAAATTGTGGTACAACTGTGGTGAGAAATGTGTTTACTTGCGTATGTTTGTGTTACTATATAATTTTATGCAATTATATTATGGTTGTTTTTCTCACCCTTCTGCTGTTTTATAACGCTCTATGAGGCGTTGCAGATTAGAGTTGCTGGAGGTATTCTTTTTGTGAAGCTTTGCGTCTTCATTCTTTTGTCGGTCGGCTCTGATATGTGACACGGGTAGCTAGGGTGGCCGTTGTGATTATTTTGTATATCTGACGATATATTGTAGTTGTACATGTATAACTTGATGTATGGCAGACATGTTTATATGTATATATGTATATATGCTATTCAGATTTTAGATTTTCCGCTTTAATTCTAATTTCTGAGAAGTGGGTGTAAGGAACTGAGTTTCCTCTGTATGATTGCTACCCCACTGTTGCATATCTTCATGGGCAGGTGTTGTATGTTCTGTATATGTTACTTTGATGTGATTTCCCCGTCTATGCCGTGATTCAATTATACTCTGACCAAATTTTGAATTTTCTTTTATTGCTTTAAATGCATGTTAATTGGGGGTGTAGATTGGGGGCGTCACATTAAGTAGGTCCCACTACTCTCCACTCTAGTCCTAGGGTGTACTCAAGCCTAGGTATTGGGTTTATCTCTCAGAACAACCCAACCTGCAAAACAGAAACAGCCAGCACAACACAGCAATATCCAGTATGACAGTAATAAAAATGAAATGCAATGCGGTAAAAGCTGTAAAACGGTAATATACAACATAATATAGCACAACAACTAAACACCAAACCAAAAAAAACAAACAAGCGCTAGGATTGACTCGCCAAAGGGGATGGACCAGCATAGGTCAACCAGAGTCCCCAGCAGAGTCGCCAGCTGTCGCTCCTAGGATTTTCATCCAGGTACAAACGCGAGAGTGGCGCGGAAAACAAAGTCGTCAGCCGTGTAAATTTATCCCAAGAGGGGGAAAGGGAACACCGCATAAACCTGAGGAAGAGGGAAAGGAATGGTCATCGCAACCATAACCTGGGTTCGGGAGTCGGTTACGCGAGGGGAAGGTGCTAGCACCCCACGCGTTCATCGTACTCGATGGGATCCACGCTTGTTGTCTAATCTAAGGGTGAGTTATCCTAAAATCTATGGCTGTACTGACACGAGGAAGGGGAAAACAAAGACAGACTCAGTAGGACGTCGACGTCCTAGGCCTATGTACTCCCTTTGTGCAATGGGAAATTCAGAGTCAACGTAGTTCGGACCAAGTTCTTTTTGTGTTTTTTATGAGCGACGTTAAGTTCGCGTCCGACAGTTAGGGTCGATGCCTGTTTGCGACTCAGACGGAAAGTAACGTGCCCTTTTTTGAAAATAGCCTTTAGTTTGACAATCCCGAAGAACAAAAAGGTTTGAAGTTTGTTTGTATTTTTTAGGACAGAAGTGACTTGAGTTAGTTCATAACTTGCATTGCACCAAAGTCTAGGGCACAGGGGCGAATACTTAACGAATCGTCCCAAGACAGGACGCTCGCCAAGCACTCTAGAAAGATGAGAGGAAGCCCCTCATTTCTCATTCCCCACGCTTAAGGCTCGTGCGCAATACACATTATCCTTATTAAGTGTTTTCAAGAAGTTTTGAGATGAGAAGAGAGAAGACACAAAGGAAACTCTGAAGGGAGACTAAAAGTCCTAATGTTATCATGCATGGATGACCTATGGTTAGTGAGGTTTGACAACAACCTAAGCCTAAAGAAAAAAAAAGATGAGAGACAGAAAGAGTGAGAGTGGACATGGATAACTATCCACACCCTCAAATAACTTACCTCAGCCCCTGCGTAAAAGGTTAGTACAAACAGATATGAGTGACAATATTGCAAATGAAACTCAAATAAATCATAAACCAAAACCAAAGGAAACTCAACCAATACAGGACGTGAATGACCTAAACATGGATTATGAAGTCAAAGAAGCAATCTCAAACAATGGCACAAGTGTCTTTTCAAACAAGTAATCAGACATGGTCAGAGATGTGCACACAAGAAGATCTCAAACAAAGAGCAATCACATAACTAGTAAAACATCTTATAAAATTACCAAATTAATTATCAACATTGCTCAACCAGAAACAAACAACATATCAAAAACTCATGCCAAAATTCAAAATATAAGTCACTCAAACAATCATGCAAAGTCAAGAGAGAGTCATGATTCAATATGCAAAAGAAAAGGACTGAAATGCGATATGAAATGATTTTAAAAATGAGAGAAAAATATTTTAATGCAATTCAGTGCGTTGGTGAAAGAATGCAAAAAGAATGAGTTCAAAATGCTTTATGGATGATGAGAAATGAATTCTACAATGCAATGTATGCAAAATAAAACAAATTCAAAAAAGAAATTAAATAATTAATTAATTCAGTCACTAAAAAAAATAAAAATGAGAAAATAAAATTTGTGAAAATTTTATAAAATGCTACATGTGATTCATGAGTTTTTTGGGATTTTTTAAATGCAAGAAACTATTTTTAAAAATTAAAAATGAAATACAAGAATTAAATAAAAATAAAAGTAAAGAAACAAGCATGGGGGGTGCGTATAGCATGGGAAATCACGTTGAAAATTGAAATGGGCTAGAAGGTGGGGGTGCGAACAGCAAGGCCCATAACTTAAATTCATCAGCAAAAAATAAAATAAAAGAGTGGAGCACGCGTGGACTCAATCAACGGTCATATTCAATCACCACCAATGGATTAATCCTACGCCTACCAACGGTCAATGCAAACACCAAAGTAATCATGATCAACATACCAGATCAGTCAACCACCATAATTAACATACACGCGCACGCACACAAATATTCAGAACACCATACAACTCCCACGTGATCAGCACATGATCATTTTAATGTGTTGGCACACATCTGGCCACACGATTCATCAGACGTACGTAAACAAGTCAACAAAAGAAAAAAGTAATTAAAATGAGAGAATATGATTGGGTGCACACAGTAACAACCATGGGGTAATGAACACACAAACACTAAATAAAAATCAGAAAAAAAATAAACGTGGTAGCGTGATGGCCGTTGGATCAACACAATGAATGGCTGGGATTATCTCTTCCACATAAAACCCTAATCTGGTCGGAGGGAGAACCAGACGCCGAAGCCCTAGCTCCGGTCGTCTTCTCTGGCGACCCTCACCCAAAAAATTCCCATAAATGGCATGCGAATATACTAAACTGATTAGAAAAATGAGAGGGTTAAGAATATCACATCAAAAATTGCAAATAACCAACATACAAAGAGAAACGAATGAAACAAGATTTGGATTCAAAACTTTAAACACACGATACAACCAAACCACACGTCCAATCTCAAAAATAAACATATCAGAATGATCAGTGGGCATCACACATCAATATGCACGTTTAAAAAAGGAGTTTTAAGATCATGGAAAATACCACTGACCTGAGATCACGCAGCCTTTATCCTTGCCTTTAGCTTCCAACGACGGGTGATTTGTACTCTGCAGATGCCAAGGAAGAAAGTTGTGAAAGAATATTTTGAGAAACCCTTGTGGATTATGAGATTCTATGAAGAAAAGCTTTTTAGGGTTCAAACTTTTTTCTCCTCTAAATCATGTGTTCTCCCTTCTAACCCTAGCATGAGTTAGCTTAAATAAATTAGGTTAATCCATTGATGATCACTTGGGCCTTGGTAATTCTTTGTTTAATGAGTTTTGGATGATTTTAGAAAATTGCATTATGTGAGATACACCCTCTTCCATGCATGTACACCCAAATATTTCATGATGGATCACTTATTTAACAATTGCTAATCACACCTGAATTTGATTTGGGCCTTGAGATGTATTGGTTCATGAGTTTTCAATAATTTGGCAATTTTGCACCATGTGGCATAAGTAATGAATAAGTCATGAAATTTCTTAGTTCAAAGGCCCAAAATGATCCTTAAGGAGTGTTATTTGATGTTAGAATGTGACATGAAGCAATGGAATCAAGTATAGGTCACTATGTCCCAAAATGCAAATGGAACCATGAGAAAACCCTAAAAAACCACTTTGCCTTCTTTTGGTCATAACTTGAGTTTCACAAATGATATGGAGACCATCTAGTACTTGTTGGAAAGGGGAGAAAAAGATCTTCAACTTTCATGTTTGAGGAAAATTCATTTGAAGCTTTCTTGATGATGAAAAGTCAAGTTGAATGTAGTGTAAGAACTTGCCCAAAAAAGGAAACTTTCAAATTATAGGTCATTTCCATATTTAGTAACTTTTGCACCAACTCCTGATTCTTGATAAATGGCATGAAACTTGACCCCCGAAGGCCATATGAGGATGTGGGACCTTGAAAATCTTGAAGAGAACCTCAAGATTTCACAGTTGACTTCCCCTCTCACTGTTGACTTTTCCCCAATTCTCCTGATTCCCAATCCATTGGCCAATTGAACTTCTCCTGAACCAAACTGATGGACAATCTTCCATTCCTAGATACTTAAGGACCTAAGGAATACCATGGAATCAAGTCTTACCCAGAAAATCAGAAATAAACTGACTTTATAGCAAACCCTAATTTTGGTACCCTCAGTCTAGGAGGAAATAACACAGTCTCCAAATCCAAATTCCTCTGAATATGATGTGTATCCTCTCCAACAAAGATAAGATATGCCATTTGGCGATGATAAAAACCCAAGAAACTTGCCCATTGGAGCAATAAACCCAAGAATCTCAAAACCCTAGTTTTTGCACTGGTTAGGAGAGAGTGATCCACTTGAACTCTCTTGCTTGACCCTTTGAAGAACATCTTCTCCTCTTGAACTTGCCTCAGGCACCTTGACCCCATGCTAAGAACCAATGATATGCACACATGATAATGCAAAATGAGATGAAACATAATCCAGTTAGTACTAAAGTAAGGAGAGCAAATTTTTGGGTGCTACAGGGTAATTCTTCTCATAAATCCTCAATTGCCTCGAAGCATAAACCACAACCTTACCTTCTTGCATCAACACTCCACCTAAACCAATAAAATACGCGTCACAATACACCATAAACGGCTCACTAAAACTTTCCTCACACTGAATATCCCAAATGAACGCCTTACCCTTACAAGTCAACTGGGTCAAAGGAAGTGCTAACTTAGAAAAGCCTTCAATGAACCTCCGATAATAACCAGCAAAACCCAAAAAGCTTCTAATTTCAGTAACATATCTAGGAGCCTCCCATTGTAGAACTGCGTCTACTTTAGATGGATCCACAGCAATACCATTACCTGAAATCACATGCCCAAGAAAACTCACTTCTGACAACCAGAACTCACACTTGGACAACTTGGCAAAACGTTTCCTTTCCTTCAAAATTTTCAACATAACACGCAAATGTTCCGCATGTTCCTCCCGGGACTTGGAGTAAATCAAAATGTCATCAATAAACACAACAACAAATCGATCCAAATGCTCATGGAAAATACGATTCATATACTCCATAAACACACCCGGTGCATTAGAAACGCCGAACGGCATCACAGAATATTCGTAATGACCGTATCGTGTCCTAAAAGCTGTCTTCTGAATATCTTTCTCTTTCACTCTAATCTGATGATAACCTGATCTCAAATCAATCTTACTAAACACACAAGCCCCTACCAACTGGTCCATCAAATCATTAATTCTTGAAAGATGATACTTATTCTTAATCGTCACCTTATTCAACTGGCGATAATCAATACACAATCGCATACTTCCACCCTTCTTTTTCACCAATAAAACTAGAGCACCCCAAGGCGACACACTTGGCCTCACAAACCTCTTTTCTAACAATTCATTCAACTGCCTCTTTAACTCAACCAACTCAGATGCCGACATACGATAAGGTGCCATAGATATAGGTCTAGTACCAGGAATTAGATTTATAGAAAACTCCACCTCTCTCTCTGGCGGCACATCTGAAATATCCTCAGGAAACACTTCGGGAAATTCACACACAACTGGAAACACATCAAGTACAACTTGATTATCCACTGTCAACGATGCAAACAACCCAAACAACTGAGCTTCCTCCTTCAAAAGTTTCTTCAACTCTTTGGTAAATAAGAAACTCGATTCCTCGTCTTCTTTAAGAGAATGAAATCTCACCAACTTATGATAACAATCAATATGCACTCGATTGAACTGCAACCAATTCATACCCAGAACCACATCTAAACCCTCCAACGGCAAACACACCAAATCCATCTCAAAATATTTACCATAAATGGTCAAAGGACAACTTAAACAAACCAAAGAAGTAGTTACTGACCCCATTGCTTTAGTATCAATAACCATCTCTCCACCCATCGAAGACAACAAAAAATTCAAATGCTTCGCGCACTTAGACGAAATAAACGAATGAGTCGTTCCAGTATCAATAATAGCAACTAAAGGCGTACTATTAATAAAACAAGTACCTCTGATCAGACGGTCTGCACTTGTAATCTGAGTCCCTGCCAATGCAAAAACTTTCCCACTATCCTGGGCTTGCTTTGGTTTCGGGCACTTCGTGCTAACATGTCCAAGTTCACCACAGTTGAAACACTTCACCACGTTCCTCTTACAAACAGCTGCAATATGTCCTAAACCTCCACAATTGGAACACTTTCTCATATCCTTCCTACATTTAAACTGGCGATGTCCTAAGTCACCACACCTATAACATCTCAGAGAATTAGACATACCTCCCCCACTTGGCCTTTTCTCAAAACTACCCCTTTGTTTACCCTTATCAGCTGGTGTCACATAAGGACCACCACGAAACGGTTGCTTCCCTTTCCTTTCGTTCACACTTTTATAGTGATTAGAACAAGCTTTGCTATCTTCCTCATAAATCCTACAACAATCCACCAAGTCTGAAAACCTTCTAATCCTTTGATAACCGATTGCCTGCTTAATCTTAGGACGCAATCCATTTTCAAACTTCACACACTTAGAAAACTCTGCAGTAGCCTCAGCATAATGTGGATAAAACTGAACAAGTTCCACAAACTTAGCAGTGTAATCAACAACAGACATATTACCTTGTTTCAACTCTAAGAACTCTATTTCCTTCTTTCCCCTAACATCTTCAGGAAAATACTTCCTCAAAAACTCCCTGCTGAACAAAGTCCAAGTAACCTCTTCATCTCCAGCTTTTAACACATGACGCGCACTAACCCACCAATCATCAGCCTCCTCCTGCAACATGTGAGTACCCAGTCTCACCTTATTTTCCTCAGCACAGTCCATTACTCGAAAGATTCTTTCAATCTCCTTAAGCCAAATCTGTGCACCATCAGGATCATGTCTCCCTTTGAAGACAGACAGTTTATTCTTCCTGAACTCATCATTCTCACCAGATTAGGTGCACCCTGCACAGCCCGAGCCATAGCTTGCATAGCAGCAGCCAAAGCAGCATCATTCCTACCAGCCATATTCTGTTCATTTCCAATAACAGCAACTATGGTTAAACAAACAGCTCACCCAAACACAACGACCAACAAGGACTGACACGGACTGGCTCTTATACCACTTAATGTAACACCCCCAATCTATACCCCCAATTAAATAAAGCGATAAAAATTTCATCTGAGTATAATTAAACATTCATGGCATAGACGAAGGTGTCACATCAATTGAGATAAAACACAATAAACCTGCTTATAAAGATATGCAACAATCAGGTAGCAAATAACAGAGGAACTTAGTTCCTACTAACCACAAATCAGATACAGAATAAAAGCGGAAAATCTGCAACTGAATCTTATATATATATCACATAAAAAGTTTGTCTGACATACACAGATTCATACATATACATCCAAAAGATATATATATATATATATATATATATATATATATATATATATATATACATATACACATAAATCACACGATCTCCCCGACTACCCGGTGCTACATATCATAGCCGACCGACAAAAGAATGAAGACCTAGGCTTCACAAAAAGACCTCCAGCATCTAATCTGCAATGCCTCATAGAGCATTCAAAACAGCAAAGGGTGAGAAACACAATCATAATATAATTGCATACCATTATATAATAACACCAAAATACACATGTAATATTCTCACCACAACTTATACCAGAATTCAAACACAAAACAACACAATGCATATCTCATATATCCATCACCAAGGCATATATAATCAAGCTCAATGCATTTATCAACAACATATATATATGTATCTCAACTCATCAATTCCATTCTCAATTCCACACAAAATCAATCCATTCATGATTTATGCAAATGCAAAGAGACCGACACAACGACTCTATGCAAATGCGGTACCATCCATCCGTCAATCCCATCATTAGTTCACTTAGGAACTATTGGAACCATCGCTTGTTACTTAATGTAACTCCCTGTCGGGCAAATGATGTTCCCCGTCGCTCACACCTATTTTGTATAAGGCACACGACGTTTATGGATCGCTCACACCTCTTTGTATAAGGCACACGACCCGATCGCTCACACCTCTTTGTATAAGGCACACGATCGTCCATAATCATCGCTCACACCTCTTTGTATAAGGCACACGATGTTATAGCGGATTCCCTCTGGAATCGATTCGTCGCTCACACCCACTAGGGCACACGCCATCACAAGAATGCATATCATGATGCTTGGCATACAATGACTCATGACATTCAAATGCACACATATACACATCCATAATCATGCATATATAATCAAATACCACACAATGCATTTTCTTGCCCTTAGGCCACAAACCATCATCACAACATTTTATCACATGCATTTTCATCACACAACAGCACACAAGTCATACAATATCCATATCAATAGCACATTGCATGATACACCTCAATTACACACAATTACAACGACAAAAGTCGACAAAACGACACTATTCCAAATTCCCAACATAATTAAATCGGCCAACAATCTCAAAACCATTTTAATAAGAAAGTACATTTTATTAGCTTTCTAACGATACCAAGAATGTTCAAAATGGATAATCGGAGCACAAGTTACGGACGTACAAAGAAAAAGAGTCGCAAAAAAACAACATTTTGCACCCCTGCTTACCATACGTGTATTGCCCTGAGCCATACGCGTATTGCCCAAACTCATATGCGTACCATTACGCGTTTCAGCAGATGGCTGAGAAAAATAGAACTCCGTACGCGTATTGCCCTCAATCCTTCATTGCCATACGCGTATTGCCTTAACCAATACGCGTATTGCCTTGAGTGATACGCGTATGGGTAGTGGACAACCAGAATTTTTCTGCAGAATTTTTTCTGTGAAAATCACTCAAACCCGCTCCAAATTTTCACCTAAACACCAAAAAATTACCAATAGATAGCACAACAACATATATCTAACATGTATCAACAATAAGGGACCTGAAAACATGATTTCCGACACAATTTAATCAGATTATAACAATTTCAACATATTATGGGTTTTTGTTCAACATTCAATTTCAATCCAAAAACAACCAAATACAAACATACATAATTATACACAAGTATAATATAATCGAGTTTCGCACCCTTACCCGATTTAATCGTGTTTGAAAAGTCGGTTGATTGATTTTCTTCCTTTCCAAGTTTTTCTCTCTTTTCTTCTTTCTTTCTCTTTTCTTTCCCTTTTCCTTCTTCTCTTTTTCTTTCGCTCTAATTTTCTCTCTTTCTATTTCTATTTACTAACTTAAGGAAAAATAAAGTGAAATGACCAAAATACCCCTGCACTCAATTATCTCGCAAACGTTCCCAAAACACGATAAAACATATTCACGATAAAAAATAATATATTATCAAATAAAAGTCAAAGATAAAATAATATAATAATAGAAATAATCAAATCGACTAGATTAAATAAAACTAACTAAAACTGGGGCGTTACAGTAAACAAACCTCTCCTCGTACTAGGTCTTGGACCTCGGACTGGTCTCAGTTTCTTCTTTGATCAATCTCCATTTGCTTGAAAAGGGTAAACAAACCTCCCCTCGTACCGGGTCTTGGACCGCGGACTGGTCTCAGTTTTTTCTTTGATCAAGCTCCCTTAGCTTGAAAAGGGTAATATAACCTCCCCTCGTATCGAGTCTTGGACCGCGGACAGGTCTCAGTTTCTTCTTTGATCAAGCTCAATTTGCTTGAAAAGGGTTAACAAACCTCCCCTCGTACCGGGTCTTGGACCGCGGACTGGTCACAGTTTCTTCTTTGATCAAGCTCTATTAGCTTGAAAAAGGTAAACAAACATCCCCTCGTACTGGGTCTTGGACCGCAGACTTGCCTCAGTTTCTTCTTTGATCAAGCTCCATTAGCTTGAAAAGGGAAAACAAACCTCCCCTCATACCGAGTCTTGGACCACGGACTTTCTCAGTTTCTTCTTTGATCAAGCTCTATTATCTTGAAAAGGGTAAACAAACCTCCCCTCGTACCGGGTCTTGGACCGCGGACTGGTCTTAGTTTCTTCTTTGATCAAGCTCTATTAGCTTGAAAAGGGTAAACAAACCTCCCCTCGTAAGGGGTCTTGGACCGCGGACTTGTCTCAGTTTCTTCTTTGATTAAGCTCCATTATCCTGAAAAGGGTAAACAAACCTCCCCTCGTACCGGGTCATGGACCGCGGACTGGTCTCAGTTTCTACTTTGATTAAACTCCATTAGCTTGAAAAGGGTACACAAACCTCCCCTCGTATCGGGTCTTGGACCGCGGACTGGTCTCAGTTTCTTCTTTAATTAAACTTCATTAGCTTGAAAAGGGTAAATAAACCTCCCCTCGTACCGGGTCTTGGACCGCGGACTGGTCTCATTTTTATCTTTGATCAAGCTCCATTAGCTTGAAAAGGGTAAATAAACCTACCCTCGTACCGGGTCTTGGACCGCGGCTGGTCTCATTTTTTCTTTGATCAAGCTCCCTTAACTTGAAGGGTAAACAAACCTCCCCTCGTACCGAGTCTTGGACACGGACTGGTTTCAGTTTCTTCTTTGATCAAGCTCCATTAGCTTGAAAAGGGTTAACAAACCTCCCCTCGTACCGGGTCTTGGAATACAGACTAGTCTTAGTTTCTTTTTTGATCAAGCTCTGTTAGCTTGAAAAGGATAAACAAACTACCCCTCGTACCGGGTCTTGGACCGCGAACTGATCTCAGTTTCTTCTTTGATCAAGCTCTATTAGCTTGAAAATAGAAAACAAACCTCCCCTCGTACCGAGTCTTGGACCACTGACTAGTCTCAGTTTCTTCTTTGATTAAGCTCTATATTAGCTTGAAAAGGGTAAACGTACCTTCCCTCGTACTGGGTCTTGGACTGCGGACTTTCTCAATTTCTTCTTTGATCAAGCTCAATTCGCTTGAAAAGGGTAAACAGACATCCCCTTGTATCGGGTCTTGGACCGCGGACTGGTCTTAGTTTCTTCTTTGTTCAAGCTCTATTAGCTTGAAAAGGGTAAACAAACCTCCCCTCGTACTGGGTCTTGGACCGCGGACTTGTCTCAGTTTCTTCTTTGATCAAGCTCCATTAGCTTGAAAAGGGTAAACAAACCTCCCCTCGTATCGAGTCTTGTACCGCGGATTGGTCTTAGTTTCATTTTTGATCAAGCTCCATTAGCTTAAAATGGGTAAACACACCTCTCCTCGTACTAGGTCTTGGACCGCGGACTGGTCTCAGTTTCTTCTTTGATCAAGCCCCATTAGCTTGGAAAGGGTAAACAAACCTCCCCTCGTACCGGGTCTTGGACCGCAGACTGGTCTCAGTTTCTTCTTTGATCAAGCTACATTAGCTTGAAAAAGTTAAACAAACCACCCCTCATACCGGGTATTGGACCGCAGACTGGTCTCAGTTTCTTCTTTGATCAAGCTCCATTAGCTTGAAAAGGGAAAACGAACCTCCCCTCGTACCGAGTCTTGGACCACGGACTTTCTCATTTTCTTCTTTGATCAAGCTTTATTAGCTTGAAAAGGGTAAACAAACCTCCCCTCGTACCGGGTCATAGACCGCAGACTGGTCTCAGTTTCTTCTTTGATCAAGCTCCATTAGCTTGAAAAGGGAAAACGAACCTCCCCTCGTACCGAGTCTTGGACCACGGACTTTCTCAGTTTCTTCTTTGATCAAGCTTTATTAGCTTGAAAAGGGTAAATAAACCTACCCTCATACCGGGTCTTGGACCGCGGACTGGTCTCAGTTTTTTCTTTGATCAAGCTCCCTTAACTTGAAGGGTAAACAAACCTCCCCTCGTACCGAGTCTTAGACACGGACTGGTTTCAGTTTCTTCTTTGATCAAGCTCCATTAGATTGAAAAGGGTTAACAAACCTCCCCTCGTATCGGGTCTTGGAATACGGACTAGTCTTAGTTTCTTTTTTGATCAAGCTCTGTTAGCTTGAAAAGGATAAACAAACTACCCCTCGTACCGGGTCTTGGACCGTGGACTGGTCTCAGTTTCTTCTTTGATCAAGCCCCATTAGCTTGAAAATAGAAAACAAACCTCCCCTCGTACCGAGTCTTGGACCACGGACTAGTCTCAGTTTCTTCTTTGATCAAGTTCTATTAGCTTGAAAAGGGTAAACATACCTCCCCTCGTACTGGGTCTTGGACCGCGGACATTCTAAGTTTCTTCTTTGATCAAGCTCAATTCGCTTGGAAAGGGTAAACAAACCTCCCCTCATACCGGGTCTTGGACCGCGAACTGGTCTCAGTTTCTTCTTTGATCAAGCTCCATTAGCATTAAAAGGGTTAACAAACCTCCCCTCATACCGAGCCTTGGAACACGGACTGGTCTCAGTTTCTTCTTTGATCAAGCTCTATTAACTTGAAAAGTGTAAACGCACCTCCCCTCGTACTGGGTCTTGGACTGCGGACTTTCTCAGTTTCTTCTTTGATCAAGCTCAATTCGCTTGAAAAGGGTAAACAAACATCCCCTTGTATCGTGTCTTGGACCGCGGACTGGTCTTAGTTTCTTCTTTGTTCAAGCTCTATTAGCTTGAAAAGGGTAAACAAAACTCTCCTCGTACTAGGTCTTGGACCGCGGACTGGTCTCAGTTTCTTCTTTGATCAAGCTCCATTAGCTTGAAAAGGGTAAACAAACCTCCCCTCGTACCGGGTCTTGGACCGCGGACCTGTCTCAGTTTCCTCTTTGATCAAGTTCCATTAGCTTGAAAAAGGTAAGCAAACCATCCTCATACCGGGTCTTGGACCGCAGACTGGTCTCAGTTTCTTCTTTGATCAAGCTCCATTAGCTTGAAAAGGGAAAACAAATCTCCCCTCGTACCGAGTCTTGGACCACAGACTTTCTCAGTTTCTTCTTTGATCAAGCTCTACTAGCTTGAAAAGGGTAAACAAACCTCCCCTCGTACCGGGTCATGGACCGCGGACTGGTCTCAGTTTCTTCTTTGATCAAGCTCCATTAGCTTGAAAAGGGTTAACAAACCTCCACTCGTACCTAGTCTTGGACCGCGGACTGGTCTCAGTTTCTTCTTTGATCAAGCTCTATTAGCTTGAAAAGGGTAAACAAACATCCCCTCGTACTGGGTCTTGGACCGCGGACTTGTCTTAGTTCTTCTTTGATCAAGCTCCATTAGCATGAAAAGGGAAAACAAACATCCCCTCGTACCGAGTCTTGGACCACGGACTTTCTCAGTTTCTTCTTTGATCAAGCTCCATTAGCTTGAAAAGGGTAAACAAACCTCCCCTCGTACCGGGTCTTGGACCGCGGACTGGTCTTAGTATCTTCTTTGATCAAGCTCTATTAGCTTGAAAAGGGTAAACAAACCTCCCCTCGTAAGGGGTCTTGGACCGCGGACTTGTCTCAGTTTCTTCTTTGATCAAGCTCCATTATCTTGAAAAGGGTAAACAAACCTCCCCTCGTACTGGGTCATGGAACGCGGACTGGTCTCAGTTTTTTCTTTGATCAAACTCCATTAGCTTGAAAAGGGTAAACAAACCTCCCCTCGTATCGGGTCTTCGACCGCGGACTGGTCTCAGTTTCCTCTTTAATTAAGCTCCAATAGCTTGAAAAGGGTAAATAAACCTCCCCTCATACCGGGTCTTGGACCGCAGACTGGTCTCAGTTTTTTCTTTGATCAAGCTCCATTAGCTTGAAAAGGGTAAATAAACCTCCCCTCGTACCGGGTCTTGGACCGCCCACTGGTCTCATTTTATCTTTGATCAAGCTCCCTTAACTTGAAGGGTAAACAAACCTCCCCTCGTACCGAGTCTTGGACACGGACTGGTTTCCGTTTCTTCTTTGATCAAGCTCCATTAGCTTGAAAAGGGTTAACAAACCTCCCCTCGTATCGGGTCTTGGAATGCGGACTAGTCTTAATTTCTTTTTTGATCAAGCTCTGTTAGCTTGAAAAGGATAAACAAACTACCCCTCGTACCGGGTCTTGGACCGTGGACTGGTCACAGTTTCTTCTTTGATCAAGCTCCATTAGCTTGAAAATAGAAAACAAACCTCCCCTCGTACCAAGTCTTGGACCACGGACTAGTCTCAGTTTCTTCTTTGAACAAGTTCTATTAGCTTGAAAAGGGTAAACATACCTCCCCTCGTACTGGGTCTTGGACCGCGGACCTTCTAAGTTTCTTCTTTGATCAAGCTCAATTCGCATGAAAAGGGTAAACAAACATCCCCTTGCATCGGGTCTTGGACCGCGGACTGGTCTTAGTTTCTTCTTTGTTCAAGCTCTATTAACTTGAAAAGGGTAAACATACCTCCCCTCGTACTGGGTCTTGGACCGCGGACTTGTCTCAGTTTATTCTTTGATCAAGCTCTATTAGCTTGAAAAGGGTAAACAAACCTCCCCTGGTATCGAGTCTTGGACCGCGGATTGGTCTCAGTTTCTTCTTTGATCAAGCTCCATTAGCTTGAAAAGGGTAAACAAACCTTTCCTCGTACTAGGTCTTGGACCGCGGACTGGTCTCAGTTTCTTCTTTGATCAAGCTCCATTAGCTTGAAAAGGGTAAACAAACCTCCCCTCGTACCGGGTCTTGGACCGCGGACTAGTCTTAGTTTCTTCTTTGATCAAGCTCCATTAGCTTGAAAAGGGTAAACAAACCTCCCCTCGTACCGCGTCTTGGACCGCAGACTGGTCTTATTTTGTTCTTTGATCAAGCTCTATTAGCTTGAAAAGGGTAAACAAACCTCCCCTCGTAAGGGGTCTTGGACCGCAGACTTGTCTCAGTTTCTTCTTTGATCAAGCTCCATTATCCTGAAAAGGGTAAACAAACCTCCCCTCGTACCGGGTTATGGACCGCGGACTGATCTCAGTTTCTTCTTTGATAAAACTCCATTAGCTTGAAAAGGGTAAACAAACCTCCCTTCGTATCGGGTCTTGGACCGCGGACTGGTCTCAGTTTCTTCTTTGATGAAATTCCATTTGCTTGAAAAGGGTAAACAAACCTCCCCTCGTACCGGGTCTTGGACCGCGGACTGGTCTCAGTTTCCTCTTTAATCAAGCTAAATTTGCTTGAAAAGGGTAACCAAACCTCCCCTTATACCGGGTCTTGGACCGCGAACTGGTCTCAGTTTCTTCTTTGATCAAGCTCCATTAGCATGAAAAGGGTAAACAAACCTTCCCTCGTACCGGGTCATGGACCGCGGACTGGTCTCAGTTTCTTCTTTGATCAAACTCCATTAGCTTGAAAAGGGAAAACAAACCTCCCCTCATACCGAGTCTTGGAACACGGACTGGTCTCAGTTTCTTCTTTGATCAAGCTCCATTAACTTGAAAAGTGTAAACGTACCTCCCCTCGTACTGGCTCGTGGACCGCGGACTTTCTCAGTTTCTTCTTTGATCAAGCTCCATTAGTTTAAAAAGGGTAAACAAACCTCCCCTCATACCGGGTCTTGGACCGCGGACTGGTCTCAGTTTTTTCTTTGATCAAGCTCCCTTAACTTGATGGGTAAACAAACCTCCCCTCGTACAAAGTCTTGGACCGCGGACTAGTCTCAGTTTATTCTTTGATCAAGCTCCATTAGCTTGAAAAGGGAAAACAAACCTCCCCTTGTACCGAGTCTTGGAACACGGACTGGTCTCAGTTTCTTCTTTGATCAAGCTCTATTAGCTTGAAAAGTGTAAACGTACCTCCCCTCGTACTGGGTCATGGACTGCGGACTTTCTCAGTTTCTTCTTTGATCAAGCTCAATTTGCTTGAAAAGGGTAAACAAACATCCCCTTATATCGTGTCTTGGACCGCGGACTGGTCTTAGTTTCTTCTTTATTCAAGCTCTATTAGCTTGAAAAGGGTAAACAAACCTCTCCTCGTACTAGGTCTTGGACCGCGGACTGGTCTCAGTTTCTTCTTTGATCAAGCTCCATTAGCTTGAAAAGAGTAAACAAACCTCCCCTCGTACCGGGTCTTGGACCGTGGACTGGTCTCAGTTTCCTCTTTGATCAAGCTCCATTAGCTTGAAAAAGGTAAACAAACCACCCCTCATACCGGGTCTTGGACCGCAGGCTGGTCTCAGTTTCTTCTTTGATCAAGCTCCATTAGCTTGAAAAGGGAAAACAAACCTCCCCTCGTACCGAGTCTTGGACCATGGACTTTCTCAGTTTCTTCTTTGATCAAGCTCTATTAGCTTGAAATGGGTAAACAAACCTCCCCTCGTATCGGGTCATGGACCGCGGACTGGTCTCAGTTTCTTCTTTGATCAAGCTCCATTAGCTTGAAAAGGGTTAACAAACCTCCCCTCGTACCTAGTCTTGGACCGCGGACTGGTCTCAGTTTCTTCTTTGATCAAGCTCCCTTAACTTGATGGGTAAACAAACCTCCCCTCGTACCAAGCCTTGGACCGTGGACTAGTCTCAGTTTGTTCTTTGATCAAGCCCCATTAGCTTGAAAAGGGAAAACAAACCTCCCCTCGTACCGAGTCTTGGAACACGGACTGGTCTCAGTTTCTTCTTTGATCAAGCTCTATTAGCTTGAAAAGTGTAAACGTACCTCCCCTCGTACTGGGTCTTGGACTGCGGACTTTCTCAGTTTCTTCTTTGATCAAGCTCAATTCGCTTGAAAAGGGTAAACAAACATCCCCTTATATTGTGTCTTGGACCGCGGACTGGTCTTAGTTTCTTCTTTGTTCAAGCTCTATTAGCTTGAAAAGGGTAAACAAACCTCTCCTCGTACTAGGTCTTGGACCGCGGACTGGTCTCAGTTTCTTCTTTGATCAAGCTCCATTAGCTTGAAAAGAGTAAACAAACCTCCCCTCGTACCGGGTCTTGGACCGTGGACTGGTCTCAGTTTCCTCTTTGATCAAGCTCCATTAGCTTGAAAAAGGTAAACAAACCACCCCTCATACCGGGTCTTGGACCGCAGGCTGGTCTCAATTTCTTATTTGATCAAGCTCCATTAGCTTGAAAAGGGAAAACAAACCTCCCCTCGTACCGAGTCTTGGACCACAGACTTTCTCAGTTTCTTCTTTGATCAAGCTCTATTAGCTTGAAACGGGTAAACAAACCTCCCCTCGTATCAGGTCATGGACCGCGGACTGGTCTCAGTTTCTTCTTTGATCAAGCTCCATTAGCTTAAAAAGGGTTAACAAACCTCCCCTCGTACCTAGTCTTGGACCGCGGACTGGTCTCAGTTTCTTCTTTGATCAAGCTCTATTAGCTTGAAAAGGGTAAACAAACATCCCCTCGTACTGGGTCTTGGACCGAGGACTTGTCTCAGTTCTTCTTTGATCAAGCTCCATTAGCATGAAAAGGGAAAACAAACATCCCCTCGTACCGATTCTTGGACCACGGACTTTCTCAGTTTCATCTTTGATCAAGCTTCATTAGCATGAAAAGGGTAAATAAACCTCCCCTCGTACCGGGTCTTGGACCGCGGACTGGTCTTAGTATCTTCTTTGATCAAGCTCTATTAGCTTGAAAAGGGTAAACAAACCTCCCCTCGTAAGGGGTCTTGGACCGCTGACTTGTCTCAGTTTCTTCTTTGATCAAGCTCCATTATCTTGAAAAGGGTAAACAAACCTCCCCTCGTATCGGGTCTTCGACCGCGGACTGGTCTTAGTTTCCTCTTTAATTAAGCTCCAATAGCTTGAAAAGGGTAAATAAACCTCCCCTCATACCGGGTCTTGGACCGCGGACTGGTCTCAGTTTTTTCTTTGATCAAGCTCCATTAGCTTGAAAAGGGTAAATAAACCTCCCCTCGTACCGGGTCTTGGACCGCCCACTGGTCTCATTTTATCTTTGATCAAGCTCCCTTAACTTGAAGGGTAAACAAACCTCCCCTCGTACCGAGTCTTGGACACGGACTGGTTTCAGTTTCTTCTTTGATCAAGCTCCATTAGCTTGAAAAGGGTTAACAAACCTCCCCTCGTATCGGGTCTTGGAATGCGGAATAGTCTTAATTTCTTTTTTGATCAAGCTCTGTTAGCTTGAAAAGGATAAACAAACTACCCCTCGTACCGGGTCTTGGACCGTGGACTGGTCTCAGTTTCTTCTTTGATCAAGCTCCATTAGCTTGAAAATAGAAAACAAACCTCCCCTCGTACCGAGTCTTGGACCACAGACTAGTCTCAGTTTCTTCTTTGATCAAGTTCTATTAGCTTGAAAAGGGTAAACATACCTCCCCTCGTACAGGGTCTTGGACCGCGGACTTTCTCAGTTTCTTCTTTGATCAAGCTCAATTCGCATGAAAAGGGTAAACAAACCTCCCCTCGTATCGAGTCTTGGACCGCGGATTGGTCTCAGTTTCTTCTTTGATTAAGCTCCATTAGCTTGAAAAGGGTAAACAAACCTTTCCTCGTACTAGGTCTTGGACCGTGGACTGGTCTCAGTTTCTTCTTTGATCAAGCTCTATTAGCTTGAAAAGGGTAAACAAACCTCCCCTCGTACCGGGTCTTGGACCGCGGACTGGTCTCAGTTTCTTCTTTGATCAAGCTCCATTAGCTTGAAAAAGGTAAACAAACCACCCCTCATACCGGGTCTTGGACCGCAGACTGGTCTCAGTTTCCTCTTTGATCAAGCAACATTAGCTTGAAAAGGGAAATCAAACCTCCCCTCGTACTGAGTCTTGGACCACGGACTTTCTCAGTTTCTTCTTTGATCAAGCTCTATTAGCTTGAAAAGGGTAAACAAACCTCCCCTCGTACCGGGTCATAGACCGCGGACTGGTCTCAGTTTCTTCTTTGATCAAGATCCATTAGCTTGAAAAGGGTTAACAAACCTCCCCTCGTACCGGGTCTTGGACCACGGACTTTCTCAGTTTCTTCTTTGATCAAGCTCCATTAGCTTGAAAAGGGTAAACAAACCTCCCCTCGTACCGGGTCTTGGACCGCAAACTAGTCTTAGTTTCTTCTTTGATCAAGCTCTATTAGCTTGAAAAGGGTAAACAAACCTCCCCTCGTACCGGGTCTTGGACCGCGGACTTGTCTCAGTTTCTTCTTTGATCAAGCTCCATTATCTTGAAAAGGGTAAACAAACCTCCCCTCGTACCGGGTGATGGACCGCAGACTGGTCTCAGTTTCTTCTTTGATCAAACACCATTAGCTTGAAAAGGGTAAACAAACCTCCCCTCGTATCGGGTCTTGGACCGCGGACTGGTCTCAGTTTCCTCTTTAATTAAGCTCCAATAGCTTGAAAAGGGTAAATAAACCTCCCCTCATACCGGGTCTTGGACCGCGGACTGGTCTCAGTTTTTTCTTTGATCAAGGTTCATTAGCTTGAAAAGGGTAAATAAGCCTCCCCTCGTACCGGGTCTTGGACCGCGCACTGGTCTCATTTTTTCTTTGATCAATCTCCCTTAACTTGAAGCGTAAACAAACCTCCCCTCGTACCGAGTCTTGGAACACGGACTGGTCTCAGTTTCTTCTTTGATCAAGCTCTATTAGCTTGAAAAGTGTAAACGTACCTCCCCTCGTACTGGGTCTTGGACTGCGGACTTTCTCAGTTTCTTCTTTGATCAAGCTCAATTCGCTTGAAAAGGGTAAACAAACATCCCCTTATATCGTGTCTTGGACCGCGGACTGGTCTTAGTTTCTTCTTTGTTCAAGCTCTATTAGCTTGAAAAGGGTAAACAAACCTCTCCTCGTACTAGGTCTTGGACCGCGGACTGGTCTCAGTTTCTTCTTTGATCAAGCTCCATTAGCTTGAAAAGAGTAAACAAACCTCCCCTCGTATCGGGTCTTGGACCGTGGACTGGTCTCAGTTTCCTCTTTGATCAAGCTCCATTAGCTTGAAAAAGGTAAACAAACCACCCCTGATACCGGGTGTTGGACCGCAGGCTGGTCTCAGTTTCTTCTTTGATCAAGCTCCATTAGCTTGAAAAGGGAAAACAAACCTTCCCTCGTACCGAGTCTTGGACCACAGACTTTCTCAGTTTCTTCTTTGATCAAGCTCTATTAGCTTAAAACGGGTAAACAAACCTCCCCTCGTATCGGGTCATGGACCGCGGACTGGTCTCAGTTTCTTCTTTGATCAAGCTCCATTAGCTTGAAAAGGGTTAACAAACCTCCCCTCGTACCTAGTCTTGGACCGCGGACTGGTCTCAGTTTCTTCTTTGATCAAGCTCCCTTAACTTGATGGGTAAACAAACCTCCCCTCGTACCAAGTCTTGGACCGCGGACTAGTCTCAGTTTATTCTTTGATCAAGCTCCATTAGCTTGAAAAGGGAAAACAAACCTCCCCTCGTACCGAGTCTTGGAACACGGACTGGTCTCAGTTTCTTCTTTGATCAAGCTCTATTAGCTTGAAAAGTGTAAACGTACCTGCCCTCGTACTGGGTCTTGGACTGCGGACTTTCTCAGTTTCTTCATTGATCAAGCTCAATTCGTTTGAAAAGGGTAAACAAACATCCCCTTATATCGTGTCTTGGACCGCGGACTGGTCTTAGTTTCTTCTTTGTTCAAGCTCTATTAGCTTGAAAAGGGTAAACAAACCTCTCCTCGTCCTAGGTCTTGGACCGCGGACTGGTCTCAGTTTCTTCTTTGGTCAAGCTCCATTAGCTTGAAAAGAGTAAACAAACCTCCCCTCGTACCGGGTCTTGGACCGTGGACTGGTCTCAGTTTCATCTTTGATTAAGCTCCATTAGCTTGAAAAAGGTAAACAAACCACCCCTCATACCGGGTATTGGACCGCGGACTGGTCTCAGTTTCTTCTTTGATCAAGCTCCATTAGCTTCAAAAGGGTTAACAAACCTCCCCTCGTACCTAGTCTTGGACCGCGGACTGGTCTCAGTTTCTTCTTTGATCAAGCTCCCTTAACTTGATGGGTAAACAAACCTCCCCTCGTACCAAGTCTTGGACCGCGGACTGGTCTTAGTTTCTTCTTTGATCAAGCTCCATTAGCTTGAAAAGGGAAAACAAACCTCCCCTCGTACCGAGTCTTGGACCACGGACTTTCTCAGTTTCTTCTTTGATCAAGCTCTATTAGCTTGAAACGGGTAAACAAACCTCCCCTCGTATCGGGTCATGGACCGCGGACTGGTCTCAGTTTCTTCTTTGATCAAGCTCCATTAGCTTGAAAAGGGTTAACAAACCTCCCCTCGTACCTAGTCTTGGACCGCGGACTGGTCTCAGTTTCTTCTTTGATCAAGCTCTATTAGCTTGAAAAGGGTAAACAAACATCCCCTCGTACTGGGTCTTGGACCGCGGACTTGTCTCAGTTCTTCTTTGATCAAGCTCCATTAGCATGAAAAGGGAAAACCAACATCCCCTCGTACCGAGTCTTGGACCACGGACTTTCTCAGTTTCTTCTTTGATCAAGCTTCATTAGCATGAAAAGGGTAAATAAACCTCCCCTCGTACCGGGTCTTGGACCGCGGACTGGTCTTAGTATCTTCTTTGATCAAGCTCTACTAGCTTGAAAAGGGTAAACAAACCTCCCCTCGTAAGGGGTCTTGGACCGCGGACTTGTCTCAGTTTCTTCTTTGATCAAGCTCCATTATCTTGAAAAGGGTAAACAAACCTCCCCTCGTATCGGGTCTTCGACCGCGGACTGGTCTTAGTTTCCTCTTTAATTAAGCTCCAATAGCTTGAAAAGGGTAAATAAACCTCCCCTCATACCGGGTCTTGGACCGCCCACTGGTCTCATTTTATCTTTGATCAAGCTCCCTTAACTTGAAGGGTAAACAAACCTCCCCTCGTACCGAGTCTTGGACATGGACTGGTTTCCGTTTCTTCTTTGATCAAGCTCCATTAGCTTGAAAAGGGTTAACAAACCTCCCCTCGTATCGGGTCTTGGAATGCGGACTAGTCTTAATTTCTTTTTTGATCAAGCTCTGTTAGCTTGAAAAGGATAAACAAACTACCCCTCGTACCGGGTCTTGGACCTTGGACTGGTCTCAGTTTCTTCTTTGATCAAGCTCCATTAGCTTGTAAATAGAAAACAAACCTCCCCTCGTACCGAGTCTTGGACCACAGACTAGTCTCAGTTTCTTCTTTGATCAAGTTCTATTAGCTTGAAAAGGGTAAACATACCTCCCCTCGTACTGGGTCATGGACCGCGGACTTTCTCAGTTTCTTCTTTGATCAAGCTCAATTCGCATGAAACGGGTAAACAAACCTCCCCTCGTATCGAGTCTTGGACCGCGGATTGGTCTCAGTTTCTTCTTTGATCAAACTCCATTAGCTTGAAAAGGGTAAACAAACCTTTCCTCGTACTAGGTCTTGGACCGCGGACTGGTCTCAGTTTCTTCTTTGATCAAGCTCCATTAGCTTGAAAAGGGTAAACAAACCTCCCCTCGTATCGAGTATTGGACCGCGGATTGGTCTCAGTTTCTTCTTTGATCAAGCTCCATTAGCTTGAAAAGGGTAAACAAAACTTTCCTCGTACTAGGTCTTGGACCGCGGACTGGTCTCAGTTTCTTCTTTGATCAAGCTCTATTAGCTTGAAAAGGGTAAACAAACCTCCCCTCGTACCGGGTCTTGGACCGCGGACTGGTCTCAGTTTCTTCTTTGATCAAGCTCCATTAGCTTGAAAAAGGTAAACAAACCACCCCTCATACCGGGTCTTGGACCGCAGACTGGTCTCAGTTTCCTCTTTGATCAAGCTACATTAGCATGAAAAGGGAAAACAAACCTCCCCTCGTACTGAGTCTTGGACCATGGACTTTCTCAGTTTCTTCTTTGATCAAGCTCTATTAGCTTGAAAAGGGTAAACAAACCTCCCCTCGTACCGGGTCATAGACCGCGGACTGGTCTCAGTTTCTTCTTTGATCAAGCTCCATTAGCTTGAAAAGGGTTAACAAACCTCCCCTCGTACCGGGTCTAGGACCACGGACTTTCCCAGTTTCTTCTTTGATCAAGCTCCATTAGCTTGAAAAGGGTAAACAAATCTCCCTTCATACTGGGTCTTGGACCGCGGACTGGTCTCAGTTTTTTCTTTGATCAAGCTTCATTAGCTTGAAAAGGGTAAATAAACCTCCCCTCGTACCGGGTCTTGGACCACGCACTGGTCTCATTTTTTCTTTGATCAAGCTCCCTTAACTTGAAGCGTAAACAAACCTCCCCTCGTACCGAGTCTTGGAACACGGACTGGTCTCAGTTTCTTCTTTGATCAAGCTCTATTAGCTTGAAAAGTGTAAACGTACCTCCCCTCGTACTGGGTCTTGGACTTCGGACTTTCTCAGTTTCTTCTTTGATCAAGCTCAATTCGCTTGAAAAGGGTAAACAAACATCCCCTTATATCGTGTCTTGGACCGCGGACTGGTCTTAGTTTCTTCGTACCGGGTCTTGGACCGTGGACTGGTCTCAGTTTCCTCTTTGATCAAGCTCCATTAGCTTGAAAAAGGTAAACAAACCACCCCTCATACCGGGTGTTGGACCGCAGGCTGGTCTCAGTTTCTTCTTTGATCAAGCTCCATTAGCTTGAAAAGGGAAAACAAACCTCCCCTCGTACCGAGTCTTGGACCACGGACTTTCTCAGTTTCTTCTTTGATCAAGCTCTATTAGCTTGAAACGGGTAAACAAACCTCCCCTCTTATCGGGTCATGGACCGCGGACTGGTCTCAGTTTCTTCTTTGATCAAGCTCCATTAGCTTGAAAAGGGATAACAAACCTCCCCTCGTACCTAGTCTTGGACCGCGGACTGGTCTCAGTTTCTTCTTTGATCAAGCTCCCTTAACTTGATGGGTAAACAAACCTCCCCTCGTACCAAGTCTTGGACCGCGGACTAGTCTCAGTTTCTTCTTTGATCAAGCTCCATTAGCTTGAAAAGGGAAAACAAACCTCCCCTCGTACCGAGTCTTGGACACGGACTGGTTTCAGTTTCTTCTTTGATCAAGCTCCATTAGCTTGAAAAGGGTTAACAAACCTCCCCTCGTATCGGGTCTTGGAATGCGGACTAGTCTTAATTTCTTTTTTGATCAAGCTCTGTTAGCTTGAAAAGGATAAACAAACTACCCCTCGTACCGGGTCTTGGACCGTGGACTAGTCTCAGTTTCTTCTTTGATCAAGCTCCATTAGCTTGAAAATAGAAAACAAACCTCCCCTCGTACCGAGTCTTGGACCACAGACTAGTCTCAGTTTCTTCTTTGATCAAGTTCTATTAGCTTGAAAAGGGTAAACATACCTCCCCTCGTACTGGGTCTTGGACCGCGGACTTTCTCAGTTTCTTCTTTGATCATGCTCAATTCGCATGAAAAGGGTAAACAAACCTCCCCTCGTATCGAGTCTTGGACCGCGGATTGGTCTCAGTTTCTTCTTTGATCAAGCTCCATTAGCTTGAAAAGGGTAAACAAACCTTTCCTCATACTAGGTCTTGGACCGCGGACTGGTCTCAGTTTCTTCTTTGATCAAGCTCCATTAGCTTTAAAAGGGTAAACAAACCTCCCCTCGTATCGAGTCTTGGACCGTGGATTGGTCTCAGTTTCTTCTTTGATCAAGCTCCATTAGCTTGAAAAGGGTAAACAAACCTTTCCTCGTACTAGGTCTTGGACCGCGGACTGGTCTCAGTTTCTTCTTTGATCAAGCTCTATTAGCTTGAAAAGGGTAAACAAACCTCCCCTCGTACCGGGTCTTGGACAGCGGACTGGTCTCAGTTTCTTCTTTGATCAAGCTCCATTAGCTTGAAAAGGGTTAACAAACCTCCCCTCGTACCGGGTCTTGGACCGCAGACTGGTCTCAGTTTCCTCTTTGATCAAGCTCCATTAGCTTGAAAAGGGAAAACAAACCTCCCCTCGTACTGAGTCTTGGACCACGGACTTTCTCAGTTTCTTCTTTGATCAAGCTCTATTAGCTTGAAAAGGGTAAACAAACCTCCCCTCGTACCGGGTCATAGACCGCGGACTGGTCTCAGTTTCTTCTTTGATCAAGCTCCATTAGCTTGAAAAGGGTTAACAAACCTCCCCTCGTACCGGGTCTTGGACCACGGACTTTCCCAGTTTCTTCTTTGATCAAGCTCCATTAGCTTGAAAAGGGTAAACAAACCTCCCCTCGTATCGAGTCTTGGACCGCGGATTGGTCTCAGTTTCTTCTTTGATCAAGCTCCATTAGCTTGAAAAGGGTAAACAAACCTTTCCTCATACTAGGTCTTGGACCGCGGACTGGTCTCAGTTTCTTCTTTGATCAAGTTCTATTAGCTTGAAAAGGGTAAACATACCTCCCCTCGTACTGGGTCTTGGACCGCGGACTTTCTCAGTTTCTTCTTTGATCATGCTCAATTCGCATGAAAAGGGTAAACAAACCTCCCCTCGTATCGAGTCTTGGACCGCGGATTGGTCTCAGTTTCTTCTTTGATCAAGCTCCATTAGCTTGAAAAGGGTAAACAAACCTTTCCTCATACTAGGTCTTGGACCGCGGACTGGTCTCAGTTTCTTCTTTGATCAAGCTCCATTAGCTTGAAAAGGGTAAACAAACCTCCCCTCGTATCGAGTCTTGGACCGCGGATTGGTCTCAGTTTCTTCTTTGATCAAGCTCCATTAGCTTGAAAAGGGTAAACAAACCTTTCCTCGTACTAGGTCTTGGACCGCGGACTGGTCTCAGTTTCTTCTTTGATCAAGCTCTATTAGCTTGAAAAGGGTAAACAAACCTCCCCTCGTACCGGGTCTTGGACAGCGGACTGGTCTCAGTTTCTTCTTTGATCAAGCTCCATTAGCTTGAAAAGGGTTAACAAACCTCCCCTCGTACCGGGTCTTGGACCGCAGACTGGTCTCAGTTTCCTCTTTGATCAAGCTCCATTAGCTTGAAAAGGGAAAACAAACCTCCCCTCGTACTGAGTCTTGGACCACGGACTTTCTCAGTTTCTTCTTTGATCAAGCTCTATTAGCTTGAAAAGGGTAAACAAACCTCCCCTCGTACCGGGTCATAGACCGCGGACTGGTCTCAGTTTCTTCTTTGATCAAGCTCCATTAGCTTGAAAAGGGTTAACAAACCTCCCCTCGTACCGGGTCTTGGACCACGGACTTTCCCAGTTTCTTCTTTGATCAAGCTCCATTAGCTTGAAAAGGGTAAACAAACCTCCCCTCGTATCGAGTCTTGGACCGCGGATTGGTCTCAGTTTCTTCTTTGATCAAGCTCCATTAGCTTGAAAAGGGTAAACAAACCTTTCCTCATACTAGGTCTTGGACCGCGGACTGGTCTCAGTTTCTTCTTTGATCAAGCTCCATTAGCTTTAAAAGGGTAAACAAACCTCCCCTCGTATCGAGTCTTGGACCGTGGATTGGTCTCAGTTTCTTCTTTGATCAAGCTCCATTAGCTTGAAAAGGGTAAACAAACCTTTCCTCGTACTAGGTCTTGGACCGCGGACTGGTCTCAGTTTCTTCTTTGATCAAGCTCTATTAGCTTGAAAAGGGTAAACAAACCTCCCCTCGTACCGGGTCTTGGACAGCGGACTGGTCTCAGTTTCTTCTTTGATCAAGCTCCATTAGCTTGAAAAGGGTTAACAAACCTCCCCTCGTACCGGGTCTTGGACCGCAGACTGGTCTCAGTTTCCTCTTTGATCAAGCTCCATTAGCTTGAAAAGGGAAAACAAACCTCCCCTCGTACTGAGTCTTGGACCACGGACTTTCTCAGTTTCTTCTTTGATCAAGCTCTATTAGCTTGAAAAGGGTAAACAAACCTCCCCTCGTACCGGGTCATAGACCGCGGACTGGTCTCAGTTTCTTCTTTGATCAAGCTCCATTAGCTTGAAAAGGGTTAACAAACCTCCCCTCGTACCGGGTCTTGGACCACGGACTTTCCCAGTTTCTTCTTTGATCAAGCTCCATTAGCTTGAAAAGGGTAAACAAACCTCCCCTCGTATCGAGTCTTGGACCGCGGATTGGTCTCAGTTTCTTCTTTGATCAAGCTCCATTAGCTTGAAAAGGGTAAACAAACCTTTCCTCATACTAGGTCTTGGACCGCGGACTGGTCTCAGTTTCTTCTTTGATCAAGTTCTATTAGCTTGAAAAGGGTAAACATACCTCCCCTCGTACTGGGTCTTGGACCGCGGACTTTCTCAGTTTCTTCTTTGATCATGCTCAATTCGCATGAAAAGGGTAAACAAACCTCCCCTCGTATCGAGTCTTGGACCGCGGATTGGTCTCAGTTTCTTCTTTGATCAAGCTCCATTAGCTTGAAAAGGGTAAACAAACCTTTCCTCATACTAGGTCTTGGACCGCGGACTGGTCTCAGTTTCTTCTTTGATCAAGCTCCATTAGCTTGAAAAGGGTAAACAAACCTCCCCTCGTATCGAGTCTTGGACCGCGGATTGGTCTCAGTTTCTTCTTTGATCAAGCTCCATTAGCTTGAAAAGGGTAAACAAACCTTTCCTCGTACTAGGTCTTGGACCGCGGACTGGTCTCAGTTTCTTCTTTGATCAAGCTCTATTAGCTTGAAAAGGGTAAACAAACCTCCCCTCGTACCGGGTCTTGGACAGCGGACTGGTCTCAGTTTCTTCTTTGATCAAGCTCCATTAGCTTGAAAAGGGTTAACAAACCTCCCCTCGTACCGGGTCTTGGACCGCAGACTGGTCTCAGTTTCCTCTTTGATCAAGCTCCATTAGCTTGAAAAGGGAAAACAAACCTCCCCTCGTACTGAGTCTTGGACCACGGACTTTCTCAGTTTCTTCTTTGATCAAGCTCTATTAGCTTGAAAAGGGTAAACAAACCTCCCCTCGTACCGGGTCATAGACCGCGGACTGGTCTCAGTTTCTTCTTTGATCAAGCTCCATTAGCTTGAAAAGGGTTAACAAACCTCCCCTCGTACCGGGTCTTGGACCACGGACTTTCCCAGTTTCTTCTTTGATCAAGCTCCATTAGCTTGAAAAGGGTAAACAAACCTCCCCTCGTATCGAGTCTTGGACCGCGGATTGGTCTCAGTTTCTTCTTTGATCAAGCTCCATTAGCTTGAAAAGGGTAAACAAACCTTTCCTCATACTAGGTCTTGGACCGCGGACTGGTCTCAGTTTCTTCTTTGATCAAGCTCCATTAGCTTGAAAAGGGTAAACAAACCTCCCCTCGTATCGAGTCTTGGACCGCGGATTGGTCTCAGTTTCTTCTTTGATCAAGCTCCATTAGCTTGAAAAGGGTAAACAAACCTTTCCTCGTACTAGGTCTTGGACCGCGGACTGGTCTCAGTTTCTTCTTTGATCAAGCTCTATTAGCTTGAAAAGGGTAAACAAACCTCCCCTCGTACCGGGTCTTGGACCGCGGACTGGTCTCAGTTTCTTCTTTGATCAAGCTCCATTAGCTTGAAAAAGGTAAATAAACCACCCCTCATACCGGGTCTTGGACCGCAGACTGGTCTCAGTTTCCTCTTTGATCAAGCTCCATTAGCTTGAAAAGGGAAAACAAACCTCCCCTCGTACTGAGTCTTGGACCACGGACTTTCTCAGTTTCTTCTTTGATCAAGCTCTATTAGCTTGAAAAGGGTAAACAAACCTCCCCTCGTACCGGGTCATAGACCGCGGACTGGTCTCAGTTTCTTCTTTGATCAAGCTCCATTAGCTTGAAAAGGGTTAACAAACCTCCCCTCGTACCGGGTCTTGGACCACGGACTTTCCCAGTTTCTTCTTTGATCAAGCTCCATTAGCTTGAAAAGGGTAAACAAACCTCCCCTCATACCGGGTCTTGGACCGCGGACAGGTCTCAGTTTTTTCTTTGATCAAGCTTCATTAGCTTGAAAAGGGTAAATAAACCTCCCCTCGTACCGGGTCTTGGACCGCACACTGGTCTCATTTTTTCTTTGATCAAGCTCCCTTAACTTGAAGCGTAAACAAACCTCCCCTCGTACCGAGTCTTGGAACACGGACTGGTCTCAGTTTCTTCTTTGATCAAGCTCTATTAGCTTGAAAAGTGTAAACGTACCTCCCCTCGTACTGGGTCTTGGACTACGGACTTTCTCAGTTTCTTCTTTGATCAAGCTCAATTCGCTTGAAAAGGGTAAACAAACATCCCCTTATACCGTGTCTTGGACCACGGACTGGTCTTAGTTTCTTCTTTGTTCAAGCTCTATTAGCTTGAAAAGGGTAAACAAACCTCTCCTCGTACTAGGTCTTGGATCGCGGACTGGTCTCAGTTTCTTCTTTGATCAAGCTCCATTAGCTTGAAAAGAGTAAACAAACCTCCCCTCGTACCGGGTCTTGGACCGTGGACTGGTCTCAGTTTCCTCTTTGATCAAGCTCCATTAGCTTGAAAAAGGTAAACAAACCACCCCTCATACCGGGTGTAAGACCGCAGGCTGGTCTCAGTTTCTTCTTTGATCAAGCTCCATTAGCTTAAAAAGGGAAAACAAACCTCCCCTCGTACCGAGTCTTGGACCACGGACTTTCTCAGTTTCTTCTTTGATCAAGCTCTATTAGCTTGAAACGGGTAAACAAACCTCCCCTCGTATCGGGTCATGGACCGCGGACTGGTCTCAGTTTCTTCTTTGATCAAGCTCCATTAGCTTGAAAAGGGTTAACAAACCCCCCCTCGTACCTAGTCTTGGACCGCGGACTGGTCTCAGTTTCTTCTTTGATCAAGCTCCCTTAACTTCATGGGTAAACAAACCTCCCCCCGTACCAAGTCTTGGACCGCGGACTAGTCTCAGTTTATTCTTTGATCAAGCTCCATTAGTTGAAAAGGGAAAACAAACCTCCCCTCGTACCGAGTCTTGGAACACGGACTGGTCTCATTTTCTTCTTTGATCAAGCTCTATTAGCTTGAAAAGTGTAAACGTACCTCCCCTCGTACTGGGTCTTGGACTGCGGACTTTCTCAGTTTCTTCTTTGATCAAGCTAAATTCGCTTGAAAAGGGTAAACAAACATCCCCTTATATCGTGTCTTGGACCGCGGACTGGTCTTAGTTTCTTCTTTGTTCAAGCTCTATTAGCTTGAAAAGGGTAAACAAACCTCTCCTCGTACTAGGTCTTGGACCGCGGACTGGTCTCAATTTCTTCTTTGATCAAGCTCCATTAGCTTGAAAAGAGTAAACAAACCTCCCCTCGTACCGGGTCTTGGACCGTGGACTGGTCTCAGTTTCCTCTTTGATCAAGCTCCATTAGCTTGAAAAAGGTAAACAAACCACCCCTCATACCGGGTCTTGGACCGCAGGCTGGTCTCAGTTTCTTCTTTGATCAAGCTCCATTAGCTTGAAAAGGGAAAACAAACCTCCCCTCGTACCGAGTCTTGGACCACAGACTTTCTCAGTTTCTTCTTTGATCAAGCTCTATTAGCTTGAAACAGGTAAACAAACCTCCCCTCGTATCGGGTCATGGACCGCGGACTGGTCTCAGTTTCTTCTTTGATCAAGCTCCATTAGCTTGAAAAGGGTTAACAAACCTCCCCTCGTACCTAGTCTTGGACCGCGGACTGGTCTCAGTTTCTTCTTTGATCAAGCTCTATTAGCTTGAAAAGGGTAAACAAACATCCCCTCGTACTGGGTCTTGGACCGCGGACTTGTCTCAGTTCTTCTTTGATCAAGCTCCATTAGCCTGAGAAGGGAAAACAAACATCCCCTCGTACCGAGTCTTGGACCACGGACTTTCTCAGTTTCTTCTTTGATCAAGCTTCATTAGCATGAAAAGGGTAAATAAACCTCCCCTCGTACCGGGTCTTGGACCGCGGACTGGTCTTAGTATCTTCTTTGATCAAGCTCTATTAGCTTGAAAAGGGTAAACAAACCTCCCCTCGTAAGGGGTCTTGGACCGCGGACTTGTCTCAGTTTCTTCTTTGATCAAGCTCCATTATCTTGAAAAGGGTAAACAAACCTCCCCTCGTATCGGGTCTTCGACCACGGACTGGTCTCAGTTTCCTCTTTAATTAAGCTCCAATAGCTTGAAAAGGGTAAATAAACCTCCCTTCATACCGGGTCTTGGACCGCGGACTGGTCTCAATTTTTTCTTTGATCAAGCTCCATTAGCTTGAAAAGGGTAAATAAACCTCCCCTCGTACCGGGTCTTGGACCGCCCACTGGTCTCATTTTATCTTTGATCAAGCTCCCTTAACTTGAAGGGTAAACAAACCTCCCCTCGTACCGAGTCTTGGACACGGACTGGTTTCAGTTTCTTCTTTGATCAAGCTCCATTAGCTTGAAAAGGGTTAACAAACCTCCCCTCGTATCGGGTCTTGGAATGCGGACTAGTCTTAATTTCTTTTTTGATCAAGCTCTGTTAGCTTGAAAAGGATAAACAAACTACCCCTCGTACCGGGTATTGGACCGTGGACTGGTCTCAGTTTCTTCTTTGATCAAGCTCCATTAGCTTGAAAATAGAAAACAAACCTCCCCTCGTACCGAGTCTTGGACCACAGACTAGTCTCAGTTTCTTCTTTGATCAAGTTCTATTAGCTTGAAAAGGGTAAACATACATCCCCTCATACTGGGTCTTAGACCGCGGACTTGTCTGAGTTTCTTCTTTGATGAAGTTCCATTTGCTTGAAAACGGTAAACAAACCTCCCCTCGTACCGGGTCTTGGAACGCGGACTGGTCTCAGTTTCCTCTTTGATCAAGCTCAATTAGCTTGAAAAGGGTAAACAAACCTCCCCTCATACCGGGTCTTGGACCGCGAACTGGTCTCAGTTTCTTCTTTGATCAAGCTCCATTAGCATGAAAAGGGTAAACAAACCTCCCCTCGTACCGGGTCAAGGACCGCGGACTAGTCTCAGTTTCTTCTTTGATCAAACTCCATTAGCTTGAAAAGGGTAAACAAACCTCCCCTCGTATCGGGGCTTGGACCGCGGACTGATCTCAGTTTCTTCTTTAATTGACCTCCATTAGCTTGAAAAGGGTAAACAAACCTCTCCCCGTACTAGCTCTTGGACCGCGGACTGTTCTCAGTTTCTTCTTTGATCAAGCTCCATTAGCTAGAAAAGGGTAAACAAACCTCCACTCATACCGGGTCTTGGACCCCGGACTGGTCTCAGTTTTTTCTTTGATCAAGCTCCATTATCTTGAAAAGGGTAAACAAACCTCCACTCGTACTGGGTCATGGACCGCGGACTGGTCTCAGTTTCTTCTTTGATCAAGCTCCATTAGCTTGAAAAGGGAAAACAAACCTTCCCTCGTACCTAGTCTTGGAACACGGACTGGTCTCAGTTTCTTCATTGATCAAGCTCTATTAGCTTGAAAAGTGTAAACGTACCTCCCCTCGTACTGGGTCTTGGACTGCGGACTTTCTCAGTTTCTTCTTTGATCAAGCTCAATTCGCTTGAAAAGGGTAAACAAACATCCCCTTGTATCGGGTCTTGGACCGTGGACTGGTCTTAGTTTCTTCTTTGTTCAAGCTCTATTAGCTTGAAAAGGGTAAAAAACCTCTCCTCGTACTAGGTCTTGGACCGCGGTATGGTCTCAGTTTCTTCTTTGATCAAGCTCCATTAGCTTGAAAAGGGTAAACAAACCTCCCCTAGTACCGGGTCTTGGACCGCGGACTGGTCTCAGTTTCTTCTTTGATCAAGCTCCATTAGCTTGAAAAAGGTAAACAAACCACCCCTCATACCGGGTCTTGGACCGCAGACTGGTCTCAGTTTCTTCTTTGATCAAGCTCCAATAGCTTGAAAAGGGAAAACAAACCTCCCCTCGTACCGGGTCATGGACCGCGGACTGGTCTCAGTTTCTTCTTTGATCAAGCTCCATTAGCTTGAAAAGGGTTAACAAACCTCCCCTCGTACCGGGTCTTGGACCGCGGACTGGTCTCAGTTTCTTCTTTGATCAAGCTCTATTAGCTTGAAAATGGTAAATAAACATCCCCTCATACTGGGTCTTGGACCGCGGACTTGTCTCAGTTCTTCTTTGATCAAGCTCCATTAGCTTGAAAAGGGAAAACAAACCTCCCCACGTACCGAGTCTTGGACCACGGACTTTCTCAGTTTCTTCTTTGATCAAGCTCCATTAGCTTGAAAAGGGTAAACAACCTCCCCTCGTACCGGGTCTTGGACCGAGGACTGGTCTTAGTTTCTTCTTTGATCAAGCTCTATTAGCTTGAAAAGGGTAAACAAACCTCCCCTCGTAAGGGGTCTTGGACCGCGGAATTGTGTCAGTTTCTTCTTTGATCAAGCTCCATTATCTTGAAAAGGGTAAACAAACCTCCACTCGTAATGGGTCATGGACCGCGGACTGGTCTCAGTTTCTTCTTTGATCAAACTCCATTACCTTGAAAAGGGTAAACAAACCTCCCCTCGTATCGGGTCTTCGACCGCGGACTGGTCTCAGTTTCTTCTTTAATTAAGCTCCATTAGCTTGAAAAGGGTAAATAAACCTCCCCTCATACCAGGTCTTGGACCGCGGACAGGTCTAAGTTTTTTCTTTGATCAAGCTCCATTAGCTTTAAAAGTGTAAATAAACCTCCCCTCGTACCGGGTCTTAGACTGCCCACTGGTCTCATTTTTTCTTTGATCAAGCTCCCTTAACTTGAAGGGTAAATAAACCTCCCCTCGTACCGAGTCTTGGACACGGACTGGTTTCAGTTTCTTCTTTGATCAAGCTCCATTAGCTTGAAAAGGGTTAACAAACCTCCCCTCGCATCGGGTCTTGGAATGCGGACTAGTCTTATTTTCTTTTTTGATCAAGCTCTGTTAGCTTGAAAAGGATAAACAAATTAACCCTCGTACCGGGTCTTGGACCGTGGACTGGTCTCAGTTTCTTCTTTGACCAAGCTTCATTAGCTAGAAAATAGAAAACAAACCTCCCCTCGTACCGAGTCTTGGACCACGGACTAGTCTCAGTTTCTTCTTTGATCAAGTTCTATTAGCTTGAAAAGGGTAAACATACCTCCCCTCGTACTGGGTCTTGGACCGCGAACTTTCTCAGTTTCTTCTTTGATCAAGCTCAATTCGCTTGAAAAGGGTAAACAAACATCCCCTTGTATCGGGTCTTGGACCACGGACTGGTCTTAGTTTCTTCTTTGTTCAAGCTCTATTAACTTGAAAAGGGTAAACAAACCTCCCCTCGTATTGGGTCTTGGACCGCGGACTTGTCTCAGTTTCGTCTTTGATCAAGCTCCATTAGCTTGAAAAGGGTAAACAAACCTCCCCTCGTATCTAGTCTTGGACCGCGGACTGGTCTCAGTTTCTTCTTTGATCTAGCTCCATTAGCTTGAAAAGGGTTAACAAACCTCCCCTCGTACCGGGTCTTTGACCGCGGACTGGTCTCAGTTTCTTCTTTGATCAAGCTCCATTAGCTTGAAAAAGGTAAACAAACCACCCCTCGTACCGGGTCTTGGACCGCGGACTGGTCTCAGTTTCTTATTTGATCAAGCTCTATTAGCTTGAAAAGGGAAAACAAACCTCTCCTCATACCGAGTCTTGGACCACGGACTGGTCTCAGTTTCTTCTTTGATCAAGCTCAATTAGCTTGAAAAGGGTAAACAAACATCCCCTCGTACTGGGTCTTGGACCGCGGACTTGTCTCAGTTTCTTCTTTGATGAAGCTCCATTTGCTTGAAAAGGGTAAACAAACCTCCCCTCGTACCGGGTAATGGACCGCGGAGTGGTCTCAGTTTCTTCTTTGATCAAGCTCCATTAGCTTGAAAAGGGTAAACAAACCTCCCCTCGTACCAGGACTTGGACCGCGGACTGGGCTCAGTTTCTTCTTTGATCAAGCTCCATTAGCTTGATAAAGGTAAACAAACCACCCCTCATACCGGGTCTTGGACCGCAGACTGGTCTCAGTTTCTTCTTTGATCAAGCTCCATTAGCTTAAAAAGGGAAAACAAACCTCACCTCGTACCGAGTCTTGGAACACGGACTGGTCTCAGTTTCTTCTTTGATCAAGCTCTATTAGCTTGAAAAGGGTAAACATACATCCCCTTATACTGGGTCTTAGACCGCGAACTTGTCTCAGTTTCTTCTTTGATGAAGCTCCATTTGCTTGAAAAGGGTAAACAAACCTCCCCTCGTACCGGGTCTTCGACCGCGGACTGATCTCAGTTTCCTCTTTGATCAAGCTCAATTAGCTTGAAAAGGGTAAACAAACCTCCCCTTATACCGGGTCTTGGACCGTGAACTGGTCTCAGTTTCTTCTTTGATCAAGCTCCATTAGCGTGAAAAAGGTAAACAAACCTCCCCTCGTACCGGGTCATGGACTGCGAACTGGTCTCAGTTTCTTCTTTGATCAAGCTCCATTAGCATGAAAAGGGTAAACAAACCTCCCCTCGTACCGGGTCATGGACCGCGGACTGGTCTCAGTTTCTTCTTTAATCAAGCTCCATTAGCTTGAAAAGGGTTAACAAACCTCCCCTCGTACCGGGTCTTGGACCGCGGACTGGTCTCAGTTTCTTCTTTGATCAAGCTCTATTAGCTTGAAAAGGGTAAATAAACATCCCCTCATACTGGGTCTTGGACCGCGGACTTGTCTCAGTTCTTCTTTGATCAAGCTCCATTAGCTTGAAAAGGGAAAACAAACCTCCCCTCGTACCGAGTCTTGGACCACGGACTTTCTCAGTTTCTTCTTTGATCAAGCTCCATTAGCTTGAAAAGGGTAAACAACCTCCCCTCGTACCGGGTCTTGGACCGAGGACTAGTCTTAGTTTCTTCTTTGATCAAGCTCTATTAGCTTGAAAAGGGTAAACAAACCTCCCCTCGTAAGGGGTCTTGGACCGCGGAATTGTGTCAGTTTCTTCTTTGATCAAGCTCCATTATCTTGAAAAGGGTAAACAAACCACCACTTGTACTGGGTCATGGACCGCGGACTGGTCTCAGTTTCTTCTTTGATCAAACTCCATTACCTTGAAAAGGGTAAACAAACCTCCCCTCGTATCGGGTCTTCGACCGCGGACTGGTCTCAGTTTCTTCTTTAATTAAGCTCCATTAGCTTGAAAAGGGTAAATAAACCTCCCCTCATACCAGGTCTTGGACCGCAGACTGGTCTAAGTTTTTTCTTTGATCAAGCTCCATTAGCTTTAAAAGTGTAAATAAACCTCCCCTCGTACCGGGTCTTAGACTGCCCACTGGTCTCATTTTTTCTTTGATCAAGCTCCCTTAACTTGAAGGGTAAATAAACCTCCCCTCGTACCGAGTCTTGGACACGGACTGGTTTCAGTTTCTTCTTTGATCAAGCTCCATTAGCTTAAAAAGGGAAAACAAACCTCACCTCGTACCGAGTCTTGGAACACGGACTGGTCTCAGTTTCTTCTTTGATCAAGCTCTATTAGCTTGAAAAGGGTAAACATACATCCCCTCATACTGGGTCTTAGACCGCGAACTTGTCTCAGTTTCTTCTTTGATGAAGCTCCATTTGCTTGAAAAGGGTAAACAAACCTCCCCTCGTACCGGGTCTTCGACCGTGGACTGATCTCAGTTTCCTCTTTGATCAAGCTCAATTAGCTTGAAAAGGGTAAACAAACCTCCCCTTATACCGGGTCTTGGACCGCGAACTGGTCTCAGTTTCTTCTTTGATCAAGCTCCATTAGCGTGAAAAAGGTAAACAAACCTCCCCTCGTACCGGGTCATGGACCGCGAACTGGTCTCAGTTTCTTCTTTGATCAAGCTCCATTAGCATGAAAAGGGTAAACAAACCTCCCCTCGTACCGGGTCATGGACCGCGGACTGGTCTCAGTTTCTTCTTTGATCAAGCTCCATTAGCTTGAAAAGGGTTAACAAACCTCCCCTCGTACCGGGTCTTGGACCGCGGACTGGTCTCAGTTTCTTCTTTGATCAAGCTCTATTAGCTTGAAAAGGGTAAATAAACATCCCCTCATACTGGGTCTTGGACCGCGGACTTGTCTCAGTTCTTCTTTGATCAAGCTCCATTAGCTTGAAAAGGGAAAACAAACCTCCCCTCGTACCGAGTCTTGGACCACGGACTTTCTCAGTTTCTTCTTTGATCAAGCTCCATTAGCTTGAAAAGGGTAAACAACCTCCCCTCGTACCGGGTCTTGGACCGAGGACTGGTCTTAGTTTCTTCTTTGATCAATCTCTATTAGCATGAAAAGGGTAAACAAACCTCCCCTCGTAAGGGGTCTTGGACCGCGGAATTGTGTCAGTTTCTTCTTTGATCAAGCTCCATTATCTTGAAAAGGGTAAACAAACCTCCACTCGTACTGGGTCATGGACCGCGGACTGGTCTCAGTTTCTTCTTTGATCAAACTCCATTACCTTGAAAAGGGTAAACAAACCTCCCCTGGTATCGGGTCTTCGACCGCGGACTGGTCTCAGTTTCTTCTTTAATTAAGCTCCATTAGCTTGAAAAGGGTAAATAAACCTCCCCTCATACCAGGTCTTGGACCGCGGACTGGTCTAAGTTTTTTCTTTGATCAAGCTCCATTAGCTTTAAAAGTGTAAATAAACCTCCCCTCGTACCGGGTCTTAGACTGCCCACTGGTCTCATTTTTTCTTTGATCAAGCTTCCTTAACTTGAAGGGTAAATAAACCTCCCCTCGTACCGAGTCTTGGACACGGACTGGTTTCAGTTTCTTCTTTGATCAAGCTCCATTAGCTTGAAAAGGGTTAACAAACCTCCCCTCGCATCGGGTCTTGGAATGCGGACTAGTCTTATTTTCTTTTTTGATCAAGCTCTGTTAGCTTGAAAAGGATAAACAAATTAACCCTCGTACCGGGTCTTGGACCGTGGACTGGTATCAGTTTCTTCTTTGACCAAGCTTCATTAGCTAGAAAATAGAAAACAAACCTCCCCTCGTACCGAGTCTTGGACCACGGACTAGTCTCAGTTTCTTCTTTGATCAAGTTTTATTAGCTTGAAAAGGGTAAACATACCTCCCCTCGTACTGGGTCTTGGACCGCGAACTTTCTCAGTTTCTTCTTTGATCAAGCTCAATTCGCTTGAAAAGGGTAAACAAACATCCCCTTGTATCGGGTCTTGGACCGCGGACTGGTCTTAGTTTCTTCTTTGTTCAAGCTCTATTAACTTGAAAAGGGTAAACAAACCTCCCCTCGTATTGGGTCTTGGACCGCGGACTTGTCTCAGTTTCGTCTTTGATCAAGCTCCATTAGCTTGAAAAGGGTAAACAAACCTCCCCTCGTATCTAGTCTTGGACCGCGGACTGGTCTCATTTCTTCTTTGATCTAGCTCCATTAGCTTGAAAAGGGTTAACAAACCTCCCCTCGTACCGGGTCTTTGAACGCGGACTGGTCTCAGTTTCTTCTTTGATCAAGCTCCATTAGCTTGAAAAGGGTAAACAAACCACCCCTCGTACCGGGTCTTGGATCGCGGACTGGTCTCAGTTTCTTATTTGATCAAGCTCTATTAGCTTGAAAAGGGAAAACAAACCTCTCCTCGTACCGAGTCTTGGACCACGGACTGGTCTCAGTTTCTTCTTTGATCAAGCTCAATTAGCTTGAAAAGGGTAAACAAACATCCCCTCGTACTGGGTCTTGGACCGCGGACTTGTCTCAGTTTCTTCTTTGATGAAGCTCCATTTGCTTGAAAAGGGTAAACAAACCTCCCCTCGTATCGGGTAATGGACCGCGGAGTGGTCTCAGTTTCTTCTTTGATCAAACTCCATTAGCTTGAAAAGGGTAAATAAACCTCCCCTCGTACCAGGTCTTGGACCGCGGACTGGGCTCAGTTTCTTCTTTGATCAAGCTCCATTAGCTTGATAAAGGTAAACAAACCACCCCTCATACCGGGTCTTGGACCGCAGACTGGTCTCAGTTTCTTCTTTGATCAAGCTCCATTAGCTTAAAAAGGGAAAACAAACCTCACCTCGTACCGAGTCTTGGAACACGGACTGGTCTCAGTTTCTTCTTTGATCAAGCTCTATTAGCTTGAAAAGGGTAAACATACATCCCCTCATACTGGGTCTTAGACCGCGAACTTGTCTCAGTTTCTTCTTTGATGAAGCTCCATTTGCTTGAAAAGGGTAAACAAACCTCCCCTCGTACCGGGTCATCGACCGCGGACTGATCTCAGTTTCCTCTTTGATCAAGCTCAATTAGCTTGAAAAGGGTAAACAAACCTCCCCTTATACCGGGTCTTGGACCGCGAACTGGTCTCAGTTTCTTCTTTGATCAAGCTCCATTAGCGTGAAAAAGGTAAACAAACCTCCCCTCGTACCGGGTCATGGACCGCGAACTGGTCTCAGTTTCTTCTTTGATCAAGCTCCATTAGCATGAAAAGGGTAAACAAACCTCCCCTCGTACCGGGTCATGGACCGCGGACTAGTCTCAGTTTCTTCTTTGATCAAACTCCATTAGCTTGAAAAGGGTAAACAAACCTCCCCTCGTATCGGGGCTTGGACCGCGGACTGATCTCAGTTTCTTCTTTAATTGACCTCCATTAGCTTGAAAAGGGTAAACAAACCTCTCCCCGTACTAGCTCTTGGACCGCGGACTGTTCTCAGTTTCTTCTTTGATCAAGCTCCATTAGCTAGAAAAGGGTAAACAAACCTCCACTCATACCAGGTCTTGGACCGCGGACTGGTCTCAATTTTTTCTTTGATCAAGCTCCATTATCTTGAAAAGGGTAAACAAACCTCCACTCGTACTGGGTCATGGACCGTGGACTGGTCTCAGTTTCTTCTTTGATCAAGCTCCATTAGCTTGAAAAGGGAAAACAAACCTTCCCTCGTACCTAGTCTTTCAACACGGACTGGTCTCAGTTTCTTCTTTGATCAAGCTCTATTAGCTTGAAAAGTGTAAACGTACCTCCCCTCGTACTGGGTCTTGGACTGCGGACTTTCTCAGTTTCTTCTTTGATCAAGCTCAATTCGCTTGAAAAGGGTAAACAAACATCACCTTGTATCGGGTCTTGGACCGTGGAATGGTCTTAGTTTCTTCTTTGTTCAAGCTATATTAGCTTGAAAAAGGTAAAAAACCTCTCCTCGTACTAGGTCTTGGACCGCGGTATGGTCTCAGTTTCTTCTTTGATCAAGCTCCATTAGCTTGAAAAGGGTAAACAAACCTCCCCTAGTACCGAGTCTTGGACCGCGCACTGGTATCAGTTTCTTCTTTGATCAAGCTCCATTAGCTTGAAAAAGGTAAACAAACCACCCCTCATACCGGGTCTTGGACCGCAGACTGGTCTCAGTTTCTTCTTTGATCAAGCTCCATTAGCTTGAAAAGGGAAAACAAACCTCCCCTCGTACCGGGTCATGGACCGCGGACTGGTCTCAGTTTCTTCTTTGATCAAGCTCCATTAGCTTGAAAAGGGTTAACAAACCTCCCCTCGTACCGGGTCTTGGACCGCGGACTGGTCTCAGTTTCTTCTTTGATGAAGCTCTATTAGCTTGAAAAGGGTAAATAAACATCCCCTCATACTGGGTCTTGGACCGCGGACTTGTCTCAGTTCTTCTTTGATCAAGCTCCATTAGCTTGAAAAGGGAAAACAAACCTCCCCTCGTACCGAGTCTTGGACCACCGACTTTCTCAGTTTCTTCTTTGATTAAGCTCCATTAGCTTGAAAAGGGTAAACAACCTCCCCTCGTACCGGGTCTTGGACCGAGGACTGGTCTTAGTTTCTTCTTTGATCAAGCTCTATTAGCTTGAAAAGGGTAAACAAACCTCCCCTCGTAAGGGGTCTTGGACCGCGGAATTGTGTCAGTTTCTTCTTTGATCAAGCTCCATTATCTTGAAAAGGGTAAACAAACCTCCACTCGTACTGGGTCATGGACCGCGGACTGGTCTCAGTTTCGTCTTTGATCAAACTCCATTACCTTGAAAAGGGTAAACAAACCTCCCCTCGTATCGGGTCTTCGACCGCGGTCTGGTCTCAGTTTCTTCTTTAATTAAGCTCCATTAGCTTGAAAAGGGTAAATAAACCTCCCCTCATACCGGGTCTTGGACCGCGGACTGGTCTAAGTTTTTTCTTTGATCAAGCTCCATTAGCTTTAAAAGTGTAAATAAACCTCCCCTCGTACCGGGTCTTAGACTGCCCACTGGTCTCATTTTTTCTTTGATCAAGCTCCCTTAACTTGAAGGGTAAATAAACCTCCCCTCGTACCGAGTCTTGGACACGGACTGGTTTCAGTTTCTTCTTTGATCAAGCTCCATTAGCTTGAAAAGGGTTAACAAACCTCCCCTCGCATCGGGTCTTGGAATGCGGACTAGTCTTATTTTCATTTTTGATCAAGCTCTGTTAGCTTGAAAAGGATAAACAAATTAACCCTCGTACCGGGTCTTGGACCGTGGACTGGTCTCAGTTTCTTCTTTGACCAAGCTTCATTAGCTAGAAAATAGAAAACAAACCTCCCCTCGTACCGAGTCTTGGACCACGGACTAGTCTCAGTTTCTTCTTTGATCAAGTTCTATTAGCTTGAAAAGGGTAAACATACCTCCCCTCGTACTGGGTCTTGGACCGCGAACTTTCTCAGTTTCTTCTTTGATCAAGCTCAATTCGCTTGTAAAGGGTAAACAAACATCCCCTTGTATCGGGTCTTGGACCGCGGACTGGTCTTAGTTTCTTCTTTGTTCAAGCTCTATTAACTTGAAAAGGGTAAACAAACCTCCCCTCGTATTGGGTCTTGGACAGCGGACTTGTCTCAGTTTCGTCTTTGATCAAGCTCCATTAGCTTGAAAAGGGTAAACAAACCTCCCCTCGTATCTAGTCTTGGACCGCGGACTGGTCTCAGTTTCTTCTTTGATCTAGCTCCATTAGCTTGAAAAGGGTTAACAAACCTCCCCTCGTACCGGGTCTTAGACCGCGGACTGGTCTCAGTTTCTTCTTTGATCAAGCTCCATTAGCTTGAAAAGGGTAAACAAACCACCCCTCGTACCGGGTCTTGGACCGCGGACTGGTCTCAGTTTCTTATTTGATCAAGCTCTATTAGCTTGAAAAGGGAAAACAATCCTCTCCTCGTACCGAGTCTTGGACCACGGACTGGTCTCAGTTTCTTCTTTGATCAAGCTCAATTAGCTTGAAAAGGGTAAACAAACATCCCCACGTACTGGGTCTTGGACCGCGGACTTGTCTCAGTTTCTTATTTGATGAAACTCCATTTGCTTGAAAAGGGTAAACAAACCTCCCCTCGTACCGGGTAATGGACCGTGGAGTGGTCTCAGTTTCTTCTTTGATCAAGCTCCATTAGCTCGAAAAGGGTAAACAAACCTCCCCTCGTACCAGGTCTTGGACCGCGGACTGGGCTCAGTTTCTTCTTTGATCAAGCTCCATTAGCTTGATAAAGGTAAACAAACCACCCCTCATACCGGGTCTTGGACCGCAGACTGGTCTCAGTTTCTTCTTTGATCAAGCTCCATTAGCTTAAAAAGGGAAAACAAACCTCACCTCGTACCGAGTCTTGGAACACGGACTGGTCTCAGTTTCTTCTTTGATCAAGCTCTATTAGCTTGAAAAGGGTAAACATACATCCCCTCATACTGGGTCTTAGACCGCGAACTTGTCTCAGTTTCTTCTTTGATGAAGCTCTATTTGCTTGAAAAGGGTAAACAAACCTCCCCTCGTACCGGGTCTTCGACCGCGGACTGGTCTCAGTTTCCTCTTTGATCAAGCTCAATTAGCTTGAAAAGGGTAAACAAACCTCCCCTTATACCGGGTCTTGGACCGCGAACTGGTCTCAGTTTCTTCTTTGATCAAGCTCCATTAGCGTGAAAAGGGTAAATAAACCTCCCCTCGTACCGGGTCATGGACCGTGGACTGGTCTCAGTTTCTTCTTTGATCAAACTATATTAGCTTGAAAAGGGTAAACAAACCTCCCCTCGTATCGGGTCTTGGACCGCGGACTGGTCTCAGTTTCTTCTTTAATTAAGCGCCATTAGCTTGAAAAGGGTAAACAAACCTCTCCTCGTACTAGCTCTTGGACTGCGGACTGTTCTCAGTTTCTTCTTTGATTAAGCTCCATTAGCTAGAAAAGGGTAAACAAACCTCCCCTCGTACCGGGTCTTGGACCGCGGACTGGTCTCAGTTTTTTCTTTGATCAAGCTCCCTTAGCTTGAAGGGTAAACAAACCTCCCCTCGTACCGAGTCTTGGACCGCGGACTAGTTTCAGTTTCTTCTTTGATCAAGCTCCATTAGCTTGAAAAGGGTTAACAAACCTCCCCCCGTATCGGGTCTTGGACCGCGGACTAGTCTTAGTTTCTTCTTTGATCATGCTCCGTTAGCTTAAAAAGGGTAAACAAACCACCCCTTGTACCGGGTCTTGGACCGCAGACTGGTCTTAGTTTCTTCTTTGTTTAAGCTCTATTAGCTTGAAAAGGGTAAACAAACCTCCCCTCGTACTGGGTCTTGGACCGCGGACTTGTCTCATTTTCTTCTTTGGTCAAGCTCCATTAGCTTGAAAAGGGTATACAAATCTCCCCTCGTATCGGGTCTTGGACCACGGATTGGTCTCAGTTTCTTCTTTGATCAAGCTCCATTAGCTTGAAAAGAGTAAACAAACCTCCCCTCGTACTGGGTCTTGGACCGCGGACTGGTCTCTGTTTTTTCTTTGATCAAGCTCCCTTAGCTTGAAAAGGGTAAACAAACCTCCCCTCGTATCTAGTCTTGGACCGCGGACTGGTCTCAGTTTCTTCTTTGATCTAGCTCCATTAGCTTGAAAAGGGTTAACAAACCTCCCCTCGTACCGGGTCTTGGACCGCGGACTGGTCTCGGTTTCTTCTTTGATCAAGCTCCATTAGCTTGAAAAGGGTAAACAAACCACCCCTCGTACCGGGTCTTGGACCGCGGACTGGTCTCAGTTTCTTATTTGATCAAGCTCTATTAGCTTGAAAAGGGAAAACAAACCTCCCCTCGTACCGAGTCTTGGACCACGGACTGGTCTCAGTTTCTTCTTTGATCAAGCTCAATTAGCTTGAAAAGGGTAAACAAACATCCCCTCGTACTGGGTCTTGGACCGCGGACTTGTCTCAGTTTCTTCTTTGATGAAGCTCCATTTGCTTGAAAAGGGTAAACAAACCTCCCCTCGTACCGGGTATTGGACCGCGGAGTGGTCTCAGTTTCTTCTTTGATCAAGCTCCATTAGCTTGAAAAGGGAAATAAACCTCCCCTCGTACCAGGTCTTGGACCGCGGACTGGGCTCAGTTTCTTCTTTGATCAAGCTCCATTAGCTTGATAAAGGTAAACAAACCACCCCTCATACCGGGTCTTAGACCGCAGACTGGTCTCAGTTTCTTCTTTGATCAAGCTCCATTAGCTTAAAAAGGGAAAACAAACCTCACCTCGTACCGAGTCTTGGAACACGGACTGGTCTCAGTTTCTTCTTTGATCAAGCTCTATTAGCTTGAAAAGGGTAAACATACATCCCCTCATACTGGGTCTTAGACCACGAACTTGTCTCAGTTACTTCTTTGATGAAGCTCCATTTGCTTGAAAAGGGTAAACAAACCTCCCCTCATACCGGGTCTTCGACCGCGGACTGGTCTCAGTTTCCTCTTTGATCAAGCTCAATTAGCTTGAAAAGGGTAAAGAAACCTCCCCTCATACCGGGTCTTGGACCGCGAACTGGTCTCAGTTTCTTCTTTGATCAAGCTCCATTAGCATGAAAAGGGTAAACAAACCTCCCCTCGTACCGGGTCATGGACCGTGGACTGGTCTCAGTTTCTTCTTTGATCAAACTACATTATCTTGAAAAGGGTAAACAAACCTCCCCTCGTATCGGGTCTTGGACCGCGGACTGGTCTCAGTTTCTTCTTTAATTAAGCTCCATTAGCTTGAAAAGGGTAAACAAACCTCTCCTCGTACTAGCTCTTGGACTGCGGACTGTTCTCAGTTTCTTCTTTGATTAAGCTCCATTAGCTAGAAAAGGGTAAACAAACCTCCCCTCGTACCGGGTCTTGGACCGCCGACTGGTCTCAGTTTTTTCTTTGATCAAGCTCCCTTAGCTTGAAGGGTAAACAAACCTCCCCTCGTACCGAGTCTTGGACCGCGGACTAGTGTCAGTTTCTTCTTTGATCAAGCTCCATTAGCTTGAAAAGGGTTAACAAACCTCCCCCCTATCGGGTCTTGGACCGCGGACTGGTCTTAGTTTCTTCTTTGATCATGCTCCGTTAGCTTGAAAAGGGTAAACAAACCACCCCTTGTACCGAGTCTTGGACCACAGACTGGTCTTAGTTTCATCTTTGTTCAAGCTCTATTAGCTTGAAAAGGGTAAACAAACCTCCCCTCGTACTGGGTCTTCGACCGCGGACTTGTCTCATTTTCTTCTTTGATCAAGCTCCATTAGCTTGAAAAGGGTAAACAAATCTCCCCTCGTATTGGGTCTTGGACCACGGATTGGTCTCAGTTTCTTCTTTGATCAAGCTCCAATAGCTTGAAAAGAGTAAACAAACCTCCCCTCGTACCGGGTCTTGGACCGCGGACTGGTCTCAGTTTTTTCTTTGATCAAGCTCCCTTAGCTTGAAAAGGGTAAACAAACCTCCCCTCGTATCTAGTCTTGGACCGCGGACTGGTCTCAGTTTCTTCTTTGATCTAGCTCCATTAGCTTGAAAAGGGTTAACAAACCTCCCCTCGTACCGGGTCTTGGACCGCGGACTGGTCTCAGTTTCTTCTTTGATCAAGCTCTATTAGCTTGAAAAGGGTAAACAAACCACCCCTCGTACCGGGTCTTGGACCGCGGACTGGTCTCAGTTTCTTATTTGATCAAGCTCTATTAGCTTGAAAAGGGAAAACAAACCTCCCCTCGTACCGAGTCTTGGACCATGGACTGGTCTCAGTTTCTTCTTTGATCAAGCTCTATTAGCTTGAAAAGGGTAAACAAACATCCCCTCGTACTGGGTCTTGGACCGCGGACTTGTCTCAGTTTCTTCTTTGATGAAGCTCCATTTGCTTGAAAAGGGTAAACAAACCTCCCCTCGTACCGGGTATTGGACCGCGGAGTGGTCTCAGTTTCTTCTTTGATCAAGCTCAATTAGCTTGAAAAGGGTAAACAAACCTCCCCTCATATCGGGTCTTGGACCACGGACTTGTCTCAGTTTCTTCTTTGATCAAGCCTCATTAGGTTGAAAAGGGTAAACAAACCTCCCCTCGTACCAGGTCTTGGACCGCGGACTGGGCTCAGTTTCTTGCTGGAATGGTGAATACTTATGGGAGAGTATCTTTACAGGGGAATTGGAACTTCACTGGAGATCTACGACTTCAGCGTGAATCCATAAGTTTCTGGAGATTTGGAAGCTTCACCGAGGATCTTCAAAAGAGATGCTAACCAGTTAACTTGTAAACATGTCTTCTCAAATTAAGAGAAAGATCAACTAAATCTTCACCAAACTTCTTGAGGAGACGCCATTTGATAGAAGCAAATTGGGTAGTGGACTCACGGGGAGAACATCACTGAGGAGCAATATTATTGTAGTTTAAAATTCCATTGAAGCAAACAAAAATCCTTGTAACAGGTTTTCTCAAATAAAGAGAAATACTTGTAATGTCTTCAACAAACTTCTCTAACGGATTTCCAGAGAGATGCCTTTTTATGGAGAAAAAGTTGATAATCTTGATGACTTATGGGGGATAGACAAATTGTCTTGAAAAGAGACTTCCATTTGCCATCCAAATAGTAAACCTGAGACCAAAACAAACTGCTCGAATAAAGAGCTTCCATTTGTTGTTTGGGTATAAATTCCAAGAGAGGTGTTGTAGCAACACTGTTGGAGAGAGATTTTGTCTTCAAAGGTGATCTTTAAATAGATTCTACCTATGGAAACAAATTGCAAAATAAATCCACGCTCGATTTAGGTTCAACAGCTTAGAGAGACTCAAAATTGTGATCCTCAGGGACCAAAGTTCAATTCAGGAAATAACTGAAAAGAAACTGTCAAACAAGACTCAATCCAATAAGGAATGAACTCAACTGGGGTTTATCTTATCTGAATATGGAAAAGAAAACTAAAGCAACCATCATCCACGAGGATCAAACTCTGTGGGGAAACTGGAAAGGATGTGCTCTTTCTGCTTAGGGCTGACGACTCTACTGGAGAGAGGAGACAAACCCAGTCACTTGGGGATAAACGCAGCCAAAGTGAACAGATAAGCAAAAAAACAAGCATCACAAAAATGAGAAATGCACAGATGCCTTGTATCTATATGAATGTATGTATGTCATGTTATGCTTATGCTGATAAAACAAAAGGGAGAAGTAAACTGGAGATGAAATAAACATCTCGACATAGATACTTGGCTAATTTTCACAAGATAGAAGTATCACTGAGGATGAATGGGAAGCCACATATGGAATCACAGTCCTGCATCAAGGCTTCAAACTCCTGGGGAAAAGAGAGCACTCCACTTGGGGATGAACGCCATGACTTCATTGAGGGGATTGTCAAGAGGAATCCTGCTACTCTGTTGGAAATGAGAAAGATCCACTTGGGAAGGATCAAGCTCATATTTGGAGAGACTTCATGGGGGAATCAATACCCACGACGAACTGAAGTAGTCTGAAAGAGAGTGCGACATGCCATAGTTGAGGCCTCACAGGGGATAAAATAAATATCCATCTCTTTGGGGAAGCTCGAATTAATGTTGCAGCTGTCAGAGGTGAGACTCCATGGGGATGAAATAAACATCCACCTTGCCGGGAAATATTGTAGCTGTAAGAAATCCACTGGGGTGTGAAATAACATTCACTTCACTGGGAAGGTGGGAGCCAAGGAAGTTCACTGAGGACTTCTTAAGTCACCAACTGGGGAAATCTTGTATCAAATCTGCCATAACTGCTTGAAGTAGATTCACTGGGGAATTGTCATTACCACCTGAAGTAAAAACTTACTGGGGTCCACTACACCATCTAGAACAGAGTCCCTTAGGGATATGGGTGAAACGATTCAGAAAACAATATAACTCTGTATTTCGAGGTCTGTCATTCTTGGTAGGACCATCAACATCCTTTTTTGCGTCCATAAATCAAAGTGAAAAAACACACGCATTTAAAAAAGTTTTAAAATTGTTTTGAAAACTTCTATAAAAAATAAAAGACATTTTGCAGAAATAAGAATAACATAGAGATTGCCAATAAACGGAAAAGGCTCGATTTTATTAATGGAATGGTAGTCGGTAAATGGCGCAACTCCATGGATCATTACAAAGTTGGAAAAACAGTAAATAATGGAAAAGGTTACATCAAAACAATGTCCACTATCCTCCTAAACCACTCTAAATTTCCTATACTTTGAGCTTTTGATGATCTGACTGATGAATCTAGTAAGAGAGAAGACTTCTGATAATCCAATCTAATCTGATGCAGTGAACTAGCTTGATCCCTAACTTTTTCCTAGGTTGCCTTTTCAAATTTTCAACCTAGCGGGATAATTTCTTTCTATTTATGTCTCTAACTTTTGCCTGGACCTCCCTTTTGGGTTTTCAGCCCACCGAGATGCTCATTTTTGCCTAAGCTGCCCTTTCAGGTTTTCAACTTAGCGAGCTATTCTTTTCCTTTTTAGGCATAGTGCTTTTTTACTGCATCGACATTCACGGGACGAGTAATTTCCTCTCCATCCATAGTTGCTAACATCAAAGTGCCTCTTGAGAAGACCCTCTTGACAACATACGGACCATCATAATTGGGAGTCCACTTGCCCTTAGAATTAGTGAGGAAAGATTGGATTTTCTTAAGTACAGGGTCACCTTCTCTGAATTCCCGAGGTCGCACCTTTTTGTCAAAGGCTCTCTTCATCCTCTGTTGGTACAACTGTCCGTGGCATAAGGCCGCCATCCTTTTTTCTTCAATCAAATTGAGCTGGTCATATCTGCTTTGACACCATTCAGCCTCTGAGAGTTTCGCCTCCATTAGAACTCGCATGGAAGGAATCTCGACTTCTACTGGGAGTATAACTTCCATTCCGTAAACAAGTGAAAAAGGAGTTGCTCCTGTCTATGTGCGTACCGAAGTATGATACCCATGTAAAGCAAATGGAAACATTTCATGCCAATCCTTGTAGGTGACAACCATTTTCTGAATGATCTTCTTGATGTTCTTGTTTGCCGCCTCAACAACCCCATTCATCTTTGGTCGGTAAGGAGAAGAATTGTGATGTTCAATCTTGAACTCTTCACATAACTATTTCATAATCTTGTTATTCAGATTTGACCCATTATCAGTGATAACTTTGCTCGGCACACCATAACGGTAGATGAGTTGATTCTTGATAAATCTGACCATTACTTGCCTAGTGACATTCGCATACGAAGCAGCTTCAACCCACTTGGTGAAGTAATCAATTTCCACTAAGATGAAGCGATGTCCATTAGACGCTTTCGGCTCGATCATGCCAATCATGTCAATACCCCACATGGAGAACGGCCACGGAGACGCTATCACATTGAGAAGAGTTGGCGGTACTTGAATCTTGTCAGCGTAGATCTGGCACTTGTGGCACTTCTTAGCAAACTTGTAATAATCTGACTCCATTTTCATCCAATAATAGCCCGCTCTTAAGATTTTCTTTACCATAGCATGTCCATTTGCATGAGTACCAAAGGACCCTTCATGAATCTCAGTCATTAACATGTCTGCTTCTCTTTTGTCGACACATCTTAGCAAGACCATGTCAAAATTCCTTTTGTAAAGTACGTTATTGCTCAAGAGAAAATGACCATCCATTCTCCTCAACGTCTTCTTATCCTTGTTGGATGCCCCATATGGGTATTCTTATTTTCATAGAAACATCTCAGTGTCATGATACCAAGATTTACCATTATCGGCTTCTTCTATTGAAAATACGTAAGCAGGTTTGTCGAGACGCATAACATGGAGGTTAGGACAATCATTCCAACGGTTCACCACAATCATAGAAGCCAAAGTTGCCAAAGCATCATCCATCCTATTCTCGTCACGAGGGATGTGATGGAACTCCACCCTATTGAAGAAAGGGAGCAGTCTCCTTGCGTAATCTCTGTACGGAAGTAAGTGATCTTGGCGAGTTTCCCATTCTCCTTTAATCTGATAAATTACCAAAGCAGAATCTCCATACACATCCAAGTTCTTGATCCTTAAACCCATAACCTCTATGAGGCCCATAATGCACGCCTCATATTCGGCTTCATTGTTTGTGCACGTGAAAGTTAATCGGGAGATGAAAGGGATATGGGATCCATGAGGAGTCACAATGATCGCCCCAATTCCTTTCCCATACTTGTTGATAGCACCATAAAAAATCAGGCCCCATTCGGAATCCGGCTCAGGCCTTTCATCTGGTAAAGGTTCCTCACAATCCTTTATTTTTAAATACATCACACCTTCATCAGGGAAATCATCTTCAACAGGCTGATGGTCTTCAAGAGGTTAATAAGCTAAGTGATCCGCCAAAACACTTCCTTTGATCTCCTTCTGAGTGTGGTACTCAATATCATACTCTGACAATAACATCTGCCATCTGGCTATTCTTCCTGTCAGAGCGGGCTTCTCGAAAATGTACTTGATGGGGTCCATCTTAGAAATCAGCCAAGTGGTATGGTTCAACATGTACTGGCGCATGCATCGTGCAACCCAAGCCAAAGCACAGCAGGTATTCTCCAACATCGTGTACCGAGACTCACAGTCGGTGAATTTCTTACTCAGATAGTAGATAACATGCTCCTTCTTTCCTGACTCGTCTTGTTGACCAGGTACACACCCCATGGAATCTTCCAAAATCGTCAAATACATTATCAAAGGTCTTCCTTCAACTGGAGGGATCAAGATAGGAGGCTCGAGAAGATACTCTTTGATATTGTTGAATGCTTTCTAACAATCATTGGTCCGAACACATCCCTGATCCTTTCTGAGAAGCTTGAAGATTGGTCCACAAGTGGATGTCATATTTGAGATAAACCGGAAGATGTAATTCAACCGTCCCAAGAAACCTCTGACTTGCTCTTCTGTAGTCGGAGCGGGCATCTCTTGTATGGCCTTAACTTTATCAGGATCCACTTCAATACCTTTCTAGCTAACAATGAAACCTAAGAGTTTGCCTGAGCGAACACCAAATGTACACTTGTTAGGATTCAAACGGAGCTGATACTTCCTCAACCGCTGAAACCACTTCAACAAATACTCAACATGGTCTTCCTCAGTCTTGGACTTGGCTATCATGTCATCCACATACACTTTTATCTCCTTGTGCATCATATCATGAAAAAGGGTAGTCATGGCCCTTTGATATGTTGCCCCAGCATTTTTCAAACCAAACGGTATAACTCTGTAGCAGAAAGTGCCCCAAGGTGTAATGAATGATTTCTTCTCCATGTCTTCGGGAGCCATTCTGATCTGATTGTAACCTAAAAAACCATCCATGAAAGATAATACCTTATACTTCGCAGTGCCATCTACCAGCATGTCAATGTGTGGTAGAGGAAAATCATCTTTCGGACTGGCTTTGTTCAAGTCTCTATAATTAACGCACATGCGAACTTTGCCATTATTCTTTGGAACGGGCACAATGTTGGCTAACCATTACGGATACTCATACGTAACGAGGAAACTGGCGTCAATTTGCTTATGTACCTCTTCTTTAATCTTCAGGGCCATGTCAGGGTGGGTTCTCCAGAGCTTCTGTTCGACTGGCGGACATTCTGGATTCAAAGGCAGATGATGCTCCACTATAGAGGTGTTGAGACCAGGCATATCTTGGTATGACCAAGCAAACACGTCAATATACTCCTTAAGTAGTTCAATCAGTCTTTCTTTCACATCAGACGCAAGTAAAGCTCTAACTTTCACTTCTTTACGGTCTTTGGCTGTACCCAAATTAATGACTTCTACAGGCTCTTTGTAAGGCTGAATGGCTCTATCTTCATTCTCAAGCAATCGAGATATTTCCTCAGGAACCTCTTCTTCTTCCTCTTCGACTTCGAGCACAGGAAACTCAAAGTTCGGAGAAGGCATCAGGTCATTGTTTTTGATGGTTTGTTCGTGCAATAATCTGCACATGTGATTTGGCTTTATTTTAGATTTTATGAAAGTGCAAGTGTGTGCACAAAACATGCAGAGTGATAAAAATGGGTTTTTTATGATTACCTTTTTTTCCAGAAAAGTAAAAGAAGAGTAACATAGATAAAATGGAATCAAAATAACAATTTTATTGATGATAGCAGTTCGCTAAACAAAAGCCCTAACATAAAATCACCTTTGCCTTGGACAGAGCAAAGGGAATTATGAAAATAAGCCCACACAACAAACTCTTTTGCCTTGGGTACAGCGAAGAGCTATAAAAAAAACATAGCAAAAAACAATTACTTTGATAAATGGACTACAATAGGAATGTTAACAACACTCCAATTCTAAGCGACCGCTGCATGCGTCACAAAGTTGGGCTGATCTTCGTCGGACTCGTCTTCGAGGATGGCGTAAGCTTCATACTCAGGGCCCTTGCATCTTGACCGAGGAGAATAAAAAGGACAGTAAGCATCTTCAGTCTCAGACCCATATCCAGGATCCTCCAGATAAGGCTCCCAGTCTTAAGCAGAAATGTAATCACTTTTAGAGCCGAATGGTATGTACCCCTCAGAGTCGTCTTCTTCAGTTATAGCATTAACCCTTGATAGATGAATAACTCCTCCACTATGAAAGACATCTTTAATGGGAGGAATAATCATATTTCATGTGGTTGGATCGTCAGAACTTGGACCTGAAAACCCGAGACCCTTTGTCTTTTTGTTTCCAGACACTGATATCACTTGCCCCTAGCCTTCTTGGGAACCACTTGCTACAACATGTTGCGTATCCTTGAAAGATGAAATATAAGCTCCTCTCTTCTTGGCACTACCACCATCAATTGAAAGAGCTTGGAACTGGGTTCCTATTTCTTCATCAGCATCAATGTATGAAAAAGAAGAAAGATGACTCACCACTAGCGCCCTCTCTCCATAGACTGTAACCAATTTCCCTTCATTAACAAACTTCAATTTCTGGTGTAGCATAGACATGACCGCCCCAGCGTCATGTATCCATAGCCTACCCAGCAAACAACTCTAAGCAGTATGAATATCCATGACTTGGAATGTGATTTCAAAAAGATAGGGACCGATAGTCATAGGTAAAACAACTTCTCCAATGACCATCTTCCTTGATCCATCGAAAGCCTTTACAACAATACCACTAGGCCTCAGAGGTGCTCCTTGGTAGGATAATCTTGTGAGAGTAGTCTTCGGCATCACATTCAATGATGAGCCAGTGTCAACTAACACACTAGATAATGCGTCATCCATGCAGTTCATCGAGATATGCAATTCCATGTTATGCTTCTTCCCTTCTTCCAGGAGCTCTTCTTCACAGAAACTAAGATTATTACATGAAGTGATGTTGCCTATAATCCTGTCAAACTAATCGAATTTCACGTCATGATAAACATAGGCTTGGTCAAGGACATTCTGCAAAGCCTCCCTATGGGCCTCAAAACTAATCAATAGTTGCAGCACATAAATCTTGGATGGAGTCTGCAGAAGTTGGTCTACAGTCTTATACTCGCTCCTCTTGATCATCTTCAAGAATTCATCAGCTTTGGAGGAAGAATTAGTCCCACTGGACTGCCCCAGAGTTGAATCTTTTACAACCGGCTGCTCAACAGAAATCCCTTTATCCTTTGGAGGTGTTGCAGAGAAAACACGACCACTTCTAGCCACTCTACTGATGTCAGCAATACTAACGACTGACGGCTGTATAGGTAAAGGCACTTCCTTCCCATTTTCCATCATAGTAGCATTGTACTCGTAAGGGACTGCTTTGTTGGTGGCGTAAGGAGTAGGGCCAGGGACATTAATGACCAAAGGAGTTGGAGCATACTTCCTGCTGTCATAAACAATTTTGATGTGTTCTACTTTGTTGAAATGAGGTACTATCACCAAGACTTCCTCTTCTTTATTCTCACTCTTATCAACAAGATCTCCATCACGGGTGATCGTGATAACCCTTCGGTCCAACAAATCTTGAATATCTTCTTTTATGAGCTCACATCCTCGTGGATCAGTAGAACAAACCAGACATACAGCATAATCATGACCCTCATGGTCAAAGGAAAACATCTTGGACAAACTTTCGTGCATTTTCACTAAAGATCCTTGAACATCTTTGACATCAAACACAGCATTCTTACTAGAAGTGTAACGCCCCGATTTGTTTAATTGTATTTATTTATTTCATTTATGTGAATTTTGTGAAATGTGTGAATTTATTGTATTTTACCTGCTAATTGAGTTAATTTGTTAATTTCCCTTATAGGTAAAATATTTGCATTACATTATATTTTTCTTTTTAACTTTTATTGCACGATATGTTTTTCATCGGTATGTTTATGTTTTATCGCATTCTGAGAACGTTTGAGAGATATTTGAGCGTAAGGGTAAAATGGTCATTTGATTAGTTAGATATTTACATAAAAAGAGAAATAGAGAGAAAAAGAGAGAAAGGAAAAGAAAAGAAAGAAAAGAGAAGAGAAGAGAAGGAAAAAGAGAGAAGAGGAGAAAGAGGAAAAAGTGAAGAAACTCCGTTTCAATCGCGATTAATCGGGTAAGGGTGAGAAGTTTCGATTATATCTTGCTTGTATATGTATATGTATGAGTTGTGGTATGTTTTGGTTGTTAAATATATGTTTTTACATTTGATAAATTGATGAACAATTGATTGGAATCGATGTTTTAACGGTTAGAATGCGGAATAGTTCGCGTAGAATAGTCGAGAAATGATAGGATTTAGTCGGGAATAATCGTTGGTATGATCGAGGGGTTTAAGGATGAGTTTGGGGGTTTTTGCATCATAAAATTCTGGTTTTTTGCCCCTGCGCTGCGAGTAACCGGTTAACACCTGGTGAGTAACCGGTTACCACTGTTAGTTGCAGAAAAATATGATTTTCAAAAATTCATAACTTTCGAACCGTAAGTCCGTTTTGGCCGCAGTTCGAAGCGTTGGAAAGCTAATGAAATATTCTTTCTATTAAAAATGGTTTGGAGGGCAGTAGAGGAATTATTTAAGTCGTAGTTTTGTAAAAGTGTTGGGTTGTCAGGTTTTTATCACGTTAAATGCGTGCGGTTGGTGTTTTACCGTGTGTTGTGCTATTGTTATATAACGTGGAGCTTTTATGTGGTTTATATGATGTTGATGCATGTGATAATTATGTTGTTGTGTGGTAAAATACATTGTTTGATTGAATATCAATGTATGTTGATATGATGTTTTGTGGTTTATATATAATGTTGAAGCATGTGATAAGTTGTTGTAATTGTTGTGATGATGGTATGTGGCCTAAGGCATGAAAATGCATTGTGTTGTGTTTGATTGTATATGCATGATTATGGGTGTGTATATGTATACATTTAAATGTCATGAGTCGTTGTATGCCAAGCATCATGATATGCATTCTTGTGATGTCGTGTGCCCTAGTGGGTGTGAGCGACGAAACGGTTCCAGAGGGAATCCGCTATAACATCGTGAGCCTTATACCGAGAGGACCTAAAGTGATGATTATAGACGATCGTGAGCCTTATACAAAGAGGACCTAAAGTGATCGGATCGTGAGCCTTATACCGAGAGGACCTAAAGCGATCCATAAACGTCGTGAGCCTTATACCAAGAAGACCTAAAGCGACGGGGAACATCGTTTGCCCGACGGGGAGTTACACTAAGTAACAAGAGATGATTCCAATAGTTCCTGAGTGAACTAATGATGAGATGATGGATGGATGATACCGCATTTGCATAGAGTCGTTGTGTCGGTCTCTTTGCATTTGCATAAATCATGAATGGATTGATTATGTGTGGAAAATCATGAATAGATTGATTATGTGTGGAAAATCATGAATGGATTGATTATGTGTGGAAAATCATGAATGGATTGATTATGTGTGGAAAATCATGAATTGAGTGATTATGTGTTGAGTTTGTGATTGGATTGGTGAATTGATGTGCATATGTGATAAATGCATTGGTTATGGATTATATGTTTTATGTATAGACATATGCTATGTTTTGTGGGGATGTTGTACATTACGATGATTGTATTAATAATCTATGGTGTGCTATATATGAATATATGTGATGCTTGTGGTTAGAATAACTATGCATGTGAATTTTTATGTGTTTGCATATTATTATGCAATCTTGATTTAGTTGTTATTTCTCACCCTTCTGCTGTGGTTTGTTGCTCTATGAGGCAATTGCAGATTTGTGTCTTGGAGGCTTTTGTGAAGATTAGTTCTCCATCCTTTTGTTGATCTGTCTGCTCTGATACATAACACGGGAGTCGGGGAACGCTTTTGTTATATATGTATACATTTGTTGGATATATTTTGTATTACCTTTGTATGAATATGTTGATGTTATAAAATAATTTATTTTGTAAAACAAGTCAGTTATGGATCTTTCCGCTTTATTCCATAATTGAACTTTCCTTTTGTTGGAAAAAGTTTCCCTTTTCGGTTTATTCCATTTTGTGTTATGTATCAAATTTGTGAGCAGGGATTGTGTTTTCTTTCTTTAAATGTGGCATCCTTGTTTCTGTCGGAAAAATAAATTTAGTTTACTATGATTTAATTATGTATTATTTATTCGCGATGGGAATTGGGGTGTTACAATAGTGGTATCAGAGCAGGTCGGTCCGTCCGGCCATGTTGTTGAGTCAGTTGGTGTGACAGTTGAATACTGTCAATGTTGTTTGTTCCGTAGTATGTGATATGTGTGTGAAACACTGTCAGTGCTTTCTGGTTTTCTAATCTTTTATCTTCAGGATTGAGAATGAGATAAGTGGGGGGAAGCTGGTGCTTCTCCAAGTTGCTTCATTTGTGTGCTGTTGGTTGCAAGATTGTAAGTGTTGTTTGGACAGTGTGGTTCCCGGTTCTGGAGGGAGTGCGGAGGTAAGGTTTATGTCAACTAAGGATTTGTACCTTAGGTAGTTTGTGCACAAGATGCAAGAAATGCTATTATAGTTTGGTAAAGACGGTTTATGCCCCATCATGATTGTCAACTGTCTATTGACAAATTGAGGAACTGATCACCCTTAATCTCTTGTTGATAGCAGACGGGAATTATGTTGGATGGAATAGACGTGTCTTTTCGGCTTTGATAGTGTGTGAAATGGATTATTTGGAATTTAAGAATATGATTGCGGATTATTTTGTTGAGTCGATGAAGATTCTTATATCGGAAGATGAGGCGGATTAGAGGTATTGGTATGTTGGTCAAATTGGGAAGTCATTGAGAGAGAATGATTGGGTTTTATTAAGGGCTGCTTCTCAAAGAGTAGAGAGTGAACTTAAATTGAACGAAGGTGAATAGTTGAGGTTGATATCTACTAAGTAAGTAGAAAACTCTTAGGAGATGGGACTAAGATGTTGGTCATGTTTGTGATGATAGTGTTCTGGAGATTGGCAGGAAGTCACAGTGATGGGCTGCCAGTTGTGCGTGATTTTTAGATGTGTTTTTGGATGAAACATTAATGTGTCTACTTGAAGAGGTCCAACATGGTTGGTAAGGAAAAGGAGGATAGCATGAGGTTGCGTGTTAATCAGTGAGTAGTATGGAAACTTGCAGTTGTGTTCTGGATAGCTTAAGTTTTGAATTGTGACGAATTGTGAACAATTTGAGAGTTCTTTTGGGTTGGTTGTTGCTACATGTTGGGATTTATGGAATATGGACTGTCACGAGAAGAAATTGTGTATGGATTACTGACAGTTGAATAAGGTAACGATTGAGAATAAGTGTCCACTTTCATGAATAGATAACTGAATTGGTTTGGAATGTTGGATAAGAGTGGTGAATTGTGTGAGTTGAGGCTTTGATCGATTTAATGTGATTGGTTATGTTTGTTATCATCGGGATAGGCTGTTATTTACTCGGTTAAGCTTGTATGTGAGTAACCAGTTACCCAGTGAATTTTTTTTGCAAAAGCTTTAAGAATTTATATCTTTTGGGATTTGGTTGGGCATTACAACGTATAGTGATGTTATTCGGTGTTAGTAACGGGTCTGTAAGGGTTATGGAGTAGATGAATCATATCTTCCACATTTATTTGGATAAGTTCGTAGTGGTTTTAATTGAGGATATTCGGATCTGTTATAAACTCAGAGGAAGAACAGGCAGAGTGTTTGAGAATTGAATCACAAGTGTTGAAAAGAGACGAAGTTTTATGCTAAGTCATTCAAGTGATAATTTTGGTTGAAAAAGGTTAGTTTTCTTGGATATGTTATTTCAGATGAGAGTATGATTATGGGTCCATCGGAGGTAGATGCAGTTCTACAATGAGAGGCTCCGAAGTTGGTTAAGGAGATTAGAATCCTTTTGGACTTTTTAGTTGGTTATTACCGAAGGTTATCGAAGGCTTTTCCAAGTTAGCGTTTTCATTACTTCGATTGACTTGCAGAAGGTAAGTCGGTTGTTTGGGATGTTCGTTGTAAGGAAGGTTTCAGAGAGCTGAAGTAGAAGTTGTCTACGGCTCTAGTTTTGATTCTGTGTGATCCTAATAAATCGTTTGTGAGGTATTGTGATGTGTCTTTGAGGAGTTTAGTCAGTGTGTTAAGGCAAGAGGGTAAAGTCGTAGCTTATGCTTTACGACAATTGAGGATTCATAAGAGGATCTATACTATTCAGGATTTGGAATTGGTTGCGGTTGTAATGTGTTGGAATATTTGGAGGTATTATCTTTATGGTTCTAGGTTCGAAGTGTTTAGTAATCATAAGAGTTTAGAGTACTTGTTTGGTCTGAAGGAATAGAGTATGAGACAACGAGGAGGGTTGGAATTCGTGACGAGTTATGAATTTGGCTTGGATTATCCTTCGGGAAAAGCTAAGGTTGTGCCTGAAGAGTTAAGTCGAAAGTTTTTATGCATGTCTGTTTTGATGGTCAGAGGATTAAAATTAATTGAGCAATTCCGAGACTTATGTCTGGTGTGTGAGATAACACAGTAGTGTGTGAGGTTGGGTATATTAAAAGTGAACAGTGAATTTTAGTGAATATGAGAAAGAGTTGGACTTTGGACTTGAAATTGGTAGATTTGATGGTTACGAGTAATCAGAGTGCGCAACGGAAGCGTGATGTGGCACAATTCGTATATGCGTGTGGGACATGTAAGAGTTCATAGGGTGAACATTATGAACATGTAGGATGAGGAGACCATTGGACGTTTCAGAATGGAAGTGTTAGGTGAAAGGTTTAAATATTATTCATGGGCTACTATGTAGATGGATGTTTTGGTTATATGTTCGATTGGTGAATCGTAGCATTGTTGTAATAATGTTGTGTGACAAGGAGGTTGGTATGGTGGTTATGTAGAGGTTGTGGAAACGATGTTGTGTTGTGGAACTTTATGTTCTTGTTGTGTTTCGGTTCAAGAGTGAACCTGTGTGTTCGTAACTTGGGTATTCTTTGAGTCGTGAGTTAGTCGTCAAGTGCATTGTATGGGCTTTGCACCTTGTCGTTGTAGTTGTCGTCGTTGTCGTACCGTTGTTGTAGTTGTTCGTCTCAGTTATATTTTCGAGGACGAAAATGTCTAAGTGGGGGAGAATTATAACGCCCCGATTTGTGTAATTGTATTTATTTATTTTATTTATGTGAATTTTGTGAAATGTCTGAATTTATTGTATTTTACTTGCTAATTGAGTTAATTGGTTAATTTCCTTGATAGGTAAAATATTTGCATTACATTATATTTTTCTTTTTAACTTTTATTGCACGATATGTTTTTCATCAGTATGTTTATGTTTTATCGCATTCTGAGAGCGTTTGAGAGATATTTGAGCGTAAGGGTAAAATGGTCATGTGATTAGTTAGATATTTATATAAAAAGAGAAATAGAGAGAAAAAGAGAGAAAGGAAAAGAAAAGAAAGAAAAGAGAAAGAGAAGAGAAGGAAAAAGAGAGAAGAGGAGAAAGAGGAAAAAGTGAAGAAACTCCGTTTCAATCGCGATTAATCGGGTAAGGGTGAGAAGTTTCGATTATATCTTGCATGTATATGTATATGTATGTGTTGTGGTATGTTTTGGTTGTTAAATATATGTTTTTATATTTGATAAATTGATGAACAATTGATTGGAATCGATGTTTTAACGGTTAGAATGCAGAATAGTTCGCGTAGAATAGTCGGGAAATGATAGGATTTAGTCGGGAATACTCGTTGGTATGATCGAGGGGTTTAAGGATGAGTTTGGGGGTTTTTGGATCATAAAATTCTGGTTTTTTTGCCCCTGCGCTGCGAGTAACCAGTTAACACCTGGTGAGTAACCAGTTACCACTGTTAGTTGCAGAAAAATATGATTTTCAAAAATTCATAACTTTCGAACCGTAAGTCCGTTTTGGCCGCCGTTCGAAGCGTTGGAAAGCTAATGAAATATTCTTTCTATTAAAAATGGTTTGGAGGGCAGTAGAGGAATTATTTAAGTCGTGGTTTTGTAAAAGTGTTGGGTTTTCGGGTTTTTATCACGTTAAATGCGTGCGGTTGGTGTTTTACCGTGTGTTGTGCTATTGTTATATAACGTGGAGCTTTTATGTGGTTTATATGATGTTGATGCATGTGATAATTATGTTGTTGTGTGGTAATATACATTGTTTGATAGAATATCAATGTATGTTGATATGATGTTTTGTGGTTTATATATGATGTTGAAGCATGTGATAAGTTGTTGTAATTGTTGTGATGATGGTTTGTGGCCTAAGGGCAAGAAAATGCATTGTGTTGTGTTTGATTGTATATGCATGATTATGGATGTGTATATGTGTGCATTTGAATGTCATGAGTCATTGTATGTCAAGCATCATGATATGCATTCTTGTGATGTCGTGTGCCCTAGTGGGTGTGAGCGATGAAATGGTTCCAGAGGGAATCCGCTATAACATCGTGAGCCTTATACCGAGAGGACCTAAAGTGATGATTATAGACGATCGTGACCCTTATACAAAGAGGACCTAAAGCGATCGGAACGTGAGCCTTATACCAAGAGGACCTAAAGCGATCCATAAACGTCGTGAGCCTTATCCCAAGAGGACCTAAAGCGGCGGGGAATATCGTTTGCCCGACGGGGAGTTACACTAAGTAACAAGCGATGATTCCAATAGTTCCTGAGTGAACTAATGATGAGATGATGGATGGTACCGCATTTGCATAGAGTCGTTGTGTCGGTCTCTTTGCATTTGCATAAATCATGAATGGATTGATTATGCGTGGAAAATCATGAATGGATTGATTATGTGTGGAAAATCATGAATGGATTGATTATGTGTGGAAAATCATGAATTGAGTGATTATGTGTTGAGTTTGTGATTGGATTGGTGAATTGATGTGCATATGTGATAAATGCATTGGTTATGGATTATATGTTTTATGTATAGACATATGCTATATTTTGTGGGGATGTTGTACATTACGATGATTGTATAAATTCTCCATGGTGTGCTATATATGAATATATGTGATGCTTGTGGTGAAAATAATTGTGCATGTGAATTTTTATGTGTTTGCATATTATTATGCAATCTTGATTTAGTTGTTATTTCTCACCCTTCTGCTGTGGTTTGTTGCTCTATGAGGCAATTGCAGATTTGTGTCTTGGAGGCTTTTGTGAAGATTAGTTCTCCATCCTTTTGTCGGTCTGTCTGCTCTGATACGTAACACGGGAGTCGGGGAACGCTTTTGTTATATATGTATACATTTGTTGGATATATTTTGTATTACCTTTGTATGAATATGTTGATGTTATAAAATAATTTATTTTGTAAAACAAGTCAGTTATGGATCTTTCCGTTTTATTCCATAATTGAACTTTCCTTTTGTTGGAAAAAGTTTCCCTTTTCGGTTTATTCCATTTTGTGTTATGTATCAAATTTGTGAGCAGGGATTGTGTTTTCTTTCTTTAAATGTGGCATCCTTGTTTCTGTCGGAAAAATAAATTTTTATTTACTCTGATTTAATTCTCTATTAGTTATTCGCGATGGGAATTGGGGTGTTACAATAGTGGTATCAGAGCAGGTCCGTCTGTCCGGCCATGTTGTTGAGTCAGTTAGTGTGAAAGTTAAATACTGTCGATGTTGTTTGTTCCGTAGTATATGATATGTGTGTGAAACAGTGTCAGTGCTTTCTAATTTTCTAATCTTTTGTCTTCAGGATTGAGAATGAGATAAGTGGGGGAGAAGCTGGTGCTTTTCCAAGTTGCTTCATTTGTGTGCTGTTGGTTGCAAGATTGTAAGTGTTGTTTGGACAGTGTCGTTCCCGGTTCTGGAGGGAGTGCGGAGGAAAGGTTTATGCCAACTAAGGATTTGTGCCTTAGGTAGTTTGTGCACAAGATGCAAGAAATGCTATTATAGTTTGGTAAAGACGGTTTATGCCCCATCATGATTGTCGGCTGTCTATTGACAAATTGAGGAACTGATCACCCTTAATCTCTTGTTGATAGCAGATGGGAATTATGTTGGATGGAATAGACGTGTCTTTCCGGCTTGAATAGTGTGTGAAATGGATTGTTTGGAATTTAATAAAATGATTGCGGATTATTTTGTTGAGTCGATGAAGATTCTTATATCGGAAGATGAGGCGGATTAGAGGTTTTGGTATGTTGGCCAAATTGGGAAGTCATTGAGAGAGAATGATTGGGTTTTATTAAGGGCTGTTTCTCAGAGAGTAGGAGTGAACTTAAATTGGACAAAGGTGAATAGTTGAGGTTGATACCTGCTAAGTAAGTAGAAAACTCTTAGGAGATGGGACTAAGATGTTGGTCATGTTTGTGATGATAGTGTTCTGGAGATTGACAGGAAGTCACAGTGATGGGATGCCAGTTGTGCGTGATTTTCAGATGTGTTTTTGGATGGAACATTAGTGTGTCGACTTGAAGAGGTCCAACATTGTTGGTAAGGAAAAGGAGGATAGCATGAGGTTGCGTGTTAATCAGTGAGTAGTTTGGAAATTTTGCAGTTGTGTTCTAGATAGCTTAAGTTTTGAATTGTGACGAATTGCGAACAATTTGAGAGTTCTTTTGGGTTGGTTGTTGCTACATGTTGGGATTTATGGAATCTGGACTGTCACGAGAAGAAATTGTGTATGGATTACTGACAGTTGAATAAGGTAACGATTGAGAATAAGTGCCCACTTTCATGAATAGATAACTGAATTGGTTTGGAATGTTGGATAAGAGTTGTGAATTGTGTGAGTTGAGGCTTTGATCGATTTAATGTGACTGGATATGTTTGTTATCGTCGGGATAGGCTGTTATTTACTCGGTTAAGCTTGTATGTGAGTAACCAGTTACCCAGTGAAATTTTTTTGCAAAAGCTTTAAGAATTTATATCTTTTGGGATTTGGTTGAGCATTACAACGTACAGTGATGTTATTCGGTGTTAGTAACGCGTCTGTAAGGGTTATGGAGTAGATGAATCGTATCTTCCATATTTATTTGGATAAGTTCGTAGTGGTTTTAATTGAGGATATTCGGATCTGTTATAAACTCAGAGGAAGAACAGGCAGAGTGTTTTAGAATTGAATCACAAGTGTTGAAAAGAGACGAAGTTTTATGCTAAGTCATTCAAGTGAGAATTTTGGTTGAAAAAGATTAGTTTTCTTGGATATGTTATTTCAGATGAGAGTATGATTATGGGTCCATCGAAGGTAGATGTAGTTCTACAATGAGAGGCTCCAAAGTTGGTTAAGGAGATTAGAATCTTTTTGGTCTTTTTAGTTGGTTATTACCAGAGGTTATCGAAGGCTTTTCCAAGTTAGCATTTTCGTTACTTCGATTGACTTGCAGAAGGTAAGTCGGTTGTTTGGGATGTTCGTTGTAAGGAAGGTTTCAGAGAGCTGAAGTAGAAGTTGTTTACGGCTCTAGTTTTGATTCTTTGTGATCCTAATAAATCATTTATGAGGTATTGTGATGTGTCTTTAAGGAGTTTATTCAGTGTGTTAATGCAAGAGGGTAAAGTCGTAGCTTATGCTTTACGACAATTGAGGATTCATAAGTGGATCTATACTATTCAGGATTTGGAATTAGTTGCGGTTGTAATGTGTTGGAATATTTGGAGGTATTATCTTTATGGTTCTAGGTTCGAAGTGTTTAGTAATCACAAGAGTTTAGAGTACTTGTTTCGTCTGAAGGAATAGAGTATGAGACAACGAGGAGGGTTGGAATTCGTGACGAGTTATGAATTTGGCTTGGATTATCCTTCGGGAAAAGCTAAGGTTGTGCTTGAAGAATTAAGTCGAAAGTTTTTATGCATGTCTGTTTTGATGGTCAGATGATTAAAATTAATTGAGCAATTCCGAGACTTGTATCTAGTGTGTGAGATAACACAGTAGAGTGTGAGCTTGGGTATATTAAAAGTGAACATTGATTTTTAGTGAATATTAGAAAGAGTTGGACTTTGGACTTGAAATTCGTAGATTTGATGGTTACGAGTAATCAGACTGTGCAACGGAAGCGTGATGTGGCACAATTTGTATATGCGTTTGGGACAGGTAAGAGTTCATAGGGTGAACATTATGAACATGTAGGATGAGGAGACCATTGGACGTTTCAGAATGGAAGTGTTAGGTGAAAGGTTTAAATATTATTCATGGGCTACTATGTAGATGGATGTTTTGGTTATATGTTCGATTGGTGAATCGTAGCATTGTTGTAATAATGTTGTGTGACAAGGAGGTTGGTATGGTGGTTATGTAGAGGTTGTGGAAACGATGTTGTGCCGTAGAACTTTATGTTCTTGTTGTGTTTCGGTTCTAGAGTGAACCTGTGTGCTCGTAACTTGGGTATTCTTTGAGTCGTGAGTTAGTCATCAAGTGCATTGTATGGGCTTTGCACCTTGTCGTTGTAGTTGTCATGCCGTTGTTGTAGTTGTTCGTCTCAGTTATATTTTCAAGGGCGAAAATGTCTAAGTGGGGGAGAATTGTAACACCCCGATTTGTTTAATTGTATTTATTTATTTCATTTATGTGAATTTTGTGAAATGTCTGAATTTATTGTATTTTACCTGCTAATTGAGTTAATTGGTTAATTTCCTTGATAGGTAAAATATTTGCATTACATTATATTTTTCTTTTTAACTTTTATTGCACGATATGTTTTTCATCGGTATGTTTATGTTTTATCGCATTCTGAGAGCGTTTGAGAGATATTTGAGCATAAGGGTAAAATGGTCATTTGATTAGTTAGATATTTATATAAAAAGAGAAATAGAGAGAAAAAGAGAGAAAGGAAAAGAAAAGAAAGAAAAGAGAAAGAGAAGAGAAGGAAAAAGAGAGAAGAGGAGAAAGAGGAAAAAGTGAAGAAACTCCGTTTCAATCGCGATGAATCGGGTAAGGGTGAGAAGTTTCGATTATATCTTGCTTGTATATGTAAATGTATGTGTTGTGGTATGTTTTGGTTATTAAATATATGTTTTTACATTTGATAAATTGATGAACAATTGATTGGAATCGATGTTTTAACGGTTAGAATGCGGAATAGTTCGCGTAGAATAGTCGGGAAATGATAGGATTTAGTCGAGAATACTCGTTGGTATGATCGAGGGGTTTAAGGATGAGTTTGGGAGGTTTTTGCATCATAAAATTATGGTTTTTTTGCCCCTGCGCTGCGAGTAACCAGTTAACACCTGGTGAGTAACCGGTTACCACTATTAGTTGCAGAAAAATATGATTTTCAAAAATTCATAACTTTTGAACCGTAAGCCCGTTTTGGCAGCCGTTCGATGCGTTGGAAAGCTAATGAAATATTTTTTCTATTAAAAATGGTTTGGAGGGCAGTAGAGGAATTATTTAAGTCATGGTTTTGTAAAAGTGTTGGGTTGTCGGGTTTTTATCACGTTAAATGCGTGCGGTTGGTGTTTTACCGTGTGTTGTGCTATTGTTATGTAACGTGGAGCTTTTATGTGGTTTATATGATGTTGATGCATGTGTTAATTATGTTGTTGTGTGGTAAAATACATTGTTTGATTGAATATCAATGTATGTTGATATGATGTTTTGTGGTTTATATATGATGTTGAAGCATGTGATAAGTTGTTGTAATTGTTGTGATGATGGTTTGTGGCCTAAGGGCAAGAAAATGCATTGTGTTGTGTTTGATTGTATATGCATGATTATGGATGTGTATATGTGTGCATTTGAATGTCATGAGTCATTGTATGCCAAGCATCATGATATGCATTCTTGTGATGTCGTGTGCCCTAGTGGGTGTGAGTGACGAAACGGTTCCAGAGGGAATCCGCTATAACATCGTGAGCCTTATACCGAGAGGACCTAAAGCAATGATTATAGATGATCGTGAGTCTTATACAAAGAGGACCTAAAGCGATCGGATCTTGAGCCTTATACCGAGAGGACCTAAAGCGATCCATAAACGTCGTGAGCCTTATACCAAGAGGACCTAAAGCGACGGGGAACATCGTTTACCCGACGGGGAGTTACACTAAGTAACAAGTGATGATTCCAATAGTTCTTGAGTGAACTAATGATGAGATGATGGATGGATGGTACCGCATTTTCATAGAGTCGTTGTGTCGGTCTCTTTGCATTTGCATAAATCATGAATGGATTGATTATGTGTGGAAAATCATGAATGGATTGATTATGTGTGGAAAATCATGAATCGATTGATTATGTGTGGAAAATCATGAATGGATTGATTATGTGTGGAAAATCATGAATTGAGTGATTATGTGTTGAGTTTGTGATTGGATTGGTGAATTGATGTGCATATGTGATAAATGCATTGGTTATGGATGATATGTTTTATGTACAGACATATGCTATGTTTTGTGGGGATGTTGTACATTACGATGATTGTATTAATTCTCTATGGTGTGCTATATATGAATATATGTGATGCTTGTAGTGAGAATAACTATGCATGTGAATTTTTATGTGTTTGCATGTTATTATGCAATCTTGATTTAGTTGTTATTTCTCACCCTTCTGCTGTGGTTTGTTGCTCTATGAGGCAATTACAGATTTGTGTCTTGGAGGCTTTTGTGAAGATTAGTTCTCCATCCTTTTGTCGGTCTGTCTGCTCTGATACGTAACACGGGAGTCGGGGAACGCTTTTGTTATATATGTATACATTTGTTGGATATATTTTGTATTACCTTTGTATGAATATATTGATGTTATAAAACAATTTATTTTGTAAAACAAGTCAGTTATGGATCTTTCCGCTTTATTCCATAATTGAACTTTCCTTTTGTTGGAAAAAGTTTCCCTTTTCGGTTTATTCCATTTTGTGTTATGTATCAAATTTGTGAGCAGGGATTGTGTTTTCTTTCTTTAAATGTGACATCCTTGTTTCTGTTGGAAAAATAAATTTTTATTTACTCTGATTTAATTATGTATTATTTATTCGCGATGGGAATTGGGGTGTTACAAGAAGACCCATGAAACATGTTAACACTGGCTGACCCATGTGGAGGGAGAGGGTTAATTTGTACATTTGGGTTAGAATCTTTGAAAGCGAGAATTCCACTCTTAACCAATCTCTGAACATCCGCTTTCAAACCAATACAATTCTCAATATTGTGTTCGGGTGCACCTTGGTGGTACGGGCATGACTGATCAGGTTTATACCAAAACGGGAGATCCTTAGGTACCTCAGGTGGACACTTGGTTTGGATATGCCCCTTATGTAGCAAGTCTAGGAACAATTCAGCATAGGGCATTGGAATTAGATCAAAATTTGGCCTTCTCTTTGCACGGTTCTGATTATTGAATAATGGCCAAGCCTGTTGTAAAGGTTGTTGACTCTGAGAACGTTGTGGTTGCTGTTGTTGAACCGGTTGAACTGGCTGAACTGGTTGATATAGTTGTGCAAAATGTGGCTGATAAACGGGAGCACTAAAACCGGTGTCACTGCTGCAACATGCTGAGACTGTTGATGTTGCGGGTTTCTCCTTCGGGGTCGACGATGGTGTATGGCACTCACATCTTGTTCCTTCTTCTTCACAGAATTACTTCTGTGCTTCTTCACATTACCGAAAGTACCATCTTCTTTTGTCAACCTACCTTCACGAATTCCTTCCTCCAAGCGCATCCCCATATTGACCATTTTAGTAAAGTCACTCGGAGCGCTGGCCACCATTCTCTCATAGAAAAAGGGACTCAGGGTCTTCAAGAAAATCTTGGTCATTTCCTTCTCTTCAAGGGGCGGTGCAATCTGAGCAGCCACCTCGCGCCAGCGTTGGGCGTACTCTTTGAAATTTTCTCTTTCCTTTTGAGTCATTGCCCTCAGCCGGTCCCTATCCGGTGCCATATCGACATTGTATTTGTACTGTCTGATAAAAATGTCATAGAGATCGTTGAAGGTGTGGATCTTCAGATTGTCCAACCCCATATACCACTTGAGAGCTGCACCAGTCAAGCTATATTGGAAATAATGTATCAGTAGTTGATCGTTGTCTGTCTGTGCTGACATCTTACGGGCGTACATAATGAGATGGCTCTGAGGATAAGTGTTGCCCTTGTATTTCTCAAAATCCGGTACCTTAAACTTCGGAGGAACCTTCACACTCGGCCCTAGACACAGGTCAGAAGCACTTTTTCCAAACAAATCATTCCCTCTAAGGGCTTTGATCTCTTTTTGCATCTCTAAGAATTTGTCCTGAAATTCATCCATCCTCTCATCAAACATGACACTCTCACTTGCAGTGGTGTGGAATATAGGCTTTTCCATCTGATATAGGACAGTGTTCACCACAGGAGGTGGCATGGTCATAACAGCGGTTACAGCAGAGACTTCAGGAACTGGTGGAGGTGGACGGTAGCCAACTGGAATGAAATTATGGGGGCATTCCCCATGTAAATCCAGGTGGCATGGTATACTGCTTTTCACTGACAGGCGCCACTGGGATCGACGTGGAAATAATCTCTGAGACAACGGTCCTTGGAATCTGGTCTTGTGAATTATGCGACGACTGATTCTAAGCAGCCGCCAGTGTTTCCATCATTCTGTTAAGCCTATCCAAACTCTCTTTCAAGGTTGTAACTTCTTCGCAGAACGCTCTATTTTCCTGCTCGAGTTGATCCATCCTCTTCCGGTGACCGGCTCGGGTGTTATATATGTGATTCAGCTTGTCTCTGAAGAAGAAGTAAGGGTAAGAACCTAAAATGCAAAGATGCAATGCAAATGATGTATGCAAATGCGATGCAGAGATGAATCAAGGAACTAAAAAAAAGTGTTTGCAAACATTGTAGACATTAAGGATATGTCTTAAAACAAACTCATTTCATTAATCAACTTGCAAGTTTTACAAAATAAGCAGTACACCTCCAAGGTCCATTACATAAGCAAACAGAAAAACAACATAAAAGGAACTAAGAATTTAATCCACTTGATGATCGTCCTTCTCCTCCACGGAATTCCTTCATGAGCTTATCATTCTGTTCTTGCATCCTTGCTTTGTCAAGGGTCAGCTCCTCCAATGCCTTCTTCATCTTCAACTCTTCACTTGTATGGACTGTAGGTGGCTTATGACGTGGATAGAGCATCCTCATCACGAGAGATTTTTCACAGGCCCACTACAAGCAAACTTCTGTGACAGTGCAATTAGGGTGTCCTAATGCAGTCCTTCCTTGTTTATTTATGCGACGCCAAGAACGCGCAATTTTGGCTTTAAGCTCAGGGTTTTCCTCTTCTTCAAGGAATAGTCTCGTCAGGTTGTTGCGATCAGGTTCTTCATCCATTGGGTGACCAAGTTGTCGGCGAGCGAGAACGGGATTATAATTGATGTATACCTTTGTGCCAAGAAAAGGCACATTGGGGAAGTCCTCACAGCTGTGAATCATAATAATCCCCCCATATATTGGATCGTACCATTCGATATCTGAATGGGTAAGCTCCATGAGTCTCTTGGACCAAATTTAACTGTCCTTCACATCCCAAAAGGTTGCGGTCCTTGGTAGGTGCGAAATAAACCACCTATAAAGGAGAGCAACACAGCAAGTGATCTGTCCTTCATCTCACAGAATCTTCGAGTGAATGGCATGATAGGTGTCGGCCAACATAGTAGGGACCATATTCTTGAGCATAAAAATTTGGATGGCGTTGGTGTCGACAAAGTCTTCGATGTTGGGAAATAAGAATAATCCATAAGCCAACAATGCGAAAGTGGACTCAAAGAGAACAGTATTCTTCATATCAGCGAAATACCGAGCCTTCTCAAACAAGAACTGAGCAGGAAAACCAAAAAGTCCTTCCTTGATAGTCATGTGGGTTCGAACGTCAGATAACCTTAGGCTCATTCCTCTTGCAGTATCCTTCTCACTGAGTTCATCTTCTAGTCTGGAGAATGGAGGGAAGTCGTTGACTGGGAGACCCATCAAAGCAGAGTATTCTTCCAAGGTCGACATCAACTAGTAATCAGGGAATATGAAGTAATGATAGATGGGATTGTAGAGCTGAACCAACGTCTCTAACAATCCATCAGCCCTTTGAAGCTTCAACAGCGGGAGAATCCTTCCATATCTCTCTGAGAAAGCCAACGGATCCTCGATCAGTTCTCCTAGTTCCTTTAGTTGCTCAACATTAGGAACCTTGAAGGTGTACGGCGAAGTGCCTCTCTTTCCAAAATCCATCTTACAATGTCTGCAAAATAGGTTTTCAGTTCCTTGACTGGGTTAGCAAAAAAATGCAAAATGCAATGCGAAAGTTTCATGGAACTCGGCTATTTGTAAATATCAAGGAACATCAAAAGACTCATTCTCATTAATGATAACATGGATTACAAAAATTCAGTACATCTCACAAGAGTCTTAAACAACAAGCTAAATAAAAGCTAACAAAAGGACCTAAGGAGATTCTCCTAACAGCCTAGTGTTGAGCTTCCTAATCTCTTCCTCCGTCTGAGCTTTTTCCTTAAGGAGCTTATCAACGATCAGCTTCCACGGAGTCGACTGATGGTCAGAGGTGCTAGGATCTTCTTGTGTCTTCCTCTTCTTGCATGAGAGTACTTCTTCATTCTTTGCTTGTAGCTGCTTTTGGAGCTCTAGATTCTCCTCGATAACTACTTGATACTTATGCTTCCAAGCCTCTCCTGTCTGTTGAGCTTGGTTCAAAACAATCCTCAGCTCCTCTGCTTTTGACATGAAAATTAGGATAGGTTCCTTCTTCAAGGCCATTGGCTCTTGACGAGAATAGGGCATCTTTAGCTCAATAGCCCTCTTTCGAACCCATTGGAGATAAGGCTCCAAGGATACGTAATTAGGCTTCCCTATGTCACTCTTGCCTTTCTTGTTCCTATAACCCCAAGCACTCAAGATCTTTCCTTTTAGCTCCTCATGCTTCCCATACTTTTGAAAAAGATATCTTCCACATGAACACAGAGAGGCTTGTCCTTCAAAGGGTATCCCAATTGTCGACGAGCCAAAACTGGGTTATAGCTTATTCCCCTTTTGGTGCCAAGAAGAGGAATATTCCCAAAGTTTCCACAACTATCAGTAATCATCACCTCATCGTAAACACGGTTGTACCAGTCAATATCAGAGTGGGTGAGAGCCATAATCTTCTTTGACCACCAACCTTTCTTAGGGTTCCAAAATGCGTTCACCTTCGGCAAATGTGAAACAAACCACTTGTACAACAAAGGAGTGCAGCAAGTGATCTGTGCTCCATTGCGAGCATTCCTCAGATGAACAAAATGATAGGCATCAGCTAGCAAGGTAGGTACAAGGTTCCTCTTCGAGAAGATCTTGATGGCATTAAGATCTACAAAGTTCTCGAAGCTAGGAAACAGAAAGACTTCATAGATAAGCAAGGCAAAGATGGCCTCGAATGCATCCATACTTTGGTGGTTGGCATAATACTGAGCTTTCCCAACTAAGAATTCCACAGTCAAACCAAATACTCATCCTTTGGTAGTCATGTTGTTTCAAATATCAACTAACTCCAAATGTGTGGCCTTAGCTATCTCTTGCTCCTTGGGATCCTTCTCGAAAATTGGAAATGGAGATTTGTCTAGAATAGGCAGACTAACTAGCTGAGAATACTCTTCAAGTGTGGGCAAGAGTTGGTAATCAGGAAAGGTAAAACAATGGTAAACCAGGTCATAAAACTGAAGTAAAGTGGAAAGGATCCCCTCATCAACCTTCATCTTCAATAGGGACAATATCTTCCCATGTCTATTCTTGAATCCTTCGGGATCTGTCAACAAGGTTCCCAACCTCCTTAGCTCGTCCAGTTTAAGACTCTTGAAAGTATACTTCACGGTGTTCTTCCTTTTACTGTCCATGATAACCCTATGATATTCACAAACAAAAGTCTAAGTTCCATGAAACTCTTATGAAATGGATGCTTATGAATGCATGAGTGCACAACCACAGATAAGCACAGATTCACATATTCACATATTCACAAATATACAGACAAAAGGCCTAGGTTTAGGTCATGAGCATGGAGCCATGGTCTACCCATCCCGACAGGTATGTACTATGGGTTTATCATCTGTAGAACAGGGTTCTAAAAAGTTCCCATAGTCAACAACCCATCTTTCGGATATTATCGATTTCCTGAATGACTCGGTGGTCAATAATATTCTCAAGAGAGTCTCGTCCGAGTGTAGTATCGTGTATCAACCATTTTGGGAATGGACTCCCTCATAGTCATCACACTAATCCTAAAAGACCAAGGGGGGTTAAAGGTGACTAATGGTCATCAGTGTCATGGGCTCCTAGGTCGAGAGTAGTAACGTTTTCACGAATAGACTCGTTCAACATGACTAACTCTCAAGAGGGCCTCAATTGGGTGGTGGTTTCTCAAGTCAACTTTTTTGGGAATCGACTCCCTCAAAGTCTCCTTGAATGTACCACCTTCCTATCATAGGTGCACTCCAGTCCGGGTATAGGACATCCTCACCACTCAAAGTAGTAACCCTGCATACAGAAAACCCAAGCAGATACAGATATACAAGTATACAAATATAAAAATATACAACAAATATAAGTATACAAACAAATAACACATATAAAACAAGATAGGTGTAACCCTCTTAAGGGAGAAGATACTCCCCAGTGAAGTCGCTATTTCTGTCGCGGTGAGAATCAGATATCAAGCTATTGATTAACTTGGATCGAAAATCATAATTCACCATCGAACTTTGATTTATCCAAAGGAAAAGGGAAAGATCGAAAGCCTTAATTGCAAAGCAAAGCAATGCAAAAGATCTAAGGTTCGGGGGTTGGTTATACCTAGGGAAGGTGCTAGCATCCTAGATATCTGTAGTACTCTACAGGAACCTCTTGTCTTAATGTGTTATTTGTTTTGTTTTCTAAGGGTGAAAAGAAAAGACCTAGGGGTATATACACTAAGTGTGCTCACCAAAACATCGCATCTCGTGTCTACGTATCTTGTCTAAAAGAATCAGAGCACTCGTAGTTCCCCTCAATAAGGGTAAATAGGGTTTGTTGATTAGTATAGGAAAAGAGACAAGTCATCATCTTAAGGGAAAACTCAACTTAAACCACCACAAACACGTGGAAGATGGATCTTGCTTCACATTAAGAGAAGGACTCTGACTCGGATATCGGATCGACGAGTATGCCACATACCTCTCTCAAGTGGAAAAGAATCTACAACTTTCTCAGCTATGCCATGGGGTAGGAGATTTACATCTCAACTAAGGATGACTCATGTCTAATTCTCTCATGGGAGAAAAAGGGGAGGCTAACTATAAGTTGTCTAAGTTAACATCCTAAGGAAATTATCCTAAGGGGAGATTATCCTAAAAGGAATAAGGATCAAGCCTACAAAAATAAGTCTAAACTATCTAGAAGATGACTAGAGAGGCAACAAGGTAATCTTTCCTTTGGAAGAAGGAACAACCACTTGTAAAACAAGTGTTGAGAAAGGGGAGTCAAAGTGAAGATAAGTAAGAGCCAATGGGCCAAAGCCAAAGATATAAAGGAGATGACATATCATAAAGGGGCATCAAGTATATCACACTATGTTAAACATGTAACATGCTCATGAATGAAACTAAACAAGCACCAAAACATCAAACAAACTTGCCACAAGTTCACCATTCAAAGACAAATGAAAGAAGGAGTCCAACAAGGAACTTATGACTCACAAACCAAAGGGGCAGTAGCATCAACAACTCATGAATCTCATATTCAAACCAATATGTCAAGATAAACATCAATATGGATCACACTTAGGCATGAACAAGATTGTATGCAAATGACAAGCCAAAATAGCATGAAATGGTTCAAACAAAACAAATCATGCATAAATGATCAAATGGACAAGCAAATGCACCTTTGAACCATGAAGTCTGAATTGAAACAAGATTTTCAAATCATGAATAAATGCATACTCAAATCACAAGACACCTCAAGGAGTTTCTCCAAGAAACTAGGTCAAACTAGCACAAATCATGAAATAAAGATGATCACATTAACATGGTGTTCAGAAATAGAAAAATGGATGCAAAAATCTCAAACTGGAACCCAAACACATGCTTAGGCATTCAAGTGTGTGTGTGTGTATGTGTGTGTGTGTGTGTGTATGTGTGTGTGTGAAAGGTTGTCCAAAGAAAGGCACAAAAACTATCCCAACATCATTCATCAAGGTGAGGCACAAAAGGGATCGAGTACAAATTGAGGGTCAAGAATAAGCAAATAGAAACAAAGTCAAACAAACCCATTAAAAGTAAAAAAAAAACACACCAAAACCAACCCTAATGTGTGTACTAAGACACTCTAAAAGACCAGCACAAGAAACAATTGGGAAGGACCTTTTACAAGGCAAGAGTTCAAGACTATGTCAAAAACAACACTTTGACTCATAAAATTAGAAATAAATATCAAAATAAAATAAAAAATAAATTAAAAATTTTATAAAATTAAATATGATATTAAAATATAATCATGAATTTTTTTGGGATTTTTTGGTAAGTGAAAATATTTTTAATAAAAGAAAATCAAATAGAAAAAGAAAAATAAAATAAAGGAAAGAAATAGGAATGAGGTGTGCAACAGTAAAAGCTTGAAGTAAAGAAAACCATCACATGATTAATGGGCCAAAGATAAAAGGGGTGAAAAAAGAGAAAATCCCCAAACCCATCAAGTCAGAGTCCAGTCTGACCTTGACCATCCCTTGGGTTTTACGGTGGGACTCCAAGGAACCTAGTCCCTTTGATTTTGATCACACGCACCACAAGTAAAGTAATTTGGACCCTTGATTTTCATTAAAAAAAAGACATTAAAAATGGATGGTCATGATTCATGGTCCACGCAAGAGTCAAGCCTCAATACACACACCAAAGTCAGCTGGATTCATTAATTCAGTCAGCAAAGCTGGACAATTCGCACAAGGCCATTAGTCAGTCAAAAGTCTAAATGGGGACACCTCAGCACTGCAGGGGACACCGGAGTTAGGGCTCTGGTCTTATTCCCTGACGACCTCACCGGAGTCCCAAAAAAATAGTGATAAAACAAGAAAAAAAACATGGTTTTGTTCGTTTCTTCACACCAAGTTCAAATATGAACTTTTTTTTTACTTGTAACAGCTTTAGGAAGGTGAAAACAACACTTAAAATGAAACCAACCAAACTGACATCAACACAAACAAGAAGAACATCATGTCTAATGCAATCTACATCATCCCAGGGGGTAAAAAATGTAAAGCATGGAGCGAATGAGTGTGTAGAATACAAATAAAAGGAAGAGGAATGTTACCAAACTTGAAGCTCAGATGAATGCTCTCTCATGTGCAAGCAAGCCTTGAAGTTCTCCTTTAGCTTCCAAATCCACTCAGAAGGCCAATGAAGATAAATAAATGGAAAAGATCACTCTCCAAACTCTGGTTCGAATGAGTAGAGTTCCTTTGAAAAAAAGAGAGAGTGAGGTTTAGGGTTTTGGCTGCTGATGATGCCCCTCTAGGGTTTCCAATCTTAAGCTTAAATATGGAGAGTTTTTTGAGGTGGTAGACACATGTTGCTGAGGTAAAATAACTGTGGTTAAAACTTTGTGAAATTTGAAAAAATAGGAGGGAAAAGACCATGGTACGCATGGTTGGTGGAAGATGTTTTTCATGTTGTGTAGAGGGCTCAGAGTGAGTAGCATGAAGCAAGGTAGGATCAGAATTCTTGCTGCACAAGTTTGGAGAATTTGGCTCTTTTCCAAGTTTGGAACAACTTGTTAATGAAGGGTGAAAAAGGTACATGCCATGTTGGTACACTTTTGGCAATACTTTGGGACAAAATCAGAGTGAAAATGAGCATCAAAACGTGAGACCTTTGAGCGAACAAATTGCTGCATGAAGAGTTAATGATATGCATGGCAATTGTGACAAGAAATATGTGTAACCACCATTCTACAAAGCTCACTTTGGATGGCAATAATTCATTCAAATTGGCTCCATTTCACGTGACTTTTGATCCAATGCAAAGTAGGAATATCATGCAATAACTTTCATTTGGAAATCACAATGAAATAAGCCTTGGAGAGTGAGAACAAATGACTTGAAATCATGTCCACTAATGTGCCAAAAAACAAGACTTAGAAAAATTCCAAGTTATAGGATTTTGACTTATTTGTGACACCAACTTTGAAGCATTGTAACTTGGTGAATATTTGTCCAAATGAGAAGTTCTAATAATGGATAGAAAGCTTGGAAAGAGCTCTACAACTTTAATGTCCAAGGAAAATTAAAAAAAAAATGCTTGTATCATGATGAAAAATTCCTTGGAACATTGGTTCATGAAGTTGTCAAAACTTGTCAAGTGAAAAACCCTAACTTGGTGACTTCATAACTTGAGTTGTATACATCCAATGGAGGAGTTCTAGTACTCAAAAGAAAGCTAGAAGAATACTCTATAACTTTCATGACCAAAAAAATTTGAGATAAAGCTTGGATCATGGTGAAAAATGTCTTGGAAGATTGGTCCATAAAATTGAGATTCCATACTTAGAAAAATTACAAAATTTCACATCTTTGACTTTTCTCAACTTTAGGCCTCCATATCTTGAAATCCATGAATCTCTTGAACACTTTTCTTTCTTCAAATTTGAAATACATTGTGTCCTCTTCAATTTGATAACCAATTTGCTCCATTTGGATCTAGGATAAAGGAGTTATAGATCTTACAAAATGGCCAAGAATTGAGATTCTCACCTTTAGAAACTTCTCTTCCAAAACCCTAATCTTTCAAACTTCTTGATTTCATGTCTCCTCTTGACTTCCTTGATCCAAATTCACAACAACACTTAAGATGATGTGTCATGTTCATGGTTGACCTCAAATCTTGAGTTTGACTTTCCAGAGACACAATTGACTTCCTTGAGTAGATGCAACTCCAACTTGATCTTCAACCAACCAACATATCTTCTGGGCTACTTGGACTTCATGGGTGTCTTGATGAGTCTTAGATCATGTCTTAGGGCTTGTGGCCAATTCTTGACTAAGACCCATGGGTGCAGTTGACTTTGTCTTTGAAGAAACCCTAATTCTTGATTAGGTACCAATAAAACCCTGAGGAGCTCAAAGTGAAGTCATCTTGTGCTTGTTTCTTTGATGGGAATGAGCCTCGTATGTGTGTGAGGACTTGCTTGACTGATTATGCCCTCAAGACTTGACTGGCTAATCCTTGAGGCCCTTTGGGGTAAACCCTAATTCAAAAGTAAACAAAAATAAACACACAAAGCAACAAAAAGGGTTAGTTATGCATGAGATGCTTGACCTAAAGAGATGGGATCTTAGGGTTAAAAATTAGGGTGTGAAACATGAAACTAAGGATAAAAAAAGATTTTGGTGTTTAAACCACAAAGGAAATATAGGTGACAGGAGTGGTGTTTAAACCAACAAGAGGTAAAACTGATATAAGTGGTGTTTACACCGGACAGGTGTCGCTACCGCAAAAAACCACTGACGAAGACACATAGTCTCCATCGAAATTTATTTATCCCAACGGGGAAAGGGAAACATCGAGAAAACCTTATAAGGAAAAACATGGTCTCGCAACCAAATTCTGGGTTCTGGAGTCGATTACGCAAGAGAAAGGTATTAGCACCCATTGTGTTCGTTGTACTCAACGGGATCCACTCTTGTTGTTCTAATCAAAGGGTGTGTATATCTAAAGCTTACTTGCTAAAGGAACGCAGAAACGAAAAGGGAGAAAAAACAAAAAGGAGACTCGATGGGATCTCACAATCCTATGCCTACGTATTCCCTCGCACAATGGGAAAGTCAGAGTCAACGTAGTTCGAAGGATTACGGGTGAAAGGGAAGTTTGCTAGCCAAGGATTGGGGCCCTTGTGCCTAGGTATCTTCATTCGGACGAGAATGAAGAAATCAGAGCATCTGTAGTTCATGGGACCACGGGTTACTTATTGTTTTTTATGGATAATGCTAACGTTCGCGTTCCAGCAGTTTAGGTGTTTTTTGCTCGTTGTCGGGAGCCTTACGTGTTATCTGTTTGTGGTAGAACGAAAATAACACGCCCTTTCTGAAAATTGTTTGAAGGGATAGTCCCGAGGGACAAAATGATTTGAATTTGTTGAAGAGTTTTAAAGAAGTGATTGAATCGGTTTGTGATGTGTATCGTGCTAAAGTCTATAACAATAGGAGCGAGCATTTGTACAACTGATCTGAAATGGCTCATGCATAAAGCTTTCTAGATGAGGTAAGGAGAGACTCCCGGTCATCACTGCCTATGTGCTTAAGGCTCGTGAAGCACTATACACATCGTATTTATTAAGTGTTTTGAATTGATTAAGATAGAGAAGAGAAGGACGCAACGCGAGATCTAAGGGAGACTTGGCCGTAGATGTTATCATGCAAAGTGGTCATAAGGTTAGGATTAGAAGACGATGCTATCCTAATATTTTCATGCAAGGTGGACCTAAGGTTGAGGATAGGGAGAAGTTATCCTAATGTTGTCATGCTTGGATCAACAACCTAATGTCTATCCTACTCCAAACTTAATCAAAAATTAAGTTGGACTAGGAAGCCCTAAGGAAACATGCCAGAGCAAGAAAAAATCTAAGAAAAAGCACAAACAGCAGCATACGACAGTGCCTTAATCACAACAGCAATGTATTTCCAGCTACAACACAACAACATTTATCAACACATATTTCCAGGACAGGCATGTATGCAGTAGTAACAGAATGGCAGCATTAACAACACATGAGCAGGACAACAGTGTATTCAAAGCAATGTGAACATGAACATGCATCATGCATTCTATAAGGCTAAGCAAGTATCATGAACACGCATCAAGAATTCAGGCAACATGAACATGTATTGTGCAAGGTCAAATAAAGTATATGAACATGTGACAAAAGATTAATCAATCATTATAAACATGCGTCAACAACAGAATGAATGGACATGCATCATGAAGTTCAATAATTGACAATGTGTATGAACATGTATTCACATCAAGCATCACGAATATGCAACATCAATAAGTAATTATCAACATACAAACAAGTGAGCATCATGAACATGCTTCAAGAATGCAAACAATCACATAATCCATAATCATGCATCAAAGATTCATATATGTACTGCAAACGGAGGCTAAACAACTCAAAAAAATTCCACAAATATCAAATATAATAAGCCATGGAAGTTACATCTAGAAAGGAATCAAGATAAGCTCAAAAACAAGCAAAAATTACACTCTGCAGCAGGTGTAATCGATTAACCTATATGTGTTAATCGATTACACAGTGAAAAATCAGAATTCTGGGCATAGAAACAGGGTGTAATCGATTAACCTATATGTGTTAATCGATTACACCTATAGAAACACCAGAAAATCAATTTTCAGAAGCACTTTTCCCGCCTTAATTCAATGATCAAATGCAACATGTAATAGCATGCGATTGTACACGAAAATTACATTAATTAACAGCAAACAAACACATATTGAATCAATCAAACAATCAACAACATCAATTAATTGAATCAATGGATCAATTCACATCAAAACCACAAGGATCTACATTGTGAAAGTTAAAATTAAGCTAAAATGAGTTTGGATATAAGAATCACCAACCTACAAAACAGAGATTTGATTTGGTAATTGTTGCAAAAAGAATTTGATAGATCAAGCAGAAAAAACCAGAGATCCAATGAATTCCTAGTAAGAAACTTGAAGAACAATGCAATGAGATGAACTTGCTCCAAAATCAATTCAAGAAATCACTTCCAAAATTCAAATCTAGATCAAAATCAACCTCTAATACAGAATTTGTGTTGATGAAAGGAATTGATGAAGGTTTAGCTCAAGGATTAACAAATTCCAATGAAGAATTTGATAACTCTATTGGAAGAGCTTTGGTGAGGTTATGGATGAAGATGAAAATGGAGAGTGAAAAAAAGTGAGAGAGAATTGAGAGAATTTGAATGTGAAGTGTAGAAAAATCAGAAAATGAATTGGTTCCTTTCTTGGAATGGAGCAAATTGGTTTAAATATGATCTAGGTATGGAATGAGAGTGAGGTTTGGAAATTGGTTTTGAATGAGGATTGGGTTTTTTTTTGGAATTAGGAGTGGAAATTTGAATTATGGAGGGAAATGAAATTAATTTGGAAATAAACCAATATTTTGGAAGCATTCTAGATCCTTCTACTGATGCAAGTGTGAACCCAAGTGATTGAACTAAATTTGAAACTACTACGGTGCTGAAATTATGATGTTCTAGGCAAAAATCAACTGTTGTAATTGATTAACATGATATGGTTAATCGATTACAGGTTCAAAATTTTGAATTTGGCGCCTTCTGGAGGGGTGTAATCTATAAACACATGTATGTTAATCAGTTACATCAAGGCAAAACTGCAAAAATCACCCTGTTGCAATCTGTTCTGAGCCCGACTTCGCATCTGAACCTTAGCCACTGATAAAACCCTTGAATAATGCCTAAAACATGATAGGTAACCTGTCTGAAACAAGATCATTTGAACTCTGTGCTTTCTGCTCTCGATTCTGAAATAATCAACCCATCTGCTGAGCAAAATAAATTCTCAAAGACTTTGACGACTGTTTCCTCATCTCTGAATGCTACGAAAACACTCTCTGAAGCGAATAGAGCTCTGAACTGCGAGAAACACACTATGATCTCTTGTCTTAGAAGCCCAATGCAATGCATGATTAATGTCATGATGAATATGTATGAATGCGAACATAAGCCAGCTACAGTTAGAAACAAGAGGGCAAATTTTTAGGTGCAATAGCTGCCCCTATTCAATCTACTTGAACTTGAAGGAATGAAGAGTGACGCTTTTCAGACATTCTAGGAGTAAGGGGATTGAATACCAAAAGAACTAAAAAAAATTTCTCTCTGCAGGGGAAGAGACGACTCCTCTGGGGAATATAACAAACGAAATCGCTTGGGGAAATTGAGCAATAGAAAAGATATGCTCAATGCAAATGGGAGTTAGGAATCAATACTGACGAAGTATTGATAAACATGGACGAGTGACGACTGCGCTGGGGATAAACACGAATGAGTGTCTAAGATAAATACGGACCGAGTATTGATGATCAGTACGGACCGAGTACTAATGAAACGGACACAAACATGACGAGTGTTGAAGATCAATACGGACCGAGTATTGATGATCAGTACGGACCAAGAACTGATGAAACTGAAACAAACACGACGAGTATTGAGGATCAATACGGATCGAGTATTGATGATCAGTACGTACCGAGTACTGATGAAACTGAAAGAAACACGACGAGTGTTGAAAATTAATACAGACCGAGTATTGATGATCAGTACGGACCGAGTACTGATGAAACTGAAACAAACACGACGAGTGTTGAAGATTAATACAGACCTAGTATTGAAGATCAGTACGGACCAAGTATTGACAAAACTGAAACAAACATGATGAGTGTTGAAGATCAATACAGACTGAGTATTGATTATCAGTACAGACCGAGTATTGACAAAACTGAAATAAACACGACGAGTGTTGAGAATCAATACGGGCTGAGTATTGATGATTAGTACAGACCGAGTACTGACGAAACTGAAACAAACACGACGAGTGTTAAAGATCAATACAGACTGAGTATTGATGATCAGTATGGACCAAGTACTGACAAAACTGAAACAAACATGATGAGTGTTAAAGATCAATATGAACCGAGTATTGATGATCAGTACTGACGAAGCTGAAACAAACACGACGAGTGTTGAGGATCAAGGATCGCGAAAGGATCAAGATTAAGGGAATTAACTCTGATCGATGAGTAAAAGAAAAAGAACCGATCGCAAGAAGACTCTGAGGGGAATAATTCAAATAATCACCCGGACGAAGGGTGAAAGGAAGAGAAGCCACCGGAAAGCGACTCTGCAAGGAATAACGGAGTCCTAGACAGATGACTCTGCTAGGGGAAAGAAGACGATCAAAGTGTAAGATTGACGAATCTACGACCCTGAGGATTGGTCAGGACCCTACTCGGGGATAGAGCTAAACATTCTTTCCGGAGTTACATCCCTCTCTGATGGGGAAATAATCTGGAAAAGATGATACAAAACCTAGCTTATGCTCTGCATGCATGTTAGATTAATGGCATAATGCTCCATACGAATGAAAATGCTACGCGTTTGAGGATGTAATGCAAAATTGATTATGAGATGCAAAAAGGACACTCCTCTAGGGGAAGTGCAACAATGACGAGTTCGCTGGGGGTGAAACAAACTGAACTGCCTTCGGGGCCATAAACTCTACTAGAGGACCCATATGAAATTCCACTCTATGGGGAAAACTGGAACGACCAGTGACTGATGGGGACTGATCGCTAGGATCTTACTGAGAACATGTGCCAATGATGATTGGGCTCTAACCTGCTGGGGATGTTAATATCCAAGGATCCTACCAACTCGTTTAGGAGATAATAACCAATGATACCAATTCTGCTTGGGGGAATATCACTGGGCATAATACTCCGCCGGGGACAATATGGAGAGCATTACTCTGTTGGGAAATGGATCGAGCATATTGTTGGGAAATACCAGTAACCATTGGGTTTTACCCTGTGGATGATTACCATCTGACCTACTCTACAAGGATGGCGACGCTACTGGGGATTTCCCGTCAAAAGCAACCTGTGGGGAGAAGTAAAACCTTTCGACTTACTGCTAACCTTGTTCAACTGGAGGTATTTGTCACCTTACCCTACTGGGGGATAAGGAATCACCATACTACTGGAGAAACAAACTTGCTTGGAGAGCACAAACTAACCCGACCCTGGATGGGGAAATAAACTCTTCTGGACTCTTGCTGGGGAGAGCAATCAATTCTGACCCTGGATGGGGAAATCAATCCATATAGATCCTCTCTGGGGAAAGCAGCCCTTCTAGACCCTCGCTGGGAACGACTTTCATAATACTCTAATGAAGAAGATAAAACCTTAGTGGTTCCTTCCGGGGAGGTATACACAAGAAACTTGTACCTTCTCGAGCTTCCAAATTTCTGAGTGGTACACTATACACCATGAGGAAATGATCCTGCAAAAGGTGAAACAACAAAATAGCGTGTCCCATGTACAATGTGGCAACCTCGATTACCACCCGAGACACTCAAAATTTCAAGCAATTTCAAATGTTTTTAGCACACTCTGTAAAGCTTCAATGTTTTCATATGCAATGTTTATCAAAATATTGGACATTTTTGCAAAAAAAAAATAGTAAAATAAAAACAAGAAAGAAGCTTTTGAATGAAAATAGACTTTATTGATTAGAATTGGCCTGTAAATAGGCGTTTACATTTGGAAGCAATTCCTAAAAGAGGTAATTGCACAAAAGGAAAATACACAGATTGGCAATGTGGAAATAGATTTCCATTAAGTTTCGACTCGACTATAACTCGTATGTCTTCGATGCTCTCAAATACTCTGATTTCTGAAGAGATTAATTAGACCGATTCCTACCCTTTGGAATTCAGACTTGTTAAGATGAGACAAAAGATCGAACGCAGATCACAGCCTCTCGCTTTCAAATCCCTAACTTTTGCCTGGATCTCCCTTTTGGGTTTTCAATCCATCGGGATACCCATTTTTGCCAAAGTTGCCTTTTCAGGTTTTTAATTTTGCGAGTTTACTCAATTCTTTTTTCTTTTTATCCCCAATGTTTGCCCGAACCTTCTCTTTTTGTGGTTCCCCAGGATGCCCAATTTTGCCTGGACCTATTCTTTTTGCGGTCTAGTGGGTCTCTTTTTATGCGAAGTATTTTTTGACTGCGTCTGCGTTCACAAGGTACATAAAATCTTCACCATCCATAGTTGAGAGCAACAAGGCTCCACCAGAGAAAACCTTTCTCACAACGTATGGTCTTTCGTAATTTGGAGTCCACTTGCCCCTGTGATCTATTTGAGGAGGCAGAATCCTTTTCAGCACTAAGTCACCTGTCTGGAAACACCGAGGATGCACTTTCTGATCAAAGGCCTTCTTCATTCTACTTTGATACAACCACCCATGACAAATGGCTGCCAACCTTTTCTTTTCAATGAGGTTCAGCGGATTCAATCTGGCCTGCACCCATTCAGCTTCATCCAACTTCACATCTGTCAAAATACTTAAAGAAGGAATCTCAACCTTCAATGGCAGGACTGCTTACATACCGTACACAAGTGAGAAAATGGTTGCCCCTGTTGATGTACGCATCGAAGTACGATAACCATGCAAAGCGAATGGCAACATCTCATGCCAATCTTTGTATGTCACAACCATCTTCTGCACAATCTTCTTAATGTTTATATTGGCTGCCTCAACAACACCATTCATCTTCGGACGATATGGAGAAGAATTGTGATGTTCAATCTTGATGTTCTGTCATAAATCCTTCATCATCTTGTTATTCAGATTTGAACCATTTTCGATAATGATCCTCTCAGGAATACCGTAACGACATATGATGTCCTTCTTTATGAATCTAGAAATCACTTGTTTGGCGATGTTTGTAAACGAGGCCGCTTCCACCCACTTGGTGAAGTAATCAATGGCAACCTGGATAAATCAATGTCCTTTGGAAGCGTTCAGTTTAATCCGTCCAATCATATCAATGCCCCACATAGCAAAGGGCCAAGGAAAGGTCAACATATTCAAAGGTGCGGGTGGCACGTGCACTTTGTCCACATAAATCTGACAATTATGACACTTCCTGGCATATTTGAAACAATCGAATTCCATGGTTATCCAGTAATATCCTACTCTCAATAACTTTCTGGCAATTGCATGCCCATTGGCATAGGTACCAAAAGAACTTTCGTGAACTTCTTCCATCAACATGTCTGCTTTGTGTATATCCACGCATCTGAGCAAGACCATGTTGAAGTTCCTCTTATACAGCACGTCTTCATTCAAGAAGAAGTTACTAGCCAATCTTCTCAGAGTCTTTCTATCCTTGCTGGATGCCCCAGGCGGGTACTCCTGACTTTTAAGAAAGCACTTGATGTCATGGAACCAAGGTTTATCATCCATCACCTCTTCGGTTGTAAAAACATGAGCAGGCCTGTTGAGGCGCATAATTCTGATTTCAGGTACCTCATCCCACCTGTTCACACTGTACATGGATGCTAATATGGCCAGCGCATCTACCATCTAATTTTCTGTCCGGGGTACGTGATGAAATTCAACCTTATCAAAGAAAGGCAGCAACCTTTTGGCATAATCTTTGTAAGGTATTAAATTCACCTGATGAGTCTCCCATTCCCTTTTTATCTGGTTGATTACCAAAGTTGAGTCACCATATACATCAAGAATTTTGGTCCTCAAATCAATAGCCTCTTCTAACCCCATGATACAAGCTTCGTATTCCGCCATGTTGTTGGTACAATCAAATGTCAATCTCGCGGTGAAAGGGATATGAGAACCCTTAGGAGTGATTATGATTTCCCCAATCCCGTTGCCATAAGCATCGACAACCCCATCGAAAATCAAGCCCCACTGGGATCCAGGTTTAGTCCATCATCCGACAATGATTCATCACAGTCTTTAGCCTTTAAGTACATAACATCCTCGTTAGGAAAGTCAAATTTCATAGGCTGATAATCATCAATCGGTTGTTGGGCAAGATAGTCTGACAAAACACTACCGTTGATGGCTTTCTGGGTAATATACTGAATATCATACTCTGTCAGGCCAATTTGCCAACGGGAAATCCCTTTGGTGAGAGCTTGCTTTTCAAACACATACTTGATTAGATCCATCTTCGATATCAACAAGGTTGCGTGAGTTAATATATATTGTCTCAACAGCTTGGCTACCCATGCAAGTGCACAACATGTTTTCTCCAACATTGAGTAACTTGACTCGCAATCAGTAAATTTCTTACTCAGGTAGTATATAACATGTTCTTTTCTACCCGTCTCATCTTCTTGACCGAGTACACAACCCGTAGAATTCTCAAGAACCATCAAGTACATAATCAATGGTCTTCCAGGTACTTTAGGCATGAGGATCAGAGGCTCCTATAAATACTCTTTTATTTTATCAAAAGCCTTTTGGCAATTATCATTCCACCTGATAGCCAAATCTTTTCTCAATAATTTAAATATTGGTTTGCACGTGGCTGTAAGATGAGAGATGAATCTAGTGATGTAGTTCAACCTCCCTAGGAAACCACGAACCTCTTTTTTCTGTTCTTGACTCAAGCATTTCTTGTATTGGTTTTACTTTGGCAGGATCAACCCCGATACCTCCCTCACTGACGATAAAGCCCAGCAGCTTACCAAATCTTATCCCGAAGGTGTACTTGTTCAGATTTAGTCTCAACTTGAAATTTCTCAACCTTTCAAACAGCTTTTACAAATTAACTAGATGCTTCTCTTCAGTCTGGGACTTCGCAATAATGTCATCAACGTATACCTCAATCTCCTTGTGAATCATATCATGAAAGAGAGTCACCATAGCCCGTTGATAAGTTGCTCCAGCATTCTTCAATCCAAAGGGCATCACTTTGTAACATAAGGTTCCCCACAGTGTAACGAATGTTGTTTTCTCCATGTCTTATGGGGCCATCTTGATTTGGTTGTACCCAAAGAAGCCATCCATGAAGGAAAACAATGAAAATTGAGTCGTATTGTCCACTAACACATCAATGTGAGGAAGCGGGAAATCATCTTTCGGGCTTGCTCTGTTCAGATCTCTGTAATCAACACGCATTCGTACCTTACCATCTTTCTTAGGTACAGGCACAATGTTTGCAACCCATGGAGGATAACTGGTAACAGCAAGAAAACCTGCGTCCAACTACTTTTGAACCTCTTCCTTGATCTTTACGGCCATTTCTGGTCAATTTCTTCTAAGCATCTGCTTGACCTGAGGACAACCCTATTTGAGAGGCAAACGATGCACAACAATATCAGTATCAAGCCCAGGCATATCCTGGTAAGACCAAGAAAAGGTGTCAACATATTCTCGCAGCATCTCAATCAATTTCTTCTTCACACCTTCTTCCAAGGCAGCCCCGATTCTGACTTCTTTTCTTGCATCCTCGGTACCCAGATTAACAATTTCAATAGATTCCTGATGCGGTTGAATGACCCTTTCCTCCTGCTTCAACAATCTGCCTAACTCTTCGGGAAGTTCACAGTCTTCTTCAACCTCCTCTTCGGCTTGGTAAATCAAATTGTCAAAGTCATACTGAGCCATAACAAAATTGTTATTGATGGAATCTGGAATGACGGATCTGCATGATTGATGTTTTATGCTTTATTTTAGAATGAAAAATAAAACAAAAACAAACATTGCCATTTTGAAAGTAAAAATGAAAGACAGTGAGCAAATATTTGAATGCAAAAACATCCTTTATTCATGATAATCATTGAAAATATAAACATGAGGCCCTACAAATGAATCACTACGTCTTGGGCAGAATGTAGGATTTATTATATGCAAAAACAAAGGAAATTACTCTTCAAGAAGAGTGACTTGAATGATATCTTCGGAAGACCAGTTGGTGAGCTCCTATCCTGGGACGCAGGGACGGATCCAGTTGTCTAAGTCACAATCACTGTCGACATCGTCTTCCTTCATGGCATTAACCTGATAAAAAATAACCCCGACACTGGAGAATTTGATGGGACCTTGAACCTTCAGAGGCACTTGCACGGGCTTATATCCCAAACCAAATTTGTCCTTTTTTACAAGAAAGTTCAAAACCTGACCCCAACCTTTATAGACACCAGCTTCAACCACAGCCTTGGCTTCTTTCAAAGATGTCATGGAAATTTCTGGCTTATCCTCCGTGGGAGGATCATTCTTAGCACGTACGACTTCAAACTCCTGGCACAAAGTCCCATGAATCTCTCCTTCCACTTCGACGTGCTTGAAAGAAGTCAGATGACTCACAATAATGTCTTCTTCACAACATACAGTAACCACCTTCCCATCAACAACAAACTTGATCTTCTAATGAAGAGATAAGGATACAGCCCCGACATCATGGATCCTTGAACGTCCAAGGAGACAACTGTAAGCAGGTTGAATGTCCATGAAGAAGAAGATTGTTTCAAAAACCTGAGGACCCACCTTGATGGGTAGTACCACCTCACCGAAAACAGAACGCTTTGAACCATCGAAAGCCCGAACAACCAAGTCACTGGGTGTGAGGACCACTCCTTGTACATCTAACTTCATCAGCGCCTTCTTTGGCAACACATTAAGGGAAGATCCAGTATCTACTAGTACATGGGATAACACAACACCTTTGTACTCCATAGAGATATGCAAGGCCTTGTTATGGTTCCTTCCTTCCAGAGTCAAATCAAAATCAATGAAACCCTATCCATTGTTGGCATTGAAATTCGCCACAACCCCTTCAAGATGGTTGACAAAAATCTCATGAGGCACATATGCAGCATTCAAAATCTTCAACAAGGCGTTTCAGTGGGCCTCGGAACAGAGCAACAACGACATGATGGAAATCTTCGAAGGCGTCTGGTTCAATTGATCCACGACTTTATAGTCGCTCTTCTTGATAATTCTCATAAACTTTTCAACATCCTTAGAAGAGGAAGCTTCTGGCGATTGATTCTGTGCAGAGTCTTCAACAACAACTTGTTTCCCTTTACCCTTGGCCGAGGCATCAGTATTACCATCCGGAGAAAAGATACGATCACTACAAGTGATTCTTCCAGTACCCACAACATTATCGACATTCAACTCTTCCTTCAGAGGACTCTCAATTTCTTGCTTCTGACCATGATAAAATACCTCAGCCCCATAGTTCCATGGTATGGCCTTAGTACTCTCATACGACACTGGTCCAAGCATTGTAATAACAACAAGAGCTTGCCTCACTAGTGCCGAAATGGAGATAGTAGCAACCTCTTTACCATTATCATTCTCACCAACAAAAATTCTGTCAAACTGAAGTTAATCTTCATTCATCATTCTCTGAATACTATCTTTCAAAAGATCACAACCCTCAGGTTGAGCCACATATCTCTGAGAATCAGAAGAACAGCCCGGGAACACACCCCCTTTAAGCAAATGTTCCTTCACAAAAGGAAACGGCATCTTCAACATACTTACTTCAGTTACTAAATTCAACCCATCAGCTTCTTCAATAGCATTCACAACTGCACCACCATGTTGTGGCATCAGATTCTGGATCACATTAGGGTCGTTGTTCGACGTGAATTCGATAGCTCTCGAATCAAGCAGATCTTAAACCTTGTGATGAAAAGCCCTACACTTCTCAATACTATGCCCCGATGCCCTATAATGAAAGTCATAATGGCCATTTGCATTATAACCAAATGGCAACTTCGTAGGAGGAGGCCCCATGGTCCAAAGTTCAACTAGACGAAGTTGAAGTAAATGTTAGAGCAATTGTGCATACGACATTGGAGGAGGATCAAAGACTCTGTCAGATCTTCTTTGCTTCTATTGATAACCTTGTTGAGGTGTATATTATTGACGATGTTGTTGATCCGGCTGCACAGCGGCAAGAATAGTCACAGCGGCCACCTGTTGATAAGAGCCCTAACTCGCTCTACCTTTGCCTCTATAAGACGATACAACATTGGCTTCCACTTCTCTCTTCTTGGGGGCTCCAGTATAAGATTTCTTTCCTCCTCCAGATGAGGAACCAGCAACATTTTACCCATTTTGATTCCACTTTCGACCCTCTCACCGGCCATTACCATATCTGAAAACCCCACAGAGGTACATCCGACCAACCTGTCATAATACGGCCCTTGCACAGTGCTCATGAACATATCCACGAGTTCCCTCTCCATCATTGGAGGTTGAACTCTGGCAGCTAGCTCACGCCACCTCTGGGCGTATTCTTTAAAACTCTCGTTAGGCTTCTGAGTAAGACCTTACAACTGAATTCGATTCGAAGCTATATCGATGTTATATTGTAGTGTTTGACAAAAGCTTCTTCCAATTCTCTCCAGCTTCAGATGTATGTCCTTTCAAGCTGCATGTACCATTCCAAGGATGCCCCAGCTAGGCTATCCTGAAAAAAGTGCATGAGCAACTTCTCATCCTCCGAGTATGTCGACATTTTCCAATAATAAGCTCTGATGTGCGTCTTTGGACAAGTCGTCCCTCGATACTTGTCAAAGTCGGGAACCTTAAACTTTAGAGGTATCTTCACACCTGGAACCAGACCCAGGTCAACCATATCCATACCCAAAGTTTTCTGACCCTCAAAAGCCTTCATCCTTTCTTCTAATATTCAGAACTTTCTCTCAGCTTCGGTGGGAAGACAGACTTCAGCATCGTGCACAGAAAATACATCATCCAGATTGTCAACTTCAAGCCGAGGAACAGATATCTGAACAAGAGTAGGAATCTGAACAGCATTACCCACTAGAGTATTTGCACGAGCACCTGTAGGAATAACGCCCCCTATAGGAATGGCACCACCAATAGGAATAGGAATAGCACCGCTTGTGGGAATAGCTCCACCTGAGTTTCCTCCACTAGGAGGATTACTACCATCAACATTAGCTTTAGGAGTGACAATAATAGGCTGGACCATTGCCCTCAACTCTTCTTGGCCTTGCTCCAGAGCTTGCATTATCTCCATGAACTACCCTATGTGAGTTCTGACTTTGAGCAATTCAGCTTGAATCTAATCCATAACTCTCTTCTGATTACCTCTGGTAGAATAACGGTGAACACCTAAATTTACAATCCTGAAGAAAACCAGATAAAGATAAGAAGGCCAGTCATGAACACCTGTTATGCATGCTATGAATATGAATGCATGAATGTATGAAAATGTCATGTTTAAATATTTCTAAGGTAATCTACACATTGATTCAAGATTTAAAGCAATAAGACAAGAGATGGATAGATCACTGGCAAAGAAAAAAGTCATATCATAGCTGACAGTGGAAATATACAATGAGTTCAAGTACAGAGGGATACAGCCAAGTAAAAATATAATAGATCCCAGTCAACAATCCTGACGGTGATCCACAGAAAAAGCAAGCAAACTAAGGCATGTCATCCATCTCAACGAGGGCGAGACCACCCCATCCGAAATGCTCCTTGCTCCAGTTCTGAACTTCCTTGAAGAGTTTCTTGGTCGCATCATGCTTCGGCTTCTCAATCAGTTCTTGAATGAGAACATCCTCCGATGGATAATTCCCTCCAAGTAACGGCTTCTTTGCTCCCAAGAATCATCACACTCCTCAGAAGGACCTTCACCTCTAGGCTTTTTGACCTCTGCTCTGATCTTGAGTTCTTCCATCTCGGCTAAGGCTTGGTTCAAACGGAATTTACAACCCACCAACTGATGACCCATCTCATCCTTTTGATGGCGCTCTTCTATGATCTCTTCATCTTTGGCCTCTAGTTGCTTCTTCAGGTCTTCAACTTGAGCTTGATAGTGATCCTCCATCTTTTTGTGAGAAGTCAAAAGATTGTTCCATTGCCTGTTCAGCTTAGAAATCTCCAAATAAGCTTTGTTTAAATCTTCCTTCTTCTGCTTAAGGATACTGTTAGCACTCTTCAAGTCTGCACCAATTCTTTCCCTTTTCTGATGCTCTGATGCGACCAGCTGGTCTTTCTTAGCTAGCAACTTTGTTCTCCACTTGAACTCTTGCGCCATCTCATCATTTGAATGCCTAACCGCACTGATCTGTCTCTTCAGATCCTCATTCTCAGTGCATAACTCCTGATTAGCAACTTTGAGCTTGTCATATTCATCCATCGGCACGGAAGTAGGCTGGTCAAGCACCAATTGATATAAAGGAACCTCCATAGAAAAAGGCAAATACACAGTTTCTACCCTTTTCTTTATCCATTCCACATACGGGGTATAGGCGACACAATCACTTTTCCCCAGAAATGGTTTCCCTTTCCGATGAATCTTGCTCCAAGCGCTCACAGCCCTTTCCATCAGCTCAGGATTACTAGATGCTTGATAGAACATAGATTCTTCCACTTCCTTATCTGTTGGAGGAAACTTCAAGGCATATCCCAATTATCTTCTGAAGAGAGAGGGATTATAGTTGATACCACCATTCACCCCCATGAGATGAACATTAGGAAATTTTCCACAGTTATAGATCATCTTCGTGCCGATCAATCTTCTATCGAACCAAACGATGTCCTTAGCGGTCAAACCCATCAGCCTCTTGGACCACGGCAAAGAATCCCTGGTATCCACAAATGCACCAATCTGGGGAAGGTGGCTCATTAACCGTTTACACAACAGTGGAGCACAACAATTGACAAGCCCACCTCTTTTCTTCTCATTCTTAAAATGCACAGAATGGTAGAAATCCCCCAAGAGCATAGATAATGGGTTATTCAACATAAATATACGGATGACATTCATGTCCACAAAATCTTCCACATTGGGAAACAAGACTATCCCATAGACACAAAGGGCAAGAATCGCATTGAAAATATTCCAACTACAAGCACCAGCATATACCTTAGCCTGACCCACCAAAAAGCTCAGATGAAAACTAAAAAGCCCTCGCTTAACTCTAAGGTTGGCTTCCACCACTGACTTGCTTAAATAAAAAGCAGCAGCAATATCCTGAGAATCGGGAATCCCCATAGCACTGTGGAATGGTACTTGATCCTCGATCGGTACTCCCAAAATGAGTGAATACTCTTCCAATGTCGGAGCCAACAGATAGTCTGAAAAAAAGAAACACCTCAGTGGAGGATCATAAAACTGCAATAGAGTGTGGATGGCACTTCTCTCATACTCTGTAACTGTGCGAAGAATATTCAGAATCTTCCCATAATCCTTCTTAAAGTATTCCAAACTGCTTGGAGTTGCCAAAGCAACCAAACTGCGAAGTAAACTCAAATCAGGCTAGGGAAACTTGTAAGCAGTGTTCTTCTTTCTACCATTGTCCATCTATAAAAGAGCTCGGAAACCAGAATCAACGGTAAGATAAACCCCTGGAAATAAAGAAACATGTGGGTTAAAATGCAATAGTGATATGATGTTATGAATACAAAGACATGGGATCACAGCTCCCAAATTCTGAATAATTATTATGCTGATGACGGAATAGGTTCAAAGGTTTGCTCTGACAAGAATACCAGAAAACCAGGTTCAAAAGTTCACACTGACAAGAACACCAGAAAACCAGGTAGGATAAAGGTCTAAGTTTCCTGCAAAAACCTATTCCCTCTTACATGTGGGTTCTAGTCTTGGACAAGGCTCCTAACAGGTCCTCAGCTTCTCTGGCTCTCAGGTCGAGAACCAATAATACATTCACCATTTCTGGTTTGGCATTATTATCCCTCAAGGAGGCCTCCACTAATTTCCCATGAACGGTCTCCAGAGTCATAAGCTCTCTCTATGGGAATACCCTGTCATCTGCATGAGATACACAAGACAAAATATCTCCCAAGAAAACCTCGTCTGAATATGGGTCTCGTGCCAACTACACGCAACAAGACGCTACGCAAGTCAACACGACTATCCACTTTAATCCTGTGTGTACACTCTGTAGCGAGCGATTTTGGACGCGGTTCTTAAGCGCTGGTCGCTCTCTGCAGTTGAGCTTAAAACTACAGGTCGATTCATTTTTTATCCTATTGTGAGCTGAATAAGGAAGGGAAATAGATGTCTCCAATTAACCCTGCTTGCATACTGAGTTTAAACAGCGGTCTGTTAGGTTACGGATGCTATCAATGTGGGGGGGCCTTTGTACTGGTTATTTGTATTTTCGCCAATACTATTTTCTTTCTTTTTTACTTGGGCAGAAGGTTTCTGGCGGGGAACAAGGATTAGGATGTTAGGACTGATGCTTTTGAATTACTGCTTTTGATTGATGGAGATATGGGATTTGGGTTTTTTGTTGATTGCGCTCGCTAAGATCTTTCTTTCGATCTTATGCCTACGTATTCCCGTTTACCGAAATAGGGAAATCAGAGCGTTCGTAGTTCCTCCTATTCTATGGGAAGAAATGGTTGTTTTGGTGTCTTGTTCAAAGCCCGAGACGTGAAGCGAACGGTGATTTGTATCTTGTTCAAAGCCCAAGATGTGAAGCTGAAAGGTCTATTTGTGTCTTGTTCAAAGCCCAAGACGTGAAGCTGAAGGTCCTCGACTTTAGAGAGAATTTGTCATCTCTAAAGAGGGGAGAAGGAGAATTACTTTAACTGGGATACGCGGATCCGAGCAATGCCATAATTTCCGAAGAAAGGGTTTTAACCTGAAGGAGAAGACTTTAACTCAGTGTAGAGCAATGCCATCTTTCCTTAGGAATTTCTCATTCTAAAAGAGGGACAGTGGCATGGATATAGATGATCCAGAGGCTTGCCGCTTACAGCGATTAGATGAAGGGAAAGGAGTTGTTGATGTTTGTGTACTGTGAACGAGGCACAACTTTGATGCTAAAAGGTTGATTGGATCAACCAGTGGTTTTCTTATACAAAGCCTAAGAGGAGGCTAATTTCTGCTAGGAAAATAATTATACAAAGCCTAAGAGGAGGCTATTTTGTGTCTCGTACAAAGCCCGAGAGAGAGGCTAAAAGTTTTTGACCCGACGATGGAGTCTTTGTGTCTCGTACGAAGCCCGAGATGGAGGCTATTGTTTGTTTGACTCAACGAGGGAGTCTTTATGTGTCTCGTATGAAGCCCGAGAGAGAGAGGCTAAAATGTTGTTTGACTCCGCTGGGGAGAATCATTGTACAAAGCCCAAGAGGAGGCTAGAGTAACTGTTTCAGTTGAGTGACAGGTCCAATATACTGATTTTGAAAGAGAAAATCAGTTCTTATATGAGCATCACTGTACTCAAGGATTTGATTCAAGGATCCGGGTTGTTCCCGTTCTTTAAGGAAGCGGGAAATCCAAAGGGTATTGAGACTGTCCGAGTCTACGGGTTTCCTTCCTATTTAACGAAGGGGTCACTTGAGAATGTCTTTGAGACTCAAGGAAGTTAGACTGTCCGTGTCTAGAGTTTTATCTTTTGTACTATGCTTTGAGAAATAGTAGTAGACTCTTTGAAAGGACTGCTCTATGAGGATGACTAGGTTCTGTTCCTATACCTCTAGGAGGTCGTCGGGACAATTTGTACGAAGCCCAAGAGGAGGCTGGAAACTTTTAAGAAGCCGACGGGTCCTTGTACGAAGCCCAAGAGGAGGCTATCATTCCCGGAGGAAGAGATCATTATACGAAGCCTAAGAGGAGGCTGTGAATACTTCTAAGAAGCCGTAGTGTCCTTGCATAATGCCCAAGAGGAGGCCGATACTTTTAAGAAGCCCGTGGGTCTATCATCTCCTTTCCATTAGGAGAGATAACTCTTTTAAAGATAAAAACCACTGGTAAACGTGCGAGGTTTACTATCCAGCGACTTTTAGCTTTTAAAGAGGGTTCCTTAGTTAAGGTCCAAGATTATGACCGTAGTGGGTACCCAAACCCCGAGACATTCAAGGCAAGCTATCCACAAGGAATAGATCAAGTCAGGAAAGTTCGAGAATTTGGAAGAAACTCAAAGATGCCATTCACGGAGAATACATTCATCTTGGGGAGTAGAGCTTCTTGACGATTCCTAAGGATGACAGCCGAAGAGAAGACTGTATCTGGTGCTCCTATTGGGGATCTAGGCGTCTATTTCTACGAATAAATGAAACGGCGTCACCTAGTTCTAGACGTAGTTGTCGGGGAAACTCGAAATATCTATACTATTATTACACAGTAGATATGAGTTTATGAAAGGAGACTTACAGTGAGCAGCCCCACAATACAGTTTATAATATGAAAGCAGTAAACGAAAGCGATAACCACTTACTCGGTTGTAGTGCTTCCATGCTGTTTGGTTAGTTGTTCAACAAAGAAAGATTGAAAAGAATAGTATATTCAAAATCAAAGGAGAAAGTGCTTTGAAAAAGAAAGATTTGGGGCTTACAGCTCAAGGAGAGGCCCCGGGTTTTATCAGTGAGCGCACTGTTTGACTTTGTACAGCGGGACTTATACAAGTGACTGGGGCCCAAAAATGGTTTTCTGTACAAAGGGATGGGTCTTACACTCTCTCAAGAGGCCCAAAAAGGTTTAAAGAAAAAGAGTGGGGCTTATAACACGAGGGTATGGCCAAATGATTTTTCGTTTAAAAATGGCGATCGCGCCGATGTTTTCTTTTAACGCGGGGGGACTTATACAATAAGTGAGGCCCAAAATGTTTGGTTAAAATGGGGATTGGGTCTTACACTCTAATAGAGGCCCAAAGTGTTTTGAATGGGTCTTATAGCTCAAGGAGAGGCCCAGATGATTTTTATTTTTCAACGGGCGACGATCGCGCCGTTTACTTGTACAGAGGGACTTATACAATGAGTGAGGCCCAAGAGTTTTTGTACAAGGGGGGATGGGTCTTACACTCTCTCAAGAGGCCCAAAGTGTTTAGAAAATGATTTATGAGGGTTGAATTAATCCAAAACCCTAATTTGTTTTCAAAATGTATTTAATTGAATAAAAATTCAATTAAAATGATCAAAAATTGTTTCACACATGGAAAACAAATTGTGATCTTGGATTAATGCTTCAAAAATTAAGTATTGACCTACAAAATAATTAGAAAGCATTATAAGTTGCAAAATCAATGTAGAAAAAATATTTAAAATGCCAAAAACAATCAAAATATTAATTCTTTACAAAAATATCAATTATATGAAATAAATAATATTTTTGGGATTTTTTGGGAAAATAAAATATTTTAACATTTTTTTGAATTATTAAAAAAAGAATCAACTCAAAATCATTAAAACTCAGAGAGAAATTAATTTTTGAATCAATTAAACAAAATCACAAAATTCAAATATTTGAATTTCTAAAAATGGCGCCAAGAACAGCTGAAGAACACGCGCGTGTTCTTGGTTTCTCAGATTTGTATTTTCTATCCAATCTCACTGAATACATAATCATATCATGCAATCCACATATCATTATGCTCGTCTCAACCTCACGATCATGTCTATGTACTTTAATTTCATTTAAATTAAACATACAACAAGAAATCACGAAGAGACCTCAAGAACCCTAATTTCTGCATGAAGGCTAGGATTTTTGATACACGATTCAAACAATGCAATTAATTGAGGGAAAACATTCCATGCATGATTATGAACATATGGCCAAATTATTGTGCGAGGAAATATGCATAGATTGAGAGATGACCAAGCATGTGCTTACCTCCAAGTCGTGATAGCAAGTTCAAAGTGATTTTTGATTTGGAGGTGTTACAGATGAGTGGTGATGATCTGAACAGCTTCCCTACACCCTATGGATTGTGTTTGGATGGTTGGACTTGATTGAAATTGGCTGGATCATTTTGTGGTACCTCAGCTGCACTATGGTTAAAACCTTGAGCAACCAGCTGGTAATTTTGTGAAATTGATGTTTCAGAAGTAATCTAAGTGTTTGATCAGCTCATATGTGATGTATGTGAGGTGTGTGAGTGATTGGTTTGATTGGAATTGCTCTCAAACTCAAAACCCGATAGTGACTTGCCTTAGAAGGCAAAATTGGAGTGAAAGAAGAGATTTTGAGGAAAGCATCTGTTAGATGGCTTTGGTGTACTCAAACTGACCACAATTAAGCTCTATTTATAGTAGAGCAAGTTTGTTTTGCAAGGAATAGTGCATGGCAGCTGGTAAGTAGGTTTGGCCAATGTTGGCAAATGAAAATCCAAGTCTCCTCTAGCCATTGACTAGAGGTTAGGGCACAGAGCTTTGGTCCCCTTGGTCTTGGATAAGTCTTGACTGATTTCAGATGAGAATGGCTCAGTCCATGCCACCTTGATGGTTCCATTGAATGCCTCATTCCAAATTTGAAGTCTTGTCCCTATTTTGGCCATTCTATGTTCAACATGCTATTTCTTGTTCCATGGACTTTGGAGACTTGGCTCAGTGACTGTCCCCTTTAGATTCAATCCTCTGAGGTGTCCAAGTGGATAGGAACAATTGAATTTGGCTGATTTTGGCAAATCGACCAAAGTTGCAAATTCTGCCTTGCCTTGACAGATTTCAGCAAGGCAACTTGGCAATGTTGTATCTCATGGTGTAGGTTGAATTTGGCAATGTTCTTGGCCATTTTGGAAAGCTCTTACATGATACAACAACTATTTGAACAAGTTTGGCTTTGATCTATTTTGATTCCAAGTGAAAAATCCCCCTACATTTGGCAAAAAGTGAGGCAGAATCTGACTTAGTGAAAATTTCACTAAGTGTTGGAAAAAGTGACATTTTCACTTTTCAGCCACTTTGATCACTCCATAACTCAAAATCCTTAATGAATTGGAATGACTTGTAGTTGAAGTTTTTGTAGGTGATAATGAGGGCTACAAATCCATATTTGGATGAGAAAAAATGGCCTTGTGGTTTAGGAGTTATGGTCCTCCAAAGTTGGTACCCTTGCCACTTTATTTTTAACTTAGAAAAATTTCTAAGTTTTATGGTTACCCCTTTTACAAGTTATCTCACTTTTCTTGATTTTTCTTGATGAATGATGATTAAAATCATACATTAACATCATTTTAGGGTTAAAAATCCATTTTGGTGAAAAATCTCAAAAAGTCAAAGTTGACTTTTGTGCACAGTTGACTTTTTATCAGATGAATTCCAAACTGTGCAATTCTTCAGGAAATCATGTCCTAGACCTAAATCAAACTTGATGGACATGTTCCATGGGTGTCATAGGGTATATTCAATCATGTATTAGGGTTTGGGAGCATGTCCAGGTTAAAAGTCAAAGTTACAGTTGACTTTTCTCTTAAAACCCTAATTGTGGTGCAGATGAAATTGAGACTTGTTGCTCAAGCTTATTGGATTAATCCATTGTTCCAAATGGATCAATATGGTATATTAGAGACCCTCAAATCATGTCTTGAGGTCTTGGCTCATGGTTTGTCCCAAAAGTCAACTTAGGGGTGAATTAGGTCAAGAAACCCTAATTCCTGATTTTTTATGAATGCATCCCCTGAGGCAAAATTGACTTGATGCATGGGTTCATGAGGTTCCATGAAGTATATTAGGTTATGTTTTGGATCATTGCCTTGTGCCCAGATGAAAATTTCCATCTGGAGGCCCTGGTCGACCAAAACCCTAATTTGGTGACACTGTCAATCTTGAGACTTGATCCACCTAGAAGGGAGCAGCCTTGTGCTTAATCCTTGAAGTGGGAGTCCTTTTTGATCCATTGTGGATGTTTAAGAGATTAGACAAGTTGAAGATCATGTCATTTCTTGATTGATCCTTTGTCTAAGCACTCAGAGAGGGCTTGAAACCCTAATTTTGATAGTATTGGATGCTCACCCATCTTTGGGGAGACTGATGAAGCATGATGGTTCATCCATATTGTGATGATGATTTTCATAATGATGGGAAATCTAAGTGGTCAAAATTTGGGGTATTACAGATGCCCCTATTTAATCTTCTTGGACCCGAAGGTGTGAATGACGAAGGTGTTCGGGCATTCGGGGTGCAAGAGGATTAAATATCGGAATACCCGAAATTTTGATGGTGGTTATGAATGGTAGCTTACTCATTCATCTTCTTTATCTAAGCGACGATGTTTAGAAAAGGTAAACTTCCCCTCGATCCTGGTCTCCTACCAAGGAACTGGTCTTAGTTTCTGATTTAAACTTCCCCTCGATCCTGGTTTCCTACCAAGGAACTGGTCTTAGTTTCTGATTTAAACTTCCCCTCGATCCTGGTTTCCTACCAAGGAACTGGTCTTAGTTTCTGATTTAAACTTCCCCTCGATCCTGGTTTCCTACCAAGGAACTGGTCTTAGTTTCTGATTTAAACTTCCCCTCGATCCTGGTTTCCTACCAAGGAACTGGTCTTAGTTTCTGATTTAAACTTCCCCTCGATCCTGGTTTCCTACCAAGGAACTGGTCTTAGTTTCTAATTTAAACTTCCCCTCGATCCTGGTTTCCTACCAAGGAACTGGTCTCAGTTTCTTTTGTCAATAAACTTTCTTGACAAGGGACGCTATTTGTAGCGGTTTTCCTCAAACTTCTCGCCGAATTTTCCTGGGGAGATGCCATTTGAGTGGAAAAAGTTTTGATGTCAGACTTGCTGGGGAACCCAGTCGTCTGAGTTGTAAAGTTGTACAAACTTCTCTGTTGGAGACGCCATTTGTTTCTACTGGGGAAAGCGAGTCTCTTGAGAGACTGTTTTCATTTGGGGTTACATCATACTTTTCTAGAGATCTTCCAGGAGAAATGCCATATGATGGGATCTAATTTTGAGGTGCCAATGACCTTTTCATCAGTGGTTTTTCGGAGCAAAACTGGCGTGCTGCTGAATCTCTGATCACGAGGCTTTCTCTGCGGATTTTCCTTAATCCGGGAAAGCAAGGATATCATCTTCAATGGCGAAGAGTGATGTTTATTAAAGGTTCTCTGATATTTCAGAGGTTCAAATTATCAAAGTGGCCAAGTGCCGACTCTGATCTAAAGATACACTGGTGGCGAGATTGTGCAGACGCAACACTTCCTGACGAGGAAAGAACTAACAAACTCGATTGAGAAAACCGTTTATCACTAGGGGACAAGACCGGCTAGAGTGATAACGATGCAATATGAAATGTAAATGCAAATCAAAAATGCATGAAGTACGTATGTATATGCTGACAAAACAGACGCGAAATACAGACTAATGGATGAACACAATTGGATACTCGGCCATCGCGGGGCGAAGAAATACCGTTGGTTCAAAATAGCAATTCCACCTTGCTTAGGAGAGATAGTCCTGTTGGGAGCTATGTTGATCGGGATTAGGAGATGAGAACTCGGCCGAGGTGTGTCAGACGAAACAAGGTCTCTGACATTATTGATCCTTCATTCAGGCGTACTGGTCTAGAAGGAGTACTTTGATTCTGCACTTTGAAGTTCGCTTACTTCGGGAGAAGCGATCGATGTTCTTCTGATGTTCAACAGTCAAAAGAAATGCCATCTTTAATTTAAAAGCAGAAAAAGTTTAACAAGTAAATTTATTTTTTGTTTTATTTCAAGAATCGCTGATTAAGTTTAAACAACGTCGTTCTGTAAAGCTAAAACAAGTAAAGAATTACAAACAAAAGCACAAAGGCTCAAATTTTATTGATAAGATGGAGATCAGCCAAACGCGTGATTCCAAAGAGTATATACAAAGTTTGAAAATGGTAATTTACGGGGAAAAGGGCTACGTTGAAACATAATGACCACTATCCTTCTACCAACTTTGAGTTCGGGACATCCTGAGCTTCCGTCGAAGATGACCTTTGACTGGAGTTTTCCTCCGATGGATGGTGTAACTGCTGCCGAGGGACTTGCCTCTGTTGAACATAGTTACTTGCCATTATCCCTAACTTTTGCCTGGATTGTACTATGAGATTTCCAATCCATCGGGATGATTTTTTTTTCATGTCTCTAACTTTTTCCTGGACCGCCCTTTCGGGTTTTCAATCCACCGAGACGTTTTTTTTTTTTTTTAGTTTTAGGCGAAGTATTTCTTGACTACATCAACATTCGTGGGGT